>OU015761.1:60582176-60773865 GCA_907173295.1 Fagus sylvatica | reverse complement strand
ATATCCCCTGATCAAAGGATTGCAATCCGATCAAACCACTTTAGTATCTCAAATAAAATTGGTAGCATATGAGTAATTTAGCCCTACTCACAAACCAAGTTCTGAATTTGAATATTCCAACCCTTAGAGTGGGAACTTAAAAACTTTATTTCCTATTTCCTCATAAAAAAGGTTGAAGACACTTGTGACATTTATCGTAAATGATGACCAGGCAGTAATATAACAAATCAAGCACAAGGTATGCAAACAAGAACCATGCATTATTTTTTATTTTTTATTTCTGAAATGATTACATAGGCTAGCATACTGACCTCAACTTCAGGGTCTGCAAGGAGGGCTGAAAGTTTTTTGCTATATTTTCTAAATTGATCTTCATCAATTATAACCTATTAAAAATTCATCAAAGAAGAAAAAAATTAAACCTCAAATACCTTTCATATGAAAAGATCTGGTAGAAGGACCAATATTGTAACTTTAAAAGCCATAACACCAGACATACCTCATATAAGTTATACCTACGCCTTCAACTTGAACTATTTGCTAATTTAGTATTGTCAAGTCAGCACCACAAAATGTGAAATCACCTAGATTCAAAAGAGGATTTTACAGAAAGACTGCTTTTACTAAATTTTTGGCAAATAGTGCTAGTTTTGCCATTGTATTAACTCCAATTACACATTTAGCCCATAGCAGGATAAAAGGGAGCAACAAAATGTTCAGAACAACTACTTTAACCCCCCAAAATTTGAGATCTGCAATACTTAGCCTAAAAGGCATATACAATGATAGTAAATGCAAGTGAAAAGAACTAACTTATGCTGAAGCAGAGAGCGGCGCGAAGATCTGAGCGAAGGCCGGAGCAGAGAAGCGGAGAGAGAGAGAGAGCAACCGGAGCAGAGAACAGAGAGAGAGAGAGTCGTTGATGAGAGCCGGAGCAGAGAACAGAGAGAGAGTGTCGCCGGAGGGAGAGTCGTTGATGAGCCGGAGCAGAGAACAGAGAGGAGAGAGAGAGTGTCGCCGGAGAGAGAGATGGGAAAGTTAGATTTGGGAAAAGTAAAGATGTAAATAAATAAGAAGGCTGTAAAAAAAATGAGCTTTAGGAAAAAATAAAAATTAAACTCAAATCGTCTCTGGAAGAGACGATTTAATGTATTTTTTTTTTTTACTAATAATAAAATAAGAGTTTTTAAAAAAATAAAAATAAAACGACCAAAATCGTCTTTTGAAGAGACGATTTTACAATTTTTATTTTTTATTTTTAAATCAAATATGTTAAAAAATTAAAATAAAAAAAATATAAAAAATTCACGAAAAGAGACGATTTTCAAAAATATCCCATCTTTTGATATAACTTTAAAAATACCCTATTTGACTCTATAACTTAAAAAAATTGGAGTATTGGGCAAAAAAAATCTTCAAATGCTAGCCAATGTCCAAGCCATTTTTAGGCCCACGCATTAGCCCATTCATATGGTCCATACTTAACCAAGAATTTTTAAAACACACACAAAAAAAAAATGTGAGTGGCGGACAAATCAAAGTTATGTAGTTGTGTACAACAATGCTTCAAAAAAGTCACCAAAAAAATAAAAAAATAAAACGTAGAGTGAGAGGAAGAAAGCATTCAGAATCTCAGATTTTAAAAAAATGAAGAGAGAGAGAGAGAGAGAGAAGAAGAAGAAGAAGGTGCAACAGATCTAGAAGGAGAAAGAAGAAGAAAAAGAAGCAACAGTAGCACATCTAAAAGGGGATTGAAGAAGAAGTATCAACAACAAATCTAGAAAGGCCGAGATAGAGAAATTAAGAGAGAGAATAGAGAGGAAGTGAGATTTTTTGTAAGATACTGAAAGAATAAATATTGGTCTGAAACTTTTTTTTCAGCCGAATTATTGAAATTCGGTCGGTACATCCAATACAACCCGAAAAATTAACAAATACGTTTAGTGGTGTTTCTAATACTGGATGGCGTTTTAGTACGAAAAATTCCGATCGAAACGGTACGAAATTGACCATTTTGATTTATGGTCAAATTAATTAATTAGTCGGTTTTATACATTTAAAGAATGATGGAATAGGCAAATAATCACAGTAGACAATCGCCAATAAAACCCACACACACATAATTTTGTTCACGAAGAGAAACTCATGATTAGAAAAACTCACTGAGTCCTCGCCTTGCACCAAATCCACTATAGAAATAGGTTGTGGTACAAAACTAAACTTATTACAACACTTCCAGAGCTTGTAATGTCTTTTTAACTGAGCTCCTTGCTCTTGTTAGCAATCAATCGCACCGGCTCTTGTCTTTCTACAACTTGTCCGGAAATGCAAGTTAATCAACAATCGCAAGATCTTTCAATTACAGAACACTTCAAGCCCGCTTGAAGATTTGGGTGATTGTGCCTCTATGATTTCCACTCGAACCAATACACTCATACTTGAAAGGTTCAAGGTGTATGGATATATATGATAACACAAAATCATCTCAAGCATATACATCAATGGGAGAGGCTGAGAGTATGGAACAGATACAAGACTCACAAGAGGGCCTAAGCTCAAGGCTCTATTAAGCTCAATCTAGTCTCTCTTAAACTCTCAAATGAATTAGTGTTAAATTTTCTATTTATATGGTGACACAAAGTGAGGGTGCATGTTTGGCTACTAAATTTCCTATGATAGTCAATTCGATAACAAGGCCTTCTTCTTGCTACTTCTAGAATCTTCTTCTTCTTGTTCTTGTGATTGAAACTCTAGCTTTCCTATTTCATCATCTTTGTCTTTTTATTTTTTTTTATTTTATTTTTATGGATAGAAAAACAACAGTTCCATTAAAGTGAAAAACAGGCTACATCATTCTTCCAAGCATCCTATACAAAATCTTGGGAGGGAAGATTTATTACAAACTAAGATGGATTCATCTTGCCCTCATTGTCATCATCCTACCAATTATATAGTCCACATCCTCTTTGAATGTCCCATTTGCAACCATTATCTCACACCAAATGATAAATCAATGTAGCATCCCAGCACTAGATTGACCCAAACATATCCTAGAGCCCAAATGCCTTCTCGGTCTAAACTCATCAGATGAAAAGCCTTTCAACTCCCCTTGTGGCCATCACCTGTAATTAATCACATATGGTGGGATCAAAATAAGCTCCTCTTTGAATCATCTCAATTTCATCACATTCCCTTGCTGCTGAGATAAACAGAACTTTTGATTCCCACATGTATGCATGGAATTCAAAGACTTGAAATTAGCCAATCACTTTGTCCCCACCAACTTTTGGATGGACGAAATTCAAATTCGATGCTAACATAATGAATGGAAGATCCTTCTCATCTTCAATCAATAGAGATTCAAGTCGCACAATTCATTCAGTTACAACAAAAAAGGGACTCACCCACACCAACATTGGTAGGAGCAAATAAGGCCACCATCCTTGTGATGTCCCAAACTCATATAAGTGCATATTTAGGGTTGAATTGAGTTTTATTAACAATTGCAAGTAGCTCCAATTTTAAATTGGCTAGTCTTTTCAGGTATAAGCGTAAATGTGGCTAGTGCTTTCCTTGAATTGTTAATTGTTACACTCTTTGCTTTCCATTCATGATCAGCTCTACCACTTCATTTTTTTTTTTTTGTTTAAAACCCATCCCCTGTTGGGTCTTGCCGAGCACGATGATGGCCGATTCCCCCTAGTTGGTCTTCTCCTTAATAAAATTTAATCTTCACTTACCAAAAAAAATAAAAGGTTAAAAATAAAAAAAAATAAAACCCGCATATGCAATAAGTTGAGATTTGGGTACACATGAGGCAATCCCTTTCTTTAGCAACAACACATATCTTTCTCTCATGAGCACGCACATGAGATAAATAATAGTTTGTCTGAATCATGGGTAGACAGGGGCGGATGCAGTTCATGACCAGGGTGGGCACGTGCCCACCCTCAAATTTAAAAAAAAAAAAAAAAAAATTTAGTAGGTATATATAAATTCAAAAAATATAGATATGCTAAAGTGCCCACCCTCATTTTTGTTTTAAATCCTCATCTACGTTTTAGAAAAAAAAAATTAAGGAAGATAAATGTATTAAAATTACATCAAACACCCCAAACAATCCAAAATTATAGCATTCACCACAAATAACAAACAACCAAATATCAAGAAAAAGGCCAATAATATCTTAAAAGCCCAAAAATGAATTTGCAATAACAAATCAGCCCAAATAAAAACAAATCAGCCCAACACAGACTTGATTTTAGTTCTATTATTATTATTATTCTTACATTTTTATCGTGTCGAGCTATTTTATGCTATTATAGATATGCAACTCCAAGAGCTAAATAATCGTTTTACGGAGTCGAACACTGAATTGCTTCTTTGTGTGTCATGCTTGAGTCCATCTGATTTTTTTGCTACTTTCGACAAGCAAAAACTTATTCGCCTTGCCCAATTTTATCCAGAAGATTTTTCTTTATTGGAGCTCATGATACTTTCTTGATCAGCTTGATAATTATATTTATGATGTACGCTCTAGCATTGAGTTTTCAAAACTGGAAGGGATTTGTGATCTTGCTCAGAAAATGGTTGAGACTAAAAAAAATGTGGTTTATCCATTAGTTTACTTGTTGGTGACTTTGACATTAACTTTACCAGTTGCGACTGCCACTGTGGAAAGAGCATTTTCTGCTATGAAGATTGTGAAGAATAGATTGCGTAGTCGAATGAGTGATTAGTGGATGAATGATAGCTTGATTGTCTACATAGATAAGGACATTTTTCATAGCATTGATAACGAAGCTATCATGCAACGGTTTCAGAATATGAAGACACGTCGAAATCAATTGTAAAAGGTTATAATAAGCCTCTTGTTTGTTACTTTTTGTTTATATGAACAATATATTTCGGCTTTTGGCCTTTTTTTGTATTATATATATTAAAGTTTAAAATCAAAATACAAAAGGTGCCCACCCTGAACAGAATTCTTAGGATCCGCCCCTGTGGGTAGAACTATAGAAGTATTAATTAGTTTCGATTTAATTTGAAAATCATAGACAAATCTATGATCACATTTTAGACAAACTTCTTGAGCCTAAACGCATAACAAAAGAAAATTGAAATGAAATTTATGAAAAATTTATAAATGAACAAGTTTCTTAAATATTTTTAAAACGGGATATATATAGAGATGTAGGAGAAGAATGATGGACGAAATATACTAGAATGAATTTTCTCTAATTTTAATATATTTTGACGACCTTTCTTCCCCTCTCATCTCTTTTCTCTAAAGAGCAAGACTTGGACCATTTTGGAATCAATGTTGGCATTTGCTATTAGGTAAGTAACAACCCAACATGCACATCACAAGAGTAAATAAGGCTCCATCTTGTATTTAGACATTTACTCTATATCTTCAATCCAATCGATGTTGAGACACTTTTTTGTAGCAAAGATTTCTGAATACCAACGAAAATGTATATTCCTTTCCTTCAACATTCTTATTTCAATATAAAACATAACATTCATATATGAATATAAAACAAAATATAATATATCATGAAATTTTTACACATCATAGGGAAAAATAATAGTTTCCTTGAAACATTGTTTGAATATTTTTCTTATGGGTCTACAACATCTAGAAAGAGCCTACTTAAAACTACAACAACATAGTTCTTATTCAGAGTGACAAGTTCACTACTTGTCCGCTAAAACTAAGCTCTCTATAGAATTAGTTGTATGAACAATCGATGAAAGAATTCCAAAGTATTTCGAATGTTTAATCTCCAAATCTACCCAATAAATCTCGTCTAAAATTTGTTTAGTCCATGACTCAACCACACCATACTCCTTCATTACCCATAGTTCACTAGCATAACCCCTCATAGCCAGAGATCCCTTGTAGTCTGTGAGAAATCCGCAGTTTTTGGTAATTCCAGGAAACAATATCACACGGAATCTCTCTTCATTGACATCAAAAGCCACAATAATTGGGGATAATACTCCATTATCAAGAATAGCAGAAATCCAATGCAAAGCTCCATTAAAAAATTGGGTGTGTTTCCCATCCATATAAACGATTTTGAGATAGATTGATTTGTCCCTTGTTGGTTGTTCAAGCTTTCTCCATGAATTGGTACTCAAACTGTAGACCGCAGCCTCAAAACGGTTGGGATCAAACGCGATTCTTATTATCTTGTAGTCATTGTTCTGTGAATCATAAGCAAACCCAAAAGCCGAATACAAAGTTTCTGATTCCATTAATTTTGGCAGCTCCTTCAACTTTTGAATCCTAGGATTCCACAAATTCATCATAAAACCGTTTTCATCATTAGACCTGAGACTCCTGAGACATACTAGGCCATTACAAACACCCAATATTTTGGAATGAAGACAAACGTAAGGGAATAAATACCTAGAAACCTCATTGACTGTGTGATCGCTATTACATGTAACCATACACAATTCTTTGCGACACAAACGAGGGAAACAACGTATTACCACTGGTTCTACGTACACAAAATAACCATTATTGTTACATAACTGGTTAGCTTTGTTGAGGTGGGCGACGATGAAATTGCGGTCGGTGGTGAAGGAGTTCCAAAGTTTACAAACGCACCTTGAATCGATAAAGATGCTTGACTGGTAACCATGTCAGAATTTTGAGGACGAGCTCGTGTGGAAGATACATGGACGACATCGACTCTGTTTAACTTCAGAGAGACTTTGGTGGTTTTAATGTTTTGCAAAATTCAATAGAGACTCTCTCACACTCACTTCTACCTATTATATAGGATCATGAGTACACGAATCTCAAATTCTTAGGAACTCTATTCTGAACCAAACCCTATATACTAGGGTTTTTTTATATATAAAACAAGTCTTTGCCAAGTAAATCGGCATAACCGACTCTTTTTTTTTTTTGCTCAAGCTTTAGACTTTACTCGGTCCAATAATATAGTCAAATTAAATTCATTGGTGATTATTAAAGAAAAAAAAATCATTGATTAAAATTAAACAAAAAATTGTAAGTGAAAAGCATCATGCAATTACAATTGATATATATCCCGAAAGATAACTTACAATAATATAGTATTAATTTATAGGCAATATAAGAATTGTATTTGGTTGTGATCCGAATTCTCTGAATTCTATTTCAAACAGAGCATTATAGATTTTTCAAAACTTATCCCACAGAATACAAAACCACGTACCCAAATCATAAACCATCAAAATCAACCCAAAGTTCCAAATAATAGTTTCACAAAATCAATCCAAAGTCCATAGACCATGAAAAACCAAGCAAAAACCCTAATTCATAGTTGAATCAAACCCAAATATAAACTCTATAGCGTTTCCCACAAAACAAAAAATCACTAACTGAACTTGGAACTCCAAATCAGCAAGCTTAGCCACGTCATCGACTTGCAAAGACAATGACTAGGACTCATTCGCCAATTCGACCACCCATCACAAATGCCCAACCATAATATCTTGCTTGAGAGAGAGAGAGAGAGAGAGGTATCAAGAGTTTCACATCGTCCAGGTTTCCTTAGGTTCCCTCAAGATGTCTTTTAAGAGTGAATTAGACCCATTGGCCTTTAACATGTTGACTTAAAATGACTTCCTTACAAGTAAATTGGTTTAACTGAGATTGTTACTCTTTTAGTCTCAAGTAAATCGGTGTAGCGATTGCCCAATTACGCCTATTCTAAATGGTGTAAGTGGTTCAGTTTAAAAATAGGGTAAGTGATCAAATAACTTCTCGTGGTTAAGGCTATTATTAGTTTATCCCATGACTTTTCAAATATTACACTTTACCTTTTTCTATTTTGGACTAAAGTGTAACTGGGGTTGTAAATGTATCGACCTGCTTATGAATAGTTCAGGTTCGGCTCATCAAAAAACTTGTTTATGTTCATTTATTTAAAAGCAAATGTGTCAAGGTAAGCTTAGCTCAATCTCAAGCTCTATGTGCCAAGCTCTAACATAATAATGTTTTTGTGAACAAGCTCGTAAGTATGAAGCTCAATTTAAGTATATATAATATTATATGTTTGTATGTACACAAGTTATAAAAGTATACTTGTATATACTTGAGATCAGATTATGTAATTCAAAATATAACAAATTATTATATGTAATTTAGTGATAATATAGATAATCCATCTTGTACTAAAAATTATATATAATTTTAACAATACAAGGTTTTTGAATTTAATTTTATGAGTTCATAAACGAAAATCATTTTATTTAAGGTTTAATTCTAATTTTGGTACTCAACCTATGAGCTTTGTGTCAAAATAGTTCTCAACCTTTCAGATGTGTCAATTTGGTTTTTAACCTTTCATCCTTATGTCAAAATGGCCCTTGCCAGTAAATAATGGATGGAAAATACTGATGTGACTAACTGTTTTATTAAAATAATAAAAAAATGTTGACAAGGCATGCCAACTAAAAATAAAAAATAAAAATCTAAATTAAACTTGACACATTTGCTTCTTAAAACCGTCCAATAAAAACTCACCATGTCACCCTATTTCACACGTCAAAATGTCCCTTAACCACATAGAAACATTGCTTTTATAATTTGTATTTACATTTTACGGTGAAAAAAAAAAGAGAATAAAAACCAAAACAAAAGAACAAAACTGGGATAGAGAAAGACAAAGAGGAATAAAAGCTTCCCGTCGCCGCCACTGCTCTCCAGATCCGCCGCCACCGCCGTTCTCTTTCTCCAGCGAACTCCTTGCCTGCTTCAGCGAAAATCACTCAACAACCCTTTTTGTCTATCAAAAGCTTCAAGCTTACCTGCGTTTTTAATTTGTTTTTAGGAGGCCTCAAGCTTACAATTTTTTATTTATTTTTTGAATAAGCCTCAAGGTTTACATTAGTGGTTGCCATGTTGGGTATGTGAATGATGATTATGAAACTTTGAATGGATTCGAATGCCAAGTGCTTTCTTAGCTAGGATGTTACCTTTTTATATATAGTCATGATTCATAAATATTGGGGAACTGGAACGGTGAAATATACATGTGCTACCATGCATGGGACTCTTGAGAGAAACCGGATCTGAGCCGCGGTGGCGGCGATATGGAGAGCAGCGGCGGCAACATGAATCTTTTATTCCTCTTTGTCTTTCTCTATCCCGGTTTTGTTCTTTTGTTTTGGTTTTTATTCTTCTTCTTTTTTTTTTTTTTTTTTTTTTTTTTTCACCGTAAAATGTAAATACAAATTTTAAAAGCAATGTTTCTATGTGGTTGAGGGACATTTTGATGTGTGAAATAGGCTGACATGGCAAGTTGTTATTGAACAGTTTTAAGAAGCAAATGTATCAAGTTTAATTTAGATTTTTTTTTTTATTTTTAGTTAGCATGACACATTAACATTTTATTATTATTTTAATAAAACAGTTAGCCTCATAAGCATTTTTCATCCATTACTAATGGCAATGACCATTTTAACACAATGATAAAAGGTTGAGGACCAAATTGACACATCTAAAAGGTTGAGAACCATTTTGACACAAAGGTCATAGGTTGAGGACCAAAATTAGAATTAAACCTTTATTTAATTAACTCAAATAATATAATTTAGTTATGGTTTAAATACTGTTTTGGTCCTCATCCTTTGGCCTTTGTGTTAAATTGTTCCTTAACCTTTCAACCGTGTCAAATTGGTCCTCAACCTTTCAACCTTATATCAAAATGGTCATTGTCGTTAAGTGTTAGATATAAAACGCTGACGTGACTAACGTTCTATTTTTACTTTTAAAAATATTTGACATGGTATACCAACTCAAATTAAAAATAAAAAAATAAAAAAAGGAAGAAAATTCTAAATATCAAACTCACGTGTGTGTGGCACGTGAGTTTCTTTTTTTCTTTCTTTCATTGTAATTTTTAAAGAAACCCGATACTCCAAAAAAAAATTCAAATCCCAAATGAGACCCTCTTCAGAATTTAATCCCTCTTCAGAATTTATTCAGAAAAATGAAAACCCCAAGAAAGATATCTATGCAACGAAATCAAGAAAACAAGACAAATTAGTAAATTTTGGAAAAGGAAGATACCTGAATTTACAAACTGCGGGATTGAATTTACTTTAGCTTCAATGTAATATCCAAGACTGTTTAATATCTCAAGGGGTTCTAGAAACTTAAAATCAATTTATCATGTCAGAGTTGACCCAGGTACTGCATGTTATGAAAAATTGCAGTATGCCAAAGCAAATATCAATCAAGAAAGCTTAATGTATTCCCATTAGATCTCTAATTTTACAAAGCATGTTCACTCTCTGCCACAAGCAAACAATCAAAACATCAGCTTCACATTAATCTTTTTTAAAGGCAGTCTAAGATTTACGTCATAGATAGAGAGAGAGTCGGTGTGTAGCGGCTACTACTAAGGTATTAAAAAAAATCAGGGGATTTTGCAAGGGACTTAGGGATTTGAATTTTTTTTTTTTTTTTGAGTATCGGGTTCTATTAGAAATTACAATAGACGAAAGAAAAAAATTTGATATTCAGAATTTATTTATTTTATTTTTTTAATTTGAGTTGGCATTTTTTTTTTATTAAAATTTGAGTTGGCATGCTATATTAAACATTTTTAAAATTAAAAATAAACCATTAGCCACATAAGCATTTTTTATCTAACACTTAACGACAACGACCATTTTGACACCAGGTTGAAAAGTTGAGGACCAATTTGACACAATTAAAAGGTTAGGGACTAATTTGACACAAAGACTAAAGGTTGAGGATCAAAACGTTATTTAAACCTTTAGTTATTAATTATTTGCATAGATTTGCAAAGTGGTAAAAAGTTTTAGTCATGTTCTTTACTATATATGAGAAAATTTGAAGTAAATCAAGTATATTGAGTTTGTTCGACAATAAAATGAACCAAGCCTGAACATATAATCTAGTTTGATGATGAGCTTGACTTTAACTTGTGTTTGAAATAAAATTAAATGAACAATACTAAACTTTAATAAGAAAATGCACAATATTAATTGGAACAATCATGTTTTCCATCCAAATTAATTGAAAATGACAAGAAAATGGCATAAATACCCATTTCATGTTGTTATGGATCTTCCAAAATGGGTCCCATAAGGCCATAATCGGTTTTCAACTCTGTTATTTTTTATGCCAAGAACATTTTATCTCAGTGACAACTGACAACTATGGTTCAAATCAAGGTTGTTAATTATATATATATATATATATATATATATATAAGTTTATCACATCAATCCAAAACTAAATAATAAAAATTCCTAACACCATCATTTTATAATACGATTTCTTTTTACATATTAAAAGGTTTGATTGGTAGATTCCATTACTTTTTTAGTTAATTTAATATATTATCTATACACTTTAGATAAGAGAGAGAGAAGAGTAATGAGAGAAATATAATTTTATTTTTTACAAAATAGGTTATGTTTTAAAAAATATATTTACTAAAAGACAAATAAATATAATAGTTAGTAAAAAAATGACGCAACAAAAGCCAGTGGCTTAATGGTTGTAGTGTGTTACAGAATATGTGGGAGGGAAGGGGAAAAACGGTGCAAAATCATTCAGCCCGAAAATGGGGGTTTCTCATTTCACGATAAGTTTCATATGGAATGGAATTAACAACTATGATTGAAACCTCATTCCTCGTTATTATAACTATCAAATGAAAGCCTTGAAATAATTACTCCGATCAAATTATCAAAAACATGACGTAGGTAATAGTGATGACGGAATACATGCAATATTTAAATCTTTTTTGCGTTCATGAATATGGTTGTGTGCATGCACACTAAGGACTATGCTTTCTCCAAAGAGCTATTTTGGTTTCAAAACAAGAACTTTTACAATACAGGCGATGTGCTTGTGGTTGAAATTACTCGTCCTTCGAGAAAAGAAAGAAAAAGTAAAAAAATTCAGTTGAATGAGTCAATTGAATGTGGACAAAATTCATAAAATTAGAGAAAGACAGAGCTTCTAGGAGCAAAATGTGCCTTTTTTATCTTCCAACCAAGATGTGTCCTTTATCTCTCCATAAAGGGAAAAGAAAACGAGCCCACTAATTGAGAGGCAGAGAGTTTCATGGAACAATATGTGCTTTCAAAAGCCATATCAATTGAAGCTTGTCTTTCCATTTCCGTATATCCATTGACACAAATTGAGAGAGAGAGAGAGAGCTTCAAGGAGCAAAATGTGCATCTATTACTTAATCAATTGAAGCACTAGATATTGGATTCAAATTGAAATGCCTTTGTTTTTATTAGTTGTGACTTGTGAACCCCACTCTATTGCTTTACAAGCTCCACTAACCTCACATTTTAATACAAAGTTCCTTTTAACTGTTTTTTTCTCTGGTTTTTTTTTTTTTTTCTTTTTCTTTTAGAATTAGCAAACAAAATTGGAATTAAATATTTCCATGTAAAATGTGTACATGAAACAACTCGCTCAATTCAAAATCCTATTCCTTATTAACACCAAAGTCAAAATTAAGAGAGAAAAAAAAAAAAAAAAACTATAGAAATTACATTGCTCAAATTAAAAGTGGAAAATACTTTCCATGAGTAATTGTCAGACCACAGTAGTAATGCCATTGTATCTGGGTCTTGTTCTATCTGGTGAAAGCCCTTCTTCTAAGGCCTTCCTCTTGTTACTACTGGAATGTTGTTGTTGTTGTTGTTGTTGTGGTTGTGGTTGTGGTTGTTGCTGTTGTTCTTGTTCTTGTTCTTGTTCTTGTGTGATTGAAACTCTGGCTTTCTTGTTTCATCATCTTTGTCTTCATGTTTGTCATCCTTCACTTTAGTTTTCATTATATGGGGTCTAAGCCTATGCACATCTGCCAGTCGCACTGGCTTCAAGAAAAATTCCTCTGCTCCTTCCTCCAAGCACCTATTGCCAATAATGCCCATTAATAAATTTCACATCAGGAATCGAAATTGCAACAAAGTTACAACTTTCTAAGAAAAGAAATTCCCAAATCATCTTTTATTTATTTTTTCCTCAATTACCTGTTGATCCTTGAAGGCACATTCTCAGATGACATAATCACCACAGGTATGTTTCTAAAAGAGGTAGACTCCTGCAAAAATCAGAGAAAATCCTATAAATTTTTTAGCTTTATGTATGTTTGTCATGGGAAAAGTATGCACAAAGACATTTTCATGGATGTTTCTAAAACAGATTACATGAGGAATAAAAAAAAAACAAAAATCAAATCTTTGGAATATCTTGAACCTGATATGTTGGGATTTAAAGTAGGTGGGAAAATATTCTAAAGAGATTTTCTTTGAGCAAGTGGTGACACAAATACAAGGACCCAAATGGGAAAATTTTCAAAGCATATCAAGTTGGAATTGGAATGAAGAATTTCAATACGGGAAAAGTGTTGACATGGACTAGTGTTTGATGAATTAAAAAAAAAATGATCCTCAATAGGAAAGATTGGAGAAAAGGCGGAGAGGGAATATCATGATGGCTGAGAAAGAAGACAAAGCAATAAAAACCAAAAGCATACCTTGATTTTCTTGAGCAAATCATAGCCTGTCATGCCAGGCATACAGTAGTCTGTAATAATAAGATTCACTTCCACTTCCTGAGAAACCACAAAACACCAAAGAAATTCAGAAAGCCAGGAGAGAATTTTTTTAACTTTTAATTTTGAAGAATAAAAAAAGAGAGATGAAAATTAACAAGAAAGGAAGGGAATCTCAAACATTGAGAGAGAAAAGACTAAAAATGAATCATACCTGAGGATTGTTTGAGGAAACA
Organism: Fagus sylvatica; assembly: GCA_907173295.1. Classification (NCBI taxonomy): domain Eukaryota; kingdom Viridiplantae; phylum Streptophyta; class Magnoliopsida; order Fagales; family Fagaceae; genus Fagus; species Fagus sylvatica. The sequence continues at coordinate 60,760,070 of OU015761.1, read as the reverse complement.
GAAATTGTACTTTGATTGCTTTGGTCATCTTCATGCAAACCCAGAAATTCTAGAGCTTTAGTGCCAGAATCAACTGTGGTAACTGCCATGGAAAGATATAAAAACAGAGAATTTCACAATCAGTGCTACATAAGAAACAATGGCACCCATGAATACAATCTTTGCTCAGAATTGTTTTGTTGTGAATCTGTTTTCTATATTTGGCCACAAAGATAGTACCTTGATAAGATGAGGTTTTGAGTAGCTTCTCAATCAGCTTTCTATCTATGATGCTGTCATCAACAGCCAAAACATGAAATTGTGACTCTGTAACCATCCCCATTGCACCAATTCAAGATGGTTGAGGATATCAACAAGGTTGCAAATTGAAGACGAAATTTGTTTTCTTTCTCTCTTTAGTGGTATGAACTATAGGAGGATGAGAAAAGAAGAGTTTTGTATTGAAATAATAAGACCCACCAAAACCCACATCCCACAAAGCAAGATCCGACCAGATTTCATCCCAAATCTTCCAAAATTTCCAAGTTGATTTTTGAATTACAGGACAAGCAAGGCAAAAATAAGGAACACCCAAAAAACAAATAATAAAAGAATAAAATAAACCCCAAAAAAAATCCTTGTGTATATTTTTTTAAGTTGATGAGAAGTGGGCTTTATTTATAGTAGTAGTACATAATATAATAGAAGAGAGTGTAAGTGTAAGTAAGAAAATGAGAAATATAAAGAGTTATGGGATGAAAGCAAAAGGGGTAAAGGTTTGAGAGAGGGGTGAGAGTGATGTGGGGGAGGTGGGTAAGGGAAGAGAAGAGTGGGGTCCAAGAAAATCCCCCAAGAGATACAGGTGAGGTCAGCAGAGGTGCCTTTTTCCTTGGGTGTGAAATCATGTGGCGCTTACCATATCTTGAGCAGGTGGGGAGAGTGGTGGCAAAGAGAGGGCAATTTCTTTTGATTCCCTTTTAAGATTTGCTTCCCATGCCCATCCATCCATCTATTCTCTTTTTAATATATGCCATCCATACCATACCAAACATTCATGCATCCATACCAAATTTAAATTGTGCCACTATTTTTTAATAATCCAAGGTGACCCAATTCCACTATGATATTGTAGGGTTTTTTTTTTTTTTTGTTTAAATGTGTTTAAATCTCAACTCTTTTAGTATTTGATTATGAGGGGAAGAGCTTTTCATTCAGTATCACACGTGTCTCATTTGAAATATGTGTCATGCGTTCATGTTTTGTCCAATATACAAAAACACTAGACAGAAGCCATTTCCTTTCCTGAATATATGTAATTATTTTGATTTTCTACTAATTTAGTATTCCATGATTAGAATATATTTGGCATATGAGAACAACTTCTTGGGTGGGATCATTTGGCACATGATCCAATGACATGCTTTATGGTTGAGAAAAAAAAAAGAAAAAAGAAAAACCTTAATTTTATTCTGATAAGGCACACAAATGCAAGTAACCTTTCAGATTGGCAAGGATTAATTAGGAGGAGCTAAGCTTGAAGAATTATGGAGTATTGCGTGCCCCTAAGCTCCCTCCAATGTGTATAATTTCTGCACAAATGTCAAACTTATTAATGTGAAATGTGCTTCTAAAGTAAGCGTGTTGATAATGTCTAGGAGTAATGAGGAGGGCTAAGCGAGAAGAAAGGATGCATTGCATGTCACTAACTTGTGCCAATGCGTATAATTTGTGCTCCAAAGTCCAATTTTTTAATGTGAAATGTGTTTTAAAAGTTCACATATTGTTGAAAAGGAATCAGTATCAATAAATTTTCTGATGATGAAAGCATTATAAAGAAGATGGTTTTATTCAAAAAAAAAATCTAGAACTAAGTATCTAACTTAATAACATAATTTGTACTAAAACCCACTATTATAAGAAAGATTTTTATTATCCGCTTTTCGCATATTTATTTATGGGTATCATATCATCGTCATTTCAAATGAATCTGTTTAGATTTTCACTTGAAATTGAGATGATTATTGTCCTATTTATGACGTGACAAATTGGCCGTATTAAATTTGTAAGGCTCAGAATCACTAATGAAATTTGGTCATCTTCTTAAATTTTGATTAAAGAATAAATTCAATGTCCAAGCTACAAAGTCCATAGCATAAATGTCAAAATAAAATCCAATTAATGCCTCTTTACAATGGAGAGGCAGTAGTTGACCTCAGTGGCAGTGGTGACAGATTGTCATGAAAATGCAAAAAAATTAATTAAAGTAAACTTCTTCTTGATATTATTTATTTTGATTTCCTAATATATCATATAAAAAGAGAAGAAAAGAAAGAAAAGAAAAAAATAAATGTTTACCACCATTAGCTCCAATTGTTTCATCAGTACTTAAAGTTTTCACATCAACTTTTGATACATTGTTCTAAAAAGTGGACGCGTTTCCTACTATTTCACAAAGTATTGTGAAAAGAGATTAAAGTTAGACAAAATCTTTGAAAGATAAAATTTTCTTCAAAAAATTCATCAATTTGACTCGCAATTCAACCTGCAGGGAAAGTTTTCTACCTCAAGATTGATTGATAAACTTTCAAGCCATATTTGAATTGATTCCTTTTGTCTTTAATGCTATGAAATTTCTTCACGATTATCATATTATTAAACGTGTCAAAAAAAATAATCCTATGTGCGAAATTTATCAGACTGAATTTGACCCTCTAGAAGTATATAATACCAAACCATTATAATTTTGTGCATGTGTCTCACCTATGTCAAATATCATTATGATGAGATCTTCATAATCATCTGATATCTTATATTCTTCCTTCTAATAGATAAAAGGATAGACTTTGTTGACACAAAATGAAGAAAATGTAGCACATGCGAGGGATTCATAAAGTGAAAAAGCACAATAAGTGGGCCAATATGGTCTAAATATTCAAAAATGTATATATATATATATATATATATTTTTTATTATATATATTGCTTTATCTTTCCCGTGATTGGATGGCAATGACCCCATAAAAGGATGAATAAAGGTGGTGATTGTTTTGATAATCCGCGTTAATTTTACTTTGTCAGAGTGTTCTTACAATTTCTCTCATATCTTTTCAGATGCTGTGCGAGGAAAATGGATAAAAAGAAGAAAGGAAACATGATGAGATGCAATTTTAGCTGTTTTATTGAGAAAGAAATCAAAGATGAGATTGCTTTCATATACTTCATATATATTGTTAGAGAAAAAGAACAAAAAAAAAAAAAAGTGTTTCATGTCATTATAATGAAGGTTGAAATATATTTTCACTAATGCATTTTGTCCCATAAAAATTCAATCAATATTAATTTTGTTCACGTTTATATGATGCCAAAGCAATTAAAATAGTTATTACAAATTTTATTAGAGAAATTTACAAACTAAGGTGATGATGAATGTATATATATAATAGTGTCACATCAATAACATAATTTTTTTTTTTTTTGATAACCTTGGGTGTCCGGGCCAGCGTTCCGTAGATACGCGTACCTCGACTAATCTCAAGAGACACGCAACACCTTACTAGCACGTGTACCACAATAATTGCAAGGTTTTTTTGGATAGGTGGCCCTGAGGGAACTCGAACTAATGACCATTGAGATTTTGGGAGTGAAAGGTCGAGACTCGTAAGAGAGCAATTGGGGAATAAACTTAAATATTCTTATTACAGCGTGATGTGGAAAAGCGGGGCGTTGCCACTAGTCATAATTACTTACAAATGAAGCTTAAAAGAAAACATAAAATAAAAAAATAAAAACAGATTTTGGTTAAGTTACCAGTTAAACCAGGTTATTGTAGTTTACTTTTACTTTATTTTATGGTTGAAAAGTTAAAAGTTGGAACAAAATCGTGGGTTATGAACTAGAAAATAAGTACGAAATATTTTCAAATATTTATACTCACAAAACGAGGAAAAATATTAAGAAAGACTAAGAAAAGCTGACATGAGGCTGTTGTGATTTTCTAATCAGGAGCTTTAGAGTAAAATATGGTATAAGCTGAAAGTATTTTTATCATGTTCATGTAGTCTACATGAGTTTAGGATACTCATATAATATTACTCTAAGCAAAAAATATATATATATATATATAATATTTACATGATTTCAATGGTTTTAAGGTTTAGATATAGGGTTAAATATACAGATTTTTTTTTTTTTAAGAAAAAAGTTTAAATAGAAATAGAGAAAGTAAAAAAGAAATCTTTATAATCTCTCTTTTTCATTTTTTTTAATCCAAAAATCACTTGGAAATATACACATTTATATCAACAATTTCTTTGAAACATCTTTTGCTAGTTATTTTAAAAACTTACAATTTTACTATGATTACTTATTTGGTAACTGTAATTTATCGATATGTGAAGCATGGCAAAACTCTTTACTTTCTTGTTTTTGTTAGCAAAAACTTGGTCTCTAACTCACTGCATATAAAACCTTCTCTCTCTCTCTCTCTCTCTCTCTCTTTTGGATGTATTTTTTGCTTAGATAGTACCATGCCATTTTACTTATGTTCCCATAAAAGAAAAAAAAGTGAAATGTATATAAATTATTAGAAAGATTGATTAAAAAGAGGGCCCTGTTACAAGGAGTGCATCCCCACATTGGCTAACATGTTACATTAAAATTGGTACCATTGTTTTTTATTTCCTAGCAAAGATTCCCCGACACACTTTAATTCATTGTACAACCTGTCACAGATAATACTTACTTTCAAGATTATAGAAGCTTATTTTGTGGGGGCCAAGCCAAACATGGTGGATTTGCCTTGCTGCTTAGCTTGATCAACCTTGATGTGTTGAACATTGCTTTTACATCACATTTTTGCTGTATAACCTCCTCATTTTGCTCTTAATGCGAAGTCTTATTGACTGAGTTGTCAAATGATGGAGTATCCTAATTTGGTCATATGTTGTGTAAGGTTGAAGAATCTTTTGTTGTTGAGAGCTGTAAATTATTCAATGTCATCTAAATTTCTTTAGTTTATCGCTCGCTTTAGTTTTGGAATTTGGATTATACCTAATATTATCCTCGATGATAGGGTCTAAATCTAAACTCACTTCATTTGATAAGAACTATGATATTACTAAGTAAGATTAACAACGTAATGGAAGATACTATTACCTTTAGGAAGGTTTCTAGGCTTATAGCGAGCTAGGTTCATGTAGATAATAATGCACTAGCTAATTATATGGTTTTTGGAGGCATATTATATTTGCGGTTTCAAAAACTAAAGAGAATGTTATTCGATTTGTTAGGTTTCTACACTGCAAGGCCAATTATGCCACCATCCATCACCATCCAACCATTAACTTGCTAACAATCATTTGGTGAAACTTTTGATAAATGAAATCCACAAGCTTCCTTTATTAAAAAACAAATAAAAAGTAATTTGACGAGAAGGGAGAATGAAGTTCTAAGGAACCCTTAACAAGAACAACTAAGTGAGAGCATCTATATTGATTAGTTAAAAGTTTAACCAACATTTAATTATAAAATCCACTTTTTCTATTTTAGCTACTTACTTTTCAAATATTCTCTTTATTCTTTTCTCTATTCTATTAATTTTTTTTTCTTTCTAAAATGATTATATTTTTATGGAAACGGGTCAGATCAAACGTGACTCATTTCCGTTACTATTTTTCTCTTCTTCCCCCAAATTTCCTCTCACACCAAGACCTCAATCAACACAAGAAGTCACTGCCAACTACCCAAACCACCACAGACCCCAATCGTTGTCCCACTTACCACCACACCCAATCACTACCCAAATCCATCATTGATCAAACCCGACTAGTCCCCATGGCAAAAAACCCATCCAACAAACCAACATAACATAACACAACACCCAAATCCATCGCTAACAAACCCAAATTCTCATCAAGATTCTCAAGTGAATGAAGACACCATTCCATGTCGTCCCTACAGTGACCATGCTAGTACTAAATTCTTCCATACCTCAAAATTCATCCACCACCATTGGAGCTGACAAAGGACAACTTGAAGTTGAGAACGCTAGTGACACAGACGACGAACAAGTCGATTATTGTGATCAAGGACATCATGAGGAGAAAGAGGAAGCAATTGAGATTGGGGCGCACGTAGTAAGGAGGAACAGTGAGCGGTTAACGTTATGGGAAGAGGGAGAAGATAAATTACTGTAATATATAAAGAAAGAATAAAATAAAAAAGACAAAAAAATTATTAAACTTGCTCACTCATTTTGCATTGGCACTATAACTCAAAGCCATTTGGCATTGAGTTAGCTAATACCAAAATTTTAAAGTAGAAGTTTGCTAAGAGAGTTATTTTGCGTAGCCCATTGCTAATACTTTTAGTTTCAAAACTTTGGAAGCGACCTAGTTAGAGTTGGTCACATGTATTCTTTTCTGCTAATTGACCGATCACCTTTAGTTTGAACGTTTGCAACCAACATTAATAAAAAAAAAGGATCAATATATTGAGAACAAAAATTATTTTTAAGATGTCAGTCGGATCAGCCAATTCCATTAATTTGGTTAGTTAAGGATGTCAAAGGAGGAGATCAAGTGGAGGCAAGGAAGATGATAAGGGTGAGGGATGGAGGTGTGTTACAGAGGAGGATGAAAGAAAAAAGATGGGGATAAGGTGGGTGTGTGTCATAAAGGGAAGAGTGTGCAACCAATACCAGAGATGGGTACAAATAGGTACCCTTGGTAATTGGTCGGGTCGGCTCCTTTCAGGTTATATTCGTTAAATCGAACACCTCGGTAGATCTAGTCAAGTTTAGGGATCATAAAATTGATTTCAATCAATCGCCTCATCGAAACCAATTAGACATGCTCGAGTTCAGTCAGTTTAAATGGTTTTAGTAGGCCAATCACATTTTATGATCTATCCTCCTACAACTCCTAAAATACCTTAAGTATTTATAACTTATAAGTCATGATCTATCCTCTCTTTATCCATCTCAATTTTTTATTTTTTATTTATTTATTTAGCCTGTAAGAGGTGAATGTTCCTGGATTAGCTTATCATGAGTGAACATCCATTGATTACCTAGCAACTCGGTCCTTGACGAGTGGGATTAGTTGCCTATAAGAGTTTGATATTATTGTATAATATACTTTGTAACGTGCAACTCTCTAAGTGAAGTTCTCTTATGTTATAAAAAAAGTTTAAAAAAAAAATGTTTCTATTTATATTTAAATGGCTAAAATCATCCAAAGGACCACGTAATTTTACGAGACGTCATATTTGAAAGGTTGAGTTTATTCCATATTTTTGCAAGATTTTGGTGTGGTTAGATCTTAGATGATTATTATTATTATTATGATTATTTTGGTTAGATAAATAAGAGGAAAGGGGCTGGTGGGACACCACAATAGGTATTGGAATCACTAGAATATCCCTCAAACCCCAATAGTTAGATGATCTAATTATAGCCATCCATATTTGGTAAAATAATATTACTTCATATGTTGTATGCTTTACAACGCCTAAGCAGTGATCAACATACTTTGAACTAATTCCTGTGCTTAAAGAGTTAACATAGATCAATTGAAATTTGGAGGCTTAATATAAGGCTATGAAATACAGAGTTAGAGAAGAAGTGCTTAATGATTTGTTAATTATGAAAGCAAACCTTAGATTAAGACAAAAACTCAAGTGCAATTAGTTAACATGGTATCTGATAACTATCCCTAGCAAAATATCCACCCAAACCTTTTTGAAATCTCTAATGAACGTGATCACATCCATTGCTACAGTTCTTGCCCCCCCAATTGATTAACAGTAGCTAATGAATAGATGGACAGGTCTAGGCAATTGTTCCACCATCATCGACAGTGGTACCACCCTGCAATAGTTTTGATTCTAACGGTGTTTGTCCACTACTTCAGGAACCTTACATGTTCCCCTCTCATTTTTCATCATCACTTTGACCCTACCTATGTCTCAAGGACATTTCTTTCTCTTCCTCTTGCTCATAGACCAATAAATCAATCTCGGGATTCTGTATTTTTAATTGTTAGTTTTTTTAAACATGGTCTATTAATTTAAACCATAGTTTAAAAACTTAGAGTTATTAATTGCTTGCCCCACATAATTAATATTGGATGTAACATCCATTCATATAAACCAAATCAAGGATGAACCCAAATTTAATTATTTCTTTTTGAACTTATCACTAACTTGATTAAGAATAAACTTTAAAGTTTTAAGGTTTAACCAGCAAATCTAAAACACATATATTGTTATTAAAAAGCTAAACTAATCATACCAAAACCCAAACACAATCGAAAGCTTAATTAATATTACAATTTTCAATTGGAACCTCCCTCTATATTACCCCTATAAACACTACTGCCATCTTTAATAGTATGTACATAATAATGAGCTCGTAGTTCGAGTATTTTCTGTACAATTCATCCCTCTATCTCTCTCACATCACATTGTTCCTGTTTTGGTAATGCACTAGTGTTAGTAGTGTACTCTAAATAAACCGTCAAAGGATGGTACAGCATATTATCATATTCTTATCCGTTATTTTCTTCTTCCCATTTTATTTGTCATTCTTTTTTTTTTTTTTTTAAAAAAGGACTTTTTTTTTTATAAGTAGAAGGATTTTTTAGAAGGATGTCATTTAATGCATGCATTGTTTTTTTTTAAATAAAAGGATATTTATTTTAATAGTACAATTTATTTTTATTTTTTTTAATTTGACAATGAGTTTGGAGTTACAGTATTTTTTTTATTACTATTCTTCTAATTACAACAAACTCTATCAAAAAATTGTGAAAAATACTATATACTTAATATTATTCTTAATTTAAATTCATTGCGCAAAATGACAAAATGTATTAACTTTTTCTATAGTAAGTGTATAAATTGTTTTTTTTGCTCAAAGTAAATAATATTTTGTCAATAACTTTATAACTCAACGGTATTGACAAGATCTCCCAACAAAACCTAAGTTCGAATCTCTTTTCTCTCAATTAATCGAAACATTTCAAAATTGAACAATGAAGAAGCAAAATTGGATAGAGGAAAGTAGGAAACAATACCCATCTCGCTTTTTCACAAAATCCATATACTCTATGAGAGAGTAGTGTACGTAGAACCAAACAATATCAACAATAACAATAAAAAAAATGATTCATCATTGGAATATCCTATAATTCTCTGTTTGGTGGCCTTTTGTGGCCACTAATTTCAAATCCTTGTTAGATGGAAACATATCTAAACTTCATCCAAAAGCAAAACAATGCCACCAAATTCATATCATTCATTATAGTTGTTAGAAATACTTCTTAACATGTTTACCTTAGAATTTCCCTATCATGCAAAGAGTGCTACACCAACTATTAATTGGAATCAAAGTTGGTAAGAGAAAAAGTGAGAGATTGACACATGAGAATGGGGCTATATATGTCATATTGGTTGTATTAATTGGCATTTCAATTCAAATTAATCACACACATTGAACCCATAATTGGGATTTCATACGTGAGTAAGATGTAGTACCTTTTTTTTTCATGCAATATACGTACAAATCTAAATGTAAATTATATGAAATAGACAATAAGACCCATCTAGATTGGATTTTGCCTAACCCGGCCCCCTCATATCTAACTTGAAGTGATTGGCTTGAAGCATTTTCTTACATAGGCAATGGCAGAGTGACTGACAAAGCAGGACTGAAAGCGTGGATAGTGGGTATAATAGTTATAATGAAATATGAATCAGCTTATAGAAAAGTTGAATGAGGCATCTCCCATCACCACATGGCTTGTCACATAGAGTTTGACAGGTAGAATACTAATTAGCATTGGCTTTTTCGCATGCATATATGGTCCCTCTCTTCCTCCCCTGTCTCTGGGCTTTCTAGTTTATGGTCCCCCTCTTGTTCTCTCTCAAATTTGTTTTCTCCTAATCTAAAAAAGAAACTAGCTTAGATTTGATTTTAGGTACAACAGTATATTGCAAAGTGGGCACTCATCATCATGATCCATTATTGTTATTTATTAGAGCATGGTCTTCGATAATAATATTTAATGTTGAAACTTTTTCTTTAATTTATTATTTCTTTACGTTAAAGATTGTAAAATTATGGTATTGAATTAAGTTTTACCCTACTTCAGCCAAAAAAATAAATAAGTTTGGCCCAATTCCACATGCTCTTACTCATATACCAAGACTTCCTTCTTCTTTCCACCTTATAAGGATTAAGGACTCAAAATACAATTGGGGTTTTTATTGTTACGACCCAAAGAAATTTTAGTTACGTCTTTGCTATTTCGTAAAATGACTAGTCAAATCATAATTAAGAGTTTTTATAATCATCTATATAATTCAAATTGACCTAATACATTTTTAACATTGGACTTGACACATGCTCACACAATACACACATATAATCAAATTTGATCGATACAAACCAGGATATCACATAAAATGTTCTTAACTCCTTAAGATTATATAATTCAAATTAACCTAAATTATATTTGACGTGAGACTCAGCACATACTCACGCATACAATCAAATCCAATCCAATCTAATCCATACAATCCTAGATATTATATAACAGCTCTAAGTCATTACTCTTAACAATATTGAAAAAGATCCTTCAGATAGCAACCTATATCTTTTAGATTGAACTTCAAGATGAATCAAGCCCTAATGGGAAAATCCCTTTTATGCCAACCTATAGCTTTTTGCTTAAACTTCAAGATTTAATCAAAGTCGTATATGTCTTCATTATTATTATGAATCTACAATTATAAACACATTCCTTTAGTGGGTAAAATTTTGGAGGAACAAGAAAATTGTAATAAGGACTTTAGCGTGTACAAAGTTGTGATAATCCTGATCCACCTAACTGGTTAACTTGCTAAGAAAGAGCGACCTTTGTCAAGCCTAGGCCACCCGAGGTGGCCGGACGCAATCAAAGGTTAAGTCAGTTAATTAGTGGAAGAGTAATGAAAATGGAAATCTTGGTATGTGGGATTGCATACCTAGTTCAATGAATGAATGAAGTAATGATAAAGGCATAAGAGAGACTAGAATTAGTAGGAAAACCCTTCCCTCATGACTTGCTAGTTGGCCATCCCCTTAGTTTGGTTAAGGTGACATGTGTCACGGCAATAGCTCACAATTTACGAGCGAGTCTCTGTTGGCGGCGGCTTTTAAGGATAACTGTTCGGATCAAATAACCTGAAGGATAGAATCTAAAAGTTGATCGCTCGAGCATATTTAATGTGAGTTATGTTCATTTGTTTTGACTGATCCCCCAATTTACTATCCTTCATTATCTAAATAATTGGCAAACAGGTTAACATATATTTAGCTAATGATTTTTGGTGACAAGCGTTAAAAAAAAAAAAAAAAAAAAAAAAAAAATCAAATCTAGCACAACCTTTTTGACTAATTTTTCAATACAAATAAGTACTTCATAGACATTCTATGTTTTGCAATTCACGTAAACCACAGGTAATGATGTTGTGACAATGAGTGAAAAACTTAATGATCATGCTTTTAGCTGAGAAAATTGCACACAATTATCTATAAATAAGTAGCAGAGTCATCTATCAAAATTCATTTCTTTTCATTGGATTTTACGCTTCAAATTCAAACCATGAACATTCTATGATTTGATAAATCATTTGACCAAAAACAATTTACACCGTATACCTAACATTACAAAAGAATTAGGAAAAGAAGTGGAATATTTAGTATTTGACTTGTAATGAAATGAAATATTAGTTTTATTAGGTCAATGTCAACGAAATGACAATATTGACGTGCTTAGGAATTTTTAAAATGTGACTAGATATGGTGGACCTGGCTCTATACAGTGACCAAACAAATAGTGAAAACGAAATGTGCCAACCAAACCCATTTTTTGAAATTAAACCCATTCACTTATCAAACAAAGACACATCTATATATGCATTAACTTATAAGTTGCAAGGTATAACTCGTACTTGCAATTTCGTTATCATGATGCATAAATAAAAATATATCACCAAGAAACTATAACAACCCAATCCATATATATTCTTTAAAAAAATTGGATTGAATTGTGGGAATCTCAAATATTAAAAAACATAATTGAAGAAGTAGAAAAAAAAGGAAGAGTTAGACCTAATATGTTTAGTGAGCAGGTGCAACCAATTATGTCATGATTTTTAATTGTAGAATGAGTCAGCTTATTTGCCGATGCAATGAACCCACCAAGGAGGCTATTAGATTTAAGAGATACGGTTGTACTTTGAGATATGCTTTTGGAATCTATACGATTAATCTAAAAGATTAGATCAAGTTTTATATTAGACATCCTTTAAAAAAAAAAGTTTTATATTAGCACAGAAAATTAGATCTTAGGTGGTTGTCATAGAGAAATCATGCACACCTAAAGTAAGATAAAATATATATATATATATATATATATATATATATTATTCGCTTCACACAAATTGTAAGAAAAACCTAGTTAGTAGACCTGGCCAAATTTGTCCCGATGAAGTTAACCCGTCTAGACCTAAAAGAAAAATATGAATATGGATAAAGATTTTTAGACCCGTGAACAAAAATGAATCAACCCGTATCTGACCCGTGAAAATACTAGGTTAGGTCGGATTGACCCCTTCTGTTTCAAAGGGAGTTTTTTTAGTCTTTCTTATTTTGTTTAATTGTGTTAGGAATTTGACTATCTCTCTCTCTCTCTCTCTCTCTCTCTCTCTCTCTCTCTCTCTCTCTCTCTCTCTCTCTCTCTCTCTCTCTCTCTCTCTCTCTCTCTCTCTCTCTCTCTCTCTCTCTCTCTCTCTCTCTCTCTCTCTCTCTCTCTCTCTCTCTCTCTCTCTATATATATATATATATATATATATATATTATTTATTTGGAAGAGTCTAAACTTAACTGTAAGTAACATCTAAAGTGGTTGTTCTCTCATGGTGGAAAGAGAATTATAACAAGTTTTATGAGCTTCTTTTAATGGCACAAGATCTCTTGAGCATTTTTATAAACGTGGTTGTTTTTAAACCAACTTTTAATAATGGAGGTATAATTATTATTTAGTATTGATCTTGTGGCCCAAGACATCTCCTTTCTTTTCTTTTCTTTTTTCTCCTCATTATTGTGGAATTTGTGGTGATGATAAGATTAGTAAACCTTGACATGTGTAAACTTAAGAATTTATGCATTATTTAACATTTACTTCTTAGTATTTTTGTTTATTTATTCACTTATTTGTATTGAAATGAAGAAAAAGATATGTGATCAAGTTTCTTTTTTATTTTGTTTTGGCATGTAAAAAAATATGGGTCATACCAGGTTGACCTGACTCTCAAAATTTTGGATAAGGATCATAGGATTTGCAACCTATTTAGAAAACCCATTTCTAACTCGAACCTGATATGACTCGAATCCGGCCGGGTCAAACCCGTACGACCCAACCCATTTGCCAAGTCTACTACTTAGGTTTTTCCTTCCTTCTCTCTCTTCTAGAATAGATGAAGTTAAAGTCTTGAATCACATTCTTAACGTACAAGTATACAGTTATAGAACCTTGATAAATTATCATTAATAAGCATAGTTATCACACTTGGATTAGACACCAAATCCATCTTTTATACATCAATTGTCAAAAAGATAATACAATTAGATTATTGGTTCAATCAGTGAGTTAACAGAACATTATACTACATATGAGAAAATATCAATAATAGTAAGAAGAGAAACAATTATAAATCATTTAAAACTTTAATTTCTAAATTTGATGAAATATTCAAAATAAAATATCCAAAAAGTGTATTTGGATACAAATGTGACTATTTTGGTTTAGTTATGAAGAAAATGCACATGTTGACATGAGCATGCGTATGTCCTTATATTTCTACGTTTCATTTCTATTTAATATAGTCAAATATACAAATTTATTAAAAAATTATCTTATATACATTATTTGAAAGGATCTTAATTGAAATTAACATTACGTTGAGTTTATTTATTATATGATTTCTGTGATTATGAGCAATACTACTTGTTTAAAATTGTAGAAAAAGTGATGCATAGATATAAAACACACAACTCAAATGAATTAGGATTGTCATGGTTCAATGATAATTGACTTGATTAATCATCCAGTGGAGGCGGCTTAAAAACTTGGACTAGAAAACAAAACAAAACATGTTTTAGACTAGAACAAACAGGGGGTGTGAACGTTGGAATCCACGGCCCTTAATCGCCTTGAAACTATTTGTAGATTAAAAAACAAAGGTAAAATATATAAACCATCTTTGAGATTTGAGTTAATAATAAAAACTATAAAAAAATATTTCTAAAATATCCAGTTTCCCCACTAAGTACAAGCAGTACTTTAGCAACGTTTGTGTACTTTTCTTCAAAACTATTTGCACTTAAGGTAAATTGGATATTTTCGAAAAGTCTTGCTAGTTTTTATTAAAGTGAGAGTTTAGTCCCACATTGACCAAGTATTCTTGGGTTGTGCAATTAATAAGCCATGGGCAATCCTTATCTCTTAAGGCATCTTTTGATATTGAGTTAGGCCCATTGGATTTTAACATGATATCAGAGCTACCCCTTGCATGTTGGGCAGGTCTCTCCCCTATTATAGTTCGCCACACGTGATGGGGTATATTAAAGTGAGAGTCTAATCCCACATTGACTAAGTTAGGGTCATTGGACTATTGGACTTTAACATTGAGTTAGGGCATTGGACTATTGGACTTTAACATTGAGTTAGGGCCATTGTACTATTGGACTTTAACAGTTTCTAGTTTCAAACCTTAGGATTTTACCAACAAAAAATAGGTATAAAGTTTCTTGCTTCGAGCCACGATTCAAATCCTGAATCTAAAGGATGCCATTTCCTTGAATCCTTTACCAACCGAAAAAACAAACTTGAGTAATCCAATATTAACGTTTCCTCATTTTACAAGTCCAAATTTCACATATTGTTGTCCATATAAACCAGGTTATGTATGATTACAACTTGTTACAGGCACAAGTTGTTCGGAGTGGATAAACCAATTGATAGCAAATCATAATTTCCAACCAACCAAATAATTATATGAAAAATTGAAAATCATTCATTGCCCCACGAAGAATCATCGTTAGGTCAACCCGTTCGACTAAATGATAAAACAAGATCTTGTTTAGCACATGAGTAGATATGGTGGGGCTTTTGATCGGTACTTGATTAATTTTGTTGTTATGTAGATCTTTGGGAGTAACTGTCCTATAGTTGCACATTACAACTTCAAAACCCAACAATTGCCGTCCTTTTTTTTCTTAAAAAACTCAAAAAAATAAAAATTTAAGACCAATTTTAATATAAATTTTAACTTTTGTTGCATAATTACAGAAGTGAGTGTTAAAAACTTACAGTACAAATCGAATCTTCAAGAGTTTTATGTCTAATTAATTACACTTCAATAAAAAAATTAATTATAGATCACTATACATTCTTATTCATCAATAACCGGTAATTGTTGTTGCTAAAAACCTAGGTGGTTACTAAAAGGTTGGACTTTTTAGTAAATTGCTTCATGAATCTCATGAGTTTGTCCAAATACAAAGTTAAAAAAAAAAAAAAAAAAAAAAAAAAAAAAAAAAAAAAAAAAAAAAAAAAAAAAAAAAAAAAAAAAAAAAAAAAACCATAAGTTACCAAGTCAAAAATAAAATGAGACCGCACAAAAAGTTTTAGTGCAATAATTATCTCATACATTTGTCATATGTATTATCTTTCGGAAATAGTTCACTTCCAACTCACTACGTGACAAGTAAATTGACTATCTACATATACTTTTATTTTACAAACTATGTTTTTTTCTTTTTACCAAACACAAAATTTGGGTTTTGCTTTTTCAAGTTGTGCTTTTTAGCTTCCAAATGAGATTACAAATGGCACTATAGTCTATTATACATGTCACGAAACAGTAGTCTTGTAAGAGAGTGAATTAAACTCGATTAGCAACTCCACTAGAACTCTAGAAGGGATCAGGGCAAGATTAACATGCATTAATTTTATCTGTTGGTTTAATTTAGTTAATAAAATAAATAAGGTTTAGTGGGAACTGCGATGAAGACATTTATTTATGTAGTTATTTATTTGGTTTTGTTTTTTTAATAGTATTATAGCCACGAGCGGCAATTTTGAGAGATGCTTATGGAGACCAATTTCAAGATTATAGTATTTCGAGGAAAAGTCTATATTTGATTTTAGTGTCATCTTTATCGAGTTATATTATATATGTTAAGGACAAATAATGTATACAAAACCCAAAAGAAAGTGAAATAGAATAATTGAATAATTCCCTAATCCCTTTTACCAACGTTGGAAACCTTACAAAACTATTCATACTTTTGAAATTACAAAAAGTTTACAAAGTAACCATATGGGGATTAGAGTTGGTCATCAAAAAATATTACTGAAATTTCATAATGATAACAAGATTTATCGTTCGGGTTGTGTTCAATGATTTAGGGATGGCAAAAAAGTCTCATCTCATCTTATTCTTTGTGCCTCGTTCTCCGAGCAAGGTTTTTTCCACCTAAAGAGAGGATGAGTTTTGCTTGATTTGCTCCTGTATTATCCCCAATGTATTCATATTTTTATTTAATATTTATTTAAATTATTAATTATTTAATTTCTTTTACATAACCTTATTTATAATTTATTTTTATACATATGTTTTGGTACTATCAAATGTAATAACTTATATGTGTGTTGGTACTATCCAATGTGATATTGGTACTTAGGTTAGTGTACATTAGTGTTCCATACCAATATGAATTCAAACACCCTATGATTGCATTAACCAATTAAACACAAACAATGTTATCTTTTCTAAGAATATTTAAATTCAATGTATTTGAATTCAACTAAGAACCTAATGTACTTGATCTAAAGAACTGTACATAAGTTTTACCTATTTTATCATCCGAGAATACTTGTATTCTTGTAAGAACTTTCATAAATGCTTCTCTCCATTTCTCTCTCATCTCTATGTATCAATATCGAAATTACCTCATTAATGAAGACAAAATTCCTCAAACGTGTTTTCATCCCTGATTTGTACCGTTTTGTGGTCCATCATCGTTACCACAACCTCTATTACCCCTCCACAGGAAAGGGCAGGGACTTTACCAAAAGCTGTCATACAAATCTCAAGGCAAGTTTAATTATTGTACTATATTTTGAAGCTCTTTTAAAGAATGAAAACATTATTCCGAAACAATCTTTATTATATATACAGGGTTTAGATGTGTGACTTATTTGTTACATATATAATATAATCTTGTTGAATTCACAATTATACTTTGACTAACATAAAAGAACCTTTTTCTTACGGGTCAAATTTTTATTTTGAAAGGTAAACATACCAAAAGCCATTGACACCCACTAATAATAAAGAAGATATAATTGATTTATTTTAATAATGTAGATTGTACACTAATACAAAAGTCAAGTACCAATTATCTTGCACCAGTAAATTGCTGTAGTTATGGCTGATTTAATGGGTTGAATGGTCCCAGACCTAGTCCCTTACTCCAATGAAAGATTTGGCATTCAAAACGAAGGATCCTTCACACGTTTGGATTTTATCAAAATCATGATTCTTGCCGGGTGTTGTGGGTCAGGGCTGCCTTTGAAATAAAAGAACAATTAAAAAAGATGTTTTTGTGGGGTACACATTTTCATGTCTTATAACTTCGAATAATAAAATCCTTAAGCCAAAGAAAATCTGGTATTTGAAATGGACCTATAACCAACTCATACATTTAATTCTTCAATTCAATTAGTAACTAACTACTTTTAATAACTTCCTTAAACAATAATAATAATTTCATAACTATAATACTATGAAACTTGCTAGCCTTTTGCACGTGAATGCACCTATCATTTTAGATCAAGAAATTTTTAGACCAAGTATTAGTCGGCTATACCCTATGTATATCTTTATCCTAGATAACAAGGTGGCAGTTACAAATTAAAATCACGAATTGAACAGCTCAAGTGATTAAAAAAATAATACATGGACAAATTGTAGAAACATTTCTCATATTTGACATGCTTATTGCCTTGGTTAGAATGCAAACAAGGGTCAGTGTCACCCAGATTATGCACTGTTTCAATTACTATTCTTTGGATTCTTAACAGTAAAGAAATGATTCTCAGTATGATTAAAAAAAATTGGATACTCAATATATCTGTTTGCCTGTGACTAGAAGAGAATTTGATCATATCACGTTTGGTATTTTCCTGGTTTGGAGGCCATGATCAGGCCAAACAGTATTTCTAGTCCAGACATTCTTTTGTTTTTGTGGATTTGCAATAAAGACAAGAACGCAAGACTGTTTCATCGAGCTTATTTTCAAGTTGTTGTTTGTTTGGTTGGTTAATTATTAAATCTCAATCTCTCTCTCTCTCTCTCTCTAAATAATTTGGTATAATATTTTGAGTTTCTATTTTATTAGAAAAGGCATTGCGTATGGTCAAAATAATTGGATTAAGCAATTAATTGACACAAGAGTGACAAGTTAGTTTTTACATATAAAAAGAATGGCTTAGATGGAACTAAGAGCATTCACATTAAATCAAGTAAAAATTAAAATTTTAGTCCAATATAATTTTATAAACCACTCTTTTTAACTGGTCATTTGATCACATTCACCCGCTTTAGACTAGTCATTTTTTTTTCACCATTCTATTTAAAATACTATTTATTTACAATCAAATCGGACAGCCAAGATTGGCCATCCTTCCATTGGAATGATAGCCACCCACCGGAGGTATGAACGATGGAGCCAAAGGTGTTAACTCACCCATTCTCAAAAAAAAAAAAAAGATTGGGCCAAGTTAACAAATTTTTTTCTCGATTGGTTACGATTATCGTTCTTCATGAATTTGAGCGACAATGCATTCCAATTTGACCTCACACGACCTTGATAGAGCCACCTCAATCTGATCTTACACGATCCATAACTATGGTCGCCACAACAATGAAGTTATTGCCTAGGTCAGGCAAGGCGACCACCAACACTACCAATGTGGGCCTCTCCCTCACTTGCCTCAACTTCTCCATTAGTATTCACAACCTCAACCTCCTCCGTGGCCTAAAGAAACCCTTTCTATCTCCAAGTCTCGCTTTAAATTGTCCATTGGAGTCATTAAGCTAGACAAAAGAGAGAGTAAACAAATTTTGAAAAATGTTTTAGCCAAACTACAATACAAGGAAGATGGATTTCATACATCCGTTATACATGACTTCTCCCTCACAACAAGTAGGATCCATCAATGGGATCTATTCGTTGTGAGGGGAAAGTCATATATGCCGGATGTAGGAGATACCGACTCTAACAAGCCAGATTTAGCTTGGTAGTGTAACTCTTGGCATTTTATCCAACCCAATGCTAATGTTAACAATAGGGACTTTCCAAGAAACTCAAGCCTAATAGCAACAAATTGTGTTGAAACTTGAAGGTTAAGATAAATGATGAAACAAGGACATGTGAGTTTTGATTTGCCTTTCCGTGTTCAAATTTTGTTTTAAACAATGGTTTTTTGAACGTTTATGAGAATTCATGTGAAATGCTACCGTTGAATTACTCTCCAACCCTTCCTACAAGGTAAATACAAAAACGACAAAAAACAAAAGAATCATGTTGCCAGCTAGATTGCTAGATTGCTAGATTTGTAAGGATTTATATGTTTGACTACTTGCAATGCCTTAGTTTAAGACCCACAGTTAGATTAGGACGTTCATGAATTTCACTTCATGTTCATGCACCATGTATATTCTTTACCACATTTGATACGTTTCAAATATTAGTTTTTTTTTTTAAAAATGTTTTAAATATCTTGAAATACTAGGACTGCTTATATACTTATATCTGGTTACTTTTGGAACCAAAGGCACAGCAATCATGATTCCTTGTTGCATTGCAACTTAACCGAGTACATTACAAGAAAGTGTGCCCTTTGGAGAGCTGTTGGGCCATGTATTGGTGTCTCTTGGAAATCCTATTGGGGCACCACATCTGTCTCCAAAATCCCGCTTGCTTTGGAGTCATATGTATGGATTATTTGGAAAAAGCATTTACATAACTTAGACATACATATTAAGTATTCAAAAGTTTCAAAGCCACAGTGAAGGCATAACAACTTCAAAAATATTTTTCTTAAAAATAATAATAATCAAAAGTATTTTAAAAGGCTAATAAAGCCTAAACTAAGGAATTCATTCGGTTTTTGTTAAACTCCTGCCCTTAAGGTTTAGAAACAATTGAAAATTACCCCCAAAAGTTGCTCTCTCTCTCTCTCTCTCTCTCTCTCTCTCTCTCTCTCTCTCTCTCTCTCTCTCTCTCTCTCTCTCTCTCTCTCAATTGCCCATATCAGTGCCGATGGTAGTGTTCTCCACCGCAGTTCACAACCAGCCACACCGTAACCACCAGAACCAACGACAGCCAAATCTTATGATAATGATCCCAAGAGACAGATCAACGACACGTGGCTCTCTGATGACAATATGAAGAAGAGATGCGACTTCACGACTTGATGGAGAGGCACGGTCTTTAAGAATTGAGAGAGAGAGAGAGAGAGAGAGAGAGAGAGAGAGAGCATATGTGAGGTGAGAGAAAAAATATTTAAAAACTAAATGAAAGAACTACATCGGCTCTTTTTTTATGAAGAGTCACTGTAACATGTTTTAAAAGATGAAGGTGGATAGCTAATTTGATACATGAGCTATTTTGAGCTTAACTTGCTACAATTAAAAAAAAAAAAAAAATCATTTAAATGAAGTGTTGGGAATGCTCAAAAGCATTACCTTCCAAGATGAACTCTGTAAATCTATCAATTTTCATACTTTTCACAACCAAAAATAGTTGCCTTAGCTCTCCTTTGACAATTGATCTTGTGCTTCAATGAAATGGTGTGTAGTGTGAACTCAAACCTTGAGCCTAAATTGATGACAAAATAAGTTAGGCCCATTAACCCAGCAAAAATGGCTAGTTTTCACCAAAGAGCCCACATAAGCCCAGTTTGATTTAGAGATCAAACGAAGTTTGGTCTTGTATGTGTACAACTATAACAATGGTGTACAACTATAACAACTATAACAATGGTGTAATTGGGCCATAGTTTGGGCTTAGATTAATGACAAAACTAAAATTGTGTGTTTTCAATAGCTCAAATAAGAATGGCTTGGTCCAGCATAGCTTTAAGTCTTAAAATTTTGTAGGAGACTTTAACGTGAATGTCAATACGTGTCTTTTTCCTTCCCTTATTTGCTCCGAACCCAGATCAGAATTCAGAACCCAAATTGACTTATAGCTTTGAAAACCACTCCGATGTCTCAGCCAAGGAAAAAGTTTAAATCTTTATCGGAACGTGTCCCAAACGACATCGTATTCGACATCCTGACTCAGCTGCCAGTGAAATCCATAATCAGATTCAGGTGTGTTTCCAAAACTTGTAACTCCATCATCACCAACCCCATTTTCATTACCACACAATTCAACCTCAACCAAGCAAAATCATTATCCAATAACAACAACAATAACAATGGTTATGTTCTATATACAACACCATCAAGGCAACTGTGTATGGTCAATTGCAATAGCTACAGCTCATTGACTAGATTTGAAATCCCATTTTTTGATGATTGCACTGTTCACTTCTGTAATGGCATGTTTTGTCTACATGGTTTTCATAAGCCTCCCATAATTTTGTGGAACCCAAGCATCAGGAAGTATAAGATGCTCCCTCCTACTCAGTTTACTGACCCTTTTGTTCATGTCTCTGTTGGACTTGCGTTTCATTCTCAAAACAATGACTTCAAAATTTTGAGAATTTTTTGTTTTCAAGGATCAAAACTGCCACTGTATGAGGCTGAGGTTTACACGTTGAGTACGAATTCGTGGAGAAAGGTTGTAATATCCTTGGAATCATTAAATGGGTGTGTACCGCAAAGATGTACACGATGTATATTTTTTAATGGTGCTCTGCAATGTCTAGTATATACTCAGGAAAGTAGTTTCATTTTGTCCTTTGATGTCAGTAATGAGAGATTCCGTGAGATAATGTTGCCACCAAATTACTTAGATGGAGTTTTTTGACATTCTGAACGTCTTGCAGTGTTCAAGGGATTGTTGGCTTTAATTGTTTGCGGTGTAGATCTACATGAGGAGAGTGGCATATGCCACATATGGGTGATGAAGAAGTATGGTGTAGTTGATTCTTGGACTAAAAGAAGCTTACGAGTTGATTACTTTGTAGAGTCCTTTGGCTGCACTGTCAATGGTGAACTCCTGATTCAGAGGATTTTCCCATTTCGGATTGTTTCATTTGATCCTGAGAGTTTAAAAGAGGAAATTCTTGAAATTCCAAGTCTTGGAAACCTGACCTACATAGCTAATTTCAATGACAGTTTAGTTTTACTTGATGGGGTGAACGTCTCATCTTAATTCAAAAATGAGTAAGTTGCAGTTTCTTGCAAGGATGTCATCTTCATATTGAGAACTTATTTGTTATATCATGTTATGCTGTAAGTATGTTTTGTTATTTATGTATTATGTGAATCAATGAATCTGTTATGGTGTTGTGTTCTTTCCATTGTTGTAGCCACTTTGTTAGTCACTATATAGAACTTTAAGTTAAACAAGCATATGCTATGCACAGGGATATCTCTACCACCGTTCACAAGTACAAAAAATTGACAATAAATTTTCTGTAGGCCAGCAACCAAAGGATTATGCGGCAGGATTGGAATTTAGGAAATTTAGGAAAATACTTTCTATTAAGCTTTGCATTGGATGGCATTTGCTACTATGGTTGTGCTTAGTACCTCTATTGCATTTGCATTTCACAGATTTCTTTCATTCTATGTGTAAAATGCAGTTTACAAAAAAATCTAGCTTGTTTGGTTGGAAATTGGGGAACCTTAGAATGTATTTTGCCCAAAATGCATTTTACCAAGTCCATTTTGTAGAGTAGAAGAGGATTCTGACTTTTGTATTTTACCAAGCCTCATTCACAGTGTTTCAAACTCAACTGTGATGCTGCTACTAATGTTAATCAAGTGTTGCAACAATACTTAGAGATAGACACGGGTCAGATATCATCCCCAAAGGCAGTCCTGAAGTAGCAAAAACCAAAGTTGTGCCTTGTGTATTTCTGAGGGCAAACGAGTGAGTAGTTTGACAATTTTTTAGTAGAAGGCTATTCAAAAATTTGTATGAATCCTTTCCTCAAGAACAAGCCAAAATCAATTTGGGAGCTTCATTCTATGGTTGGATCCCCCAGAGTGTATTGATGGTGGGGATTCTATGGACTGGAGCTAAAGTCAGCTTTGCTGGCTATTCTTGTAGCTTTGGAAGAGGCTTTTCATCCATTCTATTAGAAGGGGATGCTTTGAATTTCTTTAATCCACTTAACTGTTCAGTCATTCTCCTCATTGGTTTATTGCCCTTATTATTGCAGATTTACTTTTAGTTTTATAGTCTTTCTCTTATTGGAGTGTTGGTCATGTTTTGAGATCGTGTAACTCTCTTGCCCACTCTATAGCGAGTTGAGCCTTTTGTTGTTATCAGGTGGGAAGAATTACCATCTCCTCCATCTTTATCTATGTTGTGCTTCTCTTGGATGGAGATAGCATTGCGTCCTCCTCTATTTTACCTTAACTAGCATGTACCCTGTGCAGGGAGCATCTTAAACTTTCTGATGCTTGGGTTCCACAAAATAATTATATGAGGCTTATGAAACCCAAGGAGGCAAAACATGCCATTACAGAAGTCATTTTTGCTGATATTGGGTGGTACCCTTAATTTTGATTTTTCTCAATACATCCTATTGGATGTCATGATTTGATCCCAGTAACCTAAAAGAAAATTTTCTATAGGTTGCTCATTATAAGAGTGATAATTTCTTGATTCTGTGTCATTTGCATTGCACTACCAAGAAAATCATGATCCACAAAAAAAAAAAAAATGCCAACGCAAATTTAAAAAAAAAAATTCTAAATATCAATTTTTTTTTTCTTTCTTCTATTGTAATTTTTAAGGGAACCCGATACTCCAAAAAAAAAAAAAAATTTAAATCCCTAACCCCCTTGCAAATTCCCTTGATTTCTGTAATACCTTAGCAGTAGTCGCTACACACCGACTCTCTCTCTATCTATGATGTAAATCTTAGACTGCCTTTAAAAAAGATTAATGTGAAGCTGATGTTTTGATTGTTTGTTTGTGGCAGAGAGTGAACATGCTTTGTAAAATTAGAGATCTAATAGGAATACATCAAGCTTTCTTGATTGATATTTGCTTTGGCATATTGCAATTTTTCATAACATGCAGTACCTGGGTCAACTCTGACATGATAAATTGATTTCAAGTTTCTAGGACCCCTTGAGATATTAAACAGTCTTGGATATTACATTGAAGCAGAAGTAAATTCAATCCCGTAGTTTGTAAATTCAGGTATTTTCCTTTTCTAAAATTTCCTAATTTGTCTTGATTTCGTTGCGTGGATATCTTTCTTTGGGTTTTCATTTTTCTGATTAAATTCTGAAGAGGATCTCGTTTGGGATTTGAATTTTTTTTTTGGAGTATCGGGTTCCCTTAGAAATTACAATAGAAGAAAGAAAAAAAGAAACTCACGTGCCACACATGTGAGTTTGATATTTAGAATTTTTTTTTTTTTAATTAAAATTTGAGTTGGCATGCCACGTCAAACATTTTTAAAAGTAAAAATAAAACGTTAGCCACATCAGTATTTTACATTCAACAATTAACGACAATGACCATTTTGATACAAGGTTGAAAGGTTGAGGACCAATTTGACACAGTTGAAAGATTAAGGAACAATTTGACATAAAAGCCAAAGGTTGAGAGCCAAAACGGTATTTAAACCATAAATAAATTATATTATTTGAGTTAATTAAATTAAATGATTTTTGTTTATGAACTCATTAAAATTAAATTCAAAAACCTTGTATTGTTAAAATTATATATAATTTTTAGTACAAGATGGATTATCTATATTATCACTAAATTACAAATAATAATTTGTTATATTTTGAATTACTTAATCTGATCTCAAATATATACAAGTATACTTTTATAACTTGTGTACATACAAACATATAATATTATATATACTTAAATTGAGCTTCATACTTACGAGCTTGTACACAAAAACATTATTATGTTAGAGCTTGGCACATAGAGCTTGAGATTGAGCTAAGCTTAGCTTGGCTCGTTTGCTTTTAAATAAATGAACATAAACAAGTTTTTTGATGAACCGAACCTAAACTATTCATAAGCAGGTCGATACATTTACAACCCCTGTTGCACTTTAGTCCAAAATATAAAAAGGTAAAGTGTAATATTTGAAAAGTCATGGGATAAACTAATAATAGCCTTAACCACGAGAATTTATTTAATCACTTACCCTATTTTTAAATTGAACCACTTACACCATTTAGAATAGGCGTAATTGGGCAATCGCTACACAGATTTACTTGAGACTAAAAGAGTAACAATCTCACTTAAACCAATTTACTTGTAAGGCGGTCATTTTAAGTCAACATGTTAAAGGCCAATAAGTCTAATTCACACTCAAAAGACATCTTGAGAGAACCTAAGGAAACCTGGATGGTGTGGAACTCTTGATACCTCTCTCTCTCTCTCAAGCGAGACATTATGGTTGGGCATTGGTGATGGGTGGTCGAATTGGCGAATGAGTCCTAGTCATTGTCTTTGCAAGTTGATGACGTGGCTAAGCTTGCTGATTTGGAGTTCCAAGTTCAGTTGGTGATTTTTTGTTTTGTGGGAAACGCTATAGAGTTTATATTTGGGTATGATTCAACTATGAATTAGGGTTTTTGCTTGGTTTTTCATGGTCTATGAACTTTGGATTGATTTTGTGAAACTATTATTTGGAACTTTGGGTTGATTTTGATGGTTTATGATTTGGGTACGTGGTTTTGTATTCTGTGGGATAAGTTTTGAAAAATCTATAATGCTTTGTTTGAAATAAAATTCAGAGAATTCGGATCCCAACCAAATACAATTCTTATATTGCCTATAAATTAATACTATATTATTGTAAGTTATCTTTCGGGATATATATCAATTGTAATTGCATGATGCTTTTCACTTACAATTTTTTTTTTAAATTTTAATCAATGATTTTTTTTTCTTTAATAATCACCAATGAATTTAATTTGACTATATTATTGGACCGAGTAAAGTCTAAAGCTTGAGCAAAAAAAAAGAGTCGGTTATGCCGATTTACTTGGCAAAGAACCCTAGTATATAGGGTTTGGTTCAGAATAGAGTTCCTAAGAATTTGAGATTCGTGTACTCAGGGCCGGTTCCGAGATTTGGGTTACCCAAGCCCCGTCCCGAATTTGGTTGCCCACCTATTTATTAAATATTAAAAAAATATATATAAAGTCCAAATTTTTTTTTAATGCAAAATCAAGGTTACATTATGCTTTTTAGCATAGCTTAAATTACATTTAAAAAAAAAAAATGTAACCTCAGTTATGGTGCTTTATAATTAGCACGATCCGACTCGAAGAAAATTACTTCTCCTTGCATTTTTATATCCTAAAAATCTAAAACTAATACCTATTTAACATTATTATATGCGTCTAGTAGTTTTTTAATTAAAAAATTTATTAGTGTTAATAAATTATAACACATTAACACTATTATACTATTACACTCTCATTAAAAAAATAAAAATAAAACAAAGCATAACGTTACACTATAATTACACTACTCAAATAATTATAAAATAGCTATTTAGCATTTACTTAACTCAAGTTGAGTAGTCAATAACTCAGAACAGTATCCCTGTACAAAGAAAAGAGTTAAGACTAAACTCACAAAAAAAAATCATCATATCCGGTCAAAAGGCAGGCACTAAAGTCTAAAAGAAGCTAATTTTGATAAGGCAAAAGGACAAAAGTAAAGCACTAAAGCCACAGTAAAGCACAAAAGTAAAGCACTAAAGCCACACTAAAGCACAGTATAGCACAGCAAGTCAGCAACAGTCAATTCCCAAATTCAAAATTCATCAATTCATCAAATGAGAGAGAGAGAGAGAGAGAGAGAGAGAGAGAGAGAGAGAGAGAGAGAGAGAGAGAGAGAGATACCAGTTGCTGCGTTGCTCCAGTCCAGTGCTCCGTGCTTCGGCCTCGGGCCTCCGGCCTCCGTGGCTCAGTCCTCACTCCTCACTCCTCAGTGGCTTAGTGGCTCAGTGGCTGTCAACCTGTCACTGCGTGCCTCGGTGCCTGCGTACCGTGGTCCGTCACTCCGTCGACGGTGTGTCACGGCGTGGGTCCTGGACTCCTGGTTTGCCCGTTTACCTTCTCTAGCGGCGGATCCGGCAGAGAGAAGTTTTTGCTTTTGGATTGGGAAGGTAGGATTAGGGATTAGGGATTTTTTTTTTTTTCTTTTTTTTGGGGCAGTAAGCAGTAGCCCGTATTGTGTTTTGATTTTTTGAGAAGCTTGTGTTTTGTTTGTGAGAATTAGGGATTTATTTGTAATTTTTTGTTAGGTTTAATTCTTTGATCCATTGCCTTTTGCTGCCTTTGATCTGCCCATGATCCGTTGGATGTTGGGTTGCCTCTCAATTTATTTTTATTTTTTATTATGTATGTATACTAGTTAAAAAAATATATATTATGTACACTAATTTTTTTTTCATGCCTTTGATTTTGTTGCTGTGTTGCCCTTACTAGTTAAAAAAAAAAAAAAAAAATTATGTACAATATTTTTTGCTATGCTGTCAATACTAATTTTTTTTTTTTTTTTATATATATTACTATTAATTTTTTTTTTTTTTTTTGGTTGCCCTTGGGAGCGGGGTTGCCCAAGCCCCTGGGCTTGCTGGGCTTACCCCGGAACCGACTCATGATCCTATATAATAGGTAGGAGTGAGTGTGAGAGAGTCTCTATTGAATTTTGCAAAACATTAAAACCACCAAAGTCTCTCAGAAGTTAAACAGAGTCGATGTCGTCCGTGTATCTTCCACACGAGCTCGTCCTCGAAATTCTGACATGGCTGCCAGTCAAGCATCTTTATCGATTCAGGTGCGTTTGTAAACTTTGGAACTCCTTCACCACCGACCGCAATTTCATCGACGCCCAGCTCAACAAAGCTAACCAGTTATGTAACAATAATGGTTATTTTGTGTACGTAGAACCATGGGTAATAGGTTTTTTGCCTCGTTTGAGTCGCAAAGAATTGTGTATGGTTACATGTAATAGCGATCACACAGTCAATGAGGTTTCTCGGTATTTATTCCCTTACGTTTGTCTTTATTCCAAAATATTGGGTGTTTGTAATGGCCTAGTCTGTCTCAGGTCTGCTGATGACAAATGTTTTATGATGAATTTGTGGAATCCTAGGATTCAAAAGTTGAAGGAGCTGCCAAAATTAATGGAACCAGAAACTTTGTATTCGGCTTTTGGGTTTGCTTATGATTCACAGAACAATGACTACAAGGTAATAAGAATCGCGTTTGATCCCAACCGTTTTGAGGCTGCCGTCTACAGTTTGAGTACCAATTCATGGAGAAAGCTTGAACAACCAACAAGGGACAAATCAAACTATCTCAAAATCGTTTATATGGATGGGACACACACCCAATTTTCTAATGGAGCTTTGCATTGGATTTCTGCTATTCGTGATAATGGAGTATTTTCCCCAATTATTGTGGCTTTTGATGTCAATGAAGAGAGATTCCGTGTGATATTGTTTCCTGGAATTACCAAAAACTGCGGATTTCTCACAGACTACAAGGGATCTCTGGCTATGAGGGGTTATGCTAGTGAACTATGGGTAATGAAGGAGTATGGTGTGGTTGAGTCATGGACTAAACAAATTTTAGACGAGATTTATTGGGTAGATTTGGAGATTAAACATTCAAAATACTTCGGAATTCTTTCACCGATTGTTCATACAACTAATTCTATAGAGAGCCTAGTTTTAGCGGACAAGTAGTGAACTTGTCACTCTGAATAAGAACTATGTTGTGTTCTTTCTTTTGTTGTAGTCACTTTGTTAGTCACTATATAGGACTTTAAGTTAAACAAGCATATGCTATGCCCAGAGATAAATTTTCTGTATGCCAGCAACCAAAGTATTATGCGGCAGGATTGGAATTTAGGAAATTTAGGAAAATACTTTCTATGAAGCTTTGCATTGGATGGCATTTGCTACTAAGGTTGTGCTTGGTACCTCTATTGCATTTGCATTTCACAGATTTCTTTCATTCTATGGGTAAAATGCATTTTACAAAAAAATCTGGCTTGTTTGGTTAGAAATTGGGGAACCTTAGAATGTATTCTGCCCAAAATGCATTTTACCAAGTCCATTTTCTAGAGTAGTTGAGGATTCTGACTTTTGTCTTTTACCAATCCTCATTCACAGTGTTTCAAACTCAACTGTGATTCTGCTACTAATGTTAATCAAGTGTTGCAACAATACATAGAGATAGGCACTGGTCAGATATAACATTAGCATTTCTAGTCCAGGCATTCTTGTGTTGTTTGTTTGGTTAATTAGAGTTGTTTAAAATATCTCTTTCTTGTTTTTATTTATTAAAGATACAGTAATACTTTTATATAATTTGTTTTTCATACAAATCAAATCAACCAAATTAAACTCTTCCAAACCAAATGCTAAGAAACAAGCAGATTAGGGACCTAATAGTGATCAACCCTGCTGATCCCACAGAGTGTATTGATGTTGGGGATTCTTATGGACTGAATCTAAAGTTGGCTTTGCTGGCTATTCATGTAGCTTTGGAAGAGGCTTTTCATCCATTTTGTTAGAAGGGGATGCTTTGAATTTCTTTAATCCACTTAAGTGTTCAGTCATTCCCCTCATTGGTTTATTGCCCCTATTATTGCAGATTTACTTTTAGTTTTATAGTCTTTCTCTTATTGGAGTGTTGGTCATGTTTTGAGATCGCGTAACTCTCTTGCCCACTCTATAGCGAGTTGAGCCTTTTGTTGTTATCAGGTGGGAAGATTACCATCTCCTCCATCTTTATTTATGTTGTGCTTCTCTTGGATGGAGATAGCGTTGCGTTCTCCTCTATTTTACCTTAACTAGCATGTACCCTGTGCAGGGAGCATCTTAAACTTTCTGATGCTTGGGTTCCACAAAATAATTATATGAGGCTTACGAAACCCAAGGAGGCAAAACATGCCATTACAGAAGTCATTTTCGCTGATATTGGGTGGTACCCTTAATTTTGATTTTTCTCAATACATCCTATTGGATGTCATGATTTGATCCCAGTAACCAAACCGAAAATTTTCTATAGGCTGCTCATTATAAGAGTGATAATTTCTTGATTCTGTGTCATTTGCATTGCACTACCAAGAAAATCATGATCCACAAGAGATTTAATTAATGATAAGGAATTGTTAACAGCTTCAAGAATTATTACTTCTCTTGTTGAAGCTATCAGCTTGGTTGAGCTGAGATGAGCTGATGCAAGAGTTCAATTATGAAAAACCCAAAAAGAGAAAAAAGAAAGAAAAAGAAATGGTCTATATTTTGTTATTTTGAATTTTTGGTCTTTCAGTAAGAGGAAAATGGAAAAATAATGAAATGCTCAAATTTTTGCTTTCTTTCCTTTTTCTTTAGTAAAACCAAACGGAGAGTTTAAAGATTTTTGCCACTCATAGGAGAGGTTGTTTGAATTTAAAGCAATTAAATTTAGTGCATGAATTTTTTTTTTATAAGTAAATAAGAATAAAACTTGGTGCATAATTAGGCAATGAGATTATTAGAATTTGTGAATAAGTAACTTATATCCTTGTCTTTTAACTTGAAGTTTTTAGTGTAATTGGTAATGTAGCTGGAAATTCAGTAGGGAACTAGAAATTTTTATTTGAAGGAGTCAGAAGGATAAGTCAATGTCTTGGAATCAAATAGTTTGATCTTCTATATCAATCTATGCTCACTTATGTTTCATGCACACTGTTTCCATATGCATTACTTTTCTCTTTTGGGTTAGTTCTAAAATTCCATATGAGTTTGCACCCTAAGCATGTTCATCTATATATTCTATTGTATTTTCAACAATTGATAGTCTTTATAAATTCCTAAGAATATAGAAATAATGTATAATTGATTAAACAATTTTCTCTTCATTATTTAATGTTACATCAGGGGTATTCTAAGGATTCTCATCAGGTTTTGGGCGAAAACAACATTGAAACAAAAGCAGTTAATACAAAGTGCATGGAGATTTCATGAGATTGGAAATAATATTCATATTTTGTTCTTTTTTTAGAACCATTGACAAAAAAAATTGATAAGAATGCCTACCTTTTCTTGTTTTCATATTTTGCATGTACCTTTTCTTGTTGCATATCACTTCAAAAAATGTTTCACTGTATTGATTTAGTAAATTGAAAATACCATTTGACTTTACATCTATGTTTCACTGTATTGATTTAGTAAATTAAAAACAAGGAAAAGGCAGTTCATTTCAGTTTTTGTACAAAAAACAGAATTTATGTGTCTAAAAAAGGTAAATCCAGAACAACATAAACTAAGCCCACAAAACAATACTTCACTCGTTGAAAGTACTGCAATTACATATTCTCCACACAACCTATTACCAAATTCCTTAAATGCTTTAGATTCTTTTAGAAACTTGTGACTAAAACTCATTGAGACTTTTTGTGTAATTCCTCATACATAATGTAAAGAGACTTTGAGAAACTACCATTGATAATACTAAGAATTCCTCTATTTCAGAAAATATGGTATAATGAAAATGAACCAATTCCTCTGACATAATGTAAAAAGACTATAAGAAATTACCATTCATATCACCAACAATTCCTCTAATACAGAAAACATATTACAATGATTGATCTAACTGAATTTTTTGAAGGGGAATCAACCAACAGCAGATCGGTACATTGACAAAAAAATTCTCAATTGCCGATTAGACAATCATGACATCTTCTCTTTATTAAAACATGAACTAAAAAAGCTATAGACAATAAAGGAACCCCCCACTTGAATTTTGCAGCTCGTTTGGAAAAAGGGAAAGGCGTGGAAAGGAATGAAATGCAAAAAAATCTTTTAAGAATATTCATTTCATTCCCTTGTTTTGGAATTTAAAAGTAAGAGGGAATGGAAAAATCATTTTCTTGTTTGTAAGTTTAAGTAAGAGAGAATAGAATTGTTAGGAGGGAACACACATTCCTTCCATTTCCTTCAAAAGCTCAATTTTTCATTCCTCCCAAATTGGTAGGAATTGGAAGGAATAGAACAGAGTTTAACGAAATTTTGATCGAAATACCCATAATTCTCATTTATATTTTACAGCTTTCCTAGTAATACCCCCTTATTATTTGCTGCAATTAAAAACAAACTAATGTTTAAAAATAATTTTTATACAAAATGAGTTATATTTCAAACCATCATCATGATCTGTTTGATTTTAGTACTTTTATCTTTTCTTTATATATATATATATATATATGTAAAGAAAATAATTAATTGACAACTTCTTACATTTTTATAAAAAGTGGGGTATAATAGTAATTTTATTATTAATGGGAATAGAATAAATAGAATCCTTTTGGGTTCGGGCCCATAGTAAGCCCGGTTCGTCCCTTGGCATAAATTGGTTGGGCTTTCATTTGATTGACCAAGGTCCATTGATCCAACATGGGCCCGAATTATTATCCTTTGGAGGAAAGAGAGGCCGAAAGGTGATGGAGATTAAGTTAAAAGAGTTATTTTTTGTACAGAAAGGAAAAGTTTGTAATTAGTCCCACACCGAGAAAGTGAAAAGAATGTAAAAAGGAATATGTATAATAAAAGTAAAAAAGGTCTTTTTCTATCTTAAAATATTAATTGTAAAGTAATTTTGACCCCTTATTTATAAAATTATTTATTTCCATCACTTCTAAGGATTTTCTATTTCAAAATAAGGTTACTTATTATCTATTTCTTTCTTTATAGAACATGCAAACCTAGCTTAGTTTCTTTCCTTATACTCATTCCATTTCATTCCTTTATAATTTACTTATTCCATTCCATAACAATACAGACTATAATATTCATACTATTAATGTTCAAATATTGAATCAGTGGAGCTAAATATGAATATTTATATGCAAAGGGTGAAGAGATGAGGGGATGATTATAATTTTGCTATGTTTGTTTTTAGCTCAAAACAGAGGTATATCGTTAATTTTTTTTACCTGCTAAAAGAATCCTGCTCAAGTTGCAAGTCGTGGGAGATGCAAATCCCTTGGTTTTAGTCAAGACTTTAGAATCCCATGAGTTGTGGGATTTGAGGTTATTATAGTTTTTTTCATTCCCATTACTTTAGTCAACCGAACAGATTTTTTATTTTATTTTTTTAAACTCTCAAAGAATTCTATGAGTATTCTGATTTTATTTTCTAAAAATTATCTATTTTATCTCTTCAAAATGTTACATTTCTATTTTAACTAATTATTTTCACAATATATCTCATATCCTCTTTCTATTCTTTTACCACTCTATTTATAATATTCTTTTTTTATTATTTATTTCTTTAACACAAACTTTTCTCTTTATATTATTTGCTGGAAAAAGTAACCCAGAACACCACCGGAGAACCCAGAACACCATTGGTACAAACTCATGTTCAGAATTTCACCAATAACCATGAACTCTCATTTCCTAAGCATCTTTAACCCTCCACGAACAAACCCTATTGCGAATAACATTCAAGAACAAAGCTTAACAATATCTCTACCTCTACAAACTCGAATCAGGCATCTGCAACTCATCAACCAAACCCACCACATAAACCCATACAACACCATCAATTTTGACAAGAGAGAGAGAGGGGTTAACCAAAACCCATCAATCCGATCACAACCCAAGCTAAAATTGTGACAAGGAGGCGGCATCATCAAAACCCGAACCCAGATCTGCAAATCCCAAACCCACGGCAAGGAGGATTGAAGGCCGCCATGTGCTAGAATTTAAGCATCTGTCGCGGTGAGATGTGGGTGTTTTGGGTAGACGACTATGGCCATGAGAGACAACTGAGATTCAGTGGAAGAGAGAAAGGGGCTGAGAGTATGAGAGAGAGTGAAATATTCTGAATAAATTGAGAGGAGAGAGAATAATTGAATGAAAAATGTTATTTAATAATTTACCTCAACTACAGTACTCGGTATCAATACCGAGTACTGTAGCTTTGAGCAAAACTCTGACTTTTTTTTTTAATTGTAACTCTGATGTACTTTTTACCTCAAGCTTTGAGCATCACCAGCAGCGTGGTGTATAACTATTATGTATCTCTATTTGTAGAGAGTAAAATGAAAAAAAGAGCTCCAGCAGTACTGCAAAAACTCCTCTTCAACTTCAAATTTTTTTACAAAGTGAACAGTAGCCCTTCAAAAATGAAAGGCTACTGTACACTTTGTAAAAATTAAAAAATTAATTTCTTCAGCCCTGACCCCACCCAGCAGTCCTGCTATTTCTTTCGATTTTTTTTCTCTCTCTTCTCATTTCTTTCGAAAATTTCTCTCTCTTCTTCTCATTTGTTTTCTGCTCTCTCTTCTCTCTTTGCTCTTTCGGCTTTCTGTTGAAGCACGAAACTGGTTGATTCGGTGGTGGCTTGGGCTTGCCGGTGTAGTGGTGGCTTGGGCTTGCCGGCGTGGTGGTGGTTGACGGCAAGACTGGTGGTGGTTGACGGCATGGGTCTCGGCTTGGTTAATGGCTGGGTCTCGGCCTGGTTAACGGCATGGGTCTCGGCCTGGAGGTGGTAGAGCCGTGCCGGATCTGGGTTTTTTTTTTCTTTTTAATTTTTTAGTTTTGAAACTTTGGAATTTGACTCTGTGTGGTGATTTTGTGCTGAGAAATTGATTTTGTGGTGGTTGCTCTGGGTTGATTTACGGTGGTGGTGGTGGTGGCGGCGGTGGCGGTGGATGGGAAGAATTTGGTTATGACTGTTGGTTATTTGCCGGGAAATAATAATAAAAAATAATAAAAAAATATAATATTTAAATGAGATAAAAGAATAAAAAAATATATTTAAATAGAATAGAGAGTGAAATAGAGAGCACTGTTAGGGAGTTTGTTTGAAAAAAAAAATAGAGAGTTGTTGAATAGTGTAAATATAGAGATAAAATAGAGATAATTTTGTGGGTTTTTGTGAATAGTATTATCTATTTTTGCTAATAGAGAGTTTTAACTCTTCCAATGGGAATGCTCTAAAATCTCACCTCAATTTCTTGTCAACCAAACAAACTCAAAGGAACTTTGACTTATATCTAGTAGTAGTAGAGTAAAGATTACTAAAGAACATAACAACATATGTCTAACAGTAAAATGAAAACAGAATAATATGTTTGGTATATGTTTTTGTTTTTATTTTCATTTCCTAACTTTTTTCATCTTTTCAAATTGAAATTTGAAACTTGTTTGAAATTTTTTTTTTTTTTTTTAATTTCTGTTTGGCACCCTATTTTCTCACATGTTTTCAGTCTTGTTTTTATTTTAATTTTTTATTATGGGTAAAACTTAGGTACAGTTTCTTAGGTTAAATACATTAGGTTCCTAACCAATATTTTTACTCAAACCACCATCAATCCTTAGTTTCTTGCACCCATTACCCCGTAAATATGTAAGCCTGAATTCATTACGGGGTAATACTTTGCTAGCATAAAATACTTTACTTCAAAAAAAAAAAATCATCATTGGATGCTATCCTTATTCTTATGTTTGAAAATTTACTTTGCTTTTCTTTTTATCTAATTAGAGTATGATTTGCTGAAATTTTGTTTATATTCATTACGGGAGTCTAATTTGATGATATAATTTTGGCACAACATCAAGAAATAATCTTTTTGCTCAAACTTACTTTAGAGGAGGAAGTTATAAAGTACTAAATTATCAAGAAATAAACTTAGTCAAGCGGTGAATGGTACTTCTTGCAATCCTATTAACAGGATCAATCTTCAGAACAGTCCTAAGGTCTCAAAGAAATCTAGATTCACCTCCCTTGATGGGCAGAAAGGAAATATGGCATTCAGTTTTCTACATGAAGAAGAATGACACACAAACATATACACACACATTACTATCAATTTCTTTGTACCAAGTTGCAATTTTTTTTTTCATATTGTGCTTTTTCCAAACGTTAAAAAACAGAGCTTGGTTTCAATTTTGAATTTTTCCTTTTAAGTTTAAAGACTAGATCTTAATGATGTGAAATCAAAGAAAAGTATAAGCCTAATTTTCCTTCATATCTGGAACCAAATGTGAGTTAAAAGTTTGATTTACTCTGAATCAATGTGCATCCCTCAAATTCCCATATTTTTCTCATCTTCTTTTTTGATGTTGTCAGGAGCCAATGCAAACCACCAAATCCAACCAAGCATTTCATCAAACATTTTTCTTGTGCATCCACAAAACTTGTGACAGTCATAATAACTATGATGAACATAAAGGGAAGATGAGATTTTCATTCTCAAGAAACCCACCCTCACACCAAACAGAACTGATCACCACCCTCACACCCACCTTTGAAAATTTGTTTCCTGGTTATATTTTTCCCTTTTCTTTTATCCTTGTTTGGATTCAAAGGTTACATCCACAATTCACAAGGCCACATATTGACTCACCAAACCAGTTGATTCTCACTGCCTCACTGGTGACATTATTCCTTAAGAATACATAATTCTGCCAATCATTAACATAAACGAAACAATAAAGTAAATTGTGTGTTTTTATCAGACAAAATACAGACTTGCTCAACTCATAGTTAACCAATTTTGTGTTAATATAAGCAACTTCAACCTTATTCACCTATAACCTCCATCAAATTCACAACACAACATTCAATCATAGAAAATCCTAACCTTTTATATCTAATCAGACCCTATGTTCTCATCATGATGCAACACTTGGAGATGACTTCAATTTCTTTGGTGGAGGGTTCCCTCCCGAGATCAGCACATATGAGGAGAAGCACAACATTGCAGCACTTTCAAGGGGAAAAAAAAAAAAAAAACAGAACACAATTGGATTCAAACTAAATTCTAGAAACTGAACTCTCTTTTCAAAAATAAAAAAGCACTGGCAATCAGATATTGCAATACCTAATAACAGCATAAAATGGAAATACATTCTTTGTCTACATCCACAATACAATGAATCAACTAACCAATGAATAAGAACTTTCTGCTGATGAGATGTACTACCAATGAGTGGATCTGAAAGTTCTTCCAAAGAAGGGCTGCTGAGAGTGCTGCAAATTTTAAAGGTATACACAAAGTTAGTATAGGATTATCTCCAAAAAAGTGACGTAAATTCATACTTAAATACAGACAATAACAAAACATATTTCATAACTCAAAATGTCTCAAGTCACAGATTAATCAGAACCTGCTTGTCCTAGAATGAACGGTAAACTGGAGTTTCCTTGCCTCCAGATCTTAAAGCTAAAGGTGTTGAGAGCCAGCAAAGCACCTCCAAAGAGAACACCAGTGCTCAGAGTTGCAGGATTTCTTGTGAAAACAAAACCAAGAAGTCCACCACTTAAACCAAGTCCACCTGTAACAAAATACAAGTTAAAAATTCGCTCTTTATCTAAGAAACTTAAAAAAATCAAATTTTTTGAGTAGGATATAACTCCTTAGCTTTTATATATCAGAATTGTTCAAGGTATTATACATAGATTCTTTTCTTTCTTTCTTTTCTTCTTCTTTTGTGTGTGTTTTTCTTTTGGGGGTTAGTACAAAATATAGTCATAGAAGAGAGTAAAGCATGTAAAGAGGTGTAATAAATTTCTAACTTCCCTTCTAAATATCAAAGCATGACCGTTTGAATGAGATGCTTATAACTCTTAATTTATTTGTCATTCTCAAATTGTGAGCGCTTCAAATTTATGTGATCTATTCATATAAGAAAAATAATATTGACTAAATTGAGTTGAAAAATAACTAAAACCGTGGCAAGTGAATAAAAAAACTTCCCATATTACGACTAGAATAAATCGAGACAAAAATTGTTCAAATTGTGAGCGCTTCAAATTTATGTGCTTGGACATTCCATTCATGCACCGGTTGTTAAAACTGGACTAGAGTCTGATATGATAGGAGGTACAACTATGTTAGATATGCATGCTAAGTGTGTAAGTATGATTGACTCTTATAAAGTATTCCAATTACTTCTTATATTTAGCCTTCAGTTCAGCAGAATTCTCTTCAGCAGCAACTTTAGCAAGAGTTGTTGGTTTGAGTGCGCTCTTTGGGTCAAAAGCCTTTCTTCTTGAACACAGCCCAAGCAGTACCAATAGCATGTCCTGCAGCATCAAAGCCCTCATTTGTCACCTGTGCTGCTTGTTCGCCATACCTGCAATGACGAAAACACCCTCAACTTTTTCATTGCTTCCAATCATACTCAAAGAGAAGAAAAGAAAACCGGGCACAAACATTATTATAACTTGGAAAAAACCAGGTCTAGGTCCAGTTCAAACATGGGAGACAGATTCCACTGTTTCCTCAATTTGAACCTTTTTTGCATTGAACTACTGCCGAAAAAAGAAAAAAGTGCCAAACCAAGTAACTTGGATGGCATCATAGCATATGGGATGCAACTCAAGACAAGGTTTTCCATATAGGCCGCTCTCTAGCAAATCCAAAGTTAGTGGAACAAGACATTACCTAACGGCAACATAAAGATTCCACTAAAAGAGAACAACACCACCAAAAAATTATGAGAATGAAGATTGTACTCGTAGTGATTATAGAAATATTCTTGATGATGATGATGCAAGTGTAGCATCAAGTTTATTGTCAGATTTAGAATTACCTCTATGAAACAAGCCCAATAGTCACAACTGAAGTGGTTGACATGACATTCCTTCCAACAACTTCAACAGTATCACAGAACTTGCCTGCATACATACATAAAGAACACACACTGAGTGGCAGAAGCAAGAAATATGGCATATTTTCTACAAGTGAAAAAAAAACATTTGGAAATGGAAACACAAGTATCATATCCCAATTTTCAAGAGCCTCCTTTTGTCTTCTAAAACCTCCACTCCCAAATTAACCCTCTATAGATCTGGATTTATATTTCAGCTCCTATGTATCCAATGTATAATAATAATACTACATGTAAAGGAAGTTTGTATTTCACAGGTCTAAGCAGAAACAGATTGTCATCAAATTTGGATGCAAAGTCCAAATACTTGACTTTGTAAATATGCGGTTAGCAATAAAACTAAAAGTCAGAAAACATTGCAAGAATCAGCCTATGAATAGAAAATATTGCACTTTTAAAGTAACATACTAAGAGTACAAACAAGCAGCTTCCCCTAGTGTCAGCTTGCTTTGGTAGATACTAAGTGACTTGAGAAGAAGGCAAACACATTTGGTTTCTAAGTGTTAGTCTGGATGAAGCACATCACATAACAAATGGCATATATAGACAATGAAACATAAAGAACAAAGTTCCAAAACACCATTGTTTCCCATCAAAGGATGTAGGCAGACTTGAAAATATTATGCTTTAATACACATAAGAGGGCATTGAATGGAAAACAATATGTGCTGTAGTAGTTACAAGAAACTTCACTATATATATTCTTTGTATGCAAGTGCAGCTTCCAATATACAAAGGTAAAAACATAATACCAAGTTATATATATGAAGACAAATGGTCCAACGGATTTAAGTCTATTATAACAACTGCAACAATGAAACTGCTTTGAGTAAGGGGCCAACCTTGAACAGCTTTTGACTTAAATTTG
The DNA here is from genome assembly GCA_907173295.1 of Fagus sylvatica. Taxonomy (NCBI): domain Eukaryota; kingdom Viridiplantae; phylum Streptophyta; class Magnoliopsida; order Fagales; family Fagaceae; genus Fagus; species Fagus sylvatica. The sequence continues at coordinate 60,720,242 of OU015761.1, read as the reverse complement.
CATTTCATTTGGTGCTTGAGGAGTCTATAACTCCTTAGCCTTCATGTATCAGAATTGGTCAAGGTCTTATAAAGGGATCCTTTTCTTTTTTTCCTACTATTGTGTGGGGTTGGTTTAGAATATAGTCATAGAAGAGAGTAAAGCATGTAAAGAGGTCTAACGAATTTCTAGCGTCCCTTCTAATATCCAAGCATGAACTTTTGAATGAGATGCATATAACTTTTAATTTATTTTTCAATCTCAAATTGTGAGCCTTCAAATTTATGTGAGCTATTCATATAATCATATCAGACAAAATTATGGAGAAGTAGTAAACAAAAATTTATATGTTGGCAACCAGTAAATTTAAAATCTTTCTATCTCTTTCTCTCTTTTATATGATAGTCTGGGTTTAATGATTTATTATATATCATATGGATAAAGAGAAATCATAACCAACTAACAAAGTATATCAGACAACTTAAACAGGTAAAATAGTCTTAGAAATAGAATATTCAGCTTGTGACTAATAATTACTCAATATAAAGATCATGAAGCAAATGCCTAGCAGCTCAATCTCCCGTAACTCATGGTCCAAAAGATAAAGAGCATAACTTGTACCTTGAGAATTTCCTTATAGGGATTCGCATCCCCACGAGTATACTTTGACATTAAAATCCAATAGTGACATTTAAGATAACTTGAAGAAGGGTGTGAGAATGTTTCCCCAAAGTGAATTTTGCATACCATTGACTAAATAGAGTTGAAAAATAACTAAAACCAGGGCAAGTGAATCAGAATACTTCCCATGTTACGACTAGAAGAAATCAAGACAAAAATTGTTCAAAAACTGAATGGATGAATAAAAACTAACCCATATACATTTCTCTTCAACTGTCTTCTTAAGATCATGACTATTTAATCAAGATTTCTGCATCATATTTGTCACTGCAAACTTTCCCATCTATGAGGTAGTTTCTTTCTTATTTGATGACGAACTCCATGTTCACAAGCCAACTCCAAGAACTCAGACTTGCAGCAAAAGCCTCCACCTACATTAAGATGAGCGTAAAAACATCAAGTGAAAACAAAAATGCTTAGAAATGTAAAAAGTTAGAGCTTCCACTACCAAATTTTAAGCAAATATCAAATTATTGTCCACAAAAGCAAAAGCCTTCTCAGTATTTAAGCATAATGTTCAAGGAAATGCAAGGAAATCTAGGAAGATTTATCAGTGCTCAATCATCTTACCAAAATACTTGGCTCTCTTGGCACTTTCCTTTTACATGAGCTGCTGACAGTAGAATGTCTCGTTGATATGTATGCTTCAATTGACAGAAGATGGACCTTATCCTCAATCTTGAGCAGATCAGTCCTGTTCTTATCATCCTCAGTCATACAACTGCATAGAATTTCAAGGCAGTTCCATCACAGGTGACCTCATCCATATGTCCAAAACCTTGCCCTAATTTTGGATTTGATAGGACCTAGAAATAAAAGGTAATATGGGAAGGTAAATGGATTTCCTTCATTTTAAACAAGAAGGTTAAAAATGACTAAATATATACTCTTCAACCTGATGAAGAAAACCGATAAAAAGTTTGAGATTGGCAGAACGAGTAATGAATTTTTCCAAGTGCTTGCATCATTATCCATGATTGTACATCTTGGAAGGTGCCACCTATCATATGCTCAAGTTCACATTGGGGGACAAGGGCAGCTACCTGAAAATCCAAACAAGTAGGACAACATTAAAGCATGATAACGCTGGATAGTATTAACTGATGGAGATATTGCCACCTATAGACAGAAAATGATGACAGATTAGAAAACCCCATCCATAACAAGAACATCTTTTACTGAAATGGAAACTGCTAATGAATATGGCCAAAGCACTCAAAGTTGACCCCCACGGCCCACTTTCTCTCCAGGAGAAAAAGGATTCAAAGAGATAACACCACAATCACATGTGAGAATTAATCACTTATCAACCACGATTACATCTACAGTTGTAGTTCTGGTCAATGTGTTAACTAAACTTGGAAAACTTTCAGCCAAACTTGGACACGAAATAAGAATATTTTTTGTGTTTACACCCATTGATTTTGCAAGAGAAGGATCCATTGCATTATCTATGTAAAGATATGCAAATAAGGCATTATGCCAAGAAAATTGGTGGATAGACTATAAGGAACATCTTGTCTTGCAAATATAAGTAATTAAGGAAAGAAAATTACTAAGGAATTCCTAAAATTTTGAAGTATCTATGCATATGCTTATACCAAACCTGTGGCAAGAGGAAAATTGTGCTTTGCCAAATATTCACCTTAGCGATACATAAAGTTTTCATGAGCCAGTAGATATCACAGGAGCTTGTTGTCAGCTAAAAAACTGCTGCGATGACAACATGGATTCCTTACCAAAATCACCAGCAAGTATTGAGAGAGCTAAGTGTGCCCTACGAGAAAGTCTCTGTTTCAAACAAAGGATCACAAATGAGCAACTAAGCTAATTTAATGTCTGATTCAATGTCTTTCTTTTTTGCTTTAACATAATCATGGATTTCGTCACATTCAAACTCTAAAATCTCACCGGGAAAAGCTATTTTAAGCCAAAGGAATCCCTTTTTCATAGACAAGATGAACTTCCACGTAAACCTGATATATTAGAAACAAGAGGTGTCAAGTATATTCAAAATTATGTGAATCTCAATGAACTATGGAGGCCAAATTTCCATGGTAATATGATATAAATGGCAAATTATACAATACTCACCAATATCTCCCTAGCATTTTCAATTCAATTTAGAACAATCTTCAGTCCTCCTACGACATTGAGGCCATGCATCCCCCTCAATAGATATGACAATTGTGGATGTAGAAAATACCAAAATTTCAAAATGAATTGACATTCAAAACTGGCAATTGATGGCTAAAGTAGACCTCTTGGCATTCTTCCACTTCCATCAAATTAAACTTTTCACATTGTTGGATTACCCATATTTCAATGTCGTTAGGAATTTCAAACCAAAATTCCATACGACCAAAGGATCAAACTTCAAAATATGTGACTTAAAAATTTTTGATCGAGCTATAAAGTATAACAAAGAGTTTCTTTTGAGTAACTCAAACAACCAAGAAGCAGAGACAAGCAAACAATAATACATAAATCAAATTACTGAAACATTGTGCATATTAGATTATATATGTAATATGAATGAAGTCATAAATATATTACACACATCACTCCATTTACCATGACAACACTTAATTCACACCACACCATTATTCAATTTATTTACAACACGAGAAACATAAATCTCTTAATTGAACCAGGTTGAGACTTTTCATGCTGCGTATTGTTTCTGAATTGATAAGCTGCAATGTTTTAGACCATGGAATTGTTAGATGAGTATAAATTGAAGGAAATCTGCTGGTACTAAGAAATGTTTCTCTTTACTTTTTTAGGCACCATACTTTGTAAATTTGGGAACAATGTATTTCACTCCACACACAAGATTGTATGATGTACAATTCCTTCAACACTTAATAAAATTTTGTATGTAGAAGAGGTCAACTTGCTAGTCAAGTGTTTTTCAAGAATTACAAAGCACATAGACAAATTAAAATGTGAAGGTGTGACTCATTTTAATATTCCAAAAACATCATACTTAGAATTGATATAATATTGCCAATGCAAGAAATTCTTCTGTATCCAAAATTAAATGGATTGAATATTTGAAAAGTGACATTAAAATTAAAAATATAGTATCTCACCAGCGGGAATTTTAAGCATAAGAAATTTCCCATGTTCAGACAACAATCTCCCAGCAGCATCTGTCAGTTTAGAAACAAGAAGAATCAGATATAATCAAAATAATGTCAATTTCACAAATATATAGATTTAAAACTTCCTTGATAATATGACTGCAAATTGACAGATATTTTTATTTTTGAATTACATCCACTCTTAGTAAGCAGATACAGACCATGTAAATTTGCTAACACCATGTTTAGTTCACCTTCAGAGAGAGATGAAATTTTGAAATTCTGTGTTTGATTTGTCAAAAGGGATAGAAAGAAAAGAAAAGAAACTCCTAGGAATAATATTTTTATTATTTTCTTATTAGGATACTAAGTTTGTCCCTTCAAAATAGGTGAAATTTGAAAAGAAAGCTTTGAGGGGGGGAAAAAAAAAACCAAGAACAGAGTTCATTAATTCTATACTCTGTTTTATCCCTCCATAACGAAACAATTATCTTATATTGTGAACCAAAGAAATCAGAGGATTCCATAATTTTCGACCAGATACTAACATACATGCACGACTCCTCTTGCCCTATAGTCTTTTTCCGTCCCAAATTTCAACAAATGATTCAAGACCTAAAGTGAAAGAGGCTTTAAAAAAAATGAAAGAACCAAAAACAACAAAACAAAAGCTACGACCTCTTTGCTGCAGCTCTCCTTTTCTTAGGTATAAATTGCTTAATGCAGAGCAAGTTTGTGCTACCCTCACTAACAGGGTCTTTTTCATACAGGGACTGAGACTCATTGTTGAGATATCATTGTCCATTTCCTCCCTGACCTACTGCACCTCACCTCCCCATGTTTGTGCCCTTGCAAGTCCTAGCCCACCTTCTTATCAATTTCACAAATTCTTCCTACCGTTCTTCTTTCCAATATACCATCACAAGATCCAACAGTCCAGCTATAAAATCCCATATTCCCTTCTTAGTGTCACTATCAGCAAAATTCTGCTCTTAACGTCCTTCCTCAGGCTTCCCCAAGTTACCTTATACCAAGTTGATGTTTCTATCCAGCCTATACCAAACAGAATGAAAGCACATGGCGCAGAAAGGTACGTCCATTGCCCCCTCTATTTTATAATGGGTCATATAATCAAGGAGATTAGAGAAAGATGTAAAGCTTATAATCACCTCTATTTTACTCCTTGTAATCAGCCTATATCCCATAATGCATCCACAAAACTCCTGGCAGTTATAATATATGACGAACTGACTGGCAAACGTAAAGGGAAGATGGATTCATTCTCAATGTTAGAGACTCTTTGTATTCCAAACAGGACAATTCACAAGGCCACATATTGACTCACCAAACCAGTTGATTTGCACTGCCTTTCTGGTGACATTATTTCTTAAGAATACATAATTATTCCAATCATTTACATAAAAGAAACAATACAGTAATATGTATTACGCTTTCTTTGAAACAGAAAAATATCAAAATTCCTCCCTTTGTGGAATCGATTCTTTTGTTAGTTGTTGATTGTAATTTAACTCAATAAATTGGCAATCAGAATTCAATGAAAAAAAACAAAAAAACAAAGAGCGGAACTTTAGCTGAGTAAGATAGGAAAACAGAGGGTAAAGTAGTAAGAGGAAGAAGAATTATCACTTACCTAATCACTTTTAATATCAATTTGAGGGATGTGCTTTATCTTGGGCCATTCCACGCCCACTTCTCTCTCACAATTCTTGCTCAGTTCACCACAATTATCAATCTCCAGTTCTCTTAGGGCAGTGAGGCAACCCATTCCCTCTGGCAGAGACGATAATTTTCGGCACTCCCCAATCCGAAGTTTTTGAACTAAAGTGAGATTTGGGAGCCACTCCGGTAATGCCGCCAAGTTCTCACATCGATGAATCGCTAAGAACTGTAAAGTGGTGGCAGATTGTCGAAGCCATTGGGGAAGAGCCACTAGTTTTGGCAAAAAACCGATATTGAATGTCCAAAGGCTCGTCGGGTAGTCTTCCACTTCCATCAAATTAATCTTTTCGCATTCCCAGATTAGCAGCTTTTCCAATGCGGTTAGGTGCTTCAGACCTTGCGGCAAAGAAATCAGGCTTTCACAAGATGAAAAACCCAAGCTGCGAAGGGCTGTGAGGCGTTGGATCCCTTTAGGAAAAGACTCTAGACCGGGACACTTATAAAAGTTCAAATCTCGAAGAGAACACATGGACATGATTTCATTGGTGGGTAGACGTTTGTTTTGTGGTTATAAAAAAATATTTAATACTGACCATCTTCCTTATATCTCTTGGCAACTCTTCCAACTCATCACAGCCATGAAGTATCAGTTTAATGCTGAATATCTTCCTTCTATCTCTTATCTCTTTCCAGCTCATCATAGCCATGTAGTATTAAACTTTCCAAATTTTGCAAGTCACAAATGGAGTTAGGCAATTTCTTGATGTGCGTATTCCCTGCTAAGTTGAGATATCTCAAATGCTTCAAAGTACCAATTGAGCTTGGCAACGCCTCCAATGTTGAAAATCTTAAATCTAGCCGTCGCAGGTGTTTAAACCTTGAGATGCATGTTTCCACAAAGGATTTATTAATATTAATATATTGATTCCAACCTCCTTGGAAAATAATAGTTTGCACATTATTACTCAACTGGCGTAGAAACCGTGTTGCTTCATCATCACCCAAATTCTTGTCCCAAATTGACACGTGCCTAGCCTTTTCAAAATTGTTGGTGCTCTTAGTGTTGTCAATTAAGCAATAATAATCATTTTGTGCCACATATAATGAAAGATCGTGTAACAAGGTCATGTATTTTAAATGAGAATGATAAATGATCATATTGCACAATTTCTTGAAAGAAAGATCTTGACACTAACTCATTTAAATATTGTTGTCCAATATCTTCCAAATCTCGAGCACTTTTGTTGGACTTTTGGAGGAGCCCATTTGCCATCCAAGAATTAACTAAATACACACTATTATAATTAAAATCCTTTGGATACAATGAGCAATACGCAAAACATTGTTTTAAGTACGATGGTAATTGATTGTAACTCAATCTTAATGCGGGTAAAATGTCATCTTCCTTTTGCTCTAAGTTCCATATCTCATTATCCCTTATAGAGATCCAATCACGCTCCTCGGTTTTAGAATAAAGTAAGCTCCCTAAAGTCCTCACGGCCAAAGGAACACCACTGCATTTTTTCACAATTTGTTTTCCAATCTCAACTAGTTTTGGATATTGTTTTTCCTCACCTTCAACGAATGCCCATTTTAAGAACAAGAACAAACAATCATCCTCAGGAAGACCTATCAAGTCATGGATGGGTCCAGGAGCCATCACTTTGGCAACTTTGTGACTACGTGTAGTGACAACAATTTTACTTCCTTTGGCACCTTCTATTAACAATTTTTTCAGACCAATCCATTTGTTACGATCCTCATTCCAGACATCATCCAAAACAATAAAAAATCTTTTTTCCTTCAAATAACTTCGTAAACTAGCTTGGACTTTATCCATACTCATGTTCTCACTAATTTCACCACCCACAGATTTAAGGATTTCTTTTGCCAATTTTAAAACGGTAAACTCTTCTGACACACACACCCATATTCTGAAAGCAAAATTTTTAGCTACCCTTTCATCATTATACACCCACTGAGCAAGTGTGGTCTTTCCTAGACCTCCGATTCCCACTATAGAAATCACAGGAACGGTACCATCATCACCAGGATGCATCAAAAGATCTATTATCTTTTCCTTGTCATCATCCCTCCCAATAACATCAGAATCACGAACAAAGGAGTGGGTCATCTCCCTCTGCACAATACGCTTATCATCAAGTCGCTCCACAAGAAGAAATTTAGCTCTATGCTTTGCTATCTCTTCTAACCTCTCTCTTATCCCATTGATCTTTTGACTCATTTTACGACTAAAGCCAAGTGGGTTAAAAGAAGAAAGTACCTGTCCAGGAGCGCTTCCATGTGTTTTCACCACTTGCCTCCTTAGAGCTTCACACTCGAATTCATCCAGCACATCCACAACATCATAAAACACATCTTTGAGTTGCTCCAACCAAACAGTTAGCCCTCGGTTCTTCACTTGCTTCTCCTCAGCATCCAGAAGCACAGCTTGGATGGTGGACATGGTGAGCTCAAGACTTTTCAGATCGCTAGAAATGCCCCATGCCGATAAAATCTCTTCGTAAGCAAGGGACCCTAGCTTCTCAATGACTTTTTCTGCAATGGAAAAGGCAAACTCTGTCATCATGTTCTTTGAGGTGGAGGAAGGGAAGAGTTACAGTTGCTGTTACTTTGTTAAATGAGAATGTTGGTTTTGTGTTAGTGGTGTGAACTATAAGTTGAAAGACAATCAAGCAATCACAAGTGGCTGAAAAAGGCCAAACCACTATTGAATTAAATCTGCATTTGAATTTCATTTGGATTTCATTTCCCAATAATTAGAAGATATGAAATGAGTGTGGGACATTTCTTCTTTTAACTTTTTGTTGCAAAGATATGAAATGAAAGGCCAATAATTCACGTAACCTTGGTTGCTTGGCTTTATGAGAAATGAAAACCCAACTGAAATTCAAATGCAGGTTAAATTCAAATATGGATTTAGATAATTTTGTTTTGTCTATCACGTACGTGTGGTTGTGAGACAAGAACTTTTTGATGCCACTAATCCAAGTGCTGTTGGATGGAGAAAATGAAATTACATCGGGCAAGATGATCAATCTTTTTGTAATTCCCTCTCTATCCCACCTCTTGTCTTTGAGGCTTGGAATAGAGATATGCTTATATTTTTTTGAAACGTTAGGGATCATTTCTGCGCGTTTTAAACATTAAGGACTAAACGTGCAACTTGGGTAAACATTAGAGACTAACAGTGTTTTTAACCCAATAATTAGTACACCACTTATAGATAGTTAATACATGGAAATAAATGCATTTATCCTATTAAGCTCTTTTTTATGACATAGCACAAATTTAGTCTACTAAAACCTCGGTGCATGATTATATATATACTCTCCATACTTGCAAAATATTAAGATGATCATAGATTAATAATTTTTTCATATATGAAATGTTTAAATTTCAAGTTTTTTATACTTTAAAATTATACACAAAATGTTAGTTTATTGATCAAGAAACTTGGCATGCCTTCTTTTTAAGTACAATAAAAATGTGTAATCCAACGATGTGATCTTGAATGCATTAAACAAATATAAAGTTATTGAGTGGTATAACATTAACAAAAAATTACTACTGACTTGGATAGAAAGAGAGAATCGTATAAATTCCTTGTACATAAATAATTAGTGCAACACCTACAGATAATTAATACATAAAAATAAATGCATTTACGCATTAACACATGATAATAAATTAATATTTTGACATAAATGCAAAGGTTTGTTGATTTAGTTGGAAAACTAAATGAAGAGCTATTTCCTTCTCAGAGAATACCCCACATGGCAGAACCTTATGCTCAACAACCATATGTAATCGACTAAAATTCTGCATTGTAGCCATCATATTTGAACTCGTCTTGACAATAACTTAATAGTGGGATTAGATTCTTTTCTTCAAATTTATGAATGCAGCTTTGATCCTGCAATATTGGACGAGGTCAAGAATTGACTATAAATCTATAAGTCTTGCAGATGGGACACTCCATTTTGAGGGCCCTTCCTTTCAAGGTTGATTTGTCTAAATATCAATTTTTTTACCTGCCAAAGTTTTGTCCCAACGTATTTTAGACCGAAGTTTAATTGATCATGACTTGTATCAAAGATTCCAAGGTCATTAAAATGGAATAGGTCCCTCTTTGACTCAAGTTGGCTGGGTATTATCGTCGTGATTGTTTAGAATTGGAGTCTTTAATTCGTGGGAGCAATAAATTTTGAGGTTGTGTATTATTTGATTCATACTAGCTAGAACATATATTGAGAATGTTAAGGAATCCCACATATATAGGAAAGTTGTGTTATATCCTATATATAAATAGCATGCACATAAAATTTACAAAGAGAATATAATAAAGAGTAGCCCATTTAATTTATCTCACATAGAACCACTTGAAAAACCTCACCATATGGTGGAGTTACAAAACAAATTAGTTGTTATGAACGACAGCATGGCCCATTGGTATATTATTTTTGAAGATTTTAATCTTATTGTGCAGCAGTAAAAAAATAATAAATTGAGATTTGAAATGCACAGGAACATAATATTAATTTCATCATTAAGTAAGCTAAAAGTTTATGAATGAGTAAATGTAAAAATCTTAATATTTTTTGGAGATGTTATTTCTCTTCTCTTTCAAGTTTTCCTCGTGCTAGAGGCATAACTTTCTTTTCTTTTCTTTTTTTATAAAAAAAAAGAAGAAGAAGTTGTTTTTGCCATAATAGTTGACTGGTTAAAGTCACCATTTCCTTTTAACTTAAGTTTTAAGAACAAGTGCTAGTTTGTTAAGATTCAGCAAAAAAAGTGCTAGTTTATAAGAGTATTAGAGCAGTAGTATTGACTTTAAATATTGTCTCTATACTACCTCCTTTTAATAAAAAATAAAAAATAAAAAAATCACATATTGGCCTTCATTTATTAAGATGAGTCTTAGTCTACATTAAAATGGAGTATTAGAATAATAATTAAGTAATTAACTTTATCATTTCTTAACATTAAATACACTCAATAACTTTTTTCTCCATATGATAATATGGTGAGGAAACTGTCATCAAAGTCAAGTCAAAACGTGTGAGGCCAACAATGTTTGTTAATAATATTAGTGTGGAATATTCAACATTCATTTTAAGGAGCTGAGACATCAATTGGAATTTGATAATTGATATCTTGATATCTTATTGGTTTTTTTTATTTTATTTTATAAAAAATGTATACACTTTGTTTTATTTGTGTAATTTTCTTTGATATTAAGGTGAAAGATGACTGAGCGTGTTGAACCAGATATTATTTGTTCTCGTAGGACTTTTGCAAGTGGATGCCAATTACGTGTGTGCTTCATATTAATACCATTGTGATAGAAAATTTAGTTTGAGAGCTCAAGCATACGCATCCTTTTAAAATTCTCTAGTAAGGGTTGTTTTACTTGAGAAAATTTTAGAGCTCAGCCCAGCCCAGCCCAACCCACCCTTAAACCTCTCACATTTTGGTACCCAAACCCCCAAAACTCACATATAATTATGCACCTAAAGGCATAGCATGGTTTTCAAAAACGACTATTATGATATATGCAAATTCACTCTCTTTTTATTTAATTTTATTTTTTCTAAATAAAACTTTTATGAGAAAGTTTATATGCACAACAAATCATAATAACATATTCACAACAAGTTTATTGTGAGTTGTGATGGACCCCAGTGTAATATGTTTTTATTTTATTTTGAAGTGTTGTGGGTTAACACATCAGGTTATTGTGAAAATATTGTTAGAATTTGTTCTGACCGTAAAAGAACTCAACCTTTATTTAGGAGAAAATTAAACAACAGACCATATCATCTGACATCTCCACAAGCTAGCAAGCTAGAATTGAGAATGGAGATGGAGGGGCTCAGTGAGAATACAAACAGCCCAACGGGCCTGAGATGAGGATTCAGCCCAAAAAGAATGCAGCCTTGAATTGTTGTGGTATGATATTTCTTTGGCTTATAATGCGCAAAAATTGCCCAATAACATGTTTTTTGAAGTTATTTTTCCAAACAAACCCATTCCAAAGTTATATCAAAAGTTAAGCCACTTTGCGAAATCGTCTCTCCGGTTAAAACGCGTTATTGGGCAATTTTTGCCTTATAATGCAACCTTTGATTTAGCCCAAAAAGAATCCCCCATAAGTTCTTTGCTTGTCTAGGCAAATATATTTGAACATAAGTTAAGTAAGTCATAAATATATTGTAATTATCTATAGTGTAGTGTGCTATGCTAAGCCAAACAAGGCCTTAGGTTTTGCACCCGATCTCGATCCCCTAAACATGTTTTGCGCCTTTGTCAATATTAAGCACTAGGATATATAAGACCCTATACTTTGCCAGTCCTTACCAAAATCTCTCTGGTATTTTCAATATAGTGCATTACAATTTTCAATATGCTATCCTTACCAATATCTATCTGGTATTTTCAATATAGTTCATTACAATTTTCAATATTCAGTCCTCTTGGGACAATGAGACTATGCAATCCCCTCAAGTAGAGATGATAATGTTGGAGGAATAAAACCAAAAACTTCTAAAATGAATTAACATTGGGAAGTAACAATTGAAAGCTAAAGCAAACATCTTGATTGGTTCCACTTCTAGCACATTAAGCTTTTCACGATGTAGGATTACCACAATTTTCAAAGCCATTAAGGGATTCATACCACATGGAAAAAAGATCAGATTGCCACAAATTTGAATAAAATATAAAGCCAACAAAGAGTTTCATTTGAGTAACTACAATACAAAGAAGTGGAGAAAGACAAGCATTAATAAATGACATCTCTGATGTTACTAAAGCATGAAGAAACTGAAAAACCTAACCTCTTGCCTTTCAAAATTAACTGATTTACAAGTATGAAGATGTCAAGTAGCACAACACAGTTTAGTCCTAAGACAAACCAAAGACCCAACTCTTCTGAATTATCGAAAGGAATTTACTCTTGAAACAACTTCAAATGTTATGGTTGTCGAATGCTTAATTCACATCAAGTGCAACACTTGTACTTGAAGAGGAAGATATTTTTGTAATCTCAAATGCAAAGATCCTTCAGGTCACTTTATTTGTCAAAAAAGTGGCTGGGTAATTTGATTTCTATTATATCTGATTATAACTCATGTAATCAAGAATCTAACATGATTCTTTTTCTCTTCCAAGCAACTGTCTTCTTAAGATCTTGACTATCTAGTTTGAATTATATGTAGATTAAAATGCTACATATGGGATGTTGAAGAAGTATTGTTGCGATCGGTCTAGAACTTAAACAAATTGTACTACCTCTGCATCAAGTTTCATGGTTTTTGGATAGACTGGGGCAATGGTGAACTTGTAACAGATAGGTGTGGCAGACTCGTTTTGTGCAATTGTCACAATCTATGTGAGTACAATATTCTTGGTATCAGAAAGCCTATAAGGAAAGTCAAGTATGTAAAAATTATTAATTTTTTTTTTCCTTATCATTTTATTGCACTGTTCAAGTTATTTTTGGAGTTGAGGAAAGAATGTTATTTGATACTAAGAGTACCAAAATTGGCTCGTTTTTGGGCACTAAAAGAACTGAAAATGGCATACGTGACCTAGTTTCGACGTAGGAAGATGATGTGTCCAAAAAGAGAAGAATTTCGAATTATTTTATGAATTTTTTTTTTCTCTGAAAAAGAAAAAAAGAAAAAAAAAGGACATAAATATTTAGATGAAAGACAGCATTTTCTGGCTAAAAATTCTTTGACATTTTTGGTCCTCTGAGAGCAAAAAATGCAAAGAAATTTTCAGCAATTTGATGAAAAATTTACATTAATAACTGCAAGATTATTTCATTAATTTTCAGCACTTTGACAAAAATTTGAAATTATAAATGCAAAATTATTTTATTCTATTCATTTCTCATGAAAACAAGGTTTAGATAATTTATTTCAATTTGTCTATTTGCAATATATATTAGACAATAAGTAGTACAATGCATGAGACAAGTTGTCAAACTGCTTCTTTGGATTTTTTTTATTTTTTTTTTATTATTATTTATTATTTTTAATTCAATAGCTGGGAAATGAGTGATTTAAAGTTTTAATAATTGGTATTTTACTACATCAGTTTTCAATGAATTAAAAATAAAAATACATAAAATTTTTCATAATTTATTTGAAGAATACATAAAAGTTAATGTGTAAATTATGAGTAATACATCTTCCCTAACAAAAGATTATGGTCACAAAGAAACTAAGGTTAAAATGACAAATTTATGCCCACTAGGACAAATGCACAGTGGTGTACAGCTTAGCCTTTCTTTGAGGTACCTACTGGATAAATAATTGTTGGTGTAATGGTAAATCCTGTTGTCTAATTGATATGAGCTTGCAGATATCAGAATGTATGGTTGCCCATGATGAATATGAATTATCAGACTCGGACTATGCAGTCCAAATTGACTTGATGACAAAAGTTTTTGGCATTGATGCTGCAGAACACTACTTTGAAGGCCTGCCTCTTTCGGCAAAAACAAGTGAACCATAAAATTGACTGAGAAGGCCGAGGAAATGTATAAGAGGATAAAGAATTCAAACCTCTTCTTCAATGCCCTTCCATATAATGAGATGATGACATTATACATCTGTTGGGCATGTTGTAAAGGTCTCATTGGTTGTCGAAGGACTTAAACGACAAAAGGTTGTGCCAGATATCTTCACTTACAATCTATGGATAAGTTTGTGAGATTTTATCTATTAGAAGTACCGTACCCATAGGGGTATTGTAGAATTACCCCATCGATGAAGTTAGAATGATTATAGAGGAAATGAGCCAAGATTTAGGTTCTAATGAATAGGGTGAGATATATTAGCGTTACCAAAATATATATTCCTACAGGTCATCTTGTGAATACAGTGTAACACTCTAGTTGAAGCCGAGAAAGGTATTACACAAAGGGAATGGATAACATACGACTTCCTTATCATTCTGTATGCTGGTTTAGGAAATTGATCAGATATGGAAATCCTTGAGAATGACTAAACAGAAAATGACAAGCAGAAACTATATTTGCATTCTTTCTTCATATCTGATACTTGGACATTTGAAAGAAATAGGAGAAGTGACTGATCAGTGGAAGCAATCAACAACTACAGATTTTGATGTTTCTGCTTCTATTAGGATTTTGGATGCATTTGCAGATGTCGGGTTGACTGAAATGGCCCACAATTTTCATATGCTGCTGGTTCAGAAGAACTCTGACCCAACAAGTGGATCATAATAGGAGCTAGAGTTTGGTCTTCTCTGCAAACAATACTTAAGGGATTAATTTATTGTGTTTGGACATCTCAGAAAGGAAATAACACTTGCAATTCTTACAAATTATTTAGAGACTGTTTTATGTAGCTGCAGTACGACAATTTTCTATGCTTTGACCTGCTTCTATCCGGAATTGATGGTAAATGATCTACACATCCTTTTACCTTAGCTTCTTTCTATCTAGGCTATCTTGGTGTGCAATAGAATCGGGTAGGTGGGGTGGACAGATTTCATCTTTTTTTCTTATTTGAAACTAGAACTTGTGCTCTATTATTTAAGAAAGGCAAGTGGATTGGATCAATGGTGCTTCTAGTAAGTTGCATTTTGTTACTATGTATGGTCTCTTCCAGTTCGGCTTCAGTTTTCCTTCCACACGGGTCATCCATTGCTTGGCTTACTTCTCGGAGCACAAAGTCTTCAACTTTGAATCTCTTGTACTTGACCACACCAAAAACAATAATCTGACATAAAAATACATTTAACATAAAATTTAAAAGCAAACCAAAACGGGCTAAGTTTTAAACCACACACGTATATTGTCTTTGGATCCTTTTCTGGGCTTTCAAGTAGGCATGGGCTAATGACCCATCTAGTCTTATTGCCCAGTGGACTTTCTTTCTACCGGCCCTCCAATAATGGACCTTTTGGTCAGAGTCAGAATTAGTATTTGCATACAATATCATTAAGATTTATATCCCCATTTTTCTTTGCAACATTTTAAAATAAGATCTAACTAAACTCCAAGTAAGAATATCTAAAATAAAAATTTATTACTCGAGTCTCCGACCAACATTAATAATCTAATTAAACACAAAACAATCACTATTATAATATCCCGCAACTTAAGTCAAGGTAGGACATGCTTGAATTTTCCATACAAGTCATGATCAAGGAAACTTTCCTTCTAAAATACGTTGGCCTTAATTAATACATCAAATATAAGACAAATAAATCTAAGAGTCCACAAAAGGTAGTGTCACATGTACAAGACTTTAAAGTGAGTCATCTTAGGTGATATGGTCCCCAATGCTTGACGCCTTCATGGTGTGGTAGAATTTTAAGCATAGAAAAACCAAAAGCTCACATAATCAAATACCCAAGTGATAGATGTCACTTGAGAACGTATAGCACATGCGAGAAAATTGACCTTATTTCCTCCAATAAAACGAGAAAATTGACCTTATCTAAAATAAAGTAACCAAATTTCACTCCAAAACATTATAGAATATCAAAACGGTGCAGTCAATATGAGTATTTTCCTTGGGGGTCCCAATTCTCTTTACTTGTTATAATTAAATACAGCACTTAGCTAAGGCAAACCAACAGGTGATGTTATTGTTATATCAAAGGAATCAATCTGCAACTGCAAGGCAAGACAACTAGGACCTTTTTTTTTTCTTTTTTTTTCATTTTCTTTTGAATAAATTACAAATCTAGGAAAATTATTCAATACTTTCGGAATAATGTTCCGTTCTCCACACAAACGATGAATAACTCAATATTATGTGAAAGGATAAAAAACATTACTACAGCAGTACTTTATAATTAATCTTAAATTTGAGCCAAACAGAACCATTACTATGCAAGAACAATGCTTATCATGAAGATGAGGAAATAGCTGGAGATGCCTTATATAAAAGCCAACGACATTGGATTAAGCAATAGCAAAGGAAGACAACAAATGTTTGCAGTGATGTTGTGATGCTAAACAGATAAATAAGACAAATTAGGAAAGCCAGAGGTAGATTGAGGTCGAAGATGACTCATTCTTTTTAAAAAGATAATTTCTTTTTCTTTCCACTTGCTTTGGAAGCACATGCTACTGATGGATATATATTAATTTTCTCTTTGCCTATATAAAGATGAGTGTGCTTTTGAGTGTCAATAAGTAAGGGAAGTGTTAGTGTCCAGCATATGAGTCACAGCTTTCCTGCAGTGAGAATGGAGGTTGTAAGAGTTTTTATTGCTGGGAGTTTGGCTGTCTTGGTTTTGAGTGTGTTAGGTGAAGAAATGACAGGTTTATCACCTTGTGATTTTCCAGCAATCTACAACTTTGGAGACTCAAATTCAAATATTGGTGGGCTATCAGCAGCATTCTATCCAGCAGGGCAACCGTCTGGTGAGACTTTTTTCCATAATCCGATTGGAAGAGCTTCTAATGGGCGTCTTATGATAGACTTTATTGGTAACATGCATATTAACTTGTAAAAAATATTTCATATGATTGTTAGTATGAAAGGACATAAGGGCTGACAACGTATACTTGAAATATTTTGGGAGTGAAAATAATGTATAAAGTGTTTTTCAATGGAGAAAATATCTTTTGTAAATTGACGTGTCAATAAATATGATTGGTGTCATTTCAACAATTAATGAATAAATATGTGAACTACCTTTTTATGATTAGTGACTTATAAAATATTTGTAAAACTTATGACATGAACAATAAAATTGTTTTTTCAACTTTACATAATCATCGTTCAAATAAATATATTAAAAAATATAAAAAGTTACTTTTAGGACCACCTATACCATTACTAGGATAATTTCTAGCGTGTGAAATATTTTCAATAATAATTTATTATTTTATATATATATATATACATTAATTAATACTTGAAACGCTTTGCTTTTTCCTTGTGGACTTAGGTGGTCCAAGAACATAAGAAGGAAATTGGTAATTGTCAAATACAATTTTCCAGTCATAATATTCTTAAAATTTTGACTCATTTGAAATTTAAAAGCAAACCAAAACAGGGCTAAGTTTTAAACCACACACGTATATTGTCTTTGGATCATTTTCTGGGCTTTCAAGTAGACATGGGCTAATGACCCATCTAGTCTTATTGCCCAGTGGACTTTCTTTCTACCGGCCCTCCAATAATGGACCTTTTGGTCAGAGTCAGAGGGCCAATGGCTAAATGGACTTGCATACGTAATGTCATCTTCAAAAAAAGGACAAGGCCTAAATAATTGGATAAATCATATGTAAATACTAATAGTGCATCTATGAAAAGTTAACCCTGAAAAATGAGGTGATCCAGATGCATCTTTCAATACGCTTATTTTGTTATGATTTTACTCAGTTATTAGTCATATTTTCGAAATCTCCCTCCTCCTTCTGGTTAAGGTAACAACTTTAACTCTCATAGTGTCACAAATGAACGGTGTGTATAGGTCCGAAAACAAATTCATCCCACATGGTGATTAATAAATACAAATGCTTAATTACTCTTCTTTTGGGCTCATTAGGGTTTCTTTTTTTTGGCTTTAAGAGTTGGGGGGATTTTGTTTTTTGGGGTTGGAACCAAACTCTTAAAAGAGCCGAAAGTGTATATGCTAAGGTTGTGTTTCTTACTCTGAAAGTATTGTGCTCATCAATTACTCTTCTGCCTCAATCCATTTATTTATTTTTTTTTTTTTAATAATTCTTTATAACAATTATTTAATCTAATCTTCTTATTTAGGAAAGCATATAATGACACTAAGCTATAAAGCTCTTGGCAATCCATTATAATTAGCTCCATTGTTGAACATCTTGTCGGCTTTTGATATTTTTGTCTATCTTTGACTTTTTTTCTTTGAATAGTCAATTTTTTGCCAAAGGCCTTATATCTTAATTGATATTTCTTAATGTTTTTAATAAAGATGTTCAATTGATCGTATCCCCGCACCAACTATCTAATTAAAATATATATATATATATAAATAAATAAAATATATATATATATATAAATAAAGCAATGGTTCAAGTCTAAACTTGTTGTCTATTGATGTCATCACTTCACTCCCAAGGGCTGGAAGGAAAGGGGTTTCCCTTGTTGGGGTTTCGGCACAGTGGTCCTATCTGTCAGAGCACATTTGGTAGTTCCTCAACTTGCCCATTTGCCTGTGACTACTAGTCAACAAGTAGTGATTCTTAATTCACAGCCGAGAGCAAAATTTCTTAAACTAATTGTTGTCGAATTGTTAGAAACTAACACGATTGGGATAACAAACCTGTATATGATGGACCTCTATACAAAATCCTTCACATTCTTCTCAGTTATTATTGCTAAAGGTTCTTCTTCCAAGCACTTAGGCTGCATTTGGTAACTTTACTCTGGGAAACGAAATGCATTCTAATAAATGCGTTTTTCTGTATAAAGAAATTTAGAATGCATTTTTTTTTTGTTGCATAAAATTCACTCAAAACCCCTTTTAAAAAACCTAATTCAATCCCATATGTACCAAGAAACATTGAATTTCGCTCTAATATTCAACCACAAATTTTTACAAGCATCCATTCCTCTACAATGTGCACAACATTCTTCGTCGTTTGAGTTGCTTGGAAGGGAATTTTGAGGAGGGAGAAGCCTTTGCATCAGATTTTGGTTATTCAGAACTAAATGGTGCACACTTTGCGTTAGAGGTCTTTTACTCGTTGTTTGAGTATAATTCTTGATGGGTCATTCTTAATGGGACTACTTTGTGTAGTAGTGGTGTTTTGGCGAGTGTCCATTGAACGGATTTGAACCACACAACCTTTCTCTCAGGAAAAATATTATTCCCACTAATGACACCAACTGATAAATTAGTTAGTTGCACGATTAATTCGGAGAATGGATGCTTGTAAAGAAATATAAAAATAAGCTGAGGAACACCATTGTGGTTTTGGCCACCAGTACTCGGATGCTAAAGCTAAATATCAAGCTTTCTTTGCAAAAAGAAAATAAAGATGTTTTTTTGGGATATTAGCTTAGGTGTACCTTGTTATGCCATTTTTCTCATATTTAAGGTTGTTTTAGGCTGTTATTAATTGAGAACCATTTCCTCAACTTGTGTTGTCATGTTAAATGGCAAGTAATGATTTGTAGCGGATGACATTGAACTTGAATCACAGAATCAGAATTGGTTTGGGGTAAACTACATGTCATTTGTAGTAATGAAAAGCAAAAAATGTAAAACGATAGTTTGCAAAAAATGACACTCACGTTACCAGAGATCATATATTTCGTTTTAACAAAACCTAACACCAATTGTAGGTAATGACACTCATTTTACAAAAATAAACAATATCTTTACAAAACATCATACCCCTCACCGGACCATCCTGTGAGGGGACCTGAGTCAGTCCTTGGTTTGTGCCGTTATTCTCGACACTATCGAACCTTAATCCACTCTTAAGGAAGGAAAAAAGTTGCCTATCTGCCTTTAAGTGGTAGGGGACAGTGCCAGTTGTTTGTTTTCAAGTCAAGCTCCGTATCCCTATCTCTTTTTAGGTTGTGTTTTGCGTGCTGGGATCACTATAGTTTTTTTTGATAAAAGCTAGGATCACTATAGTTGGTTGATGTTAGGTAGATCATTTTAATTATTGGTATTGTTGTGACCAAGTTGACTGTAGGTGATCGGGTTTCGCAATAACCAAGCTTAGAGGATGACGTGGCATTCTCTACTCCCGTATTCATGCATCATCTCACACTCGTTCTCTCTTTTTTGGGTAGTATTTAATTTTTCTGAATTCTTGAAAGTCCAATTTTACTTTATTTTACATTATAGAAATATTTTCGTTGCGATAAAGGTTTAATTAGAATGACATATCAATTATTACTTCATAATTTATTAAAATGTCTCGCATTGACTATTAAGTCGTTACAATAATAATTTATTGTAACGACTTTGATGTTATTGAAATTTTTATTTAGTCGTAAAAAATGCTTTTTGAAGTGAATTATATATATATATAGATATAGTAATTTCAAAATAAAATCTTCTTCCTATAGTGATAACATGACACAATCTAATCCACTTATATCATAATGAATTTTTTAAGAAACACCATGGTAGAGTTACCATAAAAAAACTCTAGAGGATCTTAATCAGATTTCTTAGTCTCTCAAGGGGAAAATTATTTAAAACATTCTCCAAATTATCTAATACTACCATTTTCTTTATGAGAATAAGGTTCGATGTTCTTAAAAGAGACATGTCCTCCCATATAAATATTGCCAATGGGGGATCCTTCATTACAAAGCAAAGCAAGCCCAAGAGAAGTCTTAGTTTTCAAATAACGACACAAACCTAGAAAATATGGAGCATGCATTTTCCAAGATGACTTCTATGGTCATGATCTTATTGGTCATTGTATCTTGTTAGTTTCTTAGCCTCTCATGGATACAAAATTATAATTTTTCTACCACATTGATGTAACTAATGAAATAACTTTGCATACAGGTCTGTCATTCTTAGACGTGCTACGAGTTGAAGCAACTCAATGTCAAACTAATCAAGATTGTCGAAACGAATGTGGAAAACCAACTAAGGGCTATTGTTATGGTGGAGAATGCAAATGTCGGGAAGCCCTAAAAGAGTCTGCAATCCAGGCTGACGCACATTGTTCAAAAGATAGTGATTGTACTAGTATTTGCGGTAAAAACTGCAAAATCAAGAATTGTATAGGGGGTACATGTTTTTGTGAGTGTTAATGATATATACCTCACTCCATTGTGAAGTGATACGAAATAATACTTCTTGACAAGTTTTTGTCAATTGTGGTTGAAATGATTTAATAAATAAAAGAGTTATCCTTAAATTTTAAATTTTACTATATTGGATGGAAGAACATATCCTACAAGTGTTGTTTCTTAGCATTAAACATTTAAATCTCACATGAAACTGAGATTTCCATGACTTTCTTAATTTGAGGTAGTGGAAATCAGATATCGAGTCATATTTTGAAGCTTGATGTGAAAATGGTGATCAACAAAGCTACACTTGTAGACCAAGGTGGGTCATGGCTCCCCTAGCCCAATTTTTTTTAATAATAATAATAATGTTAAATCTTATTATAGTATATATAGTTTAAATTAGAAGTTAATTTTTTCAAAAATATTATACTTAATTCCCTCTCAACAATTAAATTTGCTCAAAGAGATCTTAAAAAGTAGATATAGCGAACCAACTAAACCATACTTATACCCTATTTTAAAACCAATAAAACCAAATAATAATAAATAAATACCTAAACTCAAGTGGTTCTATCGTACTGAAGACGTCAAATACTTCAAGGAGTGTTGCTAACTTGTGTATGGAGCATTTGTACCCTTAGTTCCTTAATGCTACCTGTGATATTAGCTGGGACAAATGCACTTGCCCTAGTTCAACTTGTATCACTTGGTTTCCTTAGAACCAAGATTCAATTCTTCTATCTTTAACGATTGAATTTTTTATAATTTTTTTTATAGAGAGAGAAGATGTAGGATTTATATAATAGCAGGAAATCATCTTCTATATTTTAAAATTTCCTTCACTATTATTCACACTTTTATTCTTCGGATTCTTGTTTAGCAACAAAATACTTTACTAAGCCAATCGTATCAGTGAAATTTTTTAGAAAACAATTACGATGACAACACATAATTTTTAGAGCCATTACCTTTGTGAAAGTACATAGGGTGAAGTTTGGGTAGTGCTCCAATGCAGTGGCCGGACAAGATGCAAACACATATCCCTTTCTGACCACGTATCACAATCGTATCTGTTCCATTGCACACTGAAACCAAATCCGAGAACATATTGTCTTGCCTTCCTCTACCTCTCGGGCAAAGTATCTTCTTCCACTCACTCTCAAAACTAATTGCGGCATATTTTACACAAGAAAATCATCGAACCTTACTACATTTGTATTAGTCAATAACATGTGCAATGCACTAGAAAATTAAAAAAAAAAAATGATTTTTCTCTAAAATTTGATAATTATCATTTATTATTATTGTGTCTGTATCTGGAATTGTATATTCTAGTATTAAAAATTTATTATGGATGCATTTGTATATGGAACAACATATTCTACCTTTTGAAAAAAATATGATGTGTCAAGATTCTAATGGAAAGTTTAAATAAAGAATAGATTTAGTTAATCTATTATCTATACTATATCTATATTCTATATAATATATAAAAGCGGAAGACATAAGCATTAAAACCTAGAATGTCTCACATCATGACAAGTGGCATGTCTATCTATCGTTTAAATTTCTGAAGTGATACGTTATTTAGATTTCCTAAGTGGTTTGCATGTCTATCTATCATTTAAATTTCTGAAGTGATACGTTGTTTAAATTTCTTAAGTGGTTTGATTTAATAACTGTCAAACACTTTTAAATAAAAATAGATAATAATAAATTCTTGATAATAAGTCTCCTACTACTAAAAATATATCTTAATAAAATATCATAATAAAAATCTTTAAAATAAAAACAGATTAATAACAAATTCTTTAAAATAAGTCTCCTACTACTAAAAGAGATCAATAAAATATCATATTAAAAATCTTACAATTATGACAATCTCCTAATACTAGAAGACTTCTTAAAGATTATTAAAAAAAATTCATACGTTGTTTAAATTTCCTAAGTGGTTTGATTTAATAACTGCCAAACATTTTTAAATAAAAATATATAATAACAAATTCTTTGTGTTAGGAGTACTCCTCTAGTAAAAAGGTATTGATTGATGAACAATCACTTAAGATATCATTTGGTGAATAGACATACTCCTTGATAGAAGGAAGATAAGTAGAACACATTAAATTGAAGGTTCCTTATTCTTCCATAATTTGCTTACGTAACATCTAAACAATGATAATTTGGTACAAGTTTTGTTCTTCTACTTCTTTTTCTTTTTTATTTATTTATTTTTCTATCATGATCTACTTTTATTTTTGTGTTTTTGTACGTTTATATGATAACAAGGGAATCTAAGAGGCAATTGAACTAAAGTAATCTTTTATTTTTGCTTGATTCTAACTTATTTTCTGTTTTTTCAATTAAAGATAACTATTTTTTCTCAATTATTATACACTATCTAATTATTTTTATTTTTCTGTTGTTGGTGCAATTCTATCTATTTGTTATTATTAGTTTTATTTTTTTTATGGAACATATTTTCCATAAAATAATTCTGAATATATATTTTGATCATATGTTTATATAGAATTTTTTCTGTGCTTTACATGGGTTATATGCTAGTCTATAATCTATTATATAAACTAATAACTGAGGCCTCACCTTTCTTCCCAAACATGCCACATCAGACTTCCGCTCCGCATAGAATTCCACCTCAACCCTACCTCTTCATGTTTATTCTTTCTCTCTTCTCTCTCTCACGGCTCCACCTCTCCTATTTAGTATCTGTTACATGTTTGTTTTTATTACATTCATTAACCAAAAAGCGTTTTACTAACTTCTGACCTTTTGGATCCTAGACTCTACCGTTTAAATCCCCAACTCTTATCATTATACTCACTTCATCTCCGACTCTTTCTTTCCCCTTATTTATTTTTTTGACCCTTCCTCTACTTCAGTTGCGATTGTGATTGATTTAAATAGATTTTGCTCTATCTCTCCACTGATTTTCTTGGAGGAACACTTTCTCTCTTTTGTTTTCTCATTTTTTTTCCTAGAAAGAAAGTAAGAACACTTGGGTTTCCACACCACAAAGATGAGTGATTCTAAGGTGAGTTTTATTTATTTATCTTAAGTTAACGATTGGATTCTTACATGGTTTTGTGTGTTTGCTATGTGGTTATTTTTGTTTTCATTGGATTTTTGTTAGATTAGAAAGTTTTAGATTATGGGTGGTTTGTGTTTTTGAGATCAAGTGACCTTCGCTGCCGTAAGTTCTCTGATTCTAATGCCCCATCGCTTTTTCCAATTGTAAATATTCCTTCCATATCAGCTCCCTCTAATTACTTATTAAAAAAAAAAAAATTCTCCATTTTAGAAGTATGTGTTTTTAGTGAGCATTTCTTCAATGTGTTTTTAGTGAATATTTCTTCAATTGATTGGTTAATTTGTTTCCTAAGCCTTTTCTTATGGAAGGTTCTAAATTGAAATATTTTGTTATTTCTGTATCACTGTATATTAAGTCATAAACTTTCTTGTGATGTGTGATTAGTATATTATTTTGTATCTTTAATTTCAACCCAGTAATTAAGCTATCACAGTTTCCAAGCTATGTGATACACAGGTGGAACCAAGAATTTTTGTTTGGTGGGTCAAGACTAAACAAACTATCATATTGATTTGCAATGAGGACTTTACTTAAACGTATTTATAGAATTAAAAGTAGAGCCAAAGAAAAGGAAAAGAAATCATGCGTTAGAGATTTAAGTAGAATCATTGGAATTTAATTAAACAATAATTTTTGGGTAAATGATCAAAACACAACCTTTGCATCATGCTGAAGCCTTTCATTAGCTTTTGATATCACTCCTAAAAAGTCTCTAACTTTTCCTAAAACTGCAGCAAAGGCAATTATTTGAGAAGCATCAGTGGCTTATTTCCTTCAATTTCTTTTTTTATATATTTAAAAAAAAGAAAACACCTAATGAAGGGTGTTGAAACCTTCAATTCTTCTGGAGATAAAATTTATATCTTATAATTCATGTATCTCATGTACAAAGTGAAAGTTTGCACAGTGCTGCAGCCTGCAGAGCTGACTATTCCTTTTTAGTATTTGAATAATGCCTGTAATGTTTTAACTTATCCTTCAAACTGCATAATTACAGTTAACATTCTTAAGCTAAAGGGAGGTCGTCAAAGCCAGAAACAGAGCAGGTTTCCAGCTCAACAATTTGTCTAACTGGACTAATCACCCAAAACAACAATAAAAACATTTATAATTTTGCTGTTAGAAAAAGGATCTGACCTCCACATTTTACCTACTATACAAAACATTTAAAAAATTTGCAGGGTCGAGTGCCCCCCAACGCTAAGCGTAGTTCCACCCCTGGGATACAAACTTCTCCCAGACATGTTTATTGCATTAACATCATTAAAGTCTATGTACATCGATATGAAACATACTTCTTTCATTTTCAATATATTCAATGGGAACTGGAAAAGCACTACATTTTTTTTAGGGGTAAGTAAAAATATCTTCATTTTCTACTAGAGGATTTTTAGAACAACAGTCATTGTAAGAGTGGCAAGACCGTCATCTTGGGTTCATTTCCAATCTGTGTGAATTCTTGCAAATCTATTACGTTGTTCTATTATGGCTCCCATACTCTTTTAGATGATATAGCTAAGTATGCTATTGTTGAAGCTTTCCTTGCCAATAAGATGGCATCCAAGATGGTAATGGCGGTCTTTTAGTTAACATGTAGAATTTTGAGGTTAGGATTTTAGTTTAATTACTCAAGATTGTAATTTTATATTGCATGGGATTCTTTGCTTTTATTGTTATAGTTAAATATGTTATTGTTTAATTGCAGTTAAGTGCATGTTGATGGCTTGGAGACACTTGATTACTTTGATAATCACAAAGCAGACAGATGCTAAAAACTTGGATGGTGATGTACTAACTTTTCTAGTATGCTTTGCCATTAACCTCATGCTGAAGGTAATGAACTAATATAGTGTGCCTGCCAATTATAATCTCTCATGCCAATTATATATAACATACATGAACACACATATGTTCAAAACTTTCCAATGATCTCTAAAAATAAATAGTTATTCTCGTATAGATTGACAGAGTTTATTTGAAAACCCTAATAGAGATTGCTGTCATTGACCATGAGAAGAAACAATCTTTGTACTGCAGAAGAATAGCATGCCAGATGCAGGTTTTTATAATTAATGTAAAAAAAATTCGAGTTAGTATTCTATCTCCTTTCCTTATCTTTTTCTCTTTCTCAAAAGATAGTGTTGTTATTTTAGTTCATAAAATTAGAGGAGTGATTAGGAATAAGATGTATAAAATTGTGAAACAACTAAACATGCACCAAGTTTTGTGTTTTGGAGCTCCTTCTTAGTTAATTGAAGAATATGTGTTTGGATTTAAAGTTCGTATTGTTCAAAGTTGAGATGAAGTTGTTTAAAATCCTTCTTAATTAATTGTCTGTATTGTTTCTAATTGAGATATGTAAGTCTTTCCCTTTTTAATTTGACTGTTAAGGTGACATAACCACAATGGTTCTTCTACCTTGGAAATTAAATGAAAATTGTTTTCTCAATAGGTGATGTTGAGGCAGTTTTCTCTATTAGGTGAATTTTTTTTTTTCCCCATTATGATCAAGAATATTTGATCTGACCTTTGAAAATCAACATACTACCTCAACATATAATTAGTTGATGCTAGAGTTCTTACATAATCTATACTATAATGTAAAACCGAAACTTTTTGACTTTTGGTTGACCTCATCATGTTGCGCCACATAAGCTTTTGAAATCTCACAATTTTACATCTCATTATTTTAATATATATTTTCTAATTGAATTTAAATTTTATTCTATTATTAAACCTTCCATTAGAATTTTGACACATCATATTTTCTTTAATATAAGAATATATTATTCCATATATAAAACACATTCATAATTAATGTCTAATACTAACATATATTCCATATATAAACACAATATAAATATCTTTTAATAATAATCATAATTATCAATTTTCATCAAGATTTTTAGAGTTCCCTTTTTTTCTTATGTATTTCATTTAATTTTGTTGCTGGTAATGGAGAAAGATAAATGAATTTGTTATAATGAAACCATGTGAGTTTGAAATGAGTTATGAAAATTATTTAGGTTTGATCATATAATCATGTGTCCATGTATTTATTTGTCCTTCTTCTTATTTTAAGTATCCTTTATTTTATTTTTGGATGGAAACATGATCCATATGGTAAATATAAACATGAATCATGTTTTATAAAAATTGGACTATATTCAACTTATGTCAAAAGAAAAATTACATTATATTAAATTTTAATTATCCTATAGTAAATACTTTCTTAGTTATTTTTTTAAACCAAAAAGTAGGATTTATCCTAAATCCAATTCGTAAAGTCTCTTTATCGATCTTGCCTACAACATTTTGAACTACAAAAAAAAAAAAAAAAAAAAGTAAAATGAATCAAAATTTGCTGATGCTTAGGTATGATCATTTTGCTTTCAAGTTTCAACAAAAAAGACAATTGTAAGATTTAGTGCAGCAAGGAACCCAAAAAAATTACATATTCAATAATGATCAAACCACCCATAAATCCGCCACCTCCATATTGAATCCCTACCAATATTCTTGATAACAAGGAATGTTTTCTCAATAGGTGACAACTGTAATTATAAGCTGATGTGGTTTTGAATATAAATATAAATATATATATATATATACAAAAGGACATGTGGTTGGATTATGAATTTCAAGTCATAATGTTAATGTGAATTTTGACATTGAATTGTGGTTGCATTAAAGGAGGTCTTTTTTACTAATTACAGTCAAATTAGGTGTAACACAACTTTGGGAATATCCATAAATCAACTACAGTTTGTGTCCTTTTTTTTTTTAAATATCCATTTGTGCTATAACATATGTACGGAAGATAATAGAATAGATATTGATCTCATTCCCTTTTTTTCTTTATTCATACCAGTTTGCTTAGTGGGTTAAGTAGTTAATTGAATTGATGGAATTTTAGGACTTACCACCCTTTTTTTTTTTTTTTTTTTTCTTTTTTTTTTTAAAAAAAGAAGAAAGAATTTTAGGACTTACTAGCAACTAGGTAATCTAAATTTGCTAAACAATTCATCAATGCCATAGAAAACATTCTTGCTAAGCAAAATTAAATATATGGTTATAGATAATAAAAATTAAAAATAAGAATTTAATGTTGTTTTGGTCATCTATCATCTATATACTTGCATTTCTCTATTTGCACTAAATCGATGTGCCTACCCACCATTGTGAAGTGATAAGAAATAATACTTCTTGACAAGTTTTTGTCAATTATGGTAGAAATGATTTAATAAATAAAAGAGTTATCCTTAAATTTTAAATTTTACTATATTGGACGGAAGAACATATCCTACAAGTGTTGTTTCTTAGCATTAAACATTAAAATCTCACATGAAACTGAGACGTACATGACTTTCTTAATTTGAGGTAGTGGAAATCAGATATCTAGTCATATTTCGAAGCTTGATGTGAAAATGGTGATCGGCAAAGCTATACTTGTAGACCAAGGTGGGTCTGGCTCCCCTAGCCCATTTTTTTTTTTTTTTTTTAATAATAATAATAATAATGTTAAATCTCATTATAGTATATATAGTTTAAATTGGAAGTTAAATGTTTCAAAAATATCATTCATAATTCCCCCTCAACAATTAAATTAAGTCAAAGAGATCCTAAAAAGTAGAAATAGCGCGCGAACCAACTAATCCATACTTATACCCTCTTTTAAGACCAAAAAAACCAAATAATAATAAATAAATACCTAAACTCAAGTGGTTCTATCATACTGAAGGTGTCAAATACTTCAAGGAGTGTTGCTAACTTATATATGGAGCATTAGTACCCTAGTTCCTTAATGCTACCTGTGATATCAGTTGGGACAAATGCACCCGCCCTAGTTCAACTTGTATTGTTTGCTTTCCTTAGAACCAAGATTCAATTCTTCTATCTTCAACTATTGAATTTTTTTTTTTTTTTTTTTTTTTTTTTTTTTTATTTTTATTTTTTTAGAGAGAGAAGATGTAGGATTTATATAATAGGAGTAAATCATCTTCTATATTTTAAATTTTCCTTCACTATTATTCACACATTTATTCTTCGGATTCTTGTTTAGCAACAAAATACTTTACTAAGCCAATCGTATCAGTGAAACTTTTTATTAAACAATTAAGTTGACAACACATAATTTTTAGAGCCATTAACTTTGTGAAAGTACATAGGATGAAGTTTGGGTAGTGCTCCAATGCAGTGGACCAAACACGATGCAACACATATCATTTTCTGACCACGTATCACAATCGTATCTGTTCCATTGCACACTGAAACCAAATCCAAGGACATATTGTCTTGCCTTCCTCTACCTCCCGGGCAAAGTATCTTCTTCCACCCACTTTCAAAACTAATTGCGTCATATTTTACATAAGAAAATCGTCAAACCTTACGACATTTGCATTATTTGGTAACTCGTGCAATGAACGAGAAAATTTAACAAAATATGATTTTTCTCTCAAATTTGATAATTATCATTTATTATTATTGTGTTTGTATATGGAACTGTATATTCTAGTATTAGACATTTATTATGAATGTGTTTGTATATAGAACTACATATTCTACCTTTTGAAAAAAAAAAATATGATATGTCAAGATTCTAATTGAAAATTTAAATAAAGAATAAATTTAATTAAAATATATATTAATCAATTCATGTATCGCTGTCACATTACTATCCTAAATTTCCATTAAGAAAAAAAAATCTAACAGTAAAATACAGAAACTACTCCTAAGGTTTATGCTAACGACTGAAACGTTCAAGACTTTTCAAAAAAACTAAGTTTGCCCCCTAAGTACAAACAGTTTAAGAGAAAAGTACACAAATTAAACAGTGTTAAGTGCGGCTTGTAATTGTGCAAATTGAATATTTTTTCGATTAGCTCAAATTTCAGTTGTGTTTTCTTTATTTTACCTAAAATCAACCTTGTAAAAAAATAAAACGAAATAAGAAAAGAAAAAAATAACGAAAGAAAGAAGAAATCATGTATTAAGTGGAAATTGGAATGTTGGTTCCCTACTTTGTGGTCAAGACTGGCTAGTCATGCACTGTACATAGTATGTATATTGTTTTGGTAGTCACATAGGACATTTATATTATAATGTAAAATCAAAACTTTTTAAGTTTTTGTTGATTTCATAATATATTGATACATCAACTTTTGAGCCTTCATAAATTTACACTTCAAAACATATTTTTTATAGAAATAATCTAATGTTTATTTTGCGTTTATTTTGTTCCCGTCTTCCCCTTTGAGTTCAAACTCCCTGTGTCGAAAGTCAAAACCCTACTTATTTCTCTCATTTTCACATAGTCAAAACGTGCACCTCTCTCACTCATTATCTTCCTCGGTTTAGGGGCAACAATCCTCTAATACAACAACGCTGGTGACAATGCGGATCTCTCTTCTTTCCAGTTCTCTCACAGTAGCCTATCATAGGTGTGTGAGTGAATTGGTGTCACTCCATAGACTCTGAGAGAGAGAGAGAGAGAGAGAGAGAGAGAGAGAGAGAGAGAGAGAGAGAGAGTTAGAATATGTGAAAACCACCTAACGCCAGAACATCTCAGTAATATGATGTTGTTCTAATTAGTTAAAAAAGAAAAACAAAAGGAAAGGTTTTATAAATGACTTATGGGCTCATGCTAAGAAAGTTAGATCCACATGTTGATGATCATTTGGGAGAGAATCAGGGATTAGTGATTAATTGATGGATTATGTGAGAGAATTTGGTGAATATAATATGGTGGAGTTGAGGAGCACCTGTGTGTATGCGGTGCAACTGGGTAATTTTTAATTGTTCGATGGGAATCATGGGATAGCTGGTAAACACTTCCAATTGACCTCTTTTCTTCTTCTTTTAAATGTTCTCTTACGTGTGTTTGTGGTGCAAGTGCAACTGGTTGGGTAGACTACAAAAAAATCTGTTTTTTACGGCATGCCTTTGACGTCAACTTAAAAGGTTGATGCAATAAGCTTTAAAATAGACTGGATAACTTCTACTTCTAAGTAAACTTTAAAATAAGCATGTTAACTGCTGAGGCCTGTTAAGCTACTAGCCTAATCGTTTAAAAAATAAAAAATAAAAAAGATGAAGAAATGTATAATCCTAGCTATAATGGCAAAACTGAGTTCCTGAACTAGTAAAAATAGAATGAATTGTAGATCAAACAAAAGGAAAATTTCTTATCCAAAAAAAAAAAAGGCAAATTTTTTGCCCAAGAGGGAAGAGAATTAAGGTCCAAAACAGAAATTTCCAACTTAAAGATAAACCAACATAGAAATTTAGAGAAAGTTCCATAGAGGAAATTTGGATATGCTAACTTTTATAAGTCAGTATATATATAGATTTTTTTCTGTTTAAAAAAAAAAAATTACCTTAGGATAACAATTTATCATATTAAATGTATTTGAGTACTCATATACAAATATCAGTAAAATATATGTATATATATCCAAGCGATATACAAAAACCGAAGAAAGTAATTTCAAAATAAAATCTTCTTCCTATAGTGATAACATGACACAATCTAATCCACTTATATCACAATGAATTTTTTTAGAAACACCATGGTAGAGTTACCATAAAAAAACTCTGGAGGATTTTAATCAAATTTTTTAGTCTCTCATGGGGAAAATTATTTAAAATATTCTCCAAATTATCTAATACTACCAATTTCTTTCTAAGGATAAGCTTTGGTGTTCTTAAAAGAGACATATCCTCTCATATAAATATTGCCACTGGGGGATCCTTCATTACAGAGCAAAGCAAGCCTAAGAGAAGTCTTAGTTTTCAAATAACAACACAAACCTAGAAAATATGGAGCATGCATTTTCCAAGATGACTTCTATGGTCATGATCTTATTGGTCATTGTATCTTGTTAGTATCTTAGCCTTTCATGGATACAAAATTATAATTTTTCTACCACGTTGATGTAACTAATGAAATAACTTTGCATACAGGTCTGTCATTCTCAAACGTGCTACGAGTTGAAGCAGCTCAATGTCAATCTAATAAAGAGTGTCAAAACGTTTGTCCAGCACCAACTGAAGGCTTTTGTATTGGTGGAGAATGCAAATGTCGGGAAGCCCTAAAAGAGTCTGCAATCCAGGCTGACGCACATTGTTCAAAAGATAGTGATTGTACTGCTATTTGCGGTAAAAACTGCAAAATCAAGAATTGTATAGGGGGTACATGTTTTTGTGAGTGTTAATGATATATACCTCACTCCATTGTGAAGTGATACGAAATAATACTTCTTGACAAGTTTTTGTCAATTGTGGTTGAAATGATTTAATAAATAAAAGAGTTATACTTAAATTTTAAATTTTACTATATTGGACGGAAGAACATATCCTACAAGTGTTATTTCTTAGCATTAAACATTAAAATCTCACATGAAAGTGAGATTTCCATGACTTTCTTAATTTGAGGTAGTGGAAATCAGATATCAAGTCATATTTTGAAGCTTGATGTGAAAATGGTGATCAACAAAGCTATACTTGTAGACCAAGGTGGGTCATGGCTCCCCTAGCAAATTTTTTTTTTTTTTAATCATAATAATAATGTTAAATCTAATTATAGTATATATAGTTTAAATTGGAAGTTAAATTTTTCAAAAATATTATACTTAATTCCCTGTCAACAATTAAATTCGCTCGAAGAGATATTAAAAAGTAGATATAGCGAACCAACTAATCCATACTTATACCCTCTTTTAAAACCAATAAAACCAAATAATAATAAATAAATACCTAAACTCAAGTGGTTCTATCGTACTGAAGACATCAAATACTTCAAGGAGTGTTGTTAACTTATGTATGGAGCGTTAGTACCCTAGTTCCTAATGCTACCTGTGATATCAGTTGGGACAAATGCACTCGCCCTAGTTCAACTTGTATTGTTTGGTTTCCTTAGAACCAAGATTCAATTATTCTATCTTTAACGATTGAATTTTTTATAATTTGTTTTATAGAGAGAGAAGATGTTGGATTTATATAATAGGAGGAAATCATCTTCTATATTTTAAAATTACCTTCACTATTACTCACACATTTATTTTTTGGATTCTTGTTCAGCAACAAAATATTTTACTAAGCCAATCGTATCAGTGAAATTTTTTAGAAAACAATTAAGATGACATCACATAATTTTTAGAGCCTTTACCTTTGTGAAAGTACATAGGGTGAAGTTTGGGTAGTGCTCGAATGCAGTGGACTGGACACGATGCAAACACATATCCCTTTCTGACCACATATCACAATCATATCTGTTCCATTGCACACTGAAAGCAAATCCCAGGACATATTGTCTTGCCTTCCTCTACCTCTTGGGCAAAGTATCTTCTTCCACTCACTCTCAAAACTAATTGCGGCATATTTTACATAAGAAAATAGTCAAAACTTACTACATTTGTATTAGTCGATAACTTGTGCAATGCTTGAGAAAATTTTAAAAAAATATATGATTTTTCTCTAAAATTTGATAAATATCATTTATTATTATTGTGTTTGTATCTAGAATTGTATATTCTAGTATTAGAAATTTATTTTGAATGTGTTTGTATATAGAACTACATATTCTACCTTTTGAAAAAAAATATGATGTGTCAAGATTCTAATGGAAAGTTTAAATAAAAAATAAATTTAGTTAATATATATTAAAGTAATAATGTATAAAATTGTTAGGACTCAAAAGCTATTGTGTCAATATATCATGAAGTCAACAAAAAATAAATTTTTTTGGTTTTACATATAGTATAGATTTATGCCAAATGAATTAACATGGCTATTACATGTCGTCCTTTTATATGTGACTCCCTTTGATTTTTTTAAATTTTTTTCTCTTCTTTTTAATGGTAAAAAATATATAAAAAAAATTAAATAAAAAACCAATTGTCCAACTTAAACTCCATCACCAAAAGTTCTTAAAAAGATCTTAGAATTACGGACTTACTTACTCTATTTTAAAACTCCATTACTAGGAAAAAAAAATTGTACTTAAAACACAAAGTTCCTACTTCTACATTTTTGGGAGAGGTGATTGATAGATAGTTTTACCTGTAATATTTTTAAAATTATTTTTTTGGAGTGGCCAATTCCCAGACTCGAACTAGTGATACTAATATAACTACATAATAAAAACAATTAAAAAGATTCATTTGATAAACATAATAAATTGATAAACTTGAAAATGTTTAATAAACTCCGCAGATCTAATTCAACTATTAGCACTAGATCAGGATCTAGTAGCTTGGCAACCTTAAGTGACATAGTGCATGAAGAAGACGAAGTTCTTCCTCATTCTGATTTGGATCTCCAAAATTGGAGTCTTCCAAAAATTAATAAAAAAGAAATCTATGATCAATCATCATCATGGGTTTCAAGTGTGTTCAAATCTGAACACAAAGTCAAAACAGTTGAACGAGCTTATGCTCTTAATAAATCTAAAGATGAAACTCTTTTATTTCGCAAAAGAGGAAATGAAAGAATTTAAAGAATAAAGGATTTTAGATTCATCCACATTGGATTAATTCAAGTAGGAATTAAACCTCTCACTAGGACGAGGAATTAATGCCTCTGTCCTTGTTAAGATTAATTGATGCTAGATTCACCAAATGAGAATCAAGCTCGCCTAGGAATGGTTGAAGTCAAATGTCATGGCTCATGGTCCCTATATTGGTTCAATGCTAACCCAGATTTAACATTAAGTCTTGATGATGGTGCTCCTGAAAAAGCACTAAGATTAAGAATAAATACTTCTGGATATCACATGATAGAAGGAAGTTGCCCTCTTGCTTTAGTATACAGAATATACTATAAGCTGTTTAAAACAAATTTAAATCCTCAAGCTTTAATAAAAGATCCTCAAAATCAAACTCTTCTGCTTCAAACTAGTCAGAGAAGACATTAATGTTAATGTCCCCAAAATGATTAAATGGGAAGATATCAAACTTCCTGATGAATGGGATCTCCCAAATGAGATGCCACCCACAATTCAAACTCCAATAAATATTGCTGAACAAGATAACTTAGAATCTGTTTTACAATACCATGATGGTACTGTAAAGATTAAGTTTGACCATAGTAAACCTAGAATCCCCCCCTTAATAAAATATCAAAGCTCTAGACGCTCATTTTCTGGTTCCTCTTCAACCAGTAAAAGAGATCAAGATCTAGAAAAAGAAAAAGGATTTAGAAAAATATCTAAATGAATTAAATCTTAATAAACAAAAAGAAAAGAATAAAAATTTAGATATTAAACAAAAAGGTGTTAAATCAACATCTTCTCAAGTTGAATCAGCCTATTATACGGTTGATAATAATAATAAAACAAATGAAGCTGTTGGATCTGATAATGAATCACTAGAACCAACACCCTCAGAAATGTATGGTGAAGATAACCAATTAAATGTTATTAAAAAACCTTTTGAAATAAATTGGGAAATGTTAAATTCAGAATTTGATTCTGAGAAAAACAAGGGTCGTCGCGAAAAACATCGCAAAACCCATAATAAAAACGAAAAACAATTAATTTATAATAAATGGAAATCAGTAATGCAAGATTTAAGAAGAGAAATCTACTTCTTTGATTTTGTTGATAATTACTATCCAAAATTTAAAAAATTAAATGTTGTCACTAAATCTAAATGGATGCTACATGACAAAACATCAACATCTGTTGAATCCTCCCATCCACCAAAAGAAAATATTCTAATAAATGTTGGGAAAGATGGAAAAGATTTAGTAAAAGCCTCCCCTTTCAAAATTCCTCCTACTAAGCCAGAAAAGGATGAAGAAAGAAAAATAATTGAACAAAATAACTATACCAATAAATGTTTAAATGTTATTGGTGATCAACTTGATAAAATTGAAACTAAAATTGATTCAATCAATACTGAGTCAAAACCAGTCAAAACAGACATTCCTTTAATAAAAGCTCAAGAATTAAAGCCAAATCTAAGTCTTAAAACTAGTCAAATAAAAACTAGGGAAAAGATAGATCAAATGTTAAAAGAATTAAAAGTAAAGGATGAACCCTCTACTTCCAAATTAAATGTAATAAACAAAGACATAGTAACTATTGAAACATGTTCTTCAAACTCAGAAGCCACTTCTGATGAAGAAATTAATAAACTTGAAAAAGCCTTTGGGAAACTCCAAAGAATCTATAATAAAAAACCAAACCCAACAACTTTCACAAAAAATTGGTATCCAAGGCCAACACCTCCAGATATGCAATTTGAAGAAAGAAGTTTTCAGCACCAATTCTCGGTGTCTGCGGATAAACTTTATGAATGGAACATTGATGGGCTTTCTGAGCAGGAAGTTCTTAATAAACTCAGTCATTTAACCATGGTAGCTAATAGTTATATGACTAATCATCAATTAAATCACATTGAAATAGTTGATTTATTTGCCACAGGTTTCTCTGGAAAATTAAAATCTTGGTGGGAAAAACATCTCACTGAAGAATCTAGGGAATTAATAAAAAATTCTGTTAAACGAGACGAAGAAGGCAATCCTCTCTTCGATGAAAGAATAGGAATGGGAATTCCTGATGGAGTTAATACTCTTGTTTTCACAATAATAAGACACTTTATTGGCCAACCTAGTAACATTACCTCTAGGATCCACGACCAATTAAGTAATCTTAAATGTCCAACCATGAGTGACTTTAGATGGTACGAAGATGTCTTTACCTCTAGAGTTATGCTAAGAGATGATAGTAATAAACCATTTTGGAAAGAAAAATTCATTGATGGTTTACCTAATCTCTTTTGCTCCATAAAATTAGGACAGTATTAAGCAACTCCAATGGGATCATTGATTATGATACCCTAACTTATGGAGATATAATAAGCACAATCAAACAAGAAGGTTTGAAAATGTGTATTGAACAACGTATTGCCAAACAGCAATATGATAATAAAAGAAAAGCTAAATATGAAATGGGAAACTTCTGTGAGCAATATGGAATCTCATCCATAGCTCCTTCCCAAAGAAAATATACTAAACATAAAAAAGAAAAATATAATAAACAAGGTAGGATTTGGAAGAAAAAGAAAAATTTTCAACCCAATGAATACTATAACAAAAATAAGAAATTTTCTAAAAAATCTAATAAAAATTATAAAAAATATGATAATAAAAAATTTGATAAAAAGAAAACAAAATGTTTTAAATGTGGTAAATATGGTCATTTTGCTAATGACTGTAAAGTTAAACAAAAAATAAACCAACTCCAAATAAATGATAAAGAAAAAGAAGAATTATATAATCTTCTTGAATTAAGAAATACTGATAGTGAAAATGAAATATCACCAGATGAGATTGAATCCTCCTCTGATGAATATTCATCTTCATCGTCCTCAACCCCAGATATAAAATTTGGATGCACAGATAATTGTTGTGCAGATAAAAGAATAAATGTCATGTCTAAACAAGAAGAACAAGAAGAATTACTCCTAGAAGCAATAAGTAAAATTAATGATCCCAGAGTTAAAAGCAAGCATGCTTCACAAACTTAGGAAAATGCTTAATAAAAAAGATGAAGTAAAAGATAATAAATTTCCTAAACCCACAATAAGCCTTTCAGAAACTCCTTGAAAGATTTAATAAGCTTAAAACAAAGAAAGTAAGCCTTGAAGACTTACAACTTGAAATAAAACAAATTAAACAAGAAATCATCCAATTAAAAGATGTCAACAAACAACTTGAAGATAAAAATCTTAAATTGGAAAATAAAAATAATAAATAAAAATAATAAATTAGAAGACCGAGTATCTATCCTTGAACTCGACAAAATCTTCAAACCTCATTAATAATCATGAATCTTCCTCTGAAGAGGAACAACCTGAATCCTCTTATAAAAGATTAAATAAATCTGATGATGAGATTAGATATTGTAATCTCTTGAATAAAATTGCGCCAGTCAGATGGCACACATATGTTAAATTAATAATTGATGACTTTGAAATAGAAGTCATTGTTCTGGTAGGATACCGGAGCTGACCTTAACTGCATTCAGGAAGGTCTAATCCCAACTAAATATTTTGAAAAATCAAATGAAAAATTAAGCTCTGCCAATGGCAGCAAAATGCAAATCAAATATGAGATCAATAATGCTCATGTCTGCAAAGACAAAGTCTGTTTTAAAACATCATTTGTTCTTGTTAAAAATATAAGTGATAAAGTAATCCTTGGATTACCCTTTCATTCCACTTTATTATTACCTTTCACAACAGATGTGGATGGTATAACAACTGCTCCATTTTGGACAGCCTGTTAAATTTGAATTTCTTCAACAATTTGAAGAAAATGATATTAAAATGTTGCAAGATAATTTAATCTCACAATCAATTTGTTTGATTAAAAGTAAAGAAAAACATGTCAAATTCTTACAAGATGAAATTCATTTTCAAAGAATTGAACGACAATTAAAATGTGAAATTCTTCAACAAAAAATTGAAAAATTTCCAAAGCCAATTAAACCAAGAAGTTTGTTCCAGTCTCCCAAATGCTTTCTGGAATAGAAAAACTCATGTTGTTAAACTTCCTTACATTAAAGATTTTAATGAAAGAAATATCCCTACTAAAGCCAGACCTATCCAAATGAATCAAGAAATCATGGAATTTTGTAAAAATGAAATTAATGATTTACTTGAGAAAAAGATAATAAGGCATAGTAAATCTCCTTGGTCTTGTCCTGCCTTCTATGTTCAGAAAAATGCTGAACTAGAAAGAGGTGTCCCTAGACTTGTAATAAATTATAAGCCATTAAATAAAGTCTTGGAATGGATAAGATATCCAATTCCTAATAAACAAGATTTAATAAACCGATTAATTAAATTTTTTAGTAAATTTTAATTAATTCATGATTCATGTATCGTTGTCACATTACTATCCTAAAGTCAATTAGAAAAAAAAAAAATTCAAAGGTAAAATACAGAAACTACTCCTGAGGTTTACTAACGACTGAAACGTCCAAGATTTTTCAAAAAGATCGAGTTTTCCCCCTAAGTACAAATAGTTTAAGAGAAAAGTATACAAATTAAACAATATTAAGTGCGGTTTGTAATTGGGCAAATTGAATATTTTTTCGAAAAGTGTTGGTAGTTTCTCCCATTAACTCAAATTTCAGCCGTGTTTTCTTCTTCTTCTTCTTCTTCTTCTTCTTCTTCTTCTTCTTCTTCTTCTTCTTTTTTAACTAAAATCTAAAATCAACCTCGTAAAAAATAAAAAAGAAAAAGTTAAGAAAAAAATAACGAAAGAAAGAAGAATCTTGTATTAAATGGAAATTGGAATGTTGGTTCCCTACTTTATGGTCAAGACTGGCTGACTATTTCCACAAATTTACCCACCTCACTGATACCCTTGCTGCCGTTGCTCAACCCCTCCCTCCTCATGAAGCCCTTTCTTTCCTTCTTGCTGGTCTCGGATCTGACTACGATTCCTTGGTTACATCGGTTAAAACTCAAGTTCTTTCCATGTCTCTTGATGATCTTTATGGACACATGCTCAGCCATGAGCTTCGGCTAGCCCAGAATCAACCCACTGTTGATCTATCAAATGTGAGTGCCAACTTCACCAATAAAAGCTACTCCACCCGTGGCGGTCGTGGTGGTCATCATCCCTCAACCTACTCTTCCAATCGAGGAGGCCGTTCTAGTTTCAATCCCAACCAAGGCAGGGGGCGAGGAAGAAACAATTCCTCTTATAATTCCAATAGGCCCGTTTGCCAGGTCTGCCACAAACCGGGTCATACTGCCTTACAATGTTATCATCGTTTTGATAACTCCTACACAGTTGAAAGCAATCCACCAATG
This sequence comes from Fagus sylvatica, assembly GCA_907173295.1. Classification (NCBI taxonomy): domain Eukaryota; kingdom Viridiplantae; phylum Streptophyta; class Magnoliopsida; order Fagales; family Fagaceae; genus Fagus; species Fagus sylvatica. The sequence continues at coordinate 60,680,119 of OU015761.1, read as the reverse complement.
CAAGCACTTCTTGCCACTCCTCAGCAAACTCCTGATTATAATTGGTACCCAGACTCTGGTGCCACTCATCATATAACTCATGATCTTGCAAATTTAAATCTTCGTGCTGATGAATATCAAGGCTCTGATCAAATCCGTGTGGGTAACGGTAAAAGTCTTCCCATTAAACATATTGGGACAACCCAACTTTCTACCCCTACTACTTCTTTTCAATTAAATAATGTGCTTCATGTTCCTGATATTTCCAATATTTTACTCTCTGTTCATAAATTTACCAATGATACTCGCACACTAATGGAATTTCACCCTTCTCTTTTTCGTGTGAAGGATCTGGCTACGAGACGTCTTCTGTTGCAAGGGCCGAGTAAACATGGGCTGTATCCTTTTCCACCTCTCTCCACTAAAAGATTTTCTTCTCCTCGTGCTCTTCTTGGCGAACGCACTTCATTCACCAATTGGCACTCTTGTTTAGGTCATCCCGCTTTTAGAATTGTTTCTCAAATTATTTCTAAGTTTGGTCTTCCTATTAATGCAACTAAAGTTGAACCTGCGTGTTCAGCCCAATGTTGTATATTCCGTTTCGGCACCCGTTTCGGTTTGGCCATTGGAACGGAATATTTCGGTACCGGTCCGTTTCGGCGTTCCGTTTCGGGTTTACCGCAAATATTTATATATATATAAAATTAGCAACTATAGATAAATAACATCAAATAATACAAATTCTTAAGTCTTAATATCACATTGGTAAGACAAATAATATCAAATAATACAAAGTTTTAACCAATTGTTGAACTATTATCAGCCATATTAATACCTAAAGTTTATGAAATAAAATTCAATCACAATTCACAATTCACAAATTCACAGTCACAAATACAATCACAATCACAATTACAATCACAATCACAATCACAATCAAATTCACAATAATCCCAATTGTGGGTTTCGGTCCTACATTATTCAAACTTAAAAATTTCAAGATTTTTTAATCAAATCATAAACCAAATTTACAAATAAACACACACACAAAAATAACAAAAAAAAAAATAAACACACACAAAATAACAGTAAAAAAAAAAAAAAAATCAAATATCATACCTGTTGGAGGCGGCTTTACTGGGAGGCAGCAGAAACAGTGGCAATCACAAGCTTGAAGCTGGGCTGGACTGGAGTTCGCAGAAACAGTTGGCAACGGTCTTGAAGCTGGGCTGGACTGGACTGAACTGCTGGAGGCGGCAGAAACAGTGGGCAAACCGGCGAGAGATCAGAACAGAGAGAGAGAGGCGGAGAGATCTCTAGAGATCAGAACAAGCAAGAGAGAGGCGGAGATCTCAAAACAGTACAAGAAAATAAAAACATGGGACTCAAAGAAAAAAAAAAAATAAAACCCAGGCCAAAAAGTATTCCGGCCGAAACAAGCTTACCGGCCGAAACAGGTCAGAACGGCCGGAACAGGCTGGAACAGTCCGAGATTTTGGCCGAGGTGGAACGTGGGGGTGACTCGTACCGGTTAGCATGCCGGTACGAGATTTTCCGTCCGTTCCGGCTGGAACGGAACGGATTATACAACACTGGTTCAGCCTGTCTTAGTGTAAAAAGCAAACAATTACCTTTTTCTCAGTCTTCCAGTCAAATAAAATCACCTCTTGATTTAATTTACTCCGATTTATGGGGTCCTTCACCTGTATGTTCTCGCAGTGGTCATAAATATTACATTTTCTTTTTAGATGCATACAGTCGTTACACATGGTTGTTTCCTATTTCTCACAAAAATGATGCCCTCCCAATTTTCCTTCAATTCCAAAAATATGTTAAACAATATTTCAACCTTAAAATCAAAATTGTTCAATCCGATTGGGGGGGTGAATTTCGCTCTTTGTCCAAATTCTTTGAGTCATGTGGCATTGCCCACCGTCTCTCCTGTCCTCACACCCACCAACAAAATGGTGCAGTTGAGCGCAAACATTGTCATATAGTTGAAACTGGTCTCGCCTTACTCTACCATGCAAATCTTCCTCTTCGTTTTTGGGATGATGCCTTCCAAACTGCATGTTATCTCATCAACCGTCTTCCAACCACCATCTTAAAAAATAAAACTCCATTTGAGACACTTTTCAACTCATCTCCTGACTACTCTCTTCTAAAAATTTTTGGGTGTGCTTGTTGGCCAAATCTTCGTCCTTACAATTCCAATAAACTTCAACCCCGTTCTCTTCAATGTGTTTTTCTGAGCTATAGTCTTCGTCATAAAGGCTACAAATGTTTCCATGTCCCAACTAGTCGCCTATACATCTCTCGAGATGTTATCTTCCAAGAATCAATTTTTCCCTTTCAAAAAACAAATTTATTCTCCCCACTGCCCAACTCTACTTCCCCAGCTCTTTCACCAAATTCTTCCTCCATTCTTGGGCCTCATCCCTCCTTGATACAGCCCCTGAACTTCACTGGGCTCTCCAACAGCAACACGGCTCCAAGACAGGCCCACAACACACCCACGGCCTCCCCCATACACCACACTCCAATAGAAACCGACCCCACTCCCTTATCACCACTACAAACTAACCCAAGCCCAGAAACAAGCCCATACCCGAGCCCAAACACAGCCACAGAATCCCCAAACCCCTCTTCTTCAATTCCGTCTCCCACATCTGAACTAGCGCCGCCTCCTTTGCCCAGCTCCACCCGGATTCCACCTCACACCTCAACTCACCCGATGCTCACCAGATCTAGGAACAACATCACCAAACCCAACATCCCAACCGACGGAACCATTAGATATCCTCTCCCTAAAGCCTTGCTCGCCACCACCAATCGCATTTCCTCCATACCCGAACCCACATGCTTCACAACAGCCTCCAAAGACCCCCAATGGCGAAAGGCCATGAACATTGAGTTTGAAGCACTATTGAAAAATCACACTTGGGTCCTTGTTCCTCCACACCCGAAACGAAATGTTGTTGGGTGCAAATGGGTGTTTTGCATCAAACGTCATGTTGATGGCTCCATTGAGCGCTATAAAGCAAGACTTGTGGCCAAAGGATTTCATCAACAGCCCGGAATCGATTATGATGAAACTCACAGCCCCGTCATCAAGCCTACAACGGTACATACTGTTCTTTCAATACCAATATCTGCTGGTTGGTCTGTTCAACAAATTGATATTCAAAATGCTTTCCTTCATGGAAAATTATCTGAAGATGTTTACATGATTCAACCCCCTGGCTTTTAACATCCTCAATTTCTCAATCATGTGTACAAGTTACAAAAAGCCATTTATGGCTTAAAACAGGCGCCTCGAGCCTGGTTCTCATGGCTTAGTTCTCGATTCCTTGATCTTGGTTTTCATAGCTCTAAATTAGACACTTCCTTATTTATTTGCCGCACCTCTCACTACACCATTTATGTCCTCATTTATGTGGATGATATTATCATCACGAGTTCATCCAATCAAGCCATTGACAACCTTCTGCACAATCTCAAGTCTGACTTTGCTGTAAAACACCTTGGTCCTCTCAAATTTTTCCTTGGTATTGAAGTCATTCCCAGTACCAATGGCGTTCTTCTTTCCCAACAGCGTTATATCAAGGATATCTTGAGCCGCACCAAAATGCTGGAGGCAAAACCAGTCAATACGCCAATGGCATCTTCCACTAGCCTCTCGGCACATGAAGGAGAACCTTTTCCGGACCACACCTTATTTCGCAGCACTGTTGGTGCTTTACAATATCTCTCCATCACTCGTCCTGACATTGCCTTTGCAATAAACAAATTGTCCCAATTTATGCACAAGCCAACTCAGCCTCACTGGCAATCTGTGAAGCGTCTGCTTCGGTACCTCAAAAGCACCATCCAATTTGGGTTGCACATTTATCGCTTTTCCTGCAATACATTACATGCATTTTGTGATGCTGATTGGGCAGGAAATAAGGATGACCGCCGTTCCACAGGGAGTTTCTGTATCTTCCTTGGCAAGAATTTAATTTCTTGGAGTTGTCGTAAACAAGCCATTGTAGCTCGTTCTAGTACTGAAGCGGAGTACAAGGCTCTTGCCAATACTGCAGCAGAAATTAAGTGGCTTTAATCTCTGTTTCAAGAGCTCTGTTTGGTCATGTCCACCTCCCCTCTCCTATGGTGTGACAACATTGGTGCTACATATCTGCCTTCCAATCCTGTCTTCCATGCTTGAACAAAGCACATCGAGATTGATTTCCACTTCGTTCGTGATATGGTTGCCGCTAAACAACTCAATGTTCACTTTATCTCTAGTACTGACCAACTTGCTGATGTGTTGACAAAGCCTATTTCTTCTTCACGGTTTGCTCTTCTTAGGACCAAGCTCAACGTCTTGTCCATTCCGTTGGGCTTGAGGGGGCGTGTTAAGGATAAACACCAACTGATGCAGAGAGTATCACCTCAAGACAACAAGAAGAGTTAGATAGGATTTGGTTGTTAATAAGTTTAAGTCCTAGTCAATAATTGTTTCTATATGTTTAAGTTCTAGTCAATAACTGTGACTGTATTATACTAAAACTCATGTACTCAACTCAATATAAATATCAAGCAAATCACTCAACCAAGTCAGGTTGAGAACTTGAGTTAATACTCTGTGCAGATCTGAAACTCAACAGTCACGCACTGTACATAGTATGTATACTGTTTTGGTAGCCACATAGACATCTAAATTATAATGTAAAACTTAAACTTTTTGACATTTGGTTGACTTTATAATATACTGACACATCAGCTTTTGAGCCTTCACAATTTTATACCTCAACACATATTTTTTATATTAATAATCTAATGTTTATTTTGCGTTAATTTTGTCACCGTCTTCCCGATTATCTTTCTTCCCCTTTGAGTTCAAACTCCCTGTGTCAAAAGTCGAAACCCCACTCGAAACCCCACTTCTCTCTCATTTTCACATAGTCAAACCCTCCACCTCTCTCACTCATTCTCTTCCTCGGTTTAGGGGTAACGATCCTCTGGTACATCAACGCTGGTGACAATGCCGATCTCTCTTCTTTCCAGCTCTCACACAGTAGCCTTTCGTAGGTGGCCATGGATTAGAATATGTGAAAACCACCTAACCCCAGAACATCTCTGTAATATGATGTTGTTCTAATTAGTTAAAGAAGAAAAACAAAAGGAAAGGTTTTATAAATGACTTATGGGCTCATGCTAAGAAAGTTAGATCCATATGTTGATGATCATTTGGGAGAGAATCGGGGATTAGTGATTAATTGATGGATGGTGTGAGAGAATTTGGTGAATATAATATGGTGGAGTTGAGGAGCACCTGTGTGTATGTGGTGCAACTGGGTAAGTTTTAATTGTTCAATGGGATAGCTAGCAGACACTTCTAGTTGATCTCATTTCTTCTTCTTTTAAATCTTCTCTTACGTGCGTTTGTGGTGCAAGTGCAACTGGTTGGGTAAGTTTTTATTGTTAGTTGAAAGGAATAATAGATTGAGTGTGATTTTATCAAATGAAATTATTTTATTTTTTAATTATTATGACTATTATTTTATTTTTAAAAAATTATAATGTTGTGAAAAAGTTGTGGACAAATTGTGTTATAAAAATTATGTATATCTAACACGTATTTTCATTATGTTCACCTTGAATATATATGTTGAATTTTAAGACTGCTCTTTTGCTACAACTAGATTAAGGTAAATATAATTTAAATATTGTGTTTTATAAGTAATTAATGAATTTGTTAATAAATTTTTTAGCTATAATAATTTGATCAAATAAGTATTAATTCTATTTTGTTTTCCCAGTTTGTTCAATATTTTGTTTTCTTGGGGGAGTACTATGTTGAATATTTGATTAATTGGGTTTGTGTTTTCCTAATAATATTCTAATGTAGTAATTTGAGCTAGTATCTCATGGAGTGTTTGCATACAGCTACTCAATAAGAATTTTTTTACATGCATTTATATATATATATATATATATATATATATATATATTATATATAATGATGAGCTACCCCTTTTTGATCTCAGGGTTTTTGTTGATTTAACCAACACTAAAAAAATTATGATTCTATTAAGTTTGATATTTTTAATTGAATTAGAGAATATGACAATTTTCTAATTTTGCTTAATACTTATTATTTAAATATGTATCATATAAAAAAACAATATAATAATTGACTTTTCTCATGCATCACACAGGTTTGTGACTAATAATAATTAATAGGGGATGCTAAGAATCAAATACAAAGTGAGAAATAATTGGTTGCAGGCCACGCCAGCAAAATCAGCCTCTTTTTCTTGGAGAGGCTGCTTTCTTAGGGAGCTTGCAAGCTGGTGGGTTCGGGGGAAGAAACTTAGTGTGGGAAGAAACATGGATCCTAGATTTACGTATACCCTTATTCAAGCCAGAATCTAGTAGCCTGGCCCCTCTGTTTCACAGCTATGTATCTCGGTAGATCAATTAATGTCTCAAGACAAATTAGAGTGGAAAGATTATATCTTAAGATATCTTTTTGATGACCCCACCATTGCTGCTGTACACAACATTCCCCCGTGGTCTTTTGATCCCAATGATAAATGGATTTGGCTGTACTCTAATTCTGATACCCATATAGTAAAGTCTGCTTATAAAGTAGCGACTAGAGTTGAAGGGGGTTCTCAAGGTGATACGGTTTTAGGTGAGATATGGAAAATGGACATTCATGTACGGCTGAAATTGCTTAAATGGAGAATAGCCTTAAATTTTGTCCCCTCCAAAACTTCTTTTTTGAATAAAATTCACTCAAAAACCCTTTGCTTACTTTTATATTTCTTTACAAGCATCCATTCCTCTACCGTGTGCAAGACGTTCTTCCTCGTTCGAGGTTGCGTGGAGGGGAATTTTGAGGAGGGAGAAGCCTTTGAATCAGATTTTGGTTATTCAGAACTAATTGATGCACACTTTGTGTTAGGTCTTTTGCTCGTTGCTTGAGTATAAGTCTTGATGGGTCATTCTGAATGGGCTGACTCCTTTGTGCAGTAATGGTGTTTTGGCGAGTGTCCATTAAACGGATTAGAACCATGCAACCTTTCTCTCAGGAATAATATTGTTCCCACTAATGACACCAACTGATAAATTAGTTAGTTGCTCAGTTAATTCAGAGAATGGATGCTTGTAAAGAAATATAAAAGTAAGCAAAGGAACACTATGGTGGTTTTGGCCTCCAGTGCTCGGATGCTAAAGCTAAAGATCAAGCTTTCTTTGAAAAAAGAAAATAGAGATGTTTTGTTTTGGGATATTAGCTTAGGTGTACCTTGTTATGTCATTTTTCTCATTTTTAAGGTTGTTTTAGGCTGTTATTAATTCAGAACCATTTCATCAACTTGTGTTGTCGTGTTAAATGGCAAGTAACGATTTGTAGCCGATGACATTGAACTTGAATCAGAATTGGTTTGGGGTAAACGACATGTCATTTGTAGTAATGAAAGGCAAAAAATGTAAAACGATAGTTTGCAAAAATTGACACTCATGTTACCAGAAATCATATATTTCGTTTTAACAAAACCTAACACCAGTTGTATCTAATGACACTCATTTTATAAAAATAAACCATATCTTTACAAAACATCATACCCCTCACCGGACTATCCTGTGAGGGGACTTGAGTCCGTCCTTGGTTTGTGCTGTTATTCTTGACATTATCGAACCTTAAATCCACTCTTAATTGCACTTCTTAATGGGGAGGAATTTTTTTTGTATCATGGACTGAATGAAGGAAAAAAGTGCCCTATCTACCTTTAAGTGGGTGGGGGCAGTGCCAGTTGTTTGTTTTCAAGTCAAGCTCCATATCCCTATCTCTTTTTAGGTTGTGTTTTGTGTGTTGGGATCACTATAGTTGGTTTACGTTAGGTAGGTCATTTTATCTATTGGTATTGTTGTGACCAAGTCAACTGTAGGTGACTTGGTTTCGCAATAACCAAGCTTAGAGGATGACGTGGCATTCTCCACACCCGTATTCATGCATCATCTCACTCTCGTTCTCTCTTTTCTTGGTACTATTTAATTTTTCTAAATTCTTGAAAGTCCAATTTTGCATCATTTTACATTATAGAAATATTTTCATTGCAAAAAAGGTTTGGGCAAATTGCACTTTGCCCCCTTTATGTATGGGGTCTGTTTCAATTCCTCCCTTTATGTATGAAACCGAGCAATATCCCCCTCTATCTATTGGAAATGTGCAACTTACCCTTAACCGTCTATTTTTCCGTTAAATCCTAAGGATCTAAGAAGTGTCTAAAATACCCCATTTAACCAACCCAACCCATTTAGTGACCCAATTTAACTAGGTCTTTTAATCCAAATTCAATTTAACCAAATAACCCACCCCAAAAATCCCTAACCTTTAAATCATCACAACCATTCGCTTCTCTCTCGTTCTAAAAATCGCACTCATTCTCGAACCTTGTTATGATACTCTTTGAATTTGAATTTGAAACCCTTCTTGTGGACAAGCTCTTTCCATTTGTCAAACTCCTCCAAGACTTGAAGAATAGTTGTCCCATGCCCACTGAGCACCAACCCAGACCCCTTGCTGAGCACAAGCCATCCACTCTCATTCTTCTAGGAAAGAAATTTTTGGAATTCTAACGCCACAGCACCAATCTTGATCTTCCTTTGAGTCTTGGAAATGAACAAGCTCTTTCCATTTGTCCTCCTCTCCTTTGTTTCCCTTTCCAACGCATAGCAACTTTATGGAAATCCTTGCTTCCTTCATCACTGGATCATTTGGCAAGGACATTTGCTTTTTTAGTAAATTGTAGGATCCATGTGTCGTCCTTGCCTCCGTAGAAAGAGATATACTTTTGGCCTTTGATTTGATTGAACAACATATTTTAAACCTCAATATTTAAAATGGGTGCGATGATTGAAGGGTTATGGATTTATTGGGTGGTTTATTTGGTTAAATTGAATCCAGGTTAGAAGATCCAATTAAATTGGATCACTAAATGGGTGGGTTGGGTTAAAAAAAGAGAGGGTATTTTAGACATTTTCCTTGGGTTTTGTTAGAGTTTAACGGAAAAATAGATGGTCAGGGTAAGTTACACATTTTTAATAAATATAGGGAGACATTGGTCGGTTTTATATATAAAGGGGGGAATTGAAATAGGCCTCATATATAAAGGGGGGGAAATGCAATTTGCCCAAAAGGTTTTATTAGAATGACATATCAATTATTACCTCAAAATTTATTAAAATGTCTCGCATTGACTATTAAGTCGTTACAATAATAATTTATTGTAATGACTTTGATGTTACTGAAATTTTTATTTGGTCGTAAAAAATGCTTTTTGAAGTGAATTTCAAAATGGAGTTAGAATATGTGAAAACCATCTAACGCCAGAACATCTCTATAATATGATGTTGTTCTAATTAGTTAAAGAAGAAAAACAAAAGGAAAGGTTTTATAAATGACTTATGGGCTCATGCTAAGAAAGTTAGATCCACATGTTGATGATCATTTGGGAGAGAATCAGGGATTAGTGATTAATTGATGGATTATGTGAGAGAATTTGGTGAATATAATATGGTGGAGTTGAGGAGCACCTGTGTGTATGCGGTGCAACTGGGTAATTTTCAATTGTTCGATGGGAATCATGGGATAGCTGGTAAACACTTCCAATTGACCTCTTTTCTTCTTCTTTTAAATGTTCTCTTACGTGTGTTTATGGTGCAAGTGCAACTGGTTGGGTAGACTACAAAAAAATCTGTTTTTTACGGCATGCCTTTGACGTCAACTTAAAAAGTAGATGCAATAAGCTTTAAAATAGACTGGATAACTTCTACTTCTAAGTAAACTTTAAAATAAGCATGTTAACTGCTGATGCCTGTTAAGCTACTAGCCTAATCGTTTAAAAAATAAAAAAAATAAAAAAGATGAAGAAATGTATAATCCTAGCTATAATGGCAAAACTGAGTTCCTGAACTAGTAAAAATAGAATGAATTGTAGATCAAACAAAAGGAAAATTTCTTATCCAAAAAAAAAAAAGGCAAATTTTTTGCCCAAGAGGGAAGAGAATTAAGGTCCAAAACGGAAATTTCCAACTTAAAGATAAACCAACATAGAAATTTAGAGAAAGTTCCATAGAGGAAATTTGGATATGCTAACTTTTATAAGTCAGTATATATATAGATTTTTTTCTGTTTAAAAAAAAAAAATTACCTTAGGATAACAATTTATCATATTAAATGTATTTGAGTACTCATATACAAATATCAGTAAAATATATGTATATATATATATATATATATATATATACCAAGCGATATACAAAAACCGAAGAAAGTAATTTCAAAATAAAATCTTCTTCCTATAGTGATAACATGACACAATCTAATCCACTTATATCACAATGAATTTTTTTAGAAACACCATGCTAGAGTTACCATAAAAAAAACTCTGGAGGATTTTAATCAAATTTTTTAGTCTCTCATGGGGAAAATTATTTAAAATATTCTCCAAATTATCTAATACTACCAATTTCTTTCTAAGGATAAGCTTTGGTGTTCTTAAAAGAGACATATCCTCCCATATAAATATTGTCACTGGGGGATCCTTCATTACAGAGCAAAGCAAGCCTAAGAGAAGTCTCAGTTTTCAAATAACGACACAAACCTAGAAAATATGGAGCATGCATTTTCCAAGACGACTTCTATGGTCATGATCTTATTGGTCATTGTATCTTGTTAGTCTCTTAGCCTTTCATGGATACAAAATTATAATTTTTCTACCACGTTGATGTAACTAATGAAATAACTTTGCATACAGGTCTGTCATTCTCAAACGTGCTACAAGTTGAAGCAGCTCAATGTCAATCTAATAAAGAGTGTCAAAACGTTTGTCCAGCACCAACTGAAGGCTTTTGTATTGGTGGAGAATGCAAATGTCGGGAAGCCCTAAAAGAGTCTGCAATCCAGGCTGACGCACGTTGTTCAAAAGATAGTGATTGTATTGCTATTTGCGGTCAAAACTGTAAAATCAAGAATTGTATAGGGGGTACATGTTTTTGTGAGTGTTAATGATATATACCTCACTCCATTGTGAAGTGATACGAAATAATACTTCTTGACAAGTTTTTGTCAATTGTGGTTGAAATGATTTAATAAATAAAAGAGTTATACTTAAATTTTAAATTTTACTATATTGGACGGAAGAACATATCCTACAAGTGTTATTTCTTAGCATTAAACATTAAAATCTCACATGAAACTGAGATTTCCATGACTTTCTTAATTTGAGGTAGTGGAAATCAGATATCAAGTCATATTTTGAAGCTTGATGGGAAAATGGTGATCGGCAAAGCTATACTTGTAGACCAAGGTGGGTCATGGCTCCCCTAGCAAATTTTTTTTTTTTTAATAATCATAATAATAATGTTAAATCTTATTATAGTATATATAGTTTAAATTGGAAGTTAAATTTTTCAAAAATATTATACTTAATTCCCTGTCAACAATTAAATTCGCTCGAAGAGATATTAAAAAGTAGATATAGCGAACCAACTAATCCATACTTATACCCTCTTTTAAAACCAATAAAACCAAATAATAATAAATAAATACCTAAACTCAAGTGGTTCTATCGTACTGAAGACATCAAATACTTCAAGGAGTGTTGTTAACTTATGTATGGAGCGTTAGTACCCTAGTTCCTAATGCTACCTGTGATATCAGTTGGGACAAATGCACTCGCCCTAGTTCAACTTGTATTGTTTGATTTCCTTAGAACCAAGATTCAATTATTCTATCTTTAACGATTGAATTTTTTATAATTTGTTTTATAGAGAGAGAAGATGTTGGATTTATATAATAGGAGGAAATCATCTTCTATATTTTAAAATTACCTTCACTATTACTCACACATTTATTTTTCTGATTCTTGTTCAGCAACAAAATATTTTACTAAGCCAATCGTATCAGTGAAATTTTTTAGAAAACAATTAAGATGACATCACATAATTTTTAGAGCCATTACCTTTGTGAAAGTACATAGGGTGAAGTTTGGGTAGTGCTCGAATGCAGTGGACTGGACATGATGCAAACACAGATCCCTTTTTGACCACATATCACAATCGTATCTGTTCCATTGTACACTGAAAGCAAATCCCAGGACATATTGTCTTGCCTTCCTCTACCTCTTGGGCAAAGTATCTTCTTCCACTCACTCTCCAAACTAATTGCGGCATATTTTACATAAGAAAATAGTCAAACCTTACTACATTTGTATTAGTCGATAACCTGTGCAATGTACGAGAAAATTTAAAAAAATATATGATTTTTCTCTAAAATTTGATAAATATCATTTATTATTATTGTGTTTGTATCTAGAATTGTATATTCTAGTATTAGAAATTTATTTTGAATGTGTTTGTATATAGAACTACATATTCTACCTTTTGAAAAAAAATATGATGTGTCAAGATTCTAATGGAAAGTTTAAATAAAAAATAAATTTAGTTAATATATATTAAAGTAATAATGTATAAAATTGTTAGGACTCAAAAGCTGTTGTGTCAATATATCATGAAGTCAACAAAAAAGTAAAATTTTTGGTTTTACATATAGTATAGATTTATGCCAAATGAATTAACATGGCTATTACATGTCATCCTTTTATATGTGACTCCCTTTGATTTTTTTATATTTTTTTCTCTTCTTTTTAATGGTAAAAAATATATAAAAAAAAATTAAATAAAAAACCAATTGTCCAACTTAAACTCCATCACCAAAAGTTCTTAAAAAGATCTTAGAATTACGGACTTACTTACTCTATTTTAAAACTCCATTACTAGGAAAAAAAATTGTACTTAAAACACAAAGTTCCTACTTCTACATTTTTGGGAGAGGTGATTGATAGATAGTTTTACCTGTAATATTTTTAAAATTATTTTTTTGGAGTGGCCAATTCCCAGACTCGAACTAGCGATACTAATATAACTACATAATAAAAACAATTAAAAAGAAAAATCATAATATATATATATAACTATATATATATATTATATTTATGATATTAATCAATTCATGTATCGTTGTCACATTACTATCCTAAATTTCAATTTAGAAAAAAAAAAAAAAAAAAAAAAAAAAAAAAAAAAATCTAAAGGTAAAATACAGAAACTACTCCTGAGGTTTATACTAACGACTGAAACGTCCAAGATTTTTCAAAAAGATCGAGTTTTCCCCCTAAGTACAAATAGTTTAAGAGAAAAGTATACAAATTAAACAATATTAAGTGCGGTTTGTAATTGGGCAAATTGAATATTTTTTCGAAAAGTGTTGGTAGTTTCTCCCATTAACTCAAATTTCAGCCGTGTTTTCTTCTTCTTCTTCTTCTTCTTCTTCTTCTTCTTCTTCTTCTTTTTTAACTAAAATCTAAAATCAACCTCGTAAAAAAATAAAAAGAAAAAGTTAAGAAAAAAATAACGAAAGAAAGAAGAATCTTGTATTAAATGGAAATTGGAATGTTGGTTCCCTACTTTATGGTCAAGACTGGCTGGTCACGCACTGTACATAGTATGTATACTGTTTTGGTAGCCACATAGACATCTAAATTATAATGTAAAACTTAAACTTTTTGACATTTAGTTGACTTTATAATATACTGACACATCAGCTTTTGAGCCTTCACAATTTTATATCTCAACACATATTTTTTATATTAATAATCTAATGTTTATTTTGCATTAATTTTGTCACCGTCTTCCCGATTATCTTTCTTCCCCTTTGAGTTCAAACTCCTTGTGTCAAAAGTTGAAACCCCACTTCTCTCTCTCATTTTCACATAGTCAAACCCTCCACCTCTCTCACTCATTCTCTTCCTCGGTTTAGGGGTAACGATCCTCTGGTACATCAACGCTGGTGACAATGCCGATCTCTCTTCTTTCCAGCTCTCACACGGTAGCCTTTCGTAGGTGGCCATAGATTAGAATATGTGAAAACCACCTAACGCCAGAACATCTCTGTAATATGATGTTGTTCTAATTTGTTAAAGAAGAAAAACAAAAGGAAAGGTTTTATAAATGACTTATGGGCTCATGCTAAGAAAGTTAGATCCACATGTTGATGATCATTTGGGAGAGAATCAGGGATTAGTGATTAATTGATGGATTATGTGATAGAATTCGATGAATATAATATGGTGGAGTTGAGGAGCACCTGTGTCACTGTGTGTATGCGGTGCAACTGGGTAATTTTCAATTGTTTGATGGGAATCATGGGATAGCTGGTAAACACTTCCAATTGACCCCTTTTCTTCTTCTTTTAAATGTTCTCTTACGTGTGTTTGTGGTGCAAGTGCACTGGTTGGGTAGACTACAAAAAATCTGATTTTTATGGCATGCCTTTGACGTCAACTTAAAAAGTTGATGCAATAAGCTTTAAAATAGACTGGATAACTTCTACTTCTAAGTAAACTTTAAAATAAGCATGTTAACGGCTGAGGCCTGTTAAGCTACTAGCCTAATCGTTTAAAAAAATAAAAATAAAAAAGATGAAGAAATGTATAATCCTAGCTATAATGGCAAAACTGAGTTCCTAAACTAGTAAAAATAGAATGAATTGTAGATTAAACAAAAGGAAAATTTCTTATCCAAAAAAAAAAAAGGCAAATTTTTTGCCCAAGAGGGAAGAGAATTAAGGTCCAAAACAGAAATTTCCAACTTAAAGATAAACCAACATAGAAATTTAGAGAAAGTTCCATAGAGGAAATTTGGATATGCTAACTTTTATAAGTCAGTATATATATAGATTTTTTTCTGTTTAAAAAAAAAAAATTACCTTAGGATAACAATTTATCATATTAAATGTATTTGAGTACTCATATACAAATATCAGTAAAATATATGTATATATATCCAAGCGATATACAAAAACCGAAGAAAGTAATTTCAAAATAAAATCTTCTTCCTATAGTGATAACATGACACAATCTAACTCACTTATATCACAATGAATTTTTTTAGAAACACCATGGTAGAGTTACCATAAAAAAACTCTGGAGGATTTTACAAATTTTTTAGTCTCTAATGGGGAAAATTATTTAAAATATTCTCCAAATTATCTAATACTACCAATTTCTTTCTAAGGATAAGCTTTGGTGTTCTTAAAAGAGACATATCCTCCCATATAAATATTGCCACTGGGGGATCCTTCATTACAGAGCAAAGCAAGCCTAAGAGAAGTCTCAGTTTTCAAATAACAACACAAACCTAGAAAATATGGAGCATGCATTTTCCAAGATGACTTCTATGGTCATGATCTTATTGGTCATTGTATCTTGTTAGTCTCTTAGCCTTTCATGGATACAAAATTATAATTTTTCTACCACGTTGATGTAACTAATGAAATAACTTTGCATATAGGTCTGTCATTCTCAAACGTGCTACAAGTTGAAGCAGCTCAATGTCAATCTAATAAAGAGTGTCAAAACGTTTGTCCAGCACCAACTGAAGGCTTTTGTATTGGTGGAGAATGCAAATGTCGGGAAGCCCTAAAAGAGTCTGCAATCCAGGCTGACGCACGTTGTTCAAAAGATAGTGATTGTACTGCTATTTGCGGTAAAAATTGCAAAATCAAGAATTGTATAGGGGGTACATGTTTTTGTGAGTGTTAATGATATATACCTCACTCCATTGTGAAGTGATACGAAATAATACTTCTTGACAAGTTTTTGTCAATTTTGGTTGAAATGATTTAATAAATAAGAGTTATACTTAAATTTTAAATTTTACTATATTGGATGGAAGAACATATCCTACAAGTGTTATTTCTTACCATTAAACATTAAAATCTCACATGAAACTGAGATTTCCATGACTTTCTTAATTTGAGGTAGTGGAAATCAGATATCGAGTCATATTTTGAAGCTTGATGTGAAAATGGTGATCGGCAAAGCTATACTTGTAGACCAAGGTGGGTCATGGCACCCCTAGGAAATTTTTTTTTAATAATCTTAATAATAATGTTAAATCTTATTATAGTATATATAGTTTAAATTGGAAGTTAAATTTTTCAAAAATATTATACTTAATTCCCTGTCAACAATTAAATTCGCTCGAAGAGATATTAAAAAGTAGATATAGCGAACCAACTAATCCATACTTATACCCTCTTTTAAAACCAATAAAACCAAATAATAATAAATAAATACCTAAACTCAAGTGGTTCTATCATACTGAAGACATCAAATACTTCAAGGAGTGTTGTTAACTTATGTATGGAGCGTTAGTACCCTAGTTCCTAATGCTACCTATGATATCAGTTGAGACAAATGCACTCTAGTTCAACTTGTATTGTTTGGTTTCCTTAGAACCAAGATTCAATTATTCTATCATTAACGATTGAATTTTTTATAATTTGTTTTATAGAGAGAGAAGATGTTGGATTTATATAATAGGAGGAAATCATCTTCTATATTTTAAAATTACCTTCACTATTACTCACACATTCATTTTTCGGATTCTTGTTCAGCAACAAAATATTTTACTAAGCCAATCGTATCAGTGAAACTTTTTATTAAACAATTAAGATGACAACACATAATTTTTAGAGCCATTATCTTTGTG
The DNA here is from genome assembly GCA_907173295.1 of Fagus sylvatica. Taxonomy (NCBI): domain Eukaryota; kingdom Viridiplantae; phylum Streptophyta; class Magnoliopsida; order Fagales; family Fagaceae; genus Fagus; species Fagus sylvatica. The sequence continues at coordinate 60,663,532 of OU015761.1, read as the reverse complement.
AAAGTACATAGCGTGAAGTTTGGGTAGTGCTTCAATGTAATGGACCGGACATGATGCAAACACATATCATTTTCTGACCATGTATCACAATCGTATCTGTTTCATTGCACATTGAAACCAAATCCAAGGACATATTGTCTTGCTTTCCTCTACCTCCTGGGCAAAGTATCTTCTTCCACTCACTTTCAAAACTAATTGCGGCATATTTTACATAAGAAAATCGTCAAGCCTTACTACATTTGAATTATTTGGTAACCCGTGCAATGAATGAGAAAATTTAACAAAATATTATTTTTCTCTAAAATTTGATAATTATCATTTATTATAATTGTGTTTGTATATGGAACTGTATATTCTAGTATTAGACATTAATTATGAATGTGTTTGTATATTGAACTACATATTCTACCTTTTGAAAGAAAAAAATATATATATGATATGTCAAGATTCTAATTGAAAGTGTAAATAAAGAATAAATTTAGTTAATATATATATATATATATATATTAATCAATTCATGTATCGCTATCACATTGCTATCCTAAATTTCAATTAAGAAAAAAAAAATCTAAGGGTAAAATATAGAAACTATGCCTGAGGTTTATGCTAACGACTGAAACGTTCAAGACTTTTCAAAAATATCAAGTTTGCCCCCTAAGTACAAATAGTTTAAAAGAAAAGTACACAAATTAAACGGTGTTAAGTGCGGTTTGTAATTGTGCAAATTGAATATTTTTTCGATTAGCTCAAATTTCAGTTGTGTTTTCTTTATTTTACCTAAAATCTAAAATCACCTCTGTCACTCATACTCTTCCTCGGTTTAGGAGCAACGATCCTCTGGTACATCAACGCTGGTGACAATGTGGATCTCTCTTCTTTCTAGTTCTCTCACGGTAGCCTATCGTAGGTGTGTGAGTGAATCGATATCACTCCATAGACTTAGAGAGAGAGAGAGAGAGAGAGAGAGAGGACAATGGAGTTAGAATATGTGAAACCACCTAACGCCAGAACATCTCTATAATATGATTTTGCTTTAATTAGTTAAAGAAGAAAAACATAAGGAAAGGTTTTATAAATGACTTATGGGCTCATGCTAAGAAAGTTAGATTAACATGTTGATGATCATTTGGGAGAGAATCAGGGATTAGTGATTAATTGATGGACTGTGTGAGAGAATTTGGTGAAAATAATATGATGGAGTTGAGGAGCACCTATGTGTATGCGGTGCAACTGGGTAAGTTTTAATTATTCGATGGGAATCATGGAATAGCTGGTAGACACTTCCGATTGACCTCTTCTCTTCTTCTTTTAAATCTTCTCTTACGTGTGTTTGTGGTGCAAGTGCAACTAGTTGGGTAAGTTTTTATTTTTAGTTGGCAGGCACTCTCATTTTTTTTTTTTTTTAATTTACGAAGGATTTTTTTTATTATTATATTATTGCTAGCATTTATGAAGAATATTAAGTTAAGACAATTGAATAGGAAAGGCTACCCATCCTATTTATTTTTAGAGAGGAAGTCCAATTAAATCTATTTATTCTCAATATGTTGTAGAAAATAAGAAAAAAAAAATTATTAAATCCACCAACTACAATATATCACGTGTCAGATTGTGTTTGATTTATTTCGATTTTAGATCTTAGTTATTTTATATGGAAATAAAAAATAAAATAAAAACACGTGGTGAATTATATTTGATGGAGTATAAAGTAAAACACAAAAAGTGGGATAGAAGATTTGTATTCCATCCTAATGGTCTCCTAAGAATCTTTTTTGGGATGCTTTTGTAGATGCATGTATTAAGGATCAGCTTGGAACCTCTCCCTTTTCTTGGTATAATGTTCCTATTTTAATAAAATCTTTATAAATATATATATATATATATATATATATATATATATATATATATATATATATATATATATAATAGAAATTTTAATATAAACTTACACACGTATATTTTGAGATCTAAAAATCAAATTCATGCTCTTATGAAATATGACTTTTTAGAAGGATGGATTAGCACTAGACCAAATCAAGTGACCAATTATCTAAAATACAGGACAACATTTTTACATTACTAAATGTGTTCTGGAGAGTTCTTACAATAATTGAACAACCTTTGTCCGATTATAAATATCTTGTACATGGCCGCTTAAGGTACTCTCAACATATTTTCATCCATATGTCACCCTCAGACCTCAGTGGCAAACACAAATCAGAATTCAGATCTAATCCAAATCTTACTTCAACCAACGATGTCTCAACCTACAAAAAAGCCAATGATAACCTGAATCAGAATCAGATCTAAGCCGAATCTGCTGTTGTCTACAACATCCTGAATCTGCTACCAGTGAAATCCATAATCCGATTCATGTGGTTTGGGCAACCCTGTTTTCATCAAAACACACATGAATCGGATTAAGGATTTCACTGGCAGCCAGACTCATGTGGATTGAGCAACCCCGTTTTCATTATGAATGTCAGCCTGGTTTGTATTTTCTGATTTGGGTTTTGTTTGTGTTTAGCTGCTTTTACTTAGCTGGTTTAGTTCTCTGTGTTGGTGTTCTGCAGCTTTGTGCTGTTTATAGCATCTCAGATTTTAGTGTGTAACAAATTGTGAAATCATTTGCAGGAGAAGAACTCTTGAATTTCTTTGCAACTCATTGAAACAATGCTAGAATACTTCAAAGCTACATCATTTTATCTTTACTGCCGTGTTTCTTATTTTCACTACAAGAAACAAAAGAGCAGGTAGCACTCCAATGAATTGGGAAATTAGGAGCTGCAAAGTGTAGAAGATTTCATGTGTAGCCTAGAAACTTTTATGTAATAGATGTCAATTATATGGAGCAGGTGGAACTCCATTGTAACTCTTTATTTTTTGATAATTTAGTGAAGTATTATTGAAACAAACCAGATCTTACACAAGGTTCACAACCAATAGACCAATTTAACACACCCATCCAGCCATACAAAGCTTAAAGGACTAAACTAAACAAGGCTATCAGCCAATCAACTCTCTGTACTACTTATCTGAATCCTCCAGTTGTTGCAGATAGTTTTGTGAAGAATAGTGTTGCTAATATGAGATGCTTCCATCCTAGCTTTAACATCTCTTTTGATAGCCTTCACAATTTGCTCCTCAGTTTTCACCTCTCCAGTATGGATTCTGTTGTTTCTTTGAATCCATATATGGTACACTATAGCACACCAAGCCACTTGACAGATGGAAGCTCCTACCTTGGAGATTTTTAATACACTAGCTAAGAAGTAAATTCCAATCATCAAGAACATCATAGACCAAGCATAGTGCCATGATATGATTACATATTCTCTTAGTGAATGAGCACTTAAAGAACAAATGATCTCTGTCCTCTATACTCTGTCTACAAAATTGACAATCAGGATCGCCTCCTTGACCCCATTCCAATAATCTTAGCCTTAGTAGATAGCCTACCAACTAGCCAATAAAACCATGCTTAAGGACTCCATCATGGAACCAAATTAATTTCCACCATTGCACTTCTCTCTTGCTACGTAGCTGCTCCCAGGTTGCTGAACAAGTAAATTTACCTGATGCATTTATGATCCAGATTGCTCTATCACATTCTTTGATCTGAATCTGACTTAACTTGCTTTCAACATCCACCAACTCCTCAGATCTTGCTGGTTTCCAATACCATTCTTTGTTTTGAAGAACACTACTCACCTTAGCATTGAATTCACTTGAGCATCATATAGTATTCTGTCTCCATTTACTTGGTACAAAACCCCATTGGGATGCCATCTATCATGCCAGAGGAATATGCTATGGCCATCTCCAACCTCATGAGACAAGAACTGCCTAGCTTCATTCCTAAGTTTCAGCATCTTCCTCCAGCCCCAGGTGCAATCTTGAGGAACTTTAACCATCTATAAACTCCTGCCTTTTAGAAGTTCCCCTTTAACCCATGCCATCCACAAAGAACCAGCTTGAGTGAATAGATTCCCTATATGTTTCATCACAGCTGCTTTGTTCCAGTCCTTCACTATTTTCAAACCCAAACCCTCCTCTTTTTTAGGCAAACAAACTTGGTCCAAGCCACTTTAACCTCACTTCTTCCTTCATCTTGACCTTTCCGCAGAAATCTATTAAACTTTTGTTCAATTACTTTAACTACCTTCTTAGGAAGGGTCAAAATGCTTGACCAATACATTTGGATACTATTTAGTACTGACTGAATGATTTGTAGTCTACCAGAAAATGAAAGCTGCCTTGCTGTCCAGGTTCTTATTCGAGCAGTAATCTTCTCAATTAATGGAACACAATCTTGGAAGGTAAGCTTACTTGAAATAAGTGGCATCCCCAAGTACCTCACCGGAAGACTGCTATCTCTAAAATTTAAAATGGAGAGAATCTGTGATTGAAGAGTAGAGGGGACAGCAGCAAAAAACACTTCACTCTTAGACTGATTTACTGAAAGACCTGATATCATCTTGAACACATCTAAGGCATCTTTGATTAGATTAATGGACACAAGACCAGCAGCCACAAAGATCATCAAGTCATCTGCAATACTAAGATGGGTAATTTGTTGCTTTGCACTTTGTGGATGAAATTTGAACTGTAGTGAGTCTCTAACTTTAGCACTCATCAATTTGGTAAGAATCTCCATAGCAAGAACAAAAAGATAAGGAGAAAGAGGATATCCTCATCTTAAACCCTTACATCCTTTGTAGTATCCAACCAAACTACCATTCAAAGCAATAAAAAATCTAAGATTCATGATACACTCACTAGTCACTAATCCACTGAACATATTTAGGAGGACAAACTACTGCCAACAGACACATCAGAATAAAATTCCTTTCAACTGAGTCATAAGCCTTTTCAAGTCCACCTTTTATAGCACTTCTTGATTTGCCCCTAGCCTTATGATATCCCTTTACAAGTTCTTGAGCTAGTATAATATTTTCTGAGATATTCCTACCTCTAATAAAAGCGGTCTGATTTGAGCTAATGAGATCTCAAGCAGGTCTTGAGCCTATTGGCCAAGAGCATTTATACAACACATTACAACAAGCTATAGTTTTGAAGTAACCACTCTTGAAGGATTATGAACTTTAGGAATCAGGGTAATTATATTTTTTGGAATTTTTTGTAATGGATGTTAATTATAATGCATGTCATTTTTATATGTAAAATTTATTTTTGAGAAACTAGTCATTTTTTCTTATCATCCGATTAAAATTTGGTTTACTTTTTAGTAAAAGTTTCAGCATCATACTAGGTGCAATTTTTCAAAAAAAAAAAAAAAAAACATTATGATTCTCAAAATAGAGATTTCAAATGCAAGCAAAGTGATCTTACATGTTAATCTTGTCTTTTGATGGAAATGGTGAAAGGTTTCGAGAGGTACCCTAGCAATTACTTGCTTAGAATTTGTAGATGATTTGACAATACAGAGTATTCCATGAATTGCTGGCTTTGATTAATTTCGGTGAAGGTGAAGGAATAATAGGGAGTGTGGTATGTTTCATAAGGGGTGAATGATTGCATTCATTCTTCGGCTTAAACAACTGTATCACCTCTACATCAAGTTTCACGGTTTTTTGGGTTTGACTTGCAATGGTGAACTTCTAATTGATAGGTGTGGCTGCTCATTTTGTGCAACTCTCATAATCTATATCACTACAATTTTAGCATCATAAAGCCTATAAGGAGGGCCAATTGTGTAAAAATTGTTAAAATGAGATTTTTTTTTTTAATGGCATTGTTCAAGTTATTTTTAAAATTGAGAAAAATAGAGTTATTTCGATACTAAGAGTACCAAAATCGACTCCTTTTTTACACTAAAAGAACAGAAAATGGCGTGTGTGCCTGGTTTCCATGTAGGATGATGATATGGCCAACAAGCCAAAAAGACTGAAATATTCTCTATCATTTTTGGTTCTATGAGAGCCAAAAATGAAAAATGCAAAGAAATTTTCCACTGAAATGATAGCACTTTTCGGCTAAAAATTATCTACCATTTTCGGTTCTTTGAAAGCCAAAAATACAGAGAAATTTTCAACACTTTGACAAAGTTGTACCATAAGAAAAAAAAAAAAAACACACACACACACACACTGTAAAACTTTTTTTTTTTTAGAAGATAATGGTCAATTATTCTAAGAACTCTTCAGAACTCAATTATGGGCCATCATGCAACAATTTAAAGACCCAAAAATATTACCCAAAAAAAGAAGAGCCCAAATAAGCTAGGTTTGGTCCAGCAAGCATGCATAACATAGTTTAAGCCTATAAATAGTAAGAGTCCTAGGTTTGGATGTGTCATCTCTTTCCGCCGCAAACACAAATAAGAACTCAGATCTAATCTACGCCAAACCTGCTGTTCCTTCAACCACCGATGTCTGAACCTACAAAAAACCAAAAGCCAATGTTGTTGTCCCAGCATCTAAACCAATCTCCCGGACAACGTCGTCTACGATATCCTGACTCAGCTGCCAGTGAAATCCATAATCCAGTTCATGTGGATTGGGCAACCTTGTTTTCATCAAAACACACCTGAATTGGATTAGGGATTTCACAGGTAGCTGACTCATGTGGATTGAGCAACCCCGTTTTCATTATGAACGTCAGATCAGCCTGGTTTCTATTTTCTGATTTGGGTTTTGTTTGTGTTTAGTTGCTTGTGTTTAGCTGTTCATGTGTTCCTCATATCATGCTAACCTAATGGCTTTTCTTCAACTACTCTCTGTAGTCTGTATGTGTCTTCAGAATTTCTCTTTCTGTGTTGGGCTTTTGGTTTCTTATTTTATTTTTTATTTTTTATCTTTTGATTTCTTTTCTTGGGTTCTCTCCAGAATTTCTGTTTTACTTTGATCCCAGATAGGATCACTTAGCACTGTTTTATGAACGTTTGTGAGTTGTTTGTCTGAGGTTTATCGCAGTATAGTTTTTTTCAGCAAAAATAATGTACTCATTTTGTTTGCAAAGATACCCCTTGTTGGGCTGTCTTCATAGAATTTTGTACCCAATGAAGGAATGCATTATTATCATAATTATTTTTGAGTTAAATTTCATGTATTCTTTATAGCATCTCAGATTTTAGTTACTACCAAATTATGCAATCTTTTGCAGGAAAAGAACTATTGAATATTCTTGCAACTCAAACAATGTTGGAATACTTGAACCCACAAAACATGTAAAAGAAGAGCAAATGAGAAATAGAACTTAAATGCTACATCAGTTTTATCTTTACTACGTTAATTTTTTCTAATTTTTCATTGCAAGAAACAGGGGAGCAGGTTCAACTCCAATGATAAATTGAATTGGGAAATTAAGTCTGCTATTTTCTTTATCTAATGAATTATGAATTTCAATTTCAATAAAGTATTTTCAGATTTTATTATTGTTAGTATTATTTTATTTGCAGCCTACTTATTCTAGACTTTTTTGATTCTGTCTATTTTTAGTAATTTCCTTTTTATCATACTGTTTATCTATTCTTGGTTGTCGTTAGTAATTTGGTAGATCCACAAACTCAATCTCAGTCTTCACCAGCCAAAACAAATCAACGAAACAACTCCAAGATGCCCTTTCCTAAATTTTTGACGACTCAGAAGATGACCAAGCGGCCATTAATTACAAGCTTCAAAATGTAACAAATTGCAAAGGGGATAAGAGCATTCGTACTAGCCTCCTCAAACCATATAAAACACTCAAATATAGCAAAAAATTCACCAAAACCCTCTCACAGTAGCCTCCCCATTTTTTGAAATATTGAAGCTGATGAACAGTAGCTTCTTGAGTTGGAGGAGCAACTGTTCATCTGCTAAGGGGTTAAATAATCTTTTTTTCTCTCTCTTGCATTTTGTCTTTTTCTCTATTTCGCACAAAAAATAACAAACAAACCCAAGCAGAAAATCACAAGCAGAATAAATCTCACAAGCAGGATAAACCGGAGGATTGAATCACAAAATAAAAAACACACACACACACAAAAACAAACAAACAAAAAAAAAACACAAATCACAAACGTGATGAAGAAAGAACAAACAAAGTGAAAAATAAATAAAGGGGAAAGAGAGACGTGAGGGGGGTTGAGGCCTGAGGGGAAAAGAGAGAGAGAGAAATGGGGGAGGGGGATGAACTGTGAGGTCTGAGAGTAAAAAATGAAATGGAGGTGGGGGATGTATGTCTGGTGGGGGAGAAGTAAAAAGAAAGGAGGGGGTACGTGGGTGGTGGGGAAAAAAAAAAAAAAGAAAAAAAAAGAAGGAGGGATATACAACGGGAACAGAGGAGAGGGAGGAGGAAAATAGGAAAAGGAAGGTATTTTGGGAGTTGTGAAAAAAATAAATAAATAAAAATAAAATAAAAAAATATATATTAAAAAATGGAATAGTAAAATAAAATAAAAAGTCTGATGCAGTGTGCTTTAGCTAAATTAGATAAAGTGGGTTTTTTAGAACAAATTTGGCAAAAAATTTGAAGAGGCGGGTAAGAATGCTCTAAGATAAGATTACAAGATTGGATTCCTGACATGATTCTTGACAAGCCTAAAGTGTGATAATATTTTAAAAATAAGATTCCTAACAAGGTGTAAAATAAAAGCATGACACGATTTTCAAATTGGATTCCTGACAAGCATGACAAGATTGACAAAGTGCAAAATAAGCTACTTTTGGCACAAAAGGATAAGCTCTGGACAAAATTCAAAATTTTCAGAATTTACTATTTAAGATTCCCAAGTTACTATTCACGATTCACTATTCAAATTACTGAGACCACTATTCAAATTGCCTAACAGATCACTATTCAACTACCTGAGTTACTATTCAATTGCTTGGTCACGAGATCACTGTTCACTAACTACGCTTCATAAGCTATTATTCAAAATACTGTTCAACTAACAAAAATCACTATTCATATGCTAGTTCATGATATTACTGTTCATGAAATTATTTGATTTTACTCTTTCAAGTTCTATATAAACTATCTTTCTGGTTTGCAGAAAGCACCGTTCATTACCTCTTATTTCCCTCATTCCTCCATTTCAAAATTCTGTAAATTCTCTCCCTCTCCTCACCTCTTCGAGATAACAAAACCCCTTTAGTCTTTTGTATCTTTCCAACTATCCCTTTGTAAGTTTATCAAATGAATTATGAATTTCAATCTCAATCAAGTATTTTTAGATTTTATTATTGTTAGTATTATTTTATTTGTAACCTACTTATTCCATAAATCTTTTACTTTGTCTATATCTAGCAATTTCCTCTTTACCATACTATTTATCTGTATTTAGCTAAGCAGGCACGGCCATTGATTACAAGCTTCAAAATGTAACAAATTGCAAAGGAGATAAGATAAGATTGCAAGATTGGATACTTGACATTATTCCCGACAAGCCTAAAGTGTGATAAGATTTCAAAAATTAGATTCCTGACAAAGTGCAAAATAAAATAATGACACAATTTTAAATTGGATTCCCGACAAGCATGACAAGATTTCAAATTAGATTCCTGACAAATTGCAAAATAGGCTACTTTCGACACAAAAGGATAAGCTCCGGACAAAATTCAAAATTTTCAGAATTTACTGTTCAAGATTCCCAAGTTACTTCACGATTCACTGTTCAAATTACCGAGACCACTGTTCAAATTACTATTCACAATTCAACAGTGATCTGTTAGGCAATTTGAATAGTGGTCTCGGTAATTTGAACAATGCATCGTGAATAGTAACTTAGGAATCTTGAACAATAAATTCTAAAAATTTTGAATTTTGTTCGGAACTTATCCTTTTATGCCGAATGTAGCCTATTTTGCACTTTGTCAAGAATCTAATTTGAAATCTTCTCATGCTTGTCAGGAATCCAATTTGAAATTGTGTCATGCTTTTATTTTGTACTTTGTGAGGAATCTAATTTTTGAAATCTTATCACACTTTAGGCTTGTCAGGAATCATGTCAGGAATCCAAACTTGCAATCTCATCTTGTCTCCTTTGCAATTTGTTACATTTTGAAACTTGTAATCAATGGTCGTGCCTGCTTAGCTGAATACAGATAAACAATATGATAAAGAGGAAATTGCTAGATATACTAAAGTAAAAGATTTATGGAATAAGTAGGCTGCAGATAAAATTATACTAACAATAATAAAATCTGAAAAATACTTGATTGAAATTGAAATTCATCATTCATTTGATAAACTTACATAGGGATAGTTGGAGAGATACAAAAGACTGAAGGAGTTTTGTTATCTCTAAGAGGTGAGGAGAGGGAGAGAGTTTACAGAATTTTGAAATGGAGGAATAAGGGAAATGAGAGGTAATGTCAGCGGTGCCTTTTACAAACCAGAAGGATAGTTTATATAGAGCTTGAAACAGTAGAATCAAATAATTTCATGAACAATAAAAACGTGAATTGACAGATGAATAGTGATTTTTGTCAGTTGAACAGTATTTTGAACAGTGTCTTGAACAGTAGCTTGTGAATAATAGTTGGTGAACAGTGGTCTCGTGACCAGGCAATTGAATAGTAACTCGGGTAATTGAATAGTGATATGTCAGGCAATTTCAACAGTGAATCATGAATAGTAACTTGGGAATCTTAAACAATAAATTTTGAAAATTTTGAATTTTGTCCAGAGCTTATCCTTTTGTGCCAAAAGTAGCCTATGTTACACTTTGTTAGGAATCTAATTTGAAATCTTGTCATCCTTTCAAATTTGTCACATTTTGTATCTTGGGAACAACGGTTGAGATGATGCCGACAATTTAAGTGTCCATATTGTGGATAGCTTCTTCACCAGAGTCATAATAGTCATAATTTTCTTCATCATAGTAGGCATAATCTTCTTCTTCAAGGATGTCATCTTCATGGAGTTTTAAGTATGAAATATAATATTTTGTAGTTAGACTCGTCCATAATTGGGGTTCTAGACATTATATATCTCTATTTTGAATTCCTGAACAAATAGTCATATGGGAAGTTTGTGCTATAATTTTGGGAATTAAACCATCTTGGAATCTCATTTGGATTATTCTTTGTGTATGAGCTCTAAATCTTTGAATGTCAGTAATAGAAAACTTGTAACCTGTTGGTTCAATTTGATTATAAAATCTTTCACTATCAATTATGGAGGAGGCATATAAACAAATAAAATGGTAACTTGGCAAATATTTATAAGAATGGCCATTTTTATTGACCCATTCAGGAGGAATTGAGTCAATATCTATGTAAAGAGATTTGTTTGGGAATATGTTCAGTTCACAGGATTTTTTGAGTTTATAAGGAAAATTTGATAACTTGGTTTTGTCTGAAACCCAAATTTGTGAAATCATACCATAGTCTAAAAGGAATTCTACAGAGATTGGTGTCATGCTATCTATAAGAATTGGCAAAGGGTTGGGGCAAATATCTAGATTAATAGCAATTTGGTTGAATTGGAATAATAAATTTTGTTTGTTTCCTAAGTATCTATTGGCAATATTGGAAGATAATTCTAGTATATTGACTTTGTTGGTGAAAAAGTACTGTTGCAATTTGATCATTAGACCTTGGGATCTTTCTTCAACTAGTTGGAAAATCTTTTCCTTAAGTTCTTGCAATAATTTAAGAATTTCTGTTTCTACACTTTTTTCTTTATCCATTGGGGATAAAAGGTTTTCTGTTAAGAGACAAGCTATGTAGTTGACACTGCTCACCTTTCTCTTTTACCAGTAGGGTAAAAGCATCTCGGCCCAGTGGAGGCATCTCTAGCAAATTTGTAATTTGAGTAAAGATCTAATTCTAATTCTAAAGTTTATAATACAGTTTCATTAGTTAAAGATACAACAAAATTTGGATAACAATTAAAATAAATTGGTCTTTAGTAAAGGGACAATTCAACCATTCTTAATAAAGCATCTTTGAAAATTGTAAATCTACCATCTCTTAAACATAAAAGAAGATTAGTATTTAATCCTTGTCTTGTTAAAGGTTTGACCACTACTTGAACTAGTCCAATATGTATAAAGGAAAAGTTTTTACTATATTTTTCAATTGAATCACGGCTAAGTAGTTGCTTCAAAGAGTAAGTTTTTTCACAGTTTTAGCAAAAAAAAAAAAAAAAAAAGAAAAAAAAAAAAGAAAAAAAAAAGAAAAAAAGAAGAAGAAGGTGTAATTGGGCCATACATCGAACAAGTTAAAGACCCAAATATATTACCCAAAATAGAAGAGAAAGCCCAAATAAGCTAGGTTTGGTCCAGCAACCATGCATAGCATAGTTTAAGCCTTTAAGTAGTAAAGTCCTAGTTTGAATGTTAGTTAGGCGTGTCTTCTTTTTCCGCCGCAAACACATATCCGAATTCAGATCCAATCTAAGACAAATCTACTATCCCTTCAACCACCGATGTCCGAACCTACGAAAAACAAAAGCCAATGTTGTTTTCCCAGCCTCTCCCGGACAACGTTGTCTACAACATCCTGACTCAGCTGACTGTGAAATCCATAATCCGATTCATGTGGATTGGGAAACCCTGTTTTCATCAAAACACACCTGAATCGGATTAAGGATTTCACTGGCAGCCGACTCATGTAGATTGAGCTACCCCGTTTTCATTATGAACGTCAGCCTGGTTTGTATTTTCTTATTTCTTCAGGTAGTAGTCTGTATGTCTCTTTGGATTTTCTCTTTCTGTGTTGGGCTTTTGATTTCTTATTTTAATTTTCATTATCAACTTTCAGTTTTGATTTCTTTTCTTGGGTTCTCTCCAGAAGTTTTCTCTTTCTGTAGAGCCCATGTCTGTAAAAATAAGTGTCAATTGGAAACTCTGTTGTCGAACATTAGTGCTGTTAAAGTAAATTTTGCAGGCAGGGATGCAAACACTGTTGCCCATTTCTTATTTAAATGGGCTTTAAGTCCTAGTTTTAAGGGGTCTCTGACTCTCTGTGTTATTCTTTTGTCCCAGATGGGATCACTTACCTCTGTTTTCTGAACGTTTGTAAATTGTTTTTTTTAGGTTTATTGCAGTATAATTTTTTCAAGCAAAAATAATGTACCCATTTGGTTTGTATTGATACCCCTAGCATTTCAGATTTTAAATTCTACCAAATTGTGAAATCATTTCAGGTTTGTATTGAACCTACAAGACATGTAAAAAAGAAAAAGAAAAAAAGAAGACCACAATGAGAAATAGAACTTCAACGCTACATCAGTTTTATCTTTCCTACCTTACTTTTTACTTTTTTTTCACTACAAGAAACAAAGAAGTAGGTAGAACTCTAGGAGCTGCAATGTGTAGAAATTTTTTATGTGTTGCCTAGAAATGTTATGTATGGATGTCAATTATATGGAGCAGGCAGAACTCAATTGTAACTCTTTATTTTTGGGGATTTTATGTAATAAATGTTAATTATAATGAGTGTCATTTTATATGTACAATTTTTTTGTAAGAAGCCATTCATTTTTCCTTACTATTGTATCCTATTATATATATATATATATATATATATATATATATATATAATATATGCATTTCTATATTTCTTCAAACCAAACATAACTTAATTTAGTATAATTATACCAAAAGTAATTTTTCAGAAGAACGCAATTTGTTAAAATACATTTTGCAAAATGCATTTTGATTCTCAAAATAGAGATACCAAAAACAAGCTAAGTGATCTTACAGTTAAATGTTAGTCTTGTCTTTTGATGTCAATGGTGAAAGATTATGAGAAAAATCCTAACAATTACTTACTTGGGATTTGTAGACAATTTGACACTACCAACGTATGCCAAGCATTGCTGGCTTTAATTAATTTTGGTGAAGCTGAAAGAATTATAGAGTGTGGTATGTTGCATATGGGGTGATGAGTATGATTGCATTCAGTCTTAGGCTTAAACAAATTGTACTACCTCTACATCAAGTTTCACATATTTTTGGTTTGACCAGCAATGGGGTCTCCAAACAGCAGGTTCTCTTAGACTGTCAGCTTTATAATCTGGGGAAACGAGTTCCTTGAATTCATGGACTCGTTGTTCAAGACCACAAATAATAGTAGTGAGCTTCGGTATCTCATTTCCATGCAATACCTTATTTCTAAGGTTCCAAATGGTTTCTAAAGTGAGGGCCCAAACCAGGGAGTAATGACTCTTCATACTTGCATCTTGGCCAAACAAAGGAGGATCAATTACCCAGTTGAGGATCTCTAGGGAGTTGGCAGCATAAATAGCATCACTTCTCATACTCCAATTCACACCAAACCATATTGCACGTGACAAGGGGCAATCCAAGAATAGATGTCTTTCATTTTCAATGGCAGTGTTGCAAAGAGGGCAGTCTGTATCGGTTATGCCAAGTCTTCTAGCCAAATTGGATTTCAGGAAGAACATTGTTGCCAAGTCTCCAAAAAAAACATCTTTACTCTTTCATGAATTTTCAACTTTCAAAGCTTTTTCCAACAGTGATCTTGGGTGAATGATATTGTACCTTCTTGAGAAATTCTATAGGCTGAATTCACTGTGAAATTACCCTTGGCCTCCTTGATCCATACTAACTCATCAAGTTTGGGGAACTGGGGAATTTTGATTTTCAGAATGGCCTCCACAGACTGCTTCTCTTGCAATTGGCATGTAGAAATGAGTTATCTTTCTACTATGCTGATAGGAGGGATTATCTCGTGCATGCAATAGATGCTTCTTTGTTGATAGAGCTTAGGTACTTCTTAGTTTATAAAGCTTGGTACGATGATATATTGATATATAGATGAAGTGTTATTGTCTGAGAAAATTTCTCAGACATTTAACATAAATCAAGGCAATAAAATTTGTGGCATGTTGCTTGATTTAACATGCTAACCTAATGGCTTGTCCAAATGTACCATTCTATCATGCTCTGAGCAATTGAGCTGCCATGTACAAGATATTTATAATTGGACAAACGTAATTTACTGGTCAATTATTCTAAGAACTCTTCAGAACTCAATATCCTAAATGGGCCAAACATGGAACAAGTTAAAGACCCAAATATATAACCAAAAAACAAAAGAGAGAGCCCAAATAAGCTAGGTTTAGTCCAGCAAGCATGCACAGCATAGTTTAAGCCTTTAAATAGTGAGAGTCCTAGATTGAATGTTAGTTAGGCAGGTCTTCTCTTTTAGCCACAAACACAAATCTGAATTCAGATCTGATCTAAGCCAAATCTGCTGTCCCTTCAACCACCAATGTATGAACCTACGAAAAACAAAACTACAAAAGCCAATGTTGTTGTCTCAGCCTCTCCCGGACAACGTCGTCTACGACATCCTGACTCAGCTGACAGTGAAATCCATAATCCGGTTCATGTGGATTGGGAAACTCTGTTTTCATCAAAACACACCTGAATCGGATTAGGGATTTGGCTGGCAGCCGACTCATGTGGATTGAGCAACCCAGTTTTCATGATGAACCTCAGCCTGGTTTGTATTTTCTGATTTGGGTTTTGTTTGTGTTTAGCTGCTTTTACTTAGCTGGTTTATTTCTTCAGTTACTCTCTGTAGTTTGTATGTCTCTTTGGAATTTCTCTTTCTGTGCTGGGATTTTGATTTCTTATTTTGATTTTCAGTTTTGATTTCTTTTCTTTGGCTCATGTTGTAAAAATAAGTATCAATTGGAAACTCTGTTGTCGAACATTAGTGCTGTTAAAAGTAAATTCTGTGGAATGTCTTTTTCTATGGTTAGGCTGGGATGCAAACACTGTTGCCCATTCCTTATTTAAGTGAGCTTTAATTCCTAGTTTTAAGGGGTCTCTGTTTTATTCTTTTGTCCCAGATGGGATCACTTAGCTTTGTTTTCTAAACGTTTGTAAGCTGTTTCTCTGAGGTTTATTGCAGTATAGTTTTTTTCAAGCAAAAATAATGTACCCATTTTTTTGGTAAAATACTGTTTTCGTTCGATTTTTGTCCTTAAATTTAATATATATATATATATATATATATATATATATTTATATATTACTATCTTTGCACATGAATTTAGAAGGCTGATCTGTACTTTAGAGTGCCGATCTGCACTGTAAAATGTAGAATCAGCACTTTAGAGTGTTGATCTGCACTCTAAAATGCAGAATCGACACTCCAAACATGAAATTGGGCACTATATATTGTGAATCAACTATTTAAGGACGGAAAATGAATCTTTTAAAGTTTAAGGACGAAAATAGAATTTAATGTAAAGTTTAAGGATAAAAACAATATTTTACCTTAGTTTTTTTCCAACAAAAATAATGTACTCATTTGGTTTGCATTGATACCCCTAGCATCTCAGATTTTAGTTTATGCCATATATATTGTGAAATCTTTTGTAAGTTGAATTTTCTTGCAAATTGAAACAATTTTGGAATACTTGAACTCACAAGACATGTAAAAGAAGACCAAATGAGAAATAGAACTTAAATGCTACATCAGTTTTTATCTTTACTACGTTATTTGTTTCTAATTTTTCATTGCAAGAAACAAGGGAGCAGGTTGAACTCCAATGAATTGGAATTGGGAAATTAAGTCTGCAATTTTCCTGGCAGAGCTACAATGTGTAGAAAAATTTCATGTGTTGCCTAGAAATTTTATGTAATGGATGTCAATTATATGGAGCAAGGGAGAACTGTTGGGATTTTATGTAATGGATGTTAATTATAATGTATGTCAATTTTTATATATAAAATTTATTTGTAAGAAACCATTCATTTAATCTTTATATAGTCATCCTATTAAAATTTGGCTTAATGTGAAAAAAATACATTCTACATTTCTTCAGACCAAACGTATAATTATTTTATAGTAAAAGATTTCATTCTAGTATAATTACTTTTTAGTAAATACTTTTAGAAAAATACATTATGTCAGAACAGATTCTACAGAATGCATTCTGATACTAAAATTAGAGATACGAAAGGCAAGCAAAGTGTTCTTACGTGTTGATCTTGTCTTTTGAGGTGTTGTGAAAGATTCCGAGAGATACCCTCATAGAAATGAAATCATGCATTAAAGCCAATTGCTTATCTATAATCTCAAAGCCGGACTTGTTAATGTGTAATTTTGATGTCACTATAAAAAAAATTCTTGGACGTTGCTATGATCAGGGCATGAAGGACTCCAGACTAGCAACAACCCTTGCGTGAAGCTCTAGTATTTACATCGTTGGCTAAGCTCTTGGACTTGCAATCCATGGGACAAGTTGTCAAAATACTTCTTTAGATTTTTTTTTTTTTTAATCTATAGAAGTTTTTTTTACTTGGTATTTTTCTACCTTAGTTTTCAATGGATTGAATTAAAAATACACGAGTATCAAAAAATATATTTCCTAAAGAAACTAAGGTTAAAATGACAACTTTATGAGTAATTTAAGGATGTAATAAAGTACATAACAAAAAGTTCATTATTTGTTCTTTGCTTTCCAATAAAAAAAAAAGTCCATTATTTGTTGAGGTTTTTTTTCCCTTCTTTAAACCTTACTGAAAATTTGAAACATGATTAGTGTAAAGTAATCAACAGGTGTAGTTTCCTGTGGGTGATTTAAGGAGACAAATGTAAAAATAAACATCCATTTTTCTATGAGTGATTTAAGCAGGGGCAGAAGGTGGGGGGAGACCAGGGAGCCATGGGCCCCTAGCTATTTCAAAATTTTCCCCATCCTTGTATTTTATATTAATAAACTTTTTAAATTATGTGTATATTTCATTAGTGCCCCCTTCATATTTAAAAAATGCAGAGAAATTTTCAACACTTTGATAGCACATTCATGCCGAAGTCATGCCATGAGGAAAAAAAAACACACACACAATGTAAAACATTTTATGGTAGAACTGGCGAGACATAGCACCTGTATAGCCATTTGTACTTGCTAATTACCTTGAAGCTCAATAGCGAGGCTTGACGTAACTAGCGGTGTATTGGGTGCCAATAACTATGTGTTACTAGCTATGTAATGGTTGCAAATGCTTTATAATGAGCAAATAAATATAAGGTAAAAGGCAAGATGAACACAAGAATTTTTACGTGGAAACCCTCAATGATGGAGAGGGAGAAAACTATGGGCACAAGGCAGTCGAGTATTCCACTATGTATTGGAAATAATTACAAGAGATGTGTGTTCACAAGAGAGAAAATAATAGAAAAAGCTTTAAGCTCCTGAAGGGGAAGAGCTTAATAGGAAAGCCTTTCTCTCTCTATTTGGTAAAGCTTCTCTTGCTTGTTCTTGTTATTCTTGTGCTTTAGTCTTGTTGTGTTGTTCTTTTTGGTCTTCATTCTTCACCTTTTTATAACCAAAAGTGGGGAGACAAGGTGGCAAGGTGTTGCATTCCTATTGGAGGAGGACAATGGTGAGAAGAGCCAAAAATAGTACCCATGCCAAAGGTGCTCAAGGTGGTGCGTCTGATGCATTTTGTGCCCATCAGCTGGCTGTTATTTTGTTTTCTTTAGCTGTCTGGAATTTAGTTGTAATGTGGCCAAAATCTGTTATTGTAGTGGTATTTGTTATACTGAGGGAGGCCATTCACGTGCCTTTTGGCATTGTCCAAGAGCATGCTACCACAAGAGTTAAAAGAGTACATGACCAATAGTTTTTGTGCACTAGTTAATGTCTTAATAACCAATGACTAATAATCAAATACTACATGTCTTTGTCTAATGGCTAAATGCCTTCTTCAATGCCCAATGGCTAATAGTGGCATGCCTTTGAATAAGATATCACACAAATTTGGTTATATGCAAGCCATTAAGGGTCCCACCAAATGCTAAAATTCTTTTTAGTTGTTTCTTCTACACATCGCATGAGCAGATTGCCTCGACATTGGTCTGCTCTGCTCCTTGGAATAGTGGAAATGCCCTCAAATATCATACGGCTACAATTCCTTCTCCTTTTTGTTCACATGTACAGTCAAGATGCCGTGTTTAAATGGACTCATCAAGATGATCTCGACATTAGGGAGCTACCCTCCCGTACAACATTCAACCAAAGTTTTGGTAATGAAGCCATGTGTGACCATAAAGAAATTAATAGACAAAGTACAATCATAATAAAGAAGTTAAGCTCTCTTAAATAAAACATAAAAAAATTAAGCTATGTATGAGAGATTTAAGGATGTAACAAAGTACACAATTAAACGTCTATTATTTGTTGATTTTTTTCCCTTCTACTTCTAGTCGAAACGTTCGTTTTGATGTTTGATTAGCAAGCCTAATTAGAGCCTCACATGATAGGATTTTGCTTTACTTATATATACATATATACTTTAGGTTAAGTACTTAAAACACTTGATCATCCTTTTAATCAAATTCCAACTACTTCAGGATCAAACATACAAACCGTGTGGATACGAGGCATATTCTAAACAACTTCATTGGACAAGTGATGAAACAAAGTTAGGTATAATAGGGCCATAGGTTGAACTTGTAACGATTGTAAAATTCATCAGTTCTATGTTATGCATTTTTTTTTTACCTATTATTATTATTATTATTTTTATGTTTTATGTGTTATAAAAGGTTAAATTTTTATAGGTATTATATTTTAATTTCTCCAATTAAATTTAATTATATGGTCTTGGAAATTGTAATTGTAGACAAGAAAGTGCATTAGTGTAAGGCTTCAGAACTCATTTTGTAATGCAAACATATTGTCATATATGAATCAGTTCAACAACAAAAACAAAGGTGTAACTGGGCCATATATTTAACAAGTTAAAGACCCAAATATATTACCAAAAAAAAACAAAAAAACAGAGAGAGCCCAAAGAAGCTAGGTTTGGTCCAGCAAGCATAGCATAGTTTAAGCCTATAAATAGTAAGTTTCCTAGAGTGAATATTAGATAGGAGTGTCTTTCTCTTTCAGCCGCAAACACAAATCTGAATTCAGATCTAATCTTACCTCAACCACCTATGTCTCAACCTCAACTACCAGTCGACTTCGTCTAGGACATCCTGACTCGACTGCCAGTTAAATCCATAATCCGATTCATGTGGATTGGGAAACTCTGTTTTCATAAAAAACACACCTGAATCGGATTAAGGATTTGACTGGCAGCCGACTCAAGTGGATTAAGAAACCCTGTTTTCATGATTAACCTCAGCCTGGTTTGTATTTTCTGATTTGGGTTTTGTTTGTGTTTAGCTGCTTTTGCTTTACTGGCTTAGTGCTCTGTTTTCATCATCAATTTTCAGTTTTGATTTCTTTTCTTGGGTTCTCCCCAGAATGTCTATTTGTTTAGAGGGTTGCAAACACTGTTTCCCATTTCTTAATTAACTTGGCTTTAAGTCATAGTTTTAAGGGGTCTCTGTCTTTTACTTTTGTCCCAGGGGATCACTTAGCTCTGTTTTATGAACGTTTGTAAGTTGTTTCTCTGAGATTTATTGCAGTATAGTTTTTTTCCAGCAAAAATAATGTACTCATTTGGTTTGCATTGATACACCTTGTTGGGCTGTCTTCATAGGATTTTGTACCCAATGAATGACCTCATTATTATCATAATTATTGTTGAGTTAAATTTCTTGTATTCCTTATACATCTCAGATTTTAGTTTCTACCAAATTGTGAATTTTTTTTGCAGGAGAAGAACTCTTGAATTTTCTTGCAACTCATTGAAACAATGTTGGAATACTTGAACCTGCAAGACATGTAACCTGCAAGACATGTAAATAAAAAGACCAAAATGAGAAATGGACTTCAACGTTACGTCAGTTTTATCTTTACTACCTCTACCTTACTTGTTACTTTTTTTCACTACAAGAAACAAAGTGGATTTTAGGAGCTGCAACGTGTAGAAAATTTTCATGTGTTGCCTAGAATTGTTATGTATGGATGTCAATTATATGGTGCAGGCAGAACTCCATTGTAACTCTTTCGGGATTTTATGTAATGAATGTTAATTATAATGTATGTCATTTTATATGTACAATTTTTTTGTAAGAAGTCATTCATTTTTTCTTACTATAGTATTCCTATTAGTAAAATGCATTCTACATTTCTTCAAACCAAACATAATTTCATTTAGTATAATTACTTTTTAGTAAAAGTTTCAACATTATACCAAACATAATTTTTCATAAGAACGCAATTTGTTATAATACATTTTGATTCTCAAAATAGAGATACCAAAAACAAGCTAAGTGATCTTACATGTTAGTCTGGTCTTTTAATGTCAATGTTGAAAGATCCTGAGAAAAACCCTGAAGAATCCTGGAAATTTTTAAAACTTCAGGTTTAATTAATTTTGGTGAAGCTGAAAGAATTATAGGGAGTGTGGTCTGTTGCATATGGGGTGATGGAGTATGATTGCATTCAGTCTTAGGCTTAAACAAATTGTACAACCTCTACATCAAGTTTCACGTTTTTTTGGTTTGACATGCAATGGTGAACTTTTAAAGAGAGGTGTGCCGGGCTTGTTTTGTACAACTCTCAGCATCTATATGAGTACAATCTTGGTATCATAAAGCCTATAAGGAGAGTCAATTGTGTACAATTTGTGAAAATAATAAGTGTTTTATGGCGTCAAGCTATTTTGTGGAATTCAGGAAAGTGGGTTATTTCCATACTAAGAGTACCAAAATATGCTCATTATTTTTTTTTGGAAAATTACATTTTAAACCCTATAGTTTAGGGGGTGTAATAAATTAAATCCTGAAGTTTAAAAAAATAACAAATTAAACTTGAGATTTTAAAAGTAATAAATTTAATTTTAAAATTAAAAAAAGTAACAAATTATACCTTATTTCCATACTATGTGTCTTGGTTTCCGCATAGGAAGATGATTTGGGCAACAAGCCAAAAATGCTGAAATATTCTGTCATCTTACTTCGTACCACTCTATTATGCTTATTTAAACTCCTACAAAAATTCCACAATTTGTTAATTAAGATAGTATATGCTATACACACATATATCTCTAGCAATACAAAATTTATCTCCAAACTGGTTTGGGAGAATCTCTTTTAACTCCTTATGTGAGATCAGTTTGGAGGTAAACTCTGTCCTCCCTTGCACTGTCAAAGTGTAAAAAGTTTTATGAAATTTTCTATAGGCGGGCAACCAAAGGAGTAGAATTAGGAAAATACTTATGATGCATTGCATTGGATGGAATTTGCTACTATGGGATCTTACATGTTAATTTTGTCTTTTGATTGAAAGATTTCGAGAGATACTACCACCCTGGAAATTACTTGCTTGGATTTTTTTATCTTTTTTTTTAGGAAAACTTGCTTGGAATTAATCCATACGACAATACGAAAATATTAAATTTATGAATAATTTTTAAGTAATATATCATCCCTAAAAAACATTATATCACAAAAAGGTTAAAATGAAAAATTTATGAGTAATATAAGGATGCAATAAAGTACACAACTAAATGTCTATTATTTGTTGGTTTTTTTCCCTTGTATATCTAGCATTCTATCACAAAGAAATTAACGTGAAAATGGAAAATTTATGAATAATTTAGGGAGGAATATCTTCCTTTTAATGAGGAAAATAAATTGTGTACAAATAAAAATCCATTTATATATAAGTGATTTAATGGTGCAATAATAGACAATTAAACATCCATTATTTATTTGTTTTTTTCTATTTATCACCTTCTATAATATCACAACTATTTTTAATTAGACTAAAGTCAACTTTTGGCCCCCTAACTTAGAGGGTGTTTTCATTTTAGCCTCCTAACTTCAAAAATTTTCATTTTGACCCCTTAACTCTTTTTAGCTATCAAATTGCACTTTTTTTTTTTTTTTTTGTCTTTTATTTTTATTTTTATTATTATTAACACCAAGTGTAGTTATAAAAGGGGCTCATTTTTATAATCACAGATTTTCTACTTACACACACACACAAACCCCATGTGGGACTAGGAACCCCACAAGGGGCATAATGTCACAACTTTTTAAATTATATATTTTAAATTTAATTTCAAATTAGTCCCTGCACTCCTAAACAACTTGTGCCATGAGAAAAATAAAAATAAAAAAACACATTGTAAAACATTTTATGGTAGAACTGGAAAGCCACAAGCCGACAACATCTTACTCATTCAGCCATAAATATTGGTAACGAAGCCATGTGTCATGTGTGAATAAAGAAATTAACATACAAAGTACAGTACTCATGCAAATTCTATCTTGAAATTAGAGAATTTATTGTCAAATTTTAGGAACACAAGTTTGGCTTGCAAGCTTTTTTGATAATATCATAACATTTCAACTTATGGTGTTCACTTCATGATGATTGATCTTACAATCAAGCCAAGACACCAATTGATTTTTGGTATAGGCGCGATTTGAACTCAGGTCCCCTTACTTGACGACAAGAAACTTTACAAATATATATCATTTATAAAAATTCTTAAATTTGACTTTTATTTCTTAATAAATATTTAAATTATATCATATATTTTTCAATAAACTTTTTAGTGCATTGCACAAGTTAGCAATCAGTAAACTATATAATAAAATTTGTGTCTTACATGTTGTGGTTGTTCCAAGTGGACGTCCTCTCCGACCTTTTTTTTTTTTTTTGCTTGCCTCTTTGAGTTAGCGATTAGTAAACTATATAATAAAATTTGTGTTTTACATGTTGTGGTTGTGCCAAGGGACGTCCTCTCTTTTTTTTTTTTTTTTTTTGTTTTTTTAATCCCTCTCTATTCTTCTTTTTCCTTGATTTTTCACTCCAGATATATGTCATGTGGTACAACATAAGTACATTAAAATGATTAACATAGTTGCTCTAAATGATACTCTATTTCCAAATTTTCAAAAGTTAAAAAATATTATTATAATTAAAATACTACTAACAAGAGTGTCTAGAAATTTAAAAGAATGTTTAATTATCCATTTTTATATTATTTTAATAATGTACCACAATTTTTTTTACTTTAAAAGTTCATGGCTTTAATTAATTTTTTAATATAAAAATTAAGGTTTTATTTGAAACACCCTACATTATAAGGGAATAATGTAAATTAATTATTCAAATTTTAATTAATGATAGCCACTTGTGGTAGATATGATATGATATATGATGTATGATGAAAAACAACAATATTGACATGGGACAACAATTTTCTTGCAACACTTCTGGACTCGAAGTACGAACTTAGGATCCATTTATGATTTGGGCCGTAGCATGAACTTGCAAAATGATAAAGCTTATTCTTAAGCCTTGTGTAATTTTTTTCTTAAGGAGCCCAAATAAAGCTTAATTAATTTAACAAAATCATTAAATTTAAAAAAAGAAAAAAACCAAAAGAAAACCTAAGCCATCAAACTAACCCAGCGCCGCCTCCACTCTGGCGCCTCCGTCGTCGCCTCCACCGTCAACGAAGCTCTCCGGCCTCTCTCTCTGCTCTCAGTTCTTCCCCTCTCTCACTTTGGCATTCTAGCATTCTCACCATTTTTTTTTTTCCCTGTGAGTGAGTTTTGGTACGATTTTTTATTTATTTTTTTTGTTGTAGACTATTTTTTTTTCTCAATCACTCACATTCTCTTTCTGGGTTTGCTTCTTCTAGTGGGGTATAAAATGATTGACTATATACATTTGTATTGTTTGGTCTGGTATGGTTTTCTTAAGGTTTGCTTGTGTTGGGTAATGGATTTTTGTTTTATTTTTATTTTTTTTTAACTCTTTGATTTTATATTCTTCATCTGAAAACTGAAGATTTCATGCTCGTATTAAGAAACTCATATGCAAGATCTTGGCTCTGCCTTTGACTGATTTGGTGAGTGATTCAAGATTTGTCCAAAGCAGGGGGGAAAGAAACGGTAACCCAGTGGTGAATGTTTTAATATTTGAGTCAATAATGAACACTGATAAATTTGGTTTTGTGTCTATACCTATACCCAGTATTCTTAGCTGGGCCTTCAAAATTCATGTTAAATTTTGTGTGAAGATGGTGAGAGCTGAGAGTTAGATGGGTTTTAAATGGTGGGGTGATGCGTTTATCGGTGATGGGTGGGTGTCGGCGGCGGGTTTCAGTTTCATATTGGGGTGCTCCATAGTTTTCTTTTACTGTTTAGTATTTTTAGATTTTTTGTTAAATTAACACTGACATGTGAATTTGATGTTTTAATTTCTGATGTGGTATATTGACATATAGTGCCATGTCAGTTTGTTAGTAAATGGTAGTAAAATTGGTTGTGTTTGTAGCATTACTCTAACTTAAATTGTAGGAGTCTTGAACTCAATTATTAATTAGGTTAATTTGTCTTTCTCTTGTTTAGGTTAACCACTGATGCCAAAAACATTAAAGTTGTCGTCGTTGGAGCGTGTCCTGGATGACCTCGTCTATGACATTCTGACTTGGCTACCAGTGAAATCCTTACTCCGATTCAGGTGCGTTTCCAAAACCTGGTACTCCACCATCACTAGCCCCTTGTTCAGTACCACACACCACAACCTCAACGAAGCCAAATCATATTCTAGTGACACTCAAATTCTGATATATTGGTTAGCACCAGATGATCACAAGCATCTTACATTTAACGAAGAATTGTGTACAGTTGTTTCCAATGGCGATCACATATTGACAGAGATTTCTAAGTATAAAATCCACCATCTTCATGCTGACATAATTAATTTCTCTCACGGCATGTTCTGCTTTGCCACTGCTAGCAATGAACATTTAAGTAATAACACAATATATTTGTGTAACCCAAGTATTAAAAAGCTAAAGAAGTTGGTAGCGCCTCCTACTGACTTCCATGTCTCTTTTTTTTATGGGAGTTTCGCTCTTGGACTTGGGTATCATTCTCAAAACAATGACTTCAGGATTCTCAGAATTGTGTGCTATAATCGTATTGGTGGAGAAGAAGTGCTGTGGGCTGAGGCCAAGGTTTACACATTGAGTACGGATTCTTGGAAAAGGGTTGTAATATTGCTAGACTCTGTACCCAATATTGGACCTTATTGTTGAATTAAAAGGATCACGTTGTTTATTTCTTAATGGAGCTTTGCACTCAATAGCTTATTCTCGACACTACCATTTCATTTTGTCGTTTGACCTCAATGATGAGAGATTCCGTGAGATAATGCTGCCTCCAAATTACAAAGGAAATCTTGTAGTAGTTGATGAATCTCTTGTATTGTTCAAGAGATGCCTGGCCTTTGTTGTTTTTGGTTATGATGCAGATGAGCATGCAGATGAGCGTTGTTACGCACGCCACATATGGGTGATGAAGGAGTATGGTGTGGCCGAGTCTTGGACTAAAATAATTGTACCTAGGGAAGAACTTGCATGCTTCCTTGGCTGCACCTACGATGGTGAACTTCTTATTGAGAAGTATAGTGATTCTCGGATTGTTTCATTTGACCTAGAGAGTTTAAATAAGAAAATTCTTAGAATTCCACCACCGGTAGGTATAATTTACACAGCTAATTTTGTGGAGAGCTTAGCTTTACTTTGATGGTGTAAACATCTCATTTGAGTAAGTTGGAGTTGCTAGAAAGTTTTGTTATTTATGCATTTTTAATTAAATAAATCCATTATTTTGTTGTGTTTAATGAAGGTTTTGCTTTCGATGTAAAAAAAAATAAAAAATTAAAATGATTCTTTTGAGGATTATGGCTATCATTTGTAAAATTGTTATTATGAAAGTTGTTCTTAACTTCTTATTGGAACTTCTATTTATTTATTGATGAATCAGAAAAATATTATTGAAGAAACAAGAGAATACAATCAACGACCAATAAAGTAAAATACACTCATTGGTTAGCAACAAATGTATCTTAACCCAACGGATTAGGATCCTCTTTATTTGAAATGAAATGGAGAGAGTCTATTTCGTGGTCTAGATTAAATATTACAGAATCTAATAATGTACATACTGTCAGTATATACATGTGGCAGATAAAACTCTGAATCCATGAAATCTAAACAAATGAACAAATGAGAGGTTCTCAAATAGAGAGGATCTTATTTCCAATGGAAAGTAGATATATTTGTTCCAGATCCAAAAAATTTAAAACACAGTAGATACAACAACTGCTTGAAATTAAGAACGTATTTGGAATTTTTGAGGAGAAAAAGTAGAAAGAGGGTAATATTTGATTACCTTCTGTTGGGTCACAAAGTATTATCGAAAATCTAATACAGATTGTAATTGTGTTGAGCAGTCCGTAGAGAAGATTAAGATGGCCATTTGATAAATATACTTTGCTAGAAAATCACAAGCTCTACAAAAAAGAAAGCCAACCAGACCTACTCTACAAAGAAACAAACAAGTAGATCAATCTACAAAACACCACTCCACGTAAAGCAGAACATCAACCTCCTAACAACCTTCCAAGAAGGTTCTCAAAGAAAAAGCAAAGGGCCCCTAGCGGAGATACAACAGAAAACAAGCAAGAGGCAGAGAAACAACAGGAAAAAACTCCTTATAGAAGGCACAAGAACCACAGTAAAACAAACTAGACAGCCAACTCAATCAACTAGGATGACTTCTTTTTCAACATAGAAGTGTTGTTGGCTTGTTGCCCTAGTTGCAGCAAAGGACCCTATTAAGAATTGAATCACAGTAGAGATCCTTATGGTAAAGCCATGTTTTCACATCTTTTTTTTTTAATTTTCTTTATGAGCTACTCTCTAGTAATGATCTGCCCAGAATAAATAAATGCATTTCTATGAAGACAAAGATGGTAGACAATGTCCCAGAATGTAATTTTACACAAGATGGATCTCATACCTTTTCCCAAATCATCCCAGCTAAAATGAGGATCTGAAATATGTAAGGCAAAGAGCCATGACACTCTTCCATACGCTTTTTGGTAAAAGAACACTAAAATAAAAAAAATAAAAAAAAGGCCAAATTACAAATTACATCCTCTAAGTTTAGTCAAAATTTAGTTTAGTCCTCTAAGTTTTGACCGTTTCAATTTAGTCCTCTAAGTTTGGTCAAAGTTCAATTTGATCCTTTAAGTTTTAACCATTTTAATTTAGTACTCTAAGTTTGATTTCGTTTCAAGCAAGTCCTTTAACTTTTTATTTTTTTCATGAATTTTTTTTCTAAATAATTTTTATTAGTTTTTTAAACAAAAATAAACTTAGAGGACTAAATTGAAATGGTCAAAACTTAGAGGACTACATTGAAACCAGACGGTCAAAACTTAGAGTACTAAATTGAATTTTGACCAAACTTAGAGGTTATAATTTGTATTTTGGCAAAAAAAATAAAAATGAAGAGGATTTCTACTTTCGGTGGAGTTTCGACAAAATTCACAATTTCCATTACTATCAAACCCCGTTTCATCATTCATCTTTGGTAGGATGCTTATTTTGAAGAGCCATCCACCCAATAAAAGAGTGTCTAGGAATATGGTGAGTAAACCAGATAAGCCTCCACCAATTAACTTTAGCTCCTTTACTTCTCAATGCATCACAGGTAGCAGCACAAACAAACTGAGCAGAGCTGGAAGCCGTCCAATCTTCTTCTTTAAGTTCACTAAGAAAAAGATTTCTATGGACAATTACAAGGTGCTCTAATCTAGTTGGCTTCCAGTGCCACTGTTTATCCTTAAGAACTGAATCAACCCGAGCCTCAAACCAGCTCGCAGAATCATAGATAATTCTATGACCATATTTAAGATAAAGGACCCCATTGGATGCCAATTTTCATGCCACATAAATGTTTTACTATCATCCCCAACTTCATATTTGAGGAATAACCTTGCATCATCTCTAAGCTTCAGTATATAACTTTTATTTAATCTGTTAATTCTTTGATAATATCTATGTCATGCTCATGTTCAAATGATCATGCAACTAAGCTTCATATCAGTTAACTCTACGGTTGATCATGACATCGTATTTATGGTGCCCTTTCTTTTGTGACTGTGTTGATGTGTAGAAACAAACTCATGCATACAAGCCAATTGTTTATCGACCATCTCAAGGCGGGCTTGTTGATGTGCAATTTTGATGTCACCTTCAAAGACTATTATCTTAAATATGCCGGTGGTGTCTCCAAAAACTTTTCTAGGTATTCATTTAAAAACTTAAATATCCATTAAAAACTTAAGGCATTTTTCATGTAATATGAGGACTATAAGGCGCATTTGGCATGAGATATATATGAGGAATAGGCAAAAAAAAAAAGCTGATTTTATTAATTCTCTCTATGAATTTAAGCTATTAACTTTATTAGTTATCCCAGTTTGCTGGTCTGGCCAGGGTTAAATTGATGGTCGAAATGTCATAAATAATTTAATTAATAATAATATTTACTAAAAAAATATACAAAGAGTATATTCAAGTAATATTTATATAATAACGTTGATAAATCTTTCTTAAACTTATTCTAAAATAAAAGATCTAAAATTAGATGCGAGTGATAGAAACTCAAAAAAAAAAATTTGGGCAAAAGTGCATTTTTTCCCATTAAAATATTTTTTAAAAAAAGAAAAAGAAAAAGAAAATTATTTTAATTATAATGCGAGCCAACTGCCTTCCATTTTAATTATAATCCTCAGGCTCCACCAATATATATTGAAATGGCTTTTGAGCCGAACAACAAGCTTTCAAAACGACATGCTTCATAAATAATTAAAAGTCTTTAGATTTCAAGAAATAAACACAAAGCGAAGTAATTTCTGCTTTGCCTTCGCTTTTCTACAAACTAGTCGCAAACTTGTGCGATGTACGGAAAAATTATTGAAAATAAAAGCTAAATTAATTTTGATTCCTTTTACTTAGGATAGATCCTACTTTTTGGTTTAAAAACACAACTAAGAAAGTATTTACCATAGGATAATTAAAATTTAATATAATGTAATTTTTCTTTTGGCAGAAGTTGAATATAGTCCAATTTTTATAAAACACGATTCATGTTTATATTTACCATATGGATCATGTATCCATTAAAAAATATAAATAAATGATACTTAAAATAAGAAGAATGACAAATAAATATATGGGCACATGATTATATGATCAAACCTAAATAATTTTCATAACTCATTTCAAGCTTATATGGTTTCCTTATAACAAATTTATATATTTTTCTCCATTGCCAGAAACAAAATTAAATGAAATACATAAGAAAAAAAAAAAAAAACTCTAAAAATCTTGATGAAAATTGATAATTATGATTATTATTAAAAGATATTTATATTGTGTTTATATATGGAATATATTTTAGTATTAGACATTAATTATGATTGTGTTTTATATATGGAATAATATATTCTTATATTAAAGAAAATATGATGTGTCAAAATTCTAATGGAAGGTTTAATAATAGAATAAAATTTAAATTCAATTAGAAAATATATATTAAAATAATGAGGTGTAAAATTGTGAGATTTCAAAAGCTTATGTGGCGCAACATAATGAGGTCAACCAAAAGTCAAAAAGCTTCGGTTTTACATTATAGTATAGATTTGACAATTGTTCAAAAGTAGAGATAAAAGAGGGCTAGAGTAACTTTTGAGAAAAAAAAAATTATAATTTTCAAAGAAATAATACAAAGCCGTAATTCGGTATCTCAAGTTGTAGCCATCCGGTATTATAAAAAGCCGTAATCCGTTTTCACTACATTCCAAACTCAAGCTTCCATCATCTTGAGTTTGAGTGGGGATGTTGGAGATTATTAATCCCATATTGGAGAGAGTTTGAATAAGTAATGGGTATATGAACTAGGTGAGACTCTCCACGTATTAGCTTTAGCTTTAATTAGGTTAGATGCTTTAACATGGTATTGGACCTAAGTTACCCACTCTGACTCCAATATAATGGTAACTTCTCCATGGCTCCATGTTGTAAATTTATTACTTATATAATTGAAGTTACCCCTTTGTCTCCTTCCCCCTCCCATTATGTCACATTCGCACTCCGAGATGAAAGGAGGGAGGCATGGAAAAGATTTGAGGGTGTTTGAAGGGGGGTACCTTACCCCTCAAAACCCTTTATTTTCAATCCCTTGTTTAAATTTTATTTTATTTTTTTAATGTACTTTCAATTTTTCCCTTAATAAATATTAAGTATAGAGTCCAAAAAGGAACGGTATACTTGTCTTTTCTTTTTTTTTTTTTTTTATATTTTATCTTATCCTCTTATTTCCACCCTACAACCAAACAAGGAAAATGAGTCTCTACTCCCTTATCATTCCTTTTGACTCTTTAAAGCATCCAAATAAGAGGGAGTGATATCTACTATAGTCCCCTCCCCCTCCAACTTCCAAAAATATTATTAGATCATCCTTCTAATCAAAGTGAAGCTACGTACTTTAGGATCAAAGCTCGAATAGAGTGAATATGAGGCCTAATTCTAAACAGCCAAATTGGAGTATTGGACAAGTGATAAAACAAAGGTGTGATATTGGACCCAACTTGACCTTTGTAACAATGACATTCTCCATCAGTCCCATTATCTAGTCGAACAGTTTGTTTAAGCCTGTGTTATTATTTTCTCACCCAAAAAAAAAAAAGTTTGTGTTACTAAAGAGCCCAAATAAGGTCGGATTGGTCCAACGTATTAATATGCATTTTTTCTTTACCATATTATGTTTTATGTTCTATATGTCATGAAAAATATAAAGATGACTCAAGAGGACTTTGAGCGGCCATGTACAAGGAATTAATTTATAGTGCTCATTTGACATTGTAGTAGGAAGTAGAATTTTAGTTGTAGAGCTTACGTAGTAAAACTTTTGTGATATAGTTATCGTTTGGTATTACTATAGGAAGTAGAGATTTAGCCTTAGAGCTTCGTTTGGCATTGATGTAAGAAGTAAAGCTTTAATGGTAGAGTTTTAGTTGTAGAACTTTTGCAATAGTACCCATTTGGCATTGTTGTAGGAAGTAGAGTCTAAATGTAGAGTTTTTGATGTAAAGTCCTCGCGATATAGGGTTTCAACTAAAAAGTTCTTAGTTTTTGGAGTGTTTGACATATCATAGTGAATAGCGCTTTAAAGTTTCGGATTTATAACACATGAACAGTGAATTATATAGTTTTTTCCCCCTTAAAAATACCAAATTTCAGCTTTAGCTTAAGGGCTTCTTTAGTTGGTTGCCAAACACCCCATATTACTTTTCTTTTCTTTTCTTTCCTTTTCATTTTTATTTTTTATCAAAAAGAGATTTAGAGTTATTCAAGCCCTTTTTATGGTTCTGCTAATGCACAGCCAGGCATGCTCTAACTTTAACTGAAAATGATTTTAGAGTTTTGAATGTTTGACAAATTACAATGAGTATTAGTTTAAAGTTATTGATTTAAAGTGTATTAAAAGTAATTTCCCTAAAAGCTCCAAATTTGAGCTTTTAACCTTAAAGCTCTATTAACAAATTTGTTAAACGTTTGGACAATGTCAGATAAAAGAGCTTTAGCCCCTTCAAACACTTTTTTATAACTCTCTAAAATCAAAATCCAAATAGGTCCATAGAACTTTAACTGGAAAGTTGTTTAGTGTTTCGAATGTATGACAAATTACAATGAATAGTTCTTGAAAGTTCCAAATTTATAAAATATGAAACAAGGGATTGCATGCAGAGTTTTTTAGAATACTAAAAGTTTCAAAATTCAACTTTAGCCTTCAGCTTTTATGACTCAAACGTTATTTACTAATGAATCTTTCTTTAAACTCTTCTGGACTCTTTTAGTAATGCAAACAGCGTGTCTATTCAGTATTCTCTATTGGGCCGTAACTTTCTCATTCATATTGTTTTTAAAATCAAACAAATAAAGCTTCGTTTGGTCCGCAAGTATAGCTTAAAATTGTATATAAGTCTGTCTTTCCAATCCCCGCCGCAAATGCATATCAGGATTGAAGCTTCAGTGCCATTATCGATGTCTCGACCTACGGAAAAGCCAATGTTGTTGTCTCAGCATCTGCCGATGACGTTGTCTACGACATCATGACAGGTTTGAGGTGCGTTTCAAAATCATGGAACTCCACCATCACCAACCCCACCTTCATTACCACACACCTCGACAAAGCAAAATCATTATCCAGTAACAAAGGTTATCTGGTATATATGGGAGGTGTGGATGACAGACAACTGTATACTGTTGTTTGCAATAGCGACCGCACAATGACCCTGATTTCCTGCCATCCATTGCAAAACCACTATCATGATGTGTTCATGGTTGGCTTCAGTAACGGCATTGTCTGCCTCGAAAGTTATGAAGAAGATCATCGCATTATATATTTGTGGAACCCAAGCATTAGAAAGCGTAAGAAGTTCATCAAGAGGCTTGGAACTAGATGGAATTACCGTATTCAGAATGTCAAGGATAATTGTGAGCATTCCAAATTCAAACAATCACCTGCTGTAGATAAGGCTAGAGACTCGTCTCAAGTTCAAATACAAGATACGGATAAGGATAGGAATACCTTTTGTAATTCAAACACCTCTCATCTGTTGTAATCTATTGCTATCCTTTCCTTTTCAAATACTTGTAAACTCTTCTATAAATATTCAATACATATGTACACTCTCTGTATTCAAGAGAGATTCAATTACACTCTTATTCTCACATGGTATTAGAGCCTAAAGACTAAACGTCAATATTCTCTTCTTCTTTTTTTAACCATGACTACTAGCAGTGCCTCCTCCTCCACCATTTCAGCACCACTAAATTCTTCATCCCTTACCCCTGGCCTTATCAACCTTCATCATGTTATCACCATCAAACTCAACCATGATAACTATTTTCTGTGGAAAGCCCAATTGATTCCTTACCTTCGTGGCCAACACCTCCTTGGCTATGTTGATGGCACTACCCCTACTCCACCCCAGATGATCTCACAGATATCCTAAGTTGGTGAAACTTCTTTGCTTCCGAATCCTACTTATGCTAAGTGGATCCAACAAGATCAAATTATCTTGTCCACCGTTATCTCCTCTCTTTCTGAATCTCTTATGACCAGGGGTGGATCCAGGAATTCAATCTAGGGTGGGCACCTTTTAATCCCAAAGTTTAATAGACATAATACAAAAAATGCCAAAAGCCAATATACATTATTTATATAACCAAAAAGTAATAAACAAGAAGCTCATTATAGCCTTTTACAATTGATTTTGACATGTGTTTCATATTTTGAAAGCGTTACATTATAACTTTATTATTAATACTACGATAAATGTCTTTCCCTATGTATACATACAAGTTGTCATCCATTCATTGATCACTCATCCGACTACGTAATCGATTATTCACAATCTTCATAGCTGAAAATGATCTTCTAACAATGGTAATCGCAACTGGTAAGTTTGATTGTAAGTTATATATCTAACTAGAAAAAAATTTAACAAAAAAATTAGGATCATTCTACAATACTCAATCTTTTTGTGAGTTTGGTACCCACTCAATTGTTATTATCAAATATGATGTAGTTGTCATCATATGTGATGGTAGTGCTATCCAATGTGATGTTAATACTCTCCAATTTTATATGTATTAAATTTAAATAAATAAATAAAAATTTAGGGTATCAATTAATGTGATCATAGGTACCAATATATGTGGGGTAATTACCATCATGTGTGACACTAATACCATCAATATGACATTTTTTCTATTAAAAGTACAACACACATAAAAAAAATGTGGATATTGTAAAATTATCCAAAAAATTGAGGGTGGACACTTTATAATATCCAATTATTTTTTATACTATATACCTACTAATTTTTTAAAAAAATATTTGAGGGTGGGCACGTGCCCACCCTGGCCTTAGTGTGGATCCGCCCATGCTTATGACCCACATTGTTGGTCTTTCTACTGCTCATGATGTTTGGCTCACATTGGAGCGCATGTTCTCTTCTTAGTCCAAAGCTTGGATTATACAAATTCGTTATCAGCTTTGCACACTCAAGAAAGTCTCTCTCCCTGTCACTGAATATTTTTAGAAACTCAAGCAATTGGTTGACACTCTTCCTGCTGTTCATCGTCCTCTTGATGACTTTGGGCTCAACTCATATCTCCTTGCTAGCTTAAGTTCCGATTATGAGTCAATGGTTGCATCTATTCAGATTCTTGCTGCTCCTATGAGTCTTGATGAGCTTTATGGTCATTTGCTCACACATGAACAACTTCTCACTCAGCTCCATCCTCTCACAGACGTTGCTGCTCCTTTAGTTAACACTGTCACCACTACTCCCTCCAACTCCAACAAAGGTGGTTGTGGAAATCGCTCTCACAATGTTTCCCAAGGTGGTCGCTCACGAGGCCAAGGTCGTGGTCGTGGTGTTCCTTGGACCTGCTCCTCCCACTAACTCTCGTCCCACATGTCAAGTATGCCACAAGGTGGGACACAATGCTTTTGCCTGTTATCATTGGTATGATCATGCCTATCAAAGCACTGCCAGCAACCAAATGATGGCTAACTACACTACTCCTCAAATTGCTGCTGACTCTGCCTGGTACCCAGCTTCTGGTTCCACCAACCATCTCACCTTAGACTTCACCAACCTCACCTTCAATGCTGAAGAACCAACTGGCTATGATCAAGTTTATGTTGGTAATGGACAGGGTCTTCTTGTTCATCACACTAGTTCCACTCATCTTCTTTATCCTTCTTCTAAATTTTTACTGCCAAATATTCTTCATGTTCCTACTATTCAAAAGAATTTACTTTCAATTAGTCAATTCACTAAAGATAATAATGTGTCTATTGACTTTCATCCTTCTTGTTTTTTTGTTAAGGACCTCACCACGGGCAAAATTCTTCTCAAAGGGCCTCTTAAGCATGGTTTGTATTCCATGCCTCATCTGCTGCCTCCACCTACTGCTCTTGTCTCCTTCTTTGGTGCACGTGCTTCTCTTCCTCAATGGCACTATCGTCTTGGTTATCCTGCCTTTTGTCTTCTCCAACAAGTTGTTGCTCGTCACAAGCTTCCTTTATCCTCAAATAAAGCACCTGTCATCTATTCTGCTTGCCAACAAGCCAAGAGTCATGGTCTCCCATTTGCTTAGTCTACTTCTTGCGCTTCTAGTCCTTTAGAAATAATACACTCAAATGTTTGGGGCCGTGATCCTGTTTCTTCTATAGATGGCTTTCGTTATTATGTTTCTTTTCTTGATGATTTTAGTAAATTTTGTTGGTTAATTCCTATTATTGCCAAATCTGAAGTCTATGAGAAATTTCTTATTTTTCAACTTACTGTAGAACGTTTATTTTCTTGCAAAATAAAATCTTTTCAGTCTGATTGGGGTGGGGGGTACCAAAAATTAAATACTTTTTTCAATAGCATTGGCATCATACATCGCATATCTTGTCCTCATACCCATCAACAAAATGGGATCATTGAACGTAAGCATCGTCACATAGTTGAAACTGGCCTAGCCTTGCTTGCTTACTCCTCTCTTCCTCAATGTTATTGGGTTGATGCATTTCAAACGGCCTCCTTTTTAATAAATAGGATGCCCACTACCATCTTGAAAAATAAATCTCCTCTTGAAGTCCTTTTTCACAAACCACCTAACTACTCTCTCCTTAAAGTCTTTGGTTGTTTATGTTGGCCATGCCTTCGACCCTATAATTCTCATAAACTCAATTTTCGCTCTCTCCCTTGTGTTTTTCTTAGCTACAGTCCATCCCACAAAGGATATCGTTGTCTTCATCTTTCTACTAATCGTTTATATATATCTCGTAATGTCATTTCTGATGAAACACAGTTTCTTTTTTCTGCTTTTGCTTCTAACAGTGTGTTGCAGGCCCTACCAGCACCAATATCTTCTTGTATCACAATGCCAGCTGGTTCATCATCTATTGCTGCCACAGTACCCAATGTCTCTCCAGCTCAACCTTCTCCCATGCCTGAGTCATATGTGCTGCCCTCTCCCTCAAGTTCCACACCACAACCATCTATTAGTGAGCCATCCAACTCGTCTGGTTCTTCTCCAGCATCTACACTCGTGGCTCCCAGCACTTGGCTTCATCCCATGCAAACTTGGGCCCTACACAACATTTCCAAGCCAAATTCCTTTACTGATGGCACCATCAAATGGCCATTTCGACATGCTCTCCATGTTACGGCTCCTTCACCATTGATGGAAGAGCCCACCTCTTTTACTTTGGCCTCTAAACAGCCTGAATGGCGTCATGCCATGAATGAAGAATTTGATGCTCTTCTTCAAAATGATACATGGGATCTTGTTCCTCCTTCGCCTACCATGAACATTATGGGTTAATTACACTTTACCATCCCTGAACTATCACCCATTTTTCACTTCACCCCCTAAACTTTAAAAAGTAACAATTGACCCCCTAAACTATTAAAATTGCACGGCCGTTACCCCCTAATGCCAAAATTCCAGTTAAAATAGGACGGAATTGAGCCACACGTGACACGCACGTGCTCTCGGGCCCACCAGATTAACTTTACCAACTTATTTTTTTTCAAATCCCCGAATTACCCCTTACCCCCTCAACTAATCTGAGATAAAAAAACAAAGGAACAGCCGTGTAACAAATTTGCCCCAAAACCAAACCCTCGATCAATAACCCCCCAAAACCGGCGTTGACCCACGGAGAATACCCCGATCTCACCGGCGCTAACCCAACCATTCAATCCCCGGCGCTGAAGCTCCGATCTCCATAGCCAACGTTGGTCCAGCTGAAGCTCCGATCTCCATAGCCAAAACACCTTCAACCTCGATCAATAACCCCCAAAACCGAAACTTGACCCAATAACCCCCAAACCCGGCGTTGACCCACTGAGAAAACCCTCGATCAGTCGAAGCCGAAGTTGCAACCCAAGAACACCGTAGAAAACCGTGAACAAAATCAAACCCGTGGTGGAATTTCGATGAAGATGCAGGGATCCCAATCACACGGTGGTGGAAATTCTGGGAGTGCACAGTCAGCAAATTCTTGGAGTTGCCGTGAAAATTTCCCAGCCACGGCGGAGCTGTTTTGCTACTGTGGTATTCCAGCTCCGGTGAAAACCTCTCGCACTCCTAAAAATAATGGGCGTCGATTTTGCAATTGTGAAAATTTTAAGGTATGGGTTTTTTTTTAATTGGTTGAATTTGTTTAAAATGGGTTTTTTTTTAATTGGTTTTACTGGTTTGTATGAATTGTAGTGAGTTTGTGAGAATTTGTTGTGTGTGCTTTGAGACTGTCCTGAATCTCTTCATTAATGCATCAATAGTATAATTTGGTTCCTGAATAAATTTCTTGGTTCCACCAATGTATATGCCTTTCAATGGTTCCACCAATGTATACTTTTTTTGTGCTGGAATGGTAATTGAAGGCATTTTCCTAGTATCATTTTTTCCTCAAGAAACAGTAAAATGTCTTCCCTCAACTTGAGGAAGACTGGAAGAGGAAGTGGGTTGGTGGTTACTATTGTACCCTATTGGCAAGTTACAGTGGTTGGTTCATCAAACATTTTGGTAGTGTCTAACAATTCTAAATTAGAAAGCTGAAAGTATAATTTTATTTTTTTTTGAAATGATTACAAAGGGATTCAAATATGTCCTGTTCATGTGTGATGTTAGTAGTATGAAAGGGTCCCCATTATGATGAAAGCATGCTCCACACCATGATTAAATGGGACCGTAACTATGAGGGAACTTAAACAATAGGGACCCTACTTTAGATAGTCAAAGATTTTCAGAGAAGCAACACTAGTTAATTATAACATAATCAATGAGGATTCCTACACTAGGGAAGTAACAACATGGAGCAGTTAAAGACTCTTAGGATAAAGAAAGAACATAAAAAACAAGGGCCCCCACTTAGGTGGTTGACAAGAAATTGTTAAAGAGAAGCTTCTATCAGTGGCTCACTAGTGATTAAAGTATTACTCAAAAACTTAAACCATACTGCCTTTCTGCACAAGCTAATAATGTCTCTCACTTTTAGACTCAATTTTCAACCATCATGTATTCTTGCTCACCATGTTTACAAATTTGTATGGAATTAATAATCTTAGTGAAACCCCAAGTCCTTGATCTTGAAATTAATCTGCTTCAGGTATTGGTATTGGTATTGACAGTAGTAGTTAGTATTAAAACTTAGTTGTCTATGTTGGTATTGGTATTGGTATTGGCTGTTGGTATTGTGTTGTAGATTGATGCAAATACCATTGCTTGTAGGTGAACCGTTCTTGTAGATTCTTTGTTTGGGTTGACCCTCCACTGGAAGGAGCCACACTTGAAGAAGAGTCAAAAGAAAACTCAGAGATACAAGCTGGCTGCCATGAGGAATTGATGAAGATTCAGGCTGCTAAACATGATGCAATTAGAGAGATTGATGCAATGAAGTATGAAGCATTGCTTCAAGTGGAAAGGGAAAATACTGCAAAGAAGTATGAAGCCCTTCTTAAAGATGAAATTGACAAATGCAAAACATTGTTGTTGAAGTTGAAGTTAGCTTTATTAGGGTCATGGGTGTTTTTTATTTTTGTATTTAGTATGTATTAATAAAAACTAACTTGTAAAGTTTTTTCTGGACCAATCTGGAAAGGGAAAATACTAACTTGTAAAGTTTTTGCTTTCCCACTTAAGCTTTGATGATGCCAGGACAAATGGAAAAGTTTTGCTTTTCCAAATGTAAGCAAGCACATGAACATATGAACAAATTAGTTCTTTTAATTTAGTTTGCTTTCTGCTTGTTTTCTTTATAAAAGATCACTGGTCAATATTGTTATTACTCATCAAACATGCAACAAACTAAATGACACTAGAGTATTACCAAATTATAAAATCAGGTAACACAATCATTTCACTGGGACAAAGAACTTGCAGCAATAGGGTCCTTACCATAAAATCAGGTAACACAATCATTGCTTTTCCAATAGGGTCCTTACCATATAATCAGAAAGTCCAATTTGGACAAAGAATTTCAACTAATTACACAAAATCAGTTTTCTTTGCTCTTTCATAGGTGAGTTTGTTTTCAATATTGTTTTTCTGGATTGCCATCATCTTGGTCATAATTATAAAGCTATTGAACACCAAGAATTCTTAGTTTCAAGGTGAAATCCATTAACAACTTGTTATCTGATGAAGTTCCTGATTTCAACCAACCACAACTCCCTCATTGTAAAATTTGATACACTTTGCAATCCAAATTTTTCTATTCATCACATTCCTATGGTTTACTCAAATCAAAGAATACAAAAATTGAATAAGAAAATAAAGTAAAGTTGTAGAAATAGGCTGAAGAAGAACCTGAAAATAACATTAATATTAAAGTTGTAGAAATAGACTTGTATGTCCTTTTACCAAACTACCAACAAGCACTAGTTTCCTAACAAATACCATACATATTCAACTAGCTTGGGTAATGAGCAAAATAAATAAAATACTAACTGTTCTAACTACTATTTTATAATAAAATACATATTAACTGTTTGATATTTATAATAAGTACATATTAACTACTATTTTTTTCTGCTTTTTGGCTACAATTCTTGCCATGGCTTTTTCAACTATTGGCACCACCACCACTTTGGCTTTTCTACTTGCAACACCTCCAGCAGCAGCAGCAGCACCTCTAACAGCAGCAACAGCAGCAGTTCCAGCACCTCTAGCACCTCCAGCAGCACCTCCAGTAGCAGTTACAGCACCTCCAGCAGCAGTTACAGCAGCAATTACAGCATCTCCAGCACCTCCAACAGCAGTTACAGCACCTCCAACACCTCCAGCAGCAGTTACAGCAGCAGCAGCACCCCCAGCACCTCCAGCAGCAGCAGTTCCAGCAGCACCAGCACCTCTAGACTTCTTCTTACCCTTTTCCAGCAACATATACTACATTAATACCATGCAACAAGTGTATAAATAAAGTAAATAAAGACATGGTCATAATTTAATATATACCTTAGCAGCAGTTCCAGATGAACCAGCAGTACCAGTTGCACCACCAGCAGCCTTCTTCTTACCCTTTTGCAGCAACATATAATACATCAAAACCATGCAACAAGTGTATAAATAAAGTAAATAAAGACAAGGTAATAATTTAATATATACCTTAGAACGAGTTCCAGTTGCACCAGCAGTACTAGTTGCACCACCAGCTCTACCAGTTGCACCACCAGCAGACTTCTTCTTCTTACCCTTTTGCAGCAACATATAGTACATTAATACCATGCAACAAGTGTATAAATAAAGTAAATAAAGTAAGTAAGACAAGGTAATAATTAAATATAATACCTTAGAACCAGTTTTACTCTTTTGCTTTTTGGCTAGTGGGCATGTTCTGCTATTATGCCCAAGTTTCTTGCAGCTTGAACATTTAATGTTTGTTCCAACTTTACTAAACCTAAATGGGTTTCTAGGTTCACTAGGGTCTCTTCTTCTCATTCTTTTGGGTCTGCCAGGGTGGCATCTCTCAAATGGTGGGTCAACAGGATCATATTGAGTCCGAGTTCCATTGTTCCATACTAGGCACAGGATGAATTATGGGCTCATATGACTTTTGGTACTTCTCAATGGTATAGCAATGGTCCACATAATCCTCAATTTTACTTCCCTGATGGAGAATGGCAGAGATGGCATGGTGACATGGAATGCCAGTTATGTCCCACTTCTTACAACCACAAGTCTTCTCTCTCAAGTTGACTACAAACTTTTGTTGTCTATAGTTAACCTCATACTTCCCTTCTCCAGAATACAAAAGCAAGCATTCACTTGCTTTAACCCCTGCCTTCTCCACCTTAACCTGAATCTTAGGGCATAATTTCCCACTCATCTTTGCAATGGATGCCCTATTCACTTGGAACCTTCTCATCAACTTCCTTCTAATTGTGTCAAGCATGGTTAAAATAGGCTTGTCCCTAACATCCAATATGTAAGAGTTGAAACACTCTGACAAATTGTTCACAATAAGATCACTCTTGGGATTTTTGGTAAATCTAGACCTAGACCACGTGGCTACAGGAATCTTAGAAAGGTATTCATATGCTGGAGGTGACAACTTCTTCAATTCAGCCATATGGGCATCAAATTCAAACTCTGTATAGGCTGATGCAGCAGCCCACAACTTATCTTTTAATGCTTTCCCTCTATGGCCACTATCTCTAAAATTGGCATATATATGCCTAACACATGCCCTATGGTCCATATCAGGACAAACATCTTTAAAACTTTCAGTCAAGCCCTTCAAATATTAGCAAATAATGACAAACATAGTCAGTATATTAAAATAAACATTTTAAAGAACTTTAAACAAAAATATAAGAATAATAAATAATAAACACAATTAAAGAAACACAAAAGATTAACAAATGACCTTTTGTCTGTTAGAAATAAAGGTCCATCCACCTGCCACCTCCCCAAGGTCCTTCAACAGTGTAGAAAGAAACCAAGACCAGCTTGCCTTGCACTCAGATTCCACAACAGCCACACAAATAGGGTACATGTTATCATTAGCATCTCTAGCAATAGCACTTAATAGATGCCCTTTATATGACCCTTTTAAAAAGCACCCATCCAATCCAATCAATGGCCTACACCCTTTTTTAAAACCAGTCCTTGTAGCTGTCAAGCAAACATATAACCTCTGAAAAGTGGCTGCCACATCAAGACAAGGTCTTTCCACATCTAGTAATGTAGTGTTCCCCACATTTGTCTCCTTCAAAGTCTCACAATAATCCCAAATCTTTTGGTATTGTTCCTTATGACTCCCTTCAATGTTTTCAGCCGCTCTTTTTCTTGCCCTATAGACTTGCATCTTGTTAACATCAACATTCCATTTACTCTTGATCTCTTGCTGCAATGCAATGGGTTGGTTTTTGTTATGTCATGTCTAAAAGTCTCCATATACCTCTTAGATATCCACTTTGAATTCAATT
This sequence comes from Fagus sylvatica, assembly GCA_907173295.1. Lineage (NCBI taxonomy): Eukaryota > Viridiplantae > Streptophyta > Magnoliopsida > Fagales > Fagaceae > Fagus > Fagus sylvatica. The sequence continues at coordinate 60,620,809 of OU015761.1, read as the reverse complement.
GCACTATTCTTGTATGCTCTTGTGCAAGTGTGATTGGGATTATAAGTCTTAATCTTGGAAGGTCATCTCATCCCTAACCTGAGAACCATAAACTCTATAACTACAGTGCTCATCCTTACACACTATAATTACCTTGTCTTTATCATTTTTCACAAATGATAAATCCTTCCCTATCTTCAAATTGTACTCTCTCACAGCTTCTCTAAACTGATACACATCAGAGAACTTCATTCCATTCTCCAACACTGGATTACTCATATCAATCACATCAAACTCTACACTCCTAGGTTTTGGAGCCTTTGGAACCCTTTCTTCATCACTTGTGGCCAATGGAGATATCAACTCATCACTATTAGGCATTTCAGAATTCCAATCCTTTTCAAGTTGACTTGCTGTTTCACTTGGTGTTTCACAAGGTGGCTGACTAGGTGGTTGACTTGGTGTTTCACAAGCTGGCTGACTTGCTGGTTGGCTTGCCATTCCTTGACTATAGGCAGCAACAGCAGCATCAAGTAAGTCCTCATCACCACTAAGTAAGCCATCCCAAAGATCCAGCTCAGAAACCTCATCCTCCACCTCCAATCTAGGTTCATAGTCAGCACAATCAACATCATCATCTGCATCATACTCCTCCTCAACAGAAACCTCAACAATCTTCTCTTTTCCTTTGCCTTTACTCCTATCTGCCACTTCCTTCTCTTTCCCTTTAACTGGTGGTTGCCTCTCAGTAATTGTAATACCTTTATTTTTGTTTTTTCCACCACTTATTGGCAACTTGTCTCTCTTATTGCTAGTCCCACTCTCTTTCCCTTTTCCTTTTCCTTTACTCTTATCTACCACTAAAACTTCAGGAAGTGTAGGAGTTAATGGTATACAGTCATCAGCATCAGCAGCACTTACTGTATATAATACAACAAACTTCTCTATCTTATGAGCATCCACCATTTTTAACACATCAGCATCAGTTTTTACTAGCACTAAACCATTTTCAAGGCTCATATCAGCAAGTTTGTAGTAAATAAGGTCCCCATGTTGATACCCATATTTCCCTAAAATAGATTCCAGCTTAAAAATGGACAAACAATCACTATCAAAAGGCTCATCATGTGCAGTAACATCACCATTAACATATACCAAACCATTTAAATTCTTGAATCTTCCCCCAAAGTGAATCTCAAATATAAAAAAATCATCATCATCCATTTTTGGAATAAATCTGAGCACAAAATAATAAGACTTTGTCAAACTAAATAATCAAACCCTACAGGGACCCAGCACACAGATTCCACAAACACACACAAAGCACATGCACACACATTGATACCCATATTAAATTATGGCAGACACAAAACACTAAATTATGACCATGTGGGGACCAAAGAGGCACTCCTACAGGGACCCAGAACACGGATTCAACAAATCATGCAAAAAGGGCAACACATTCAACACAATAACCAACAAAAATGTAACAAAAAGACAAACATACATCTTTCATTTTCACCACAAAAACCCATCACAACAACCAATCAATATCTTTGCTTTTTGACTTCATCACAACAACCAACATATATATATTTCCAACTCTTTAACAAAATAAAAGAGCAGAGCTTCGTTTATTACCGAGAATAAAGGTGTTTTGGCTATGGAGATTGGAGCTTCAGCTGGACCAATGTTGGCTATGGAGATCGGAGCTTCAGCGCCGGGGATTGAATGGTTGGGTCAGCGCCGGTGAGATCGGGGTATTCTCCTTGGGTCAACGCCGGTTTTGGGGGGTTATTGATCGAAGGTTTTGGTTTTGGGGGCCAATTTGTTACACAGCTGTTCATTTGTTTTTTATCTCAGATTAGTTAAGGGGGGTAAAGGGTAATTCTGGGATTTGAAAAAAAATAAGTTGGTAAAGTTAATCTGGTGGGCCCGAGAGCACGTGTGTGTCACGTGTGGCTCCATTTTATCTATTTTAACTGAATTTTGGCATCGGGGGGTAACGGCCGTGCAATTTTAATAGTTTAGGGGGTCAATTGTTACTTTTTAAAGTTTAAGAGGTGAAGTGAAAAATGGGTGATAGTTCAGGGTGGTAAAGTGTAATTAACCCGAACATTATTGGATGCAAATGGGTTTTCCGCATCAAACGTCGTGCATATGGGTCCATTGAACATCACAAAGCACAACTAGTGGCAAAAGATTTCCACCAACAACCTAGCCTTGACTATGGTGAAACATTTAGTCCGGTTGTCAAATCGGTCACTATCCGCACTGTTCTCTCTCTTGTTGTAGCTCATGAATGGTCCATTCGTCAGCTTGACATAAAAAATGCATTCCTCCATGGCTTTTTGGATGAACCTCTATTTATGCTGTAGCCACCTAGCTTCATCCATCCTCAAAAAATGTATTAAGTGGTTGGACTCACTAGCTCAAAAACTGAACTCGACTATAAGAGGTTGCTCTACATCATCGGCTACAGTGCCGGAGATAGATCTTGTAATGCTTTTAGTTATATTTGTACTGAGTCAATGTAATATTTGTTCGAACGTTCAGTGAATAAAATTGTTATTTGTTCTCGTTGATTTGGTGCAATATATATATATATATTTTTAACTCTAATGCAGTTATACTTATTATAATAACATAACTGAATTATCTATAAATAGTAATGGTTAGATGGGCATCCCAAATATATATATCGAGGAACATTTTCTTTTTTTTGGTAACTTACATAGATTTAGCTCTTGCACATTTTCTTTTAGTTATATTTGTACCGAGTCAATGTAATATTTGTTTGAACGTTCAGTGAATATATAAAATTGTTATTTGTTCCAGTGGATTTGATGCAGTTTTTATTTTATTATTTATTTATTTTTACCCTGGTGCAATTATACTTATTATAATAACATAACTGAATTATGTATAAATAGTAATGGTTAGATTGGCATCCTGGGTATATCAAGAACATTTTCTTTTTATTGGAAACTTACACAGATTTAGCTCTTGAACTCCAATTTCACCTTCCACCTTACTCTTACAAGAGACAGAGGTGCTTTATGAGCAAAAGCTTTGCTCATTCACGTAAGATATTTAAAGTATACGTCATGGTTTGCTTTATTTATTTATTTATTTTTTATAACGTTAGGAAACTTTTCTAAAAAAAAACCCTTTAGACTCGCCTAGGCAATAAAACATAGAGACATACACCGCTGACAACATAATTCTCGATAGAGTATATCAAAGAACTCCAAACTGATCAAATTAACCATCTTAATAACTACACAAACTTCTTCTCAAAAAAAAAAAGAAGAAGAAGAAATAACTACACAAACTCAAAATGCATGCTATGTAACTGAGAGTCTTGTTGCTCAGCTAACACCTTTGGGTAAGTTCAAATCTCTCACACTCAACTACTGAATAAGAAAATAAAAAAGCATCCTACGGGAATTCTAAACTTGAAAATTTATGTGCTCAACTTCTTTCTTTTACTACAATGTTTTAAACACTAAGCCAATCTATAACTATCCATGGTAAACACAAATCAATCCAAACAAAAATAAGGAAGAAAAAAAAAGTAGCCAAACATACCTCTAAAGCGATCAAATCCAAAATTGGTGTTAGAGCCCAACAATTCGTCTGGGTAGAAATTTTATAATGTTAATTAATTTTTTGAGATTATATGTTATGGGTAGAAGTGAAAATGATCAAGATCATGTTATTATATTTATGTCAGGTTAGGCATTACTCAAACTCACGTTATTTCTTTTCAATTTGAAATGACAATAAACGATAGTCAATCCAAGAATTCCCATGACATATGTTTAAAAATAAACATTGTATTAAAACATGTAATACATTGTATTAAATTTTTTGTTAACATAACATAGTTATGTTATTTATAAATATAAGAATCACCTTTAAATTACATGACAATTACTTTGCACTAAATACATAAATATTATATATATAAATTATAGCACTATATAATAATAATAATAATAATAATCTAATAATAATATAATAATATAATAATAAATATATATATAATAATAACGTCATTATCATTTATATGTAGAATAATTTGAAGATATTTTTTATATATATTTTATATTTTTATTTTGAATTTAAAAAGAAAGAAAAAATAAGTGATAAGTTGTCGGAGACGAAACCGGAACCGATGACACAATAATTGAACTTTGCTGAAAAGTAAATTTCTTCTTCTCAACAAGAACTTTCCTTATATATATTTCTCCTAATATCTCAGAATTGAAAAAAAAAAAAAAAAAAAAAAAAAACAACACGAGGGTTTAGAAAATGGATGCATTACAAGAAAACAAGAAGATTATTCAGCTTTCCCTCATCTCTGGATTAGGTGGTTTTTTGTTTGCCTTAGATGCTGGTAAGTTTTTAAATTTTGATTGACCTCATAATATTATGCCACATAAACACCTCATCATTTTAATAAACATATTCCAAATATATATATATATATATATATATATATGAACCACACTTATCATAAATCAAGATTTTTTTTGTTCTTAGAGTGATTTGAAGTCGGTATATGTTTGTATGATTGAAGCAACAAAAAATATATACAATAAATGGTAGATAAAGAGAATAGGAGAGATAATTTAAACTAAAAATATTTAAAAAAATGAGTTCAACATACATTCTAATACATTTAAACCTTTTGCGGGTACATGAAACTATAAAGTATAGAAGTATAAATTGACACTTAAGTATTTGTCAATCTTTATAGAACTTATGACATATGTTTCAACATAACCATTTATATAACCTTAAACATGTGTCCTAAACATGTGAAAATAGTTAATAATTTTTTATGTCATCTGGGACTACGTGGATAATCGTTGTTGATATTGTGATGTGGGTTTTGAGACATGAGCTTAAGATGTGACTTTAATTGGAGCTTCAACAAGTATAAGTATAACCCCAAAAGAACCGAATAGATTCAGAAACCAAACCTAGCCTAAAGCATATTCTAATGCATATGAACATAAACATAACATACATATATACCGGTGAGCATGAGAGAACCGATTCTTGGGGAAACTGGAACTTGTTAATCAAGAGGTAACGCGTTCAATGACATAACCTTTGAGAGAGTTTTTTCTTTTTTTCTTTTTTAATTTAATTTAATTTAATTTTTTTAGGGAAATTAAATTAATGTACATGTGTTACCTTTTAATTTAGCCACATAACCGGTTTGTAACCCTAAACTACAAACTGATTTATAACTAAATTATGTCCTTTATTTATTAATCCTAATTTAAATTTGGTTAGTTGGACTTTTGTTCTTATTAGTAGAATAAGAACCACTAATTTAATTTAATTTACTTTTTTCGGTTTTTCATGTAAGAATTTAATTTATGTAAATAAGAATCTTCAACTATCATGAAAATCACATAATAATCTTTTATGCGGAAATAAGCATTTCATAAAACATACTGGAATCAGCCATAACGAAATCTCCTTGAAGAAAGCTTGTAGAAATGTTTCTCTCACTTAGCCCCTTTTCTTTGCTTCACCAGAAAATATGGGAAATCTGATAGAATGAAAAGTATGGGTAGAGAGAGGACAGTTCCTACGTAAAAAATAAATAAAGCGGTTATCCTACTCCCCATAAAAGTAGGCATATAGGAAAATAACTTCCCCTATTATTTCTCACAGTAAATATCAGTTTTCCAAAGCCAATAAATACCTTATCATCAATTTTTTCCAAAGCCATAAGTACCTTATAACATTATTAGTCCAAATAATATCCATATTGCCCTTTCATGTGGGACATATTTTAACATTCTCCCACTTGGCCCATATGAATGACACTTATTTGGATTGACAAGATAAACATAATATGCGCATAACATTAGCTTATTCGCACTTTAGTGAGATTACAATAATATCATAATTAAATAATTTACCAACATGAGTCATGGCGGTAAATATCAATAAAGCGACATCTTCCCTTCCATGCACTACAATGCTAGCAAATCACTTAATCATAATCCATAATAGGAAGTAACTGTAATGTCCCCATAATGTCTTTGTCAAAGATGATTCCTACCATCAATGATCCATCTTCATAATTACGTAAATGATGGTAAGCAGGAAAAATGTCAGAAACACAATTAGTGATATCTCTATAGATGTTATAGAACGAAAAACATAAAGATCCACAAACATACCTCAGGAATTGCAACAAAGACCCATGCGATCGACATGTTCTTTAAATGTCTTTGGTGCTAACCCTTTAGTCAAAGGATCTGCAATCATGAGCTCAGTCTTAATATGTTCTATAAACACTGTTTGTTTCTGAACTTCCTCCTTAACGGCCAAATATTTGAGCTCCATGTGCTTAGCGCCATTAGAATATTTGTCGTTCTTGGAGAAAAAGACTGCTGCAGAATTATCATCACAATACATTCTCAGCGGCCTAGCAATGCTGTGTCGACAATTCCAAGTCCTGAGATAAAATTCCGCAACCATAAAGCATGAACTGTGGCCTCAAAGCATGCCACAAATTCAGCTTCCATACTAGATGCTGCTATGATAGTCTGTTTGGCGCTTTTCCATGATATTGCTCCTCCAGCTAATAGAAACAAGTAACCAAAAGTTGACTTCCGACTATCAACACAACCAGCAAAATCTGAGTCGGAGTAGCCAACCACCTCCAACTAATCAGATCTCCAACTAATCGATCTTCGATACGTGAGCATATAATGTCTTGTTCCCTTCAGATATCTTAAAACTTTCTTTACAGCTTTCCAATGCTCCATTCTGGGATTACTTTGGTATCTCTCGAGCATTCCAACTGCAAAACTAATGTCCGGTCTTGTACAAGTTTGAGCATACATCAAGCTTCCAACAACAGATGCATAAGGAATATTTTCCATCCTTTTCTTTTCTAATGCATTCTGTGGACAATCCTTTTCACTGAACTTGTCCCCTTTACAAATAGGAGCAGGAGTGGCTGCACATTCAGCCATATGAAATCTTTCAAGAACTTTATCGATATATCTTTTCTGAGACAACCCTAACAATCCACGTGATCTATCGCGAAATATTTCAATTCCTATCACGTAAGTTGCCTCACCCATATCTTTCATTTCAAAGTTCATAGAAAGAAATCTCTTGGTTTCACTCAGCAAACCAAGATCATTACTGGCAAGCAATATGTCGTCAACATACAGAATCAAGAAAATAAACTTGCTCCCACTGACCTTTAGATATATAAACCGATCAACGGTATTTTCCTTAAATCCAAAGGACGTGATGGTATCACTAAACTTAAGATACCATTGTCTGGAAGCTTGTTTAAGTCCATAAATTGACTTCTTTAATTTGCATACCATATGCTCCTTTCCTTTAATCAAGAAACCTTCAGGTTGATCCATATAAACCTCTTCATCTAAATTCCCATTTAGAAAAGCTGTTTTCACATCTATTTGGTGTAATTCCAAATCGAAATGAGCCACCAAAGCCATTATGATCCTAAGAAAGTCCTTCTTCGATACAAGAGAGAACGTCTCTTTGTAATGAACACCTTCCTTTTGAGTAAAACCTTTTGCAACAAGTCTAGCTTTATGTCGTTCAATATTGCGATTGCAGTCTCGTTTGGTCTTAAAGACCCACTTACATCCGACTGTCTTAAAACCTTCAGGCAAATCAACGACGTCCCAAACTTCATTTTGTTCCATTGATTTTAACTCATCATTTATAGCATTGATCCATTTTTCAGAATCACTACTTTCAATGGCTTGTGAAAATGAAACCGGATCTTTACTAGTCCCTAATCAGATCTTGTAAATAACCAAATAATCAGATTCTTGTAGATATACCAAATAATCTCTTTGATCTTGAAATGCCATTCCTTGCTAATCTCCTTTCTCTTTGAGATCTCCTTAATGCCATTCCTTGTGATTGCTTGGCAACTGGTTCATTGGTGACATTCTCATTATGGAGTGACTGATCACTAGATTGTTGTTCAATGTTATCATACTGTTCGACAACTGGAGAAACAACAATTTCCTTTGAAGTTACGAGTATCGGGATAGGCACCCGAACTTCTTCGATGACCACATTACGTGATACATCACTCCCACTAATTTCACCATTTTCAAGAAATCTGGCATTTTCGGTTTCAACAATTCTCTTACTATGGTTAGGGCAATAAAATCTATACCCTTTGGACTTCTCTAGGTAACCAATAAAGTACCCGCTTACAGTTCTAGAATCCAACTTCTTTTCATGTGGATTATAGATCCTAGCCTTTACTGGACAACCCCAAATATGAAAATGTCTCAAACTCGGTTTCCTTCCTGTCCACAATTCAAAAGGAGTCTTTTGAACTGCCTTATTAGGAACCCGGTTAAGCAAATAAACGGCTGTCTTAAGGGCCTCCATCCACAATGAAATGGGTACTGAGGAGTTACTTAACATACTCCTAACCATTTCCATAAGTGTACGATTGCGCCTTTTAGCCACACCATTCTACTGAGGCGTACCAAGCATTGTGTATTGTGCACAAATACCATGCTCTTCTAGGAATTTAGCAAACGGTCTTGGACATTGTCTTATTCCATCATACCTTCCGTAATACTCACCACCTCTATCAGATCGAATGATTTTCACCTTTCTATCTAATTGTCGCTCAACTTCAGCAATATATGCCTTTAAAGCATTTATTGCTTGAGACTTTTCATGCAACAAATAGACATAACCATAACGTGAAAAATCATCGATGAAAGTGATAAAGTACTTTTCTCCACCAAATGACGGGAAGTCGAAAGATCCACAAATATCAGTATGGACAATCTCCAGAAGATTTCCACTTCTTGTGGCGCCTTTCTTTGTATGTTTGGTTTGCTTTCCTTTAATGCAATCCACACATACATTGAAATCAGTAAAATCAAGATTTGAAAGAATTCCATCTTTTACTAATCTCTCCATTCTTTCTCTGGATATGTGACCCAGTCTTTTATGCCACAAGAAAGAAGAATTCTCATTAACTCTGCTACGTTTAGTTCCAACATCATGATGCAGGGTGAGTAGTGTTTTAGCAAAATCTTTGTTAAGATTAAATCTATATAACCCCTCAGATAAAACACCAGAACCAACAAATGAGTCATTTCTTAACAAACGAAAACCCTTATGTTTAAAATACAAAGCATAACCATCATAATCAAGTCTTGACATGGAAATTAAATTTCTAGAAATAGTAGGAACATAAAAAGTATCAAATAGGTCCAAACAATGGCCTGACTCTAAAAACAAACGTAAAGTTCCAACACCAACAACTGGTACTTGAGTTCCATTTCCCAAGACTATAAAATGCTCATTTTCCTTTATGTTCTGGATCGAAAGGTATCCCTGCATCGAATTTGAAACATGAATAGTAGAACCAGAGTCAATCCACCATGTATTAGAAGGAACTTGAGTCATATTTGATTCGAAACATACATAAGCCAAAAGCTTACCCTTCTTTTCGAACCAAGCTCTACGTTTTTGGGCAATTTTTCTGTAAATGCCCATAGCCATGACAGAAATAGCATTTCGGTCCATTATGTTCCTTCTGGCGGGTCCCATTGACATGAGAAGGTCCCGCAACCTTCAATGGATCTTTCTTGAAACTCTTCTTCGGTTTCATTTCCTTTGCTTCCAACTCCATGACTCATAACATTAACTGAATGTTGTCCTTGTTGCCTAAGTCTTGCCTCTTCTTGAATTAACATACTCGCCAATTCATTCACATTCCACTTTTCCTTAATAGTGTTATAGTGAATCTGAAATGGCCCATACTGAGTAGGCAAGGAATTCAGAATAAATTGAACAAGGAAACTTTCATCAACATTCATACCCAGAGATTTGAGTCTGGCAGCTAGATTAGTCATTTCAAGGACATGCTCATTCATTCCACGGCTACCATCAAATTTCATGGTGGTAAGCTCAGCCATTAATCTCCCTCCAAGGGACTTATCTGCTGAACGAAACCGATCTTCCACAGCCTTGAAATATTCCTTTGCATTTTCAATTTGAGGAAGCGTTGATTTAATATTGTTCGCAATACACATTCGCATAAACATGATGCTTAATCTGTTCGATCTTTCCCATGACTTAAACAAAGCTTGCTGCTCCGAACTGCTTGTTTCAGTAATAGCAGCCGGTTTGTCAATTCGCAGTGCTAAGTCAAGATCCAGAACACCAAGGTGAAACTGAATCTGTTCCTTCCAGTCAGAGAAATTAGATCCACTAAAGACTGGAACAGAAGAAGCTAGCGAATGAAGCGAAACAGGAACTGACACTGCAATAAAATCATCACAACATTAATGCTTTGAGAAGATCAATTCCATTAGTAATATTGCGTTCAATCTTTGGATTAACTAATGCAATATACTAATATTCAAATTTAATGATGATTTTCATTCACCTAGGCATAATTGATAACTCTTTAAAATTTGATTGGTTTGTCACCTTTGGGCATCCATTCCAATCTCACTTTCATTCTATCAATTAACCTAATTAATTTAATGACTACTTGAAAGTTGGTGCACCTTTGGGTCAAACCATAATAATCAAATAATCATTTCATAATAATTTTGCAAAGTCATAATTCAATTCAATATTTATAACTTTTCCAGCAAGATCACTTTGGTGACAACATGCTAAACATAATATAAATATTGATTGATAAATAACCAAGCAAAAATCTGTTCACGTTCAAAACAGATAAATAATTTCCCAAAATAAAAAATATTATCATGAAAGAGAGTATTTCAATTGGTAAGCATGCATTGTATTGAACACTACGACGTTCTGAGTTCAGATTCTAGTATTCTCTTTTAATTATCTCAATTACATGCAAAATTCAGCCCATAACAGTTCAGCCCATGCATTGATACAATTATTAACCCCAATATAAGTAAGTCCAATAAAACAACAAAGAGAACTTTATTTGGCCACAAAATCAAATTTGAATTGGCCAGTGGGTTTCATATAATGCATGCAACAAATCCGGAATCAACCCACACGAAATCAAGTCAATAACGTGAAACCCCATCATAGATCAAAACAAACAGTAAAATACCAATAAATCCGGTGAAATAACAATACAGTGAACATTCGAATTTAGCAATTAACAGTGAGATATAAATGTGTGTTCCGAACATCATAGAACACAAAACATTGCACATAAAACAACAGCGAGATCAAAAATATTAATGAAATCGATCTCTATATTAAAAGGAAAATCATGATAGTTTCAACCATACGCTCTGATACCACATGTAAGAATTTAATTTATGTAAATAAGAATCTTCAACTATCATGAAAATCACATAATAATCTTTTATGCGAAAATAAACATTTCATAAAACATACTGGAATCAGCCATAACGAAATCTCCTTGAAGAAAGCTTGTAAAAATGTTTCTCTCACTTAGCCCCTTTTCTTTGCTTCACCAGAACATATGGGAAATCTGATAAAATGAAAAGTATGGGTAGAGAGAGGACAATTCCTACGTAAAAAAAATAAAATGACAGTTCGTAGAGCTTGGTTCGAAAAGAAGGGTAAGCTTTTGTAATGTTTCGAAAAAATAAATTCCTTCTAAAGGTGGATTGACGGTTATCATGTTTCTACTCCCCATAAAAAAATCTGTAGGTATGGGTAGAGAGAGGACACATAAAAAAAATAAAATGGAAACTCCCCATAAAAGTAGGCTAGGAAAATCCCCTATTATTTCTCATAGTAATAGTGCATTAGTTTTCCAAAGCCAATAAGTACCTTATCACATTAAGTCCAAATAATATCCATATTGCCCTTTCATGTGGGACATATTTTAACATTTCCCACTAAAAGTAATGGTCAACTTTAAACAAAAGTTGTTATTTAACTACAAACTCTAAACAAACTTACTTATGTAAAAAAAATAAAAGTTCTTTCTTCTTCTCAAAACAAGAACTTTCCTTAGCATATATAATCTCCTAATATCTCAGAATTGAAGAAAAAAAAAGAAAAAACCAACAACAACAACAACGAGGGTTTAGAAAATGGATGCATTATAAGAAAACAAGAAGATTATTCAACTTTCCCTTATCTCTGGATTAGGTGGTTTTTTGTTTGCCTTAGATGCTGGTAAGTTTTTAATTTTTGATTGACTTCATAATATTATGCCACATAAACACCTCATCATTTTAATAAACATATTCCAAATATATATATATATATATATATTAATGAACCACACTTATCATAAATCAAGATTTTTTTTGTTCTTAGAGTGATTTGAAGTCGGTATATGTTTGTATGATTGAAGCAACAAAAAATATATACAATAAATGGTAGATAAAGAGAATAGGAGAGATAATTTAAACTAAAAATATTTAAAAAAATGAGTTCAACATACATTCTAATACATTTAAACCTTTTGTGGGTACATGAAACTATATAGTATAGAAGTATAAATTGACACTTAAGTATTTGTCAATCTTTATAGAACTTATGACATATGTTTCAACATAACCATTTATATAACCTTAAACATGTGTCCTAAACATGTGAAAATAGTTAATAAATTTTTATGTCATCTGGGAGTACGTGGATAATTGGCATCAGAATATTCAATTATATCAAGAATGTTGGATCTCCAATTTGTGAGCGTAAAATCTTTAATGACTGCAAGTACTTGTAGACACCTCATTCTGTTATCCTAATTGTTAAGCTCAAATTAAAAGATTAATATACATTTCACATCCCAAGGAAAAAAAACATAATTTTGACTATTATGAATTCTTAGAAATAATCTCAATTAAACCTAGATAGGGTAATGATCAGAACCATATATCACAAGCCCAAATCAGACCATTCCGATTCAAAGTTATAGCTAAATCAAGATTTAATGGTAAAGATGCATAAATAAAATTAAAACCAATCCCATACGATTATTTCCCTTGAATATTAATTGATTCCTTAGGGAATTTATTATTACTGAAATAGGTGTAAATTTTTTATTTGTTGAGAATTGATTTAACTATGCACATATACAGATGAGATAATTTTAATTCAAACTAGTCGCAAATCCATGCGATGCATAGGAAAATTATTGAAAATAGGATCTAAATTAATTGTGATTCCTGTTACTTCTTTTGTTGAATATGTATTTTATTTTTTCTTTTTTGTAGTTCGAAATGTTGTAGGCAAAATTAATAAAGAGACTTTGCAGATCGGATTGATAGATCCAACTTTTTGGTTAAAAAAAATAACTAAGAAAGTATATTTACCATAGGATAATTAAAAAATTTAATATAATGTAATTTTTTTTTTTTATATATATATATTATATATATATATATATTCTTTTGGCATAAGTTGAATATAGTCCAATTTTTATAAAACACGATTCATGTTTATATTTACCATATGGATTATGTTTCCAACCAAAAATAAAATAAATGATACTTAAAATAAGAAGAATGACAAATAAATACATAGACACATGATTAAATGATCAAACCTAAATAATTTTCACAACTCATTTCAAGCTCACGTGGTTTCATTATAACAAATCCATCCACATTTCTCCATTGCCAGTAACAAAAATTAAATGAAATACATAAGAAAAAAAAGGAACTCTTTGATGAAAATTGATAATTATGATTATTATTAAAAGATATTTATAATGTGTTTATATATGAAATATATTTTAGTATTAGACATTTATTATGATTGTGTTGTATATATGGAATAATATATTCTTTATATTAAAAAAAATATGATGTGTCAAGATTCTAATGGAATGTTTAATTATAGAATAAAATTTATATTCAATTAGAAAATATATATTAAAATAATAAGGTGTAAAATTAAGAGATTTTAAAAGCTTATATGACGCAATATTATGAGGTTAACCAAAAGTCAAAAAAGTTTCGGTTTTACATTATAGTATAGATTTGGAGGGAATCAAATCATAATTAATTGAAAATCACCCAAATATGGAATTTTCATAAATATTTGATACCTAATTAGTATGAGAAGACAAATATAGATTTAGGGGGTGAAAATCAAGCCCTCATAACTGAGTAAAGAAAAAAAAATTAATAAGCACTCTAAAATGTACGAAAATAAAAAATAAAAATGGAAACCAGGTTTAGACCCAAGTGCTAATCAACACTTGGGCTTTCCTTAAAGTGCCGATCCCTCTCCAAGGGCCCAGATCAGCACGCTGAAGGGCCTAAGTGGAACTTCGTTTAAGAATCCAATTTTTGATCTGTTTTGCCTCCAAAATTCAAATTTAAGTAAACATATCTTCAGTTTATGGCATAAGCATGATTTTAGTTGGTCATAATGGCTAAAATTATATCCTTAGCCCCCTCGTTTCACTATAAATACAAGAGGCATACCTCATTGCAAATGGTAAAAAAAAATTCACTAAAAAGAGTTGTAAGAATTTTCATGCTTTCACTCTAAGTTCTAAAACATCCAAAGATAGAGAACCCTCCCGACAGGAGAAAGAACTCATTCTTCTCCCTCTTCACTTCATCAAAATCACAATCTTTAGAGAACCCACACGTGAAAAAGATGGATTCTACTCTCAATTTTCCGAATATTAAGGAATCATCTCAAGAATCCTAGATTGGGACCGAACTCTCGCACTCCACTCCACAGCTCTAAAGCTTTTAGAGGTTGAGAACCCTCTTGACAGGAGAAAAAAAAAATTGTTCTTCTCCCTCTTGATTTCATCAACCTTCATCATCTCGAAGTCCCCCTAAGGTAAGAGAATAGTGGGGAGCAGCTGTCCGGAATTTTTTTTTTATAAAAAAATCCAAAAAACTTCGAAAGGCATACAAGAATCCATGGAGAACAACTCTCTTGCATGCAGGTGTAAATCTATATCTTTCTTATTTTTTATTTTTATTTTTAGAGCACTTTTTAAGTGCCGATAGAAATCATACTCTAACCTAATTCTAATTTGTAAATATGAGAGATCAAATTCACACCCTCATAGAGGGATGGAGACCAAAAGGGAGGGAGGAATCCACTGGGCCAAATGCCCAGTGATCTATATCTCTTTTTAATTACTAGTTATAACATGTTTTAGATGATGATATGAGTTAACTTAGGTCGAATATGCTACTTTTGAGATATATCAAATATTTTCAAAACCATAGGTTGTTAGATCTTGTTTATTCCAACAATGATGAAAATTTTGTTTTTATATGCATCAAACATGTATTTTTGAAATATTTATAAAATTTTCAAAACCCCAAATGTTGGATCCTTATTTTCAAACAATGACATGAAATCTTGTTTGCTTGACATGTTGGAGGTTTTGCTTGGATGACATGGATCAATGACCATTATTTTGTAGAAGACAAACCTTGATTGGGCGGATCTTCTCATCTCGTAACAAAGCTTCCAAATCAAGATCAATGGTTGTAGTCCAAAGTATAATCCAATGTAAATTTTATATTTTTAAAATGTAATTGGAGTTCAAAGTTACATCTTTTTCTGATTGCATGTATCTAGGATTATGTCCATGTAAGTCACAAATTTTATGTTCAAAGATATAAAATTGTACCATTTTTCAATCAATGAAAATGAGAAGTTCAATTCCAAATTCAATGCAATGGTTTTCTTACTTTTTTTTACAACCTTAATAAAATAAGTCGTGATTCCATTAAAAAGTACAACTCTTGATTTATAGGGGAGTGCATCCATAAGGAAAAACCAAATTTTTTAGGTGCATTAAAATTAAGAAGATGTTCAATCATCATTATTTTAATTTAAAATCTAGTGAGGTTTGGTAGCTTTCGAGTTATTCAAACTAGGATCACTCAAGTATCTTCCAAGTACACCAATAGCATAAGCAATATTAGGTCTTATACATACTTGAGCAAACATTAAACTACCCATAACTGATGCATATAGGACTGCTTGCATCCATGTTCTCTCACTATCATTCAGAGGGCATTGAGACTCAAAGAGTTGATCACCCTTCACAATAAGTGCTTTTCTAGAAGAACAAGATTGCATGTTAAAAATTTGTATGCCCAATACATAAGAGACTTCTCCAAGATCTTCATGTCAAAATGAGAAGATAAAATATGCTTTGTCTTAAGCAAAAGCTCAGTGTCATTTGCTATGAGCAATATATCATCCACATACAGCACAAGCAACGTATATTTTCTCCCACTGACCCTTAAGTCTATGCATTGATCAACAGTGTTCTCCTTAAAACCATAGGAGGTAACAACCTCATCAAACTTCAAATACCACTGTCTTAATGCCTGCTTAAGCCCATAAATGGATTTCTTAGGTTTGTATATCATGTATTCTTTTCTAGACACTTGAAAACCATGCGGTTGCATCATGAATACATCCTCAAATAGATTCCTCAATAAGAAAAGCTGTTTTGAAATACATTTGATGTATCTCTAGATCATATGGGTTACCAGTGCCATGATTATCCAAAGAGTCCTTGGTAGAAATAGGTGAGATTGTATCTTTATAATCAATGTCCTCTAGCTAAAACCTTTAGCCACAAGTCTTACTTTGTATCTTTCCACCTAGCCTTTAGAATCATGTTTGGTTTTAAAAACCCACTTGATCAACTGGCCTACAACCATCTAGAAACTCAATCAAATCCCACACATTATTGCGACACATCAATGCCATTTCATCATGCATGGCATCCATCCAACATGAAGATTGAGGACTATCAATGGCCTCCTGAAATGTTTCCATAGGAAACCACAGGTTTATGGGTCCTCTATGATCTTTTCAAAATAGTATTACCAATCATCCCTTCATTAATAGTGGGTTCAGTGTCAACAGTAGGCTCTTGAGTAACAACAAGAAGTTGCTCAATTGGGGGTGATACAATCACTAGTAGTGAAAGAACAGGATTAGGATGACGCCACGTTCCTCCTTTAATGCAACTTCACATGGTATGAAACTTCGATTGTCAATATCATCCTCAAAGAAAATGGTACGATCAGACTCAATGAGTCTAGTAAAATGAGATGGGCAGTAAAATCTAGATCCCTTTGAGCCAATGCAATAACCTATAAAATGTCCATTAACATCTTGGGGTCAAGTTTCTTCTATTGTGGATTATATTGTATCTTTGCGTTACAACCCCAAAAATGAAAATGGTGCAAGCTAGGTTTCTTTCCTGGCCATAGCTTATAAGGAGTTTTAGGAACTAACTCACTTGGCACCTGATTAATAGCTTATGTACTACAATCTTTGTAAGATGTCCAGTTCCTTGATATTATTAGCATTTTCTTAAGCTAGTTTTTATTTATTTATTTTATTTAAATCAGATTGGGGTGATTGACGCGGTCAGAAATGCAACAGATAGAGAGAAGATTTTGCATCTATTAATGGCTTAAACTTAGACAAGGGATTTTTTTTGAACTTATGAATTTTATGTAGAACAAGTTGTAGTTATTAATATTGTGAAGTGTTATAATTTTTCTATCTTTTTTGTAGATTTCTTGATTTTGTGAATGTTGTTCTTTAATTTAGTCTTTATAATTATTAAACAACAATTTATGCTGTACAAAAAAAAAAAAAAAAAAATGGTTGAAGAAATACCTTATCGGCTATCGCAACAAAATAGTTGTGACAATCAATAGAAATCAATTTATGTATAACTTTATTGCAACAAAAATAATTGAAGCAATATCTTATTACAATGAAATAGTTGTGGCAATAAATAGCTGTATAATTTTATTGCAACGAAATGGTTGAAACAATACTTCATCGCAACAAAATAATTGTGGCAATAAATAAAAATAAATTTGTGTATAACTTTATTGCAACGAAATAGTTGAAGTAATATCTTATCGCAACAAAATAATGGTGGCAATAAATGAAATTATCGCAACAAAATTTTTGTTGCATTATATGATATTTATTGCAACGACAAATTTTGTTGTGAAAATCTATTACCACGGAGTTTATTGCAACTGCTTGCAACGACTAAATTTCGTTGCGATAAAAGTTTATTGCAACGAAATGAAAGTTATTGCAATGAAAAATTTTAACCTTTTTTTCCTTTAGTGTTTTGCAATCTTCGAAGCCTTACCCAACAGAGATACAAGCACCATGTCCATAAAAGTACAATTTCTCCATTCTACAATCCCATTTTGTTCGGGAGTTCCAACCATTGTATATTGAGCTTCAATGCCACATTCTTGAAGAAACTTTAGAGCAAAAGGTCAAGGATTATGCCCAGTTTCATCATATCTTCCCTAATACTCACCACTTCTATCTGATCTTACAAATTTAAATTTCTTGCCTTTTTGAAGTTCTACTGAAAAGCTTCTAGAGAAACTGAATTTTCACGAATGAGCTCAAAATGAAAATCTTAAAACCTATTAACTCCCATTGACCTCTCTAATTGATTAGGGTATCAAGTACTTCAATTAAATCCCATTTTTATGGGATTTCAACTAAAATCAACATGATTTCCTCTTCAATTAATCAAATTATACCATATGAGTGTGTGCATAGTTGTACTAACTCTAGACAAATCAGATTTTACACCTATTTCGTTATTGACTTTTTGCTCTAAATTCAGCTTCTGAGGTTCCCCTAGTCCAAACTCAATATTTGATGGTTCACTATTACTAGTTACCTTATTGGCAAATCTTGCTGTATCATTTAGTGCCTTTTGTCATTGATAGGTGTAGTTGCCTCCTTTGGAAGCTGTGACTTCTGCTTGGTATTGTGTTGATTCCTGGCTAGCAGGGGCTCTCTTCCACTTTGTTTATTCTTGTAATGCACCATGTTATTTTCCGGAGCTGAAAATAAAAAATAAAAAATTACATAACCTAAAATCTTAAGTTCCAAGAGATGAACTGAACAAAGAAGCTACAACTAATAAAACAAAGATTTTATGAGCAACATACTTTCGTCATCATCAATGCCATCAAAGAACTTTGTTTCTGGCCAATTTAAAACACAAGGAAGCTGCTTTTATTAAGTAAATAACCATAAATGCGAAGATAGAACATACAAATGCGATAGAAAAAATCTCTGTTTTAGCAAAACTTCACGAAAGCAATTCAAGGATTAGGAGAAGATCTTACTTTTAATATAAGTGGATAATGATGATTGAATACATTTCAAAAGCAGCAGTGTTCTAGTTACTGTTTAATTAGGCAAATGAGTATATTCTTTCCTTCGTCTTTTTTCTTGTGACATTGTAGTACATTCAAGATTATTTTGGCTAGTGGAAAAATATTTCCATCAGGTTGAAACGATTTGAGTATTTAAATCAATGGCCGTTTGAGTAAACCAGCAGAAGTTCATATCATCCAAAGTATGTCTCAGTATGCCTTACACCAAATAGTATGCTTCATTATGCCTTGGACAATATAGCATAGCCAAATTCATGTCTCAGAAGCTTTCAGTGCTACTTGGCTATATCATATATATCATCTGTCGAAAGGAAATGATCAATGTATTGCACTAATTGAAGAATAGAGTGTACTTCTAAACAAGTTTGAAGGAAAATTATCGCAACTCACTACATGATGACTAACACGACTATAAACGTGGATGTTGTAATGAATCGCCACATAAAAAAGTTAAGAGTATATTCCTCCAAAGTGATGTCTGCCACTACATTCCTAGAATCTTCAAGAAATTTAAGGGATAACAAAGGAAATTTGAAGAACAAAGAGGTAGCTTAATGTAATAACATAACACTACAGAGGTAGCTCAATCCTTACATTTTTCAGTATCAATTCTCAGTGGTTTCATATTAAAATGTGTTATTAGGATTCTTTTTTCCTTACACGGTATGCAGAATAGGAAATTAAAAAGGAAAAAGGGGATAAGAACATGAAGTACTCACTAGCCAGAGGTCAGTGGAATCTAATTACATTGGTTGTATATCTCATCAACCATATACCACACATGGGCAAAAAAAAATCGTACATGTCATGAATTGAATTTAGTTGAGATGATCTATTTCAACTGGATAGAAAAGTGAAAACATAGACAAATAGTAGAGACAACTAGCCTTAATATCTCAATTTACTCTCCCTTTACAATACTGGTCATATGCACTTGCTACAACAGTGTTCTTAATTAACAGACTTCCCTCAGCCACCTTCACATTGATGTTTACTTTCTGATCACGCACGAAATAATACTTATGCATTATTTTCCAATGCCACTATGACACCTCTGATTTCCTTGAAAGTATTTGATAATTGTTTGAAGAAATGCTTTTTTCCATGAGTTGATGAGCATATTAACCTTCCGCATGTTGTTGTCTCCTTTTTATTTATTTATAATATTGCACAAAAAATATTGTGTACTAGCCCTACTAACTTAAGGCTGGTTGCTGAGAAAATATAAACACAAGGTGTAGTAATAGTAAAAATGAAAAATATATGAAACCAGATAATGTAATATATCTCAAAGTTAATAAGTAAAAATTATATTAACTCAACATGCAAAAATTAGCTTCAATTTGTTATAACTTTTCTTCTCCAATGTTAAAATCTATTGCATCCCATATTCCCAAGTATTTGATCAAGTCCTTCGTCTTTTAAGCTGTTCGGAATGACTTGGGTAGGCAAGTTATAAGGTTGGTTGGGAGATAACAAGAACCACTTTGCACAAGTTGGAAAGTTCCTTCGGTTTTCAGTCTGGTAGCCAAAATGCATCATTGGAAGCATTACGTCGTCAGGTCCCACCTATAAGACAAGCAAGATCATTATAATTAGCTTGTCACTCTGGCTAGGAAAAATATTCAAATGAAAATTATAACAACAACAACAAAAATCATGGAAAAATGAGAAGTAACATAAGGAAATTCATATTATATACTAAGAAATGCAAGTAGTCTCATTTGGTGACCAATGAGAAGTAATTAATAGTAAAATTTCATGTTTAAAGAAATTAAATATATTTTATGCTGGACATATCTAAGCCTCTAATAAGGACAAAGGTAGAGGATATTGAGAAAATTGATTTCTCCTGCAACATCTTCTTTGTAATGTTTTATGGAGTATGCAAATCAACAAATG
The DNA here is from genome assembly GCA_907173295.1 of Fagus sylvatica. Classification (NCBI taxonomy): domain Eukaryota; kingdom Viridiplantae; phylum Streptophyta; class Magnoliopsida; order Fagales; family Fagaceae; genus Fagus; species Fagus sylvatica. Next base: position 60,599,759 of record OU015761.1, on the reverse strand, counting down.
CCACCAGCCTCTTGGAGCATTTGGTTGCATAATTTCCAAATATTTGACATTAGTCCTATAGGTATGCTCTAGATACTACAAAGTTTATTACATGACTTTTACAAATTAATGTGTCACCATAAAGGTATTAATTAAGACATTCATTTATTATATTTTGAAATCTATCAATCACATTCATTGGTACATCAGTTTATAGATCTTATATATTAAAAAAAAAAAAAAATCTAATGCAATACATAAAGAGAAAATTCAAAAAATAAAATAGAGGGAAAAATGAAATAGACTCTTACCTGGTATGGAATCCCGCAATAAGGTAGAGCACCATAAAGGGGTGGCAATTGAGCAAATGGTTGAATATTCAAGCTGTCATGTTGGAATTGGTTCGCATTCTGATATGGGGTTGTAGCCTAAAACAATAAAGGAAGCCATTTTAAAAACTAATAAATTCTTTCTATTTGGATAAAGAGTTGACCAACTTAATAGTTAATTCTTTTATTTTAGGGTAAACTACACTATTGGTCCCTAACGTTTACCCAAGTTGCGCGCTTGGTCCCTAACGTTTAAAATAGACAGAAATGATCCCTAACGTTTCAAAACGATGCACCATTGGTCCTTACGTTAGTCTCCGTTAACTTGGTGTATACGTGGCTAACAAAATTATGTCGTGGACAATTTTTAATTGACATGTACTTTTTTTTTAATGACAACTAGGATATGACATGGCACACCCATTTAAAAACAACAAAACCCAAAAAAAATTAACCCAATCCAAATAAAAAAAACCCACCCAAATTAAAATTAACTCACCCCACCCAAATCAAATTAACCCTAAAATTAAATTCTAATTCTCTCTCTCTCTCTCTCTCTCTCTCTCTCTCTCTCTCTATATATATATATGTTTTGTCTCTAAGCTGTAACATTTTCTAGGATATTGAAAGATAGAAAGAAATGGACTCAAATGGGTATGCAGTATAGGGCGGATGCTTCAACCAGTTCTTCAACAATAAACAGAAGCATATGGAAGGGAGGGTGGCGATGGATTTCAAGCTGAAATGACCAGCTGGGCATTTCACAGTATGAGTTACTCTCCAAATGACCAAATTCGAGGAGGGCTTTTGCATTTTCCCGGAATTTCCCCACAAAGTCAATCGGGTATCCAGGCTCACCAAAGCTTTTGAACCTAAAAACCCTCTCTCCTCTCTTTCTTTTCTTGCGGCCTATTAGGTCCAGATGTGACATCTTGACACCAACAAAAGCAAGCTAGCAAGTGAAGCAAGATATAATCAAAGTGGTTATAAGGGAAGCATGAACGAATTAAGATAAAGGGTGAACTTCAAGCATGTTAAGTAACCAAAACAGTCTTTAACATATACTGCATGCTCACACACATGGTGCTTGGGAAATAAAATTGGGTTAATTTTTTTTATTTGGATTGGGTTAATTTTTTTTGGGTTGGGTTGTTTTTAAATGGGTATGCCATGTCATATCCTAGTTGTCATTAAAAAAAAAAAGTACATGTCAATTAAAAATTGTCCACGTCATAATTCCGTTAACCACGTATACACTAAGTTAACGGAGACTAACGGAAGAACCAATGGTGCATCATTTTGAAACGTTAGGGACCATTTTTGCCCATTTTAAACGTTAGGGACCAAACGCGCAACTTGGGTAAACGTTAGGGACCAATAGTGTAGTTTACCCTTTATTTTAATACCAAATTATGTAAATTCAACAAGTAAAATAGAGTGAAAAAATCAACTAGATTCATACATGGTATGGAGCACCATAAATTGGGCCTAGACCCGGTGAAAATTGAGCAAGTTGTGGAATATTCAAATAGCAATTCTCTTTCGCATAACAAATATCATATCAACCCTTAAAAATGTATTAAATGGTTGGACTCACTGGCTCAGAAACTGGACTCGACTATAAGAGGCTGCTCTACATCATCGGCTACAGTGCCGGAGATAGATCTTGTAATGCTTTTAGTTATATTTGTACTGAGTTAATGTAATATTTGTTCGAACCAGTGAATAAAATTGTTATTTGTTCTCGTGGATCTGGTGCAGGTGTTTTTTTTTAACTCTAATGCAATTATGCTTATTATAATATCATAACTGAATTATCTATAAATAGTAATGGTTAGATGGGCATCCCAAATATATATATCGAGGAACATTTTCTTTTTATTGGTAACTTACATAGATTTAGCTCTTGCACATTTTCTTTTAGTTATATTTGTACCGAGTCAATGTAATATTTGTTTGAACGTTCAATGAATATATACAATTGTTATTTGTTCTGGTGGATTTGATGCAGTTTTTATTTATTTATTTATTTTTACCCTGATACAGTTATACTTATTATAATAACATAACTGAATTATGTATAAATAGTAACTAGTCGTAGACCCGCGCGATGGGCGTAATTGTCTTCATACATAAAATGATCTTTTTAAATTGTAATTTGTATGAAATGATCTTGCATGATAAAAACTATTTTATTTAGTAAAAATGTAAGGAAATTTCATTAAGAAATACATACAACATGTGCCGCTCCCTAATTCAAGTAAATATAAATAATTGCAAATGTTGATTACCTATGCTTATTCTCGTTAAGTGATTTTCCAGTCAGGTGCAGGCACAAAACAACAATACCAAAGGACTGACAATTTAAAACATTATTCTTAACATATGATATTATTTTGATTATTTAAAAGATAGTAAATAATTTTTTTGTTATGTAGAAATGATTATTTCCCAATTTCTAATGAAAGATAGAGAAGAATGTTACATTTAATTTGATAATTGGAACATATTTCTACCATAATTTGTTTGCTTGGTAGATAAGGATCGAATTTCTTCAAAGTTTCAGCATGTTAACCCCATTTTAGTTTTACTCGCCCTTGATATGAATTGTATTCTCTAACATTTTTTTTTTTGTAGTAGTTATATTAGTGGGTTATTTCAATTGTATTGAATTTAACGTATTTTCATGTGGTAATTGAAAGGTTTTTAAACTGTTCTGTCTAAGTAATAATTTTTTGCTTTAATATTAATTAATAGCATTATTGTTGTTTATGATGTTTGCTAACACATTTTACTGCCAATCAATGGTGATGAGCAATATTGGGTCTTTAGAGATGCTTGTTTTCTTAACATACAATCAGATAAATGTCCGAATACCAAGAGTTATTGATACAGCTAAAAGATATGTTAGTTTAGAATGGAAAAAGAAGCACTTCAATATGCCAAAAAAAAAAAAAAGCAAAATACTATCATTGAGTCTATATATTAATTATCTTATATTGGTATATGTATTTAACTTATGTATGTATTGTTGTTATTCCAATATTCTTTAAAGTGATGTCAATGGTATGTACCATAATATAATACCTTTTATCTTCTGTGCAGATGTCAATTGATGTAATACATTTTTTCTTCTCTTTCTCTCTGCTCTCTAGGCAGATAATAGTTTCCTCTATATGGGACAATAAATTTTGAATCCTGGGAAAACAATGTTCCTCCAGTCCGCCACTGCAACACATTTTTTAGCTAATATTTAAAAGATGCCTGAATTTTTTTATAAGGAAATAATTTCTTAAAAGCATAAGAAAAGACACAATCCAAATATATTGAAAGTATTCAGTAGTCGTACAATAACAATTATGCACAGATGAATATAGGCCTAAGTAAGGATTTGGCAGAAAACCGTGTGTGAAATAACAACTGAGTATTTCATTGTGTGGCTGAAAAGAGAAGCACCGTGTATACTCACCAAGAGGAAATCAACAACAATCGTCTGAGAGAGATTCATCCTCTTTCTTATACTCACCAAGAGGAAATCAACAACAATCGCAGAGAGATTCATCCTCTTTCTTAACCACCAAGAGGAAATCAAAATTGCACCAAGAAAAACCGATATGAAAGAATTACAAAAAATAACATGATCATTTTAAATCCAATGATCATTTAAAAAATTACAAAAACTGCATTGAATTGAAACAGAAACAGATCATTGCAAAACTCTGTATGGCCACTTCTTTCCGGAATAAAACTCTGCATGTGGTTCTCTCTCAATTGCTTGTTTCAATCTTCCTTTTTTGTTCACATTTTTCCCTTCACCTTTGGAATATTCACAGGACTTTAGCAGTTGCAGAAATAAGATCGATAATGCGAAAAGAAAAAATTACAGGTGAGACAAATAACTTTCTGATAGGAACAAACCCACAAAGGCAATCAGACATGAAGCTTAGGGAAGCACACAAAGGTGTTTAAATAGGAGATTGGGGTGCAATCAATCGGGGAGATGAGGAGGTGAAGGAAATGAGGAGGTGAGGGAGATGAAGAGGTGCGGGAGTTGGAAAAGAATATGAAAAGGGAGAGAATTAAATAGAGGTAAATGTTAAAATGTAAAAGAGAAAGAATTAATTAATTAGAGAATTAAATAGAGGTAAATGTTAAAAGGTAAGAGAGAAAGAATTAGGGGGAAGGGTGTGGGATAGGAAATCTGATGTGGCATCTTTAGGGAGAAAACTAAAGCTTCACCTATTAGTTTATATAATAGATGGTTAGATTGGCATCCTGGGTATATCAAGGAACATTTTCCTTTTATTGGAAACTTACACAGATTTAGCTCTTGAACTCCAATTTCACCTTCCACCTTACTCTTACAAGAGACAGAGGTGCTTTATGAGCAAAAGCTTTGCTCATTCATGGAAGATATTTAAAGTATAGGTCATGGTTCGCTTTATTTTATTTTATTTTATAACGTTAGGAAACTTTTCTAAAGAAAAACCCTTTAGACTCGCCTAGGCAATAGAACATAGAAGCATTCACTGCTGACAACATAATTCTCGATAGAGTATATCAAAGAACTCCAAAATGATCAAATTAACCATCTTAATAACTACACAAACTTCTTCTCAAAAAGAAGAAGAAGAAGAAGAAGAAGAAGAAGAATAACTATACAAACTCAAACTGCATGCTATGTAGCCGAGAGCCTCGTCGCTTAGCTAACACCTTTGGGTAAGTTCAAATCTCTCACACTCAACTACCGAATAAAAAAATAAAAAAGCATCCTACGGGAATTCTAAACTTGAAAATTTATGTGCTCAACTTCTTTCTTTTACTATAACGTTTTAAACACTAAGCCAATCTATAACTATCAATGGTAAACAAAAATAAATCCAAACAAAAATTAGGAAGAAAAAATTAGCCAAACATACCTCTAAAGCGATCAAATCCAAAATTGGTGGTAGAGCCCAACAATTCGTTTGGGTAGAAATTTTATAGTGTTAATTAATTTTTTGAGATTATATGTTATGGGTAGAAGTGAAAATGATCAAGATCATGTTATTATATTTATGTCAGGTTAGGCATTACTCAAACTCACATTATTTCTTTTTAATTTGAAATGACAATAGACGATAGTCAATCCAAGAAATCCCATGACATATGTTTAAAAATAAACATTGTATTAGATTTAACATGTTACTTTATAAAATATAAGAATCACCTTTACCAGACATTACTTTGATAAAAACAAATAAATTACATGAAATTATAGCACTATAATACATAGGTGTTCATATATATAATAATAATAATAATAATAATAATAATAATAATAATAATAATAATAATAATAATAATTAACGTCATTATCATTTATATGTAGAATAATTTGAAGATTTTTTTTTTATAATTTTATATTTTTATTTTGAATTTAAAAAGAAAGAAAAAAATAAGTGATAAGTTGTCGAAGACAGAACTGAAACCGATGACACAATAGCATTGAGACTTTGCTGAAAACAGTAACATAATTGATAAACCCTGCTCCACGTTGTTTGACAGCTTTGTGTAGAAGACTTTATAGTTCTCTTGATATTATTTCCCTCTACTATAATTATTCCGAAGTATGTTCCTCCTTTAGAAGACTTCAAGAATATATCTAATATTATAAAAATAACTAGAGAAAATTAATAAAAGAAACAAAAACAAATACAAGGATTGCAATATTCCAAAAAAAATATAGATATATATATTAATGAACCACACTTATCATAAATCAAGATTTTTTTGTTCTTAGAGTGATTTTAAGTCGGTATATGTTTGTATGATTGAAGCAACAAAAAATATATACAATAAATGGTAGATAAAGAGAATAGGAGAGATAATTTAAACTAAAATATTTAAAAAAGTGAGTTCAACATACATTCTAATACATTTAAACCTTTTGCGGGTACATGAAACTATAAAGTATAGAAGTATAAATTGACACTTAAGTATTTGTCAATCTTTATAGAACTTATGACATATGTTTCAACATAACCATTTATATAACCTTAAACATGTGTTCTAAACATGTGAAAATAGTTTAAAAGAATTTCTATCATCTGGGACTATGTGGATAATCGGCATCAGTATATTCAATTATATCAAGAATGTTGGATCGCCAATTTGTGAGCGTAAAATCTTTAATGACTTGCAAGTACTTGTAGACACCTCATTTTGTTATCCTAATTGTTAAGCTCAAATTAAAAGATTAATATACATTTCACATCCCAAGGAAAAAAAACGTAATTTTGACTATTATGAAATCTTAGAAGTAATCTCAATTAAACCTAGATATTGCAATGATTAGAACCATATATCACAAGCCCAAATCAGTCCATTCCATTCAAAGTTATAGCTAAATCAAGATTTTAATGGTAAAGATGCATAAATAAAATTAAAACCAATCCCATACGATTATTTCCCTTGAATATTAATTGATTCCTTAGGGAATTTATTATTAATGAAATAGGTGTAAATTTTTTATTTGTTGAGAATTGATTTGACTATGCACATGTACGGATGAGATAATTTTAATTCAAATTTGGAGGGAATCAAATCATAATTAATTGAAAATCACCCAAATATGGAATTTTGATAAATATTCGATACCCTAATCAGTATGAGAAGCCAAATATGGATTTGGGGGGTGAAAATCAGGCCCCCATAACTGAGTAAAGAAAAAAAAATTAATAAGCATTCTAAAGCGTACGAAAATAAAAAATAAAATAAAAAAGGAAACAGGGTCTAGACCCAAGTGCCAATCAACACCTGGGCTTTCCTTAAAGTGCCGATCCCTCTCCAAGGGCCCAGATCGGCACGCTAAAGGGCCTAAATGGAACTTCGTTTAAGAATCCAATTTTTGATCTGTTTTGCCTCCAAAATTCAAATATAAGTCAACATATCTTCAGTTTATGGCATAAGCATGATTTTAGCTGGTCATAATGGCTAAAATTATATCCTTAGCCCCCTTGTTTCACTATAAATACAAGAGGCATACCTCATTGCAAATGGTTAAAAAAAAAAAAAATTCACTAAAAAGAGTTTTCAGAATTTTCATGCTTTCACTCTAAGCTCTAAAACTTCCAAAGATAGAGAACCCTCTCGACAGGAGAAAGAACTCGTTCTTCTCCCTCTTCACTTCATCAAAATCACAATCTTTAGAGAACCCACACGTGAAAAAGATGGATTCTACACTCAATTTTCCGAATATTAAGGAATCATCTCAAGAATCCTAGATTGGGACCGAACTCTTGCACTCCACTCCAAAGCTTTAGAGCTTTTAGAGGTTGAGAACCCTCTTGACAGGAGAAAATTTTTTTTGTTCTCCCTCTTGATTTTATCAACCTTCATCATCTCGAAGTCCCCTTCAAGGTAAGAGAATAGTGCCAATAGAAATCTTTTTATTTTTATCAACCTATATCTTTTTATTTTTTATTTTTAGAGCACTTTTTAAGTGCCAATAGAAATCCTACTCTAACCTAATTCTAATTTGTAAATATGAGGGATCAAACTCACACCCTCATAGAGGGATGGAGACCAAAAGGGAGGGAGGAATCCACTGGGCCAAATGCCCAGTGATCTATATCTCTTTTTAATTACTAGTTATAACATGTTTTAGATGATGATATGAGTTAACTTAGGTCGAATATGCTACTTTTGAGATATATCGAATAATGACAGGAAATCTTGTTTGCTTGACATGTTGGAGGCTTTGCTTGGATGACATGGATCAATGACCATTATTTTGTAGAAGACAAACCTTGATTGGGCGAATCTTTTCATCTCGTAACATAGCCTCCAAATCAAGATCAATGGTTGTAGTCCAAAGTATTATCCAATTTAAATTTTATATATTTAAAATGTAATTGGAGTTCAAAGTTACATCTTTTTCTGATTGCATGTATCTAGGATTATGTCCATGTAAGTCACAAATTTTATGTTCAAAGATATAAAATTGTACCATTTTTCATTCAATGAAAATGAGAAGTTCAATTCCAAATTCAATGCAATGGTTTTCTTACTTTTTTTTTACAACCTTAATAAAATGAGTAGTGATTCAATTAAAAAGTACAACTCTTGATTTATTGGGGAGTGCATCCACAAGGGAAAACCAAATTTTTTAGGAGCATTAAAATTAAGAAGATGTCCAATCATCATTATTTTAATTTAAAATCCAATGAGGTTTGGTAGCTTTCAAGTTATTCAAACGAGGATCACTCAAGTATCTTCCAAGTACACCAACAGCATAAGCAATATCAGGTCTTGTACATACTTGAGCAAACATTAAACTACCCACAACTAATGCATATAGGACTGCTTGCATCTATGTTCTCTCACTATCATTTAGGCCAGTATTTCGAAAATTAAGGGTCAAGTTTGGGATTTGCACGAACTTGGGAAATGTGTGTTTTTTTTTTGTTGGAGACTTGAAATTTATTTGAGTCTCAAATTGGGTGGTTCAACGGTTTGGAATCTCAGTCCAAACAGGTTGAGGGGTGATCCGACTTGGGGATTACCCAAGCTGCAAATCGGGTGGTTCAACGGTTTGGAATCTCAGTCCAAACAGGTTGAGGGGTGATCTGACTTGGGGACTACCCAAGCTGCAAATCGGGTGGTTCAACGGTTTGGAATCTCTTAGTCCAAACACGTTGAGGGGTGATCTGACTTGGGGACTACCCAAGCTGCAAATCGGGTGGTTCAACGGTTTGGAATCTCTTAGTCCAAACACGTTGAGGGGTGATCTGACTTGGGGACTACCCAAGCTGCAAATCGGGTGGTTCAACGGTTTGGAATCTCAGTCCAAACAGGTTGAGGGGTGATCTGACTTGGGGACTACCCAAGCTGCAAATCGGGTGGTTCAACGGTTTGGAATCTCTTAGTCCAAACAGGTTGAGGGGTGATCTGACTTGGGGACTACCCAAGCTGCAAATCGGGTGGTTCAACGGTTTGGAATCTCTTAGTCCAAACAGGTTGAGGGGTGATCTGACTTGGGGACTACCCAAGCTGCAAATCGGGTGGTTCAACGGTTTGGAATCTCTTAGTCCAAACACGTTGAGGGGTGATCTGACTTGGGGACTACCCAAGCTGCAAATCGGGTGGTTCAACGGTTTGGAATCTCAGTCCAAACAGGTTGAGGGGTGATCTGACTTGGGGACTACCCAAGCTGCAAATCGGGTGGTTTCAACGGTTTGGAATCTCAGTCCAAACAGGTTGAGGGGTGATCTGACTTGGGGACTACCCAAGCTGCAAATCGGGTGGTTCAACGGTTTGGAATCTCAGTCCAAACAGGTTGAGGGGTGATCTGACTTGGGGACTACCCAAGCTGCAAATCGGGTGGTTCAACGGTTTGGAATCTCTTAGTCCAAACACGTTGAGGGGTGATCTGACTTGGGGACTACCCAAGCTGCAAATCGGGTGGTTCAACGGTTTGGAATCTCTTAGTCCAAACACGTTGAGGGGTGATCTGACTTGGGGACTACCCAAGCTGCAAATCGGGTGGTTTCAACGGTTTGGAATCTCAGTCCAAACAGGTTGAGGAGTGATCTGACTTGGGGACTACCCAAGCTGCAAATCGGGTGGTTCAACGGTTTGGAATCTCAGTTCAAACAAGTTGAGGAGTGATTTGACTTGGGGACTACCCAAGCTGCAAATCGGGTGGTTTCAACGGTTTGGAATCTCAGTCCAAACAAGTTGAGGAGTGATCTGACTTGGGGACTGCCCAAGCTACAAATCGAGTTGTCCAACGGTTTGGAATCTCAGTCCAAACACGTTGAGGGGTGATTTGACTTGGGGACTACCCAAGCTGCAAATCGAGTGAACCAACGGTTTGGAATCTCAGTCCAAACACGTTGAAGGGTGATTTTTGATTCGACATTTCGTCAAATCGCAACTTTGATGGTTAGACCCAGTTTGGAAATTCATCCAAACGGTCATGGACAACATTGTTTGTTTGACTGTTATTGTTGTTCTCTTTTTTTTTTGTATGATTTCGATCATTGTATGCTTCCTATATTTTTAAGAATGAGATATACCTGATTTTTCTGACTCTTTGATTGTTCATTGTTCTTTCTTGCAGATGTCTCACCGGGGTAGTGGTAGCGGAGATCATCGCCGGTCCTCACGCCCTGGATTCTTGTGAATGTATGAACATTGAGGGTCAGATCTTAAGAAAGACCTGAGGTAGACTTGGGGTCATGTGAATTTAGCTCCCCCTTCTTGGGTTTGTCGCCGATGGTGGCATTCCATGTGGTCCATTCCTGAGGGACTTTGGCTCTGTGTGCTTTAGATGCCATGCGAGCTTCATTGAGATGGTTGTTGCTCTGTCTGCTGGGTCGGAGTGCACTCGCATCCCATACTTTAGGCTTAGCTATCTCGTAGGTTAGCTGCGGATTTGAATCATCAAAGGATCGGGTCTTATACATCCAAGAGGCCCACTTCTATCATCATTGGGTCTTACTCCTTTCTTGAGGCCCATTTCATCATCATCGGGTCTTACTCCTTCACGAGGCCCATTTCATCATCATTGTCGGGACTTACTCCTTCACAAGGCCCATTTCTATTAATATTGGGACTTACTCCTTCACGAGGCCCATTTCTATCATCATTGGGTCTTACTCCTCTACGAGGCCCATTTTAGCAAATTCTGGGTCTTACTCCTTCACGAGGCCCATTTCAGCAGATCCTGGGTCTTATTCCTTCACGAGGCCCATTTCAGCAACTCTTGGGTCTTACTCCTTTACGAGGCCCATTTCTATCAATGTCGGGACTTACTCCTTCACGAGGCCCATTTCTATCATCATTGGGTCTTACTCCTTCACGAGGCTCATTTCTATCAATGTCGGGACTTACTCCTTCACGAGGCCCATTTCTATCATCATTGGGTCTTACTCCTTCACGAGGCCCATTTCGGATGACTCTTTTGAATTTTTCCAATTTTTCTCCTGACAAAAATGGAAAAATTTGCCCCAGTGTGTAGCGTTGAATAAATTTTTCTAGCTTCTTGAAGATAGAAAAATTTTGCCCCAGTGTGGAACAATGCATGCTGATGCGGAATCCTGGATTTCTTCCTCTATCTCCTTTGCATCGGACTGCGATAGCCACCCGAGAGTCGAACTATTTTCCTTCGAAATTTTTCAAAACCCTTTTGAAAAATTTTGGCCCAGTATGGAATATCGAAACAAATTTTTCCAGCTTCTCGAAGATGGAAAAATTTTGCCCCAGTATGGCATTATCTTGATCGGTACGAGTTTCCAAACTCTTCATGCACATACTTCTTGGTTTGGTCCAAACTAACTGCCCGAGTCTTGAACCAGCTCTTCTTCACAATTTTTCAGTTTACTGAAAAATTTGCCCCAGTGTGGAATCACACGTGTCGATGCAGAATCCAAATTTCTGCTTCTGTCCCCTTTTGCCCTGAATCGAGACAGCCGTTCGAGCGTTGAGCCGCTTTTCCTTCAAAATTTTTCAAAACTGCTTTTGAAAAATTTGCCCCAGTGTGTTGTCAAATTCGATCATGAGACATTTCTTGGCTGCTTCTTAACTTTTCCGGTCTTCTCAGTGCTGACAACTCGCTCTTGGTCATTAGCTCATCTGGTCGGTCTGTCTGATGCTTTTGATCATTTGATCGGACGACACTTTCTCAATCTTTGATACGCTTGGTTGAACCTTCGGCTCTTTCAACTAATTCCTGATGGTGGTAGCACTTCTTTGACCTCTGGTTTGTCTTCTAATTTTTCCTGTCGCGGAAAAATTGCCCCAGTGTGGTACAACGAGATCAATGGTGAGACCCATGGATAAACCGAAGGTCTGTCACACGTTTCCCCAATTCGGGTCTCATTTCTTTCTCAGAAACCTTTCTCGCATGGCTATTCAGAATTCCTTATTCCCGGGCTTCGATACTATCACCGATTTGGGAGATTCTGCAAGAGGTGTCCATTCGCCTGAATGATGTAGATCTTCAGTGACCTAGAAATCTGTCTCAGTATCGACCTCCATGTCAGCTGAGTGTGTCTATGATGAGAGATTTCCTTCCAATTTTCTGGAACCTTTGAATACCACCCACGGTTTGGTAGAACCAAGAAGGAAAAATTGCCCCAGTATCAAGGTTGAGACTGGGGCTTGGCCTTCGTTTTCTTATGGACAACGTTCGACCAAAGCCAGTGTATGGGATTGTGTTTGGGCATTTCCTGGTCAAAGCATGCTATTTGAAGGGAATCTAGGGAGAAAGTGCTTAACATCTTTCAGGGGTTTTTGGCCAGTGGCTTGACTGGTGGTTTAGAGGGTGAAATGAATTTCATAGGTTGTTGCAATTCTGTACAAATCCTTCTTTGAAAAATTTTCCTCATTCAAGATTTCGAGGACTGTTTTTTAGAAAATCATTTTTCAAATCTTTTTATTCTTAGAAAATCATTAAAGAGTATAATCTTTTGAAAATTCTTTCAAATGCATGCATCGTCTGAGAGAGGCTAGGCAAAGCCTTGCTTCCTTTATAGTTAATGGGTGCCTCTGCTCAACAACCATCCCTTACCGAGAATGGAAAGCGTGGTCCCTTGGGTTAATCTGTTTGGCACTATCCTGTGAGCTTTCTGAGTGAGCTCTTCTTTTATTTCTTTTGAATTGGGGTGAGGCTTCAAACATTGAAGTCACTCTTGTTTGGCCCGAAGGCCATGGTGCAAAGTGGGCGGTGCCCTTTATGAGATGCGACCTCTTGAAGGTGCGTGATCTAGATTCCATCATTACCAGTTTTTGACCAAAAGTTCATTGCTACATGACCAACCGATCATCAATGATCAGTGAGGTCTTTGTCGGCTTGTAACGTGGCCTTGGGGTTAAAAGGGTGCTTGAAACGAAGGATATAAGGCTCAAAATTACTTCGTGATGTTTCCTTGGCACAAGCTCCTTAGGCTAAGCAGTCACTCCCAGTTAGGAAGGACTTTCAAAGGACCGTAATGTAGGGCTTTGGTTCTCCTAGGCTTATGGGAGGATAATTTTGGCTTTGAAATTACTTGAGGGGTTTTCCTAAAGTCAAGGATTACTCTTCGTTTGAATTTTACTCCATTAAGCACTACCCTAGTCCTCAATTTGAATATTTCACTCTTCTATTCACTCAGTTTAAGCTTTCCTTGGATTGACTTTCTCTTCAGTTTTTGGATTTCTTTCCCCTTTTCTCTTTTTTTTTTTGGGGGGAATTCACTTGATTGACTTTGTTTCCTTCGAAAAATCTCATTTACTCACTTTGTTTGCTTTTACCTAGTGTGAGACTCTCACAACTATTTAACCCACCCTAGTGTGGGGGGTAATCCTTGACTGGTTTTTCATAGAAGAAAAACGAACAGGCTCAACTTGGTTAGCAAGTGGCATTTTTCTACAAGTGGGAGGATAGTTGAACGGAGGCCTTTTCCGTCATCCTGAGTACTAACTTCTTAGCCTAGAGAGCTTAAGTGCCATTTCATAAATCCAGGTGAATTTTCTTTTAAAAAAAAAATATATTCTTTGGATCAGCGGGGTTTACAAGCGGTAAAACTGTTTGGATAGTAGAAACAATGCCTCCATCATTTCATATCCAATCAATTGGTCAGTGAAGCTAGAACTTTTAGTCACCTACTGGTTTAGGATCACACCAACATTGGTCGTGAAAAGTAGGAATCATGTGTAAAAGGGTTAAGTGCTTCATGTATTTGAGAAAAAAGTGTTTCGGGCGTGGGTGTTCAGAGAACACATGCCACTCCTTCTCAGTAGTGGATAGCAGTCTTACTTGGACACCTCATTTTCCATGAGTGGAATTATGGTGTTGACTCGTCCCTCTCATGGATGTATGCATTTCAAACAAAATCTTTTTGTGATTTTGAATTTATTATGCATATTTTTTTGGAAAAAGCATAGATTTTGGAAAATTTGTACAAGATTGCAACAAACTACTCAACATAGATATAGGAAAGTTTGTGGGATCATGATTGGATCTCAATGGTTCTCTTGTGCTTTGCCTTCCGTGGGTGGTATTGATGTCTCCTGCTGGTGGGGGGTCAGTCCGCTTAGTGTGTACTTCTTCCTCTTCGGTGGTGGTGATGTCTGGGTCTTGAGAATTCATCCTTGGCGATACGGGATCCAGGCTCCGGTGCTCCTTGAAATGGTTCGCTCTGTCTGATCTCTTGATGGCTCATTGGCGCGAAAGCCAAGTGTTGACCTAGCCTTCTTCATGGGAACAGTATGCATACTTGGCTTCCTGGCTTGAACCATGGTGGGTACTTCTAGCTCCGAGTGACCAAGCTCTTGTATCTTCCGTTTGAGTGTCATGCATCCGTTGGTGCAGTATTCGGCTTTCTCCTTATCAGAACTGCACTGGTCATCTAGATTTCGAAAGTTTGACATAAGCTTTGGTTGAGTTTTGGGCACTGTATGCTCCCCTACCTCTGAGAGTGTTGGTAGCGTGGTCAAATGAACTGGCTGAATGCCACAGGTAGTGGGTCCTTGAGACTGAGGAGAAGGGATGACAGTTTCATCTTTGCAATGCTCTGGGGGCCATGCAATGATCACACTTGGAGTAGAGCCCTCATTGATTCTAAGAATCCCATGATCAACAAGGTCTTGTACCTTATTCTTCAAAGCATGGCAATCCTCTAGCGAATGGCCAGGTCTTCCAAAATGGAATTCACATTTTTTGGATGAATCATGAAGAAGATGAGGGCTTTGTTTCAAGAAAACCGGTGAGATTAACTTTTTCTCCAACAACCTTGGGTAGAGCTCATCCATGGGCATAGGTAAAGTACAGAATTTTCTCGGCTCTGACTTTAGTTTTGCGGAGGAAGAAAGATTTCGGCTGGATTGGTATCGCCCAGTGTGAAGCATGAGAGTTCCTTGCCTTCGGTGTCTTTCTGTTTCCCGTTTGCTTAGTGACTTCGTACTTGCCTGTCCTATAGTAGAGTGAGAGGCAAGGTCCCTGATTGCCTTTCTATCGTCTTTCAGCAAAGTGCCCGTAAGGGTGATTAGCTGGTGCATTGATTGGACCACTTCATCGAGTTGTTTCTCTAACTGCTCAACTCTCTCAACTACATCCTTGGGTGTGTGCCGCTTGTGAGGGGTCATACGACGATCAACTTCCTTTGGCTCTTCTTTCTTGCTAATCAGACTTTGAGCTTCTTTTTCAAATTCTTCACTACCTTTTGAGGAATGCCCATCTACGTCAGAATGGGGTTCAATTGTATCTCCTTGGTTGCTAGGGTATAATGGTTGTCCTTGCAAACTTCTGATGTCTGAGTGATCATCTTCCTTCTTGTTCATCACATTCTCTTCTCCATTGCCATACATTTGTAGAGACTGGGGGCCTTCAAAGGGTATTCCAATTCCCTTTTGGAGGGTGGGTCGTTCTCGGGTGCGACGTTGGGATCAACTGTTCGTGCTTCATTCTCCACATCAGGCTTGGCCAGTGCTAGTAAGGCTGATGCATCCACCATCTTTGTACTCCTCATAGTCTTTTCGACCTTGGCATCTAATTGGAAGTCTCTTTCTTCAGGCTTTGAAGGTTGCACCGGTGGTGGGCCCAAATTGGTGTCAGAATGTCCTCCTGTGTTATCTTTGGATGTATCCTTTGTTAATGTCTTCTACTTGCTTCTCACTTTCCGTGTCACGTTTCACCAAAAGGCGTACGAAATTCAGAAGGTCGTTGAACTTCTCCTCGAATGAAGCCATGCGGATATCCTGTGCACTAGGCCCACTTGTTTCTCCCATCATTTGTTCGTGAATGTAGATACAAACCTAGAGAGGTAAACAACGTCAAGTTAGACTTTTGAATTCACAGTTGAGTGCATGACCTTGGCTCACTTTGTGGGTAAACCATGGCTAAGTATTTATGCGTATGTATGCTATGCATGAGTGCAATATGTATGGACAAACAAATGGGTCCTCCTATTGGGTTGCCAGAAATTGGCGAGCCTTTCGGCCCATGGTTTTATTTTGAAATTTTGGGTGACCACCATCAATCAATATGAGGATCGGGATGACACAGGTAGACATCTATAGAGTTAAGAACTCGTGTATGTACATAGTGGTATCGTCAACGGAGAAATAGGCTTTTACACCGACAAAATTCGACGAGCCTTTCGGCGCTCGGTTCCATTTTGAAAGATTTTTTTTTTTTTTTGGGAACCAGTGTCGATAGGTGTGAAAGTCGTATTCTTAGTTGACGGACAACACAATGGGTAAATATCTACATTCCCACATAGAGTTAAGAACTCTTTAGGGTTGACACATGTATGGACTTATCAACGAAGAGATGGACTTTCACACTATCAAAATTTGACGAGCCTTTCGGCGTTCGATTCTATTTTGAAAGATTTTTGAGAACCGATGTCAATTAGTGCAAAGGTCATACTCTTGGTTGGAAGTGACGAGACTCTACACGACCTTACAGAGCTTGGAAGCTCTTGGGGTTTACAGGTATGTACATGATGGACAAGTCAACGAAGAGATGGACTCTCACATCACTGAAAATTGGCGAGCCTTTCGGCGCTCGGTTCTATTTTGAAAAATTTTGGGGAAACCGATGTTAGTCGATGTGAGAGTCATACTCTTGGTTGAAGACAACACAATGGGTAAATATCTACATCCCTATACAGAGTCAGGAACTCTTAGGGCTTATACGTGTATGTACATTATGGTTACGACTCATCAACAGGGAGATAGACTCTCACATCACCAAAAATTTGACGAGCCTTTCGGCGTTCAGTTCTATTTTGGAAAATTTTTTTGAGAACCGATGTCGGTTGGTGTGACCTCTTGAAAGATGACGCGATGGGTGAACATCTATATCCCTATATAGGAGCGGAAACTCTTGGGATTTACATATGCATGGACTCATCAACGAAGAGATGGACTTTCACACTATCAAAATTTGACGAGCCTTTCGGCGTCCGATTCCATTTTGAAAATTTTTGGGAACCGATGTCGATTGGTGTGAGGGTCATACTCTTGGTTGGAGGTGACATAGGGGTAAACATCTATCTATATAGAGTCATCTTAGGGTTAACCCTATGTACACAATGAGTTAACGAAGGAACTCACATCACCGAAAATACAAGCCTTTCGGCGCTTTCATTTTGAAAATTTTTGGGAACCGTGTCGATTGGTGTGAAGGTCATCATCAACGAAGAGATAGACTCTCACACTACCAAAAATTTGACGAGCCTTTCGGCGTTCGGTTCCATTTTGAAAGATTTTTGGGAACCGATGTCGGTTGTGTGAGGGTCGTACT
>OU015761.1:60537814-60582076 GCA_907173295.1 Fagus sylvatica | reverse complement strand
ATTATTATTATTATTAAAAAAAATTGGGCTAGGGGAGCCATGACCCACCTTGGTCTACAAGTATAGCTTTGCCGATCACCATTTTCACATCAAGCTTCAAAATATGACTCGATATCTGATTTCCACTACCTCAAATTAAGAAAGTCATGGAAATCTCAGTTTCATGTGAGATTTTAATGTTTAATGCTAAGAAACAACACTTGTAGGATATGTTCTTCCATCCAATATAGTAAAATTTAAAATTTAAGGATAACTCTTTTATTTATTAAATCATTTCAACCACAATTGACAAAAACTTGTCAAGAAGTATTATTTCGTATCACTTCACAATGGAGTGAGGTATATATCATTAACACTCACAAAAACATGTACCCCCTATACAATTCTTGATTTTGCAGTTTTTACCGCAAATACTAGTACAATCACTATCTTTTGAACAATGTGCGTCAGCCTGGATTGCAGACTCTTTTAGGGCTTCCCGACATTTGCATTCTCCACCATAACAATAGCCCTTAGTTGGTTTTCCACATTCGTTTCGACAATCTTGATTAGTTTGACATTGAGTTGCTTCAACTCGTAGCACGTCTAAGAATGACAGACCTGTATGCAAAGTTATTTCATTAGTTACATCAATGTGGTAGAAAAATTATAATTTTGTATCCATGAGAGGCTAAGAAACTAACAAGATACAATGACCAATAAGATCATGACCATAGAAGTCATCTTGGAAAATGCATGCTCCATATTTTCTAGGTTTGTGTCGTTATTTGAAAACTAAGACTTCTCTTAGGCTTGCTTTGCTCTGTAATGAAGGATCCCCCATTGGCAATATTTATATGGGAGGACATGTCTCTTTTAAGAACATCGAACCTTATTCTCATAAAGAAAATGGTAGTATTAGATAATTTGGAGAATGTTTTAAATAATTTTCCCCTTGAGAGACTAAGAAATTTGATTAAGATCCTCTAGAGTTTTTTTATGGTAACTCTACCATGGTGTTTCTAAAAAAATTCATTGTGATATAAGTGGATTAGATTGTGTCATGTTATCACTATAGGAAGAAGATTTTATTTTGAAATTACTTTCTTCGGTTTTTGTATAATTCACTTCAAAAAGCATTTTTTACGACCAAATAAAAATTTCAATAACATCAAAGTCGTTACAATAAATTATTATTGTAACGACTTAATAGTCAATGCGAGACATTTTAATAAATTATGAAGTAATAATTGATATGTCATTCTAATTAAACCTTTATCGCAACGAAAATATTTCTATAATGTAAAATAAAGTAAAATTGGACTTTCAAGAATTCAGAAAAATTAAATACTACCCAAAAAAGAGAGAACGAGTGTGAGATGATGCATGAATACGGGAGTAGAGAATGCCACGTCATCCTCTAAGCTTGGTTATTGCGAAACCCGATCACCTACAGTCAACTTGGTCACAACAATACCAATAATTAAAATGATCTACCTAACATCAACCAACTATAGTGATCCTAGCTTTTATCAAAAAAAACTATAGTGATCCCAGCACGCAAAACACAACCTAAAAAGAGATAGGGATACGGAGCTTGACTTGAAAACAAACAACTGGCACTGTCCCCTACCACTTAAAGGCAGATAGGCAACTTTTTTCCTTCCTTAAGAGTGGATTAAGGTTCGATAGTGTCGAGAATAACGGCACAAACCAAGGACTGACTCAGGTCCCCTCACAGGATGGTCCGGTGAGGGGTATGATGTTTTGTAAAGATATTGTTTATTTTTGTAAAATGAGTGTCATTACCTACAATTGGTGTTAGGTTTTGTTAAAACGAAATATATGATCTCTGGTAACGTGAGTGTCATTTTTTGCAAACTATCGTTTTACATTTTTTGCTTTTCATTACTACAAATGACATGTAGTTTACCCCAAACCAATTCTGATTCTGTGATTCAAGTTCAATGTCATCCGCTACAAATCATTACTTGCCATTTAACATGGACAACACAAGTTGAGGAAATGGTTCTCAATTAATAACAGCCTAAAACAACCTTAAATATGAGAAAAATGGCATAACAAGGTACACCTAAGCTAATATCCCAAAAAAACATCTTTATTTTCTTTTTGCAAAGAAAGCTTGATATTTAGCTTTAGCATCCGAGTACTGGTGGCCAAAACCACAATGGTGTTCCTCAGCTTATTTTTATATTTCTTTACAAGCATCCATTCTCCGAATTAATCGTGCAACTAACTAATTTATCAGTTGGTGTCATTAGTGGGAATAATATTTTTCCTGAGAGAAAGGTTGTGTGGTTCAAATCCGTTCAATGGACACTCGCCAAAACACCACTACTACACAAAGTAGTCCCATTAAGAATGACCCATCAAGAATTATACTCAAACAACGAGTAAAAGACCTCTAACGCAAAGTGTGCACCATTTAGTTCTGAATAACCAAAATCTGATGCAAAGGCTTCTCCCTCCTCAAAATTCCCTTCCAAGCAACTCAAACGACGAAGAATGTTGTGCACATTGTAGAGGAATGGATGCTTGTAAAAATTTGTGGTTGAATATTAGAGCGAAATTCAATGTTTCTTGGTACATATGGGATTGAATTAGGTTTTTTAAAAGGGGTTTTGAGTGAATTTTATGCAACAAAAAAAAAATGCATTCTAAATTTCTTTATACAGAAAAACGCATTTATTAGAATGCATTTCGTTTCCCAGAGTAAAGTTACCAAATGCAGCCTAAGTGCTTGGAAGAAGAACCTTTAGCAATAATAACTGAGAAGAATGTGGAGGATTTTGTATAGAGGTCCATCATATACAGGTTTGTTATCCCAATCGTGTTAGTTTCTAACAATTCGACAACAATTAGTTTAAGAAATTTTGCTCTCGGCTGTGAATTAAGAATCACTACTTGTTGACTAGTAGTCACAGGCAAATGGGCAAGTTGAGGAACTACCAAATGTGCTCTGACAGATAGGACCACTGTGCCGAAACCCCAACAAGGGAAACCCCTTTCCTTCCAGCCCTTGGGAGTGAAGTGATGACATCAATAGACAACAAGTTTAGACTTGAACCATTGCTTTATTTATATATATATATATATTTTAATTAGATAGTTGGTGCGGGGATACGATCAATTGAACATCTTTATTAAAAACATTAAGAAATATCAATTAAGATATAAGGCCTTTGGCAAAATTGACTATTCATAAATAACAATTTTTTTTTAAAGTCAAAGATAGACAAAAATATCAAAAGCCGACAAGATGTTCAACATGGAGCAATTATAATGGATTTGCCAAGAGCTTTATAGCTTAGTGTCATTATATGCTTTCCTAAATAAGAAGAAAAAAAAAATAAATAAATAAATGGATTGAGGCAGAGGAGTATTTGATGAGCACAATACTTTCAGAGTAAGAAACACAACCTTAGCATATACACTTTCGGCTCTTTTAAGAGTTTGGTTCCAACCCCAAAAAACAAAATCCCCTCAACTCTTAAAGCCAAAAAAAAGAAACCCTAATGAGCCCAAAAGAAGAGTAATTAAGCATTTGTATTTATTAATCACCATGTGGGATGAATTTGTTTTCGGACCTATACACACCGTTCATTTGTGACACTATGAGAGTTAAAGTTGTTACCTTAACCAGAAGGAGGAGGGAGATTTCGAAAATATGACTAATAACTGAGTAAAATCATAACAAAATAAGCGTATTGAAAGATGCATCTGGATCACCTCATTTTTCAGGGTTAACTTTTCATAGATGCACTATTAGTATTTACATATGATTTATCCAATTATTTAGGCCTTGTCCTTTTTTTGAAGATGACATTACGTATGCAAGTCCATTTAGCCATTGGCCCTCTGACTCTGACCAAAAGGTCCATTATTGGAGGGCCGGTAGAAAGAAAGTCCACTGGGCAATAAGACTAGATGGGTCATTAGCCCATGTCTACTTGAAAGCCCAGAAAATGATCCAAAGACAATATACGTGTGTGGTTTAAAACTTAGCCTGTTTTGGTTTGCTTTTAAATTTCAAATGAGTCAAAATTTTAAGAATATTATGACTGGAAAATTGTATTTGACAATTACCAATTTCCTTCTTATGTTCTTGGACCACCTAAGTCCACAAGGAAAAAGCAAAGCGTTTCAAGTATTAATTAATGTATATATATATATAAAATAATAAATTATTATTGAAAATATTTCACACGCTAGAAATTATCCTAGTAATGGTATAGGTGGTCCTAAAAGTAACTTTTTATATTTTTTAATATATTTATTTGAACGATGATTATGTAAAGTTGAAAAAACAATTTTATTGTTATGTCATAAGTTTTACAAATATTTTATAAGTCACTAATCATAAAAAGGTAGTTCACATATTTATTCATTAATTGTTGAAATGACACCAATCATATTTATTGACACGTCAATTTACAAAAGATATTTTCTCCATTGAAAAACACTTTATACATTATTTTCACTCCCAAAATATTTCAAGTATACGTTGTCAGCCCTTATGTCCTTTCATACTAACAATCTTTACAAGTTAATATGCATGTTACCAATAAAGTCTATCATAAGACGCCCATTAGAAGCTCTTCCAATCGGATTATGGAAAAAAGTCTCACCAGACGGTTGCCCTGCTGGATAGAATGCTGCTGATAGCCCACCAATATTTGAATTTGAGTCTCCAAAGTTGTAGATTGCTGGAAAATCACAAGGTGATAAACCTGTCATTTCTTCACCTAACACACTCAAAACCAAGACAGCCAAACTCCCAGCAATAAAAACTCTTACAACCTCCATTCTCACTGCAGGAAAGCTGTGACTCATATGCTGGACACTAACACTTCCCTTACTTATTGACACTCAAAAGCACACTCATCTTTATATAGGCAAAGAGAAAATTAATATATATCCATCAGTAGCATGTGCTTCCAAAGCAAGTGGAAAGAAAAAGAAATTATCTTTTTAAAAAAAATGAGTCATCTTCGACCTCAATCTACCTCTGGCTTTCCTAATTTGTCTTATTTATCTGTTTAGCATCACAACATCACTGCAAACATTTGTTGTCTTCCTTTGCTATTGCTTAATCCAATGTCGTTGGCTTTTATATAAGGCATCTCCAGCTATTTCCTCATCTTCATGATAAGCATTGTTCTTGCATAGTAATGGTTTGTTTGGCTCAAATTTAAGATTAATTATAAAGTACTGCTGTAGTAATGTTTTTTATCCTTTCACATAATATTGAGTTATTCATCGTTTATGTAGAGAACGGAACATTATTCCGAAAGTATTGAATAATTTTCCTAGATTTGTAATTTATTCAAAAGAAAATGGGAAAAAAAAGGTCCTAGTTGTCTTGCCTTGCAGTTGTAGATTGATTCCTTTGATATAACAATAACATCACCTGTTGGTCTGCCTTAGCTAAGTGCTGTATTTAATTATAACAAGTAAAGAGAATTGGGACCCCCAAGGAAAATACTCATATTGACCGCACCGTTTTGATATTCTATAATGTTTTGGAGTGAAATTTGGTTACTTTATTTTAGATAAGGTCAATTTTCTCGTTTTATTGGAGGAAATAAGGTCAATTTTCTCGCGTGTGCTATACGTTCTCAAGTGACATCTATCACTTGGGTATTTGATTATGTGAGCTTTTGGTTTTTCTATGCTTAAAATTCTACCACACCATGAAGGCGTCAAGATCATATCATTGGGGACCATATCACCTAAGATGACTCACTTTAAAGTCTTGTACATGTGACACTACCTTTTGTGGACTCTTAGATTTATTTGTCTTATATTTGATGTATTAATTAAGGCCAACGTATTTTAGAAGGAAAGTTTCCTTGATCATGACTTGTATGGAAAATTCAAGCATGTCC
This sequence comes from Fagus sylvatica, assembly GCA_907173295.1. Classification (NCBI taxonomy): domain Eukaryota; kingdom Viridiplantae; phylum Streptophyta; class Magnoliopsida; order Fagales; family Fagaceae; genus Fagus; species Fagus sylvatica. Next base: position 60,576,188 of record OU015761.1, on the reverse strand, counting down.
TATCCTGACTTAAGTTGCGGGATATTATAATAGTGATTGTTTTGTGTTTAATTAGATTATTAATGTTGGTCGGAGACTCGAGTAATAAATTTTTATTTTAGATATTCTTACTTGGAGTTTAGTTAGATCTTATTTTAAAATGTTGCAAAGAAAAATGGGGATATAAATCTTAATGATACTGTATGCAAATACTAATTCTGACTCTGACCAAAAGGTCCATTATTGGAGGGCCGGTAGAAAGAAAGTCCACTGGGCAATAAGACTAGATGGGTCATTAGCCCATGCCTACTTGAAAGCCCAGAAAAGGATCCAAAGACAATATACGTGTGTGGTTTAAAACTTAGACCGTTTTGGTTTGCTTTTAAATTTTATGTTAAATGTATTTTTATGTCAGATTATTGTTTTTGGTGTGGTCAAGTACAAGAGATTCAAAGTTGAAGACTTTGTGCTCCGAGAAGTAAGCCAAGCAATGGATGACCCGTGTGGAAGGAAAACTGAAGCCGAACTGGAAGAGACCATACATAGTAACAAAATGCAACTTACTAGAAGCACCATTGATCCAATCCACTTGCCTTTCTTAAATAATATGCACAAGTTCTAGTTTCAAATGAAAAAACACTGTGATCCACTTGTTGGGTCAGAGTTCTTCTGAACCAGCAGCATATGAAAATTGTGGGCAATTTCAGTCAACTCAACATCCGCTAATGCATCCAAAATCCTACTACAAGCAGAAACATCAAAATCTGTAGTTGTTGATTGCTTCCACTGATCAGTCACTTCTCCTATTTCTTTCAAATGTCCAAGTATCAGATATGAAGAAAGAATGCAAATATAGTTTCTGCTTGTCATTTTCTGTTTAGTCATTCTCAAGGATTTCCATATCTGATCAATTTTATCTTTGTTTCCTAAACCAGCATACAGAATGATAAGGAAGTCGTTTGTTATCCATTCCCTTTGTGTAATACCTTTCTCGGCTTCAACTAGAGTGTTACTCTGTATTCACAAGATGACCTGTAGGAATATATATTTTGGAACGTTAATATATCTCACCCTATCTTCATTAGAACCTAAATCTTGGCTCATTTCCTCTATAATCATTCTAACTTCATCGATGGGGTAATTCTACAATACCCCTGTGGGTACGATACCTCTAATAGATAAAATCTCACAAACTTATCCATAGATTGTAAGTGAAGATATCTGGCACAACCTTTTGTCGTTTAAGTCCTTCAACAACCAATGAGACCTTTACAACATGCCCAACAGACATGTATAATGTCATCATCTCATTATATGGAAGGGCATTGAAGAAGAGGTTTGAATTCTTTATCCTCTTATACATTTCCTCGGCCTTCTCAGTCAATTTTATGTTCACTTGTTTTTGCCGAAAGAGGCAGGCCTTCAAAGTAGTGTTCTGCAGCATCAAAGCCAAAAACTTTTGTCATCAAGTCAATTTGGACTGCATAGTCCGAGTCTGATAATTCATATTCATCATGGGCAACCATACATTCTGATATCTGCAAGCTCATATCAATTAGACAACAGGATTTACCATTACACCAACAATTATTTATCCAGTAGGTACCTCAAAGAAAGGCTAAGCTGTACACCACTGTGCATTTGTCCTAGTGGGCATAAATTTGTCATTTTAACCTTAGTTTCTTTGTGACCATAATCTTTTGTTAGGGAAGATGTATTACTCATAATTTACACATTAACTTTTATGTATTCTTCAAATAAATTATGAAAAATTTTATGTATTTTTATTTTTAATTCATTGAAAACTGATGTAGTAAAATACCAATTATTAAAACTTTAAATCACTCATTTCCCAGCTATTGAATTAAAAAAATAATAATAATAATAAAAAAAAATTAAAAATTAAAAAATCCAAAGAAGCATTTTGACAACTTGTCTCATGCATTATACTACTTTGTCTAATATATATTGCAAATAGACAAATTGAAATAAATATCTAAACCTTGTTTTCATGAGAAATGAATAGAATAAAATAATTTTGCATTTATAATTTCAAATTTTTGTCAAAGTGCTGAAAATTAATGAAATAATCTTGCAGTTATTAATGTAAATTTTTCATCAAATTGCTGAAAATTTCTTTGCATTTTTTGCTCTCAGAGGACCAAAAATGTCAAAGAATTTTTAGCCAGAAAATGCTGTCTTTCATCTAAATATTTATGTCCTTTTTTTTTCTTTTTTTCTTTTTCAGAGAAAAAAAAAATTCATAAAATAATTCGAAATTCTTCTCTTTTTGGACACATCATCTTCCTACGTCGAAACTAGGTCACGTATGCCATTTTCAGTTCTTTTAGTGCCCAAAAACGAGCCAATTTTGGTACTCTTAGTATCAAATAACATTCTTTCCTCAACTCCAAAAATAACTTGAACAGTGCAATAAAATGATAAGGAAAAAAAAAATTAATAATTTTTACATACTTGACTTTCCTTATAGGCTTTCTGATACCAAGAATATTGTACTCACATAGATTGTGACAATTGCACAAAACGAGTCTGCCACACCTATCTGTTACAAGTTCACCATTGCCCCAGTCTATCCAAAAACCATGAAACTTGATGCAGAGGTAGTACAATTTGTTTAAGTTCTAGACCGATCGCAACAATACTTCTTCAACATCCCATATGTAGCATTTTAATCTACATATAATTCAAACTAGATAGTCAAGATCTTAAGAAGACAGTTGCTTGGAAGAGAAAAAGAATCATGTTAGATTCTTGATTACATGAGTTATAATCAGATATAATAGAAATCAAATTACCCAGCCACTTTTTTGACAAATAAAGTGACCTGAAGGATCTTTGCATTTGAGATTACAAAAATATCTTCCTCTTCAAGTACAAGTGTTGCACTTGATGTGAATTAAGCATTCGACAACCATAACATTTGAAGTTGTTTCAAGAGTAAATTCCTTTCGATAATTCAGAAGAGTTGGGTCTTTGGTTTGTCTTAGGACTAAACTGTGTTGTGCTACTTGACATCTTCATACTTGTAAATCAGTTAATTTTGGAAGGCAAGAGGTTAGGTTTTTCAGTTTCTTCATGCTTTAGTAATATCAAAGATGTCGTTTATTAATGCTTGTCTTTCTCCACTTCTTTGTATTGTAGTTACTCAAATGAAACTCTTTGTTGGCTTTATATTTTATTCAAATTTGTGGCAATCTGATCTTTTTTCCATATGGTATGAATCCCTTAATGGCTTTGAAAATTGTGGTAATCCTACATTGTGAAAAGCTTAATGTGCTGGAAGTGGAACCAATCAAGATGTTTGCTTTAGCTTTCAATTGTTACTTCCCAATGTTAATTCATTTTAGAAGTTTTTGGTTTTATTCCTCCAACATTATCATTTCTACTTGAGGGGATTGCATAGTCTCATTGTCCCAGGAGGACTGAATATTGAAAATTGTAATGAACTATATTGAAAATACCAGATAGATATTGGTAAGGACTACATATTGAAAATTGTAATGCACTATATTGAAAATACCAGAGAGATTTTGGTAAGGACTGGCCAAGTATAGGGTCTTATATATCCTAGTGCTTAATATTGACAAAGGCACAGAACATGTTTAGGGGATCGAGATCGGGTGCAAAACCCAAGGCCTTGTTTGGTTTAGCATAGCACACTACACTACAGATAATTACAATATATTTGTGACTTACTTAACTTATGTTCAAATATATTTGCCTAGACAAGCAAAGAACTTATGGGGGATTCTTTTTGGGCTAAATCAAAGGTTGCATTATAAGGCAAAAATTGCCCAATAACGCGTTTTAACCGGAGAGACGATTTCGAAAAGTGGCTTAACTTTTGATATAACTTTGGAATGGGTCTGTTTGGAAAAATAACTTCAAAAAACATGTTATTAGGCAATTTTTGCCGCATTATAAGCCAGAGAAATATCATACCACAACAATTCAAGGCTGCATTCTTTTTGGGCTGAATCCTCATCTCAGGCCCGTTGGGCTGTTTGTATTCTCACTGAGCCCCTCCATCTCCATTCTCAATTCTAGCTTGCTAGCTTGTGGAGATGTCAGATGATATGGTCTGTTGTTTAATTTTCTCCTAAATAAAGGTTGAGTTCTTTTACGGTTAGAACAAATTCTAACAATATTTTCACAATAACCTGATGTGTTAACCCACAACACTTCAAAATAAAATAAAAACATATTACACTGGGGTCCATCACAACTCACAATAAACTTGTTGTGAATATGTTATTATGATTTGTTGTGCATATAAACTTTCTCATAAAAGTTTTATTTAGAAAAAATAAAATTAAATAAAAAGAGAGTGAATTTGCATATATCATAATAGTCGTTTTTGAAAACCATGCTATGCCTTTAGGTGCATAATTATATGTGAGTTTTGGGGGTTTGGGTACCAAAATGTGAGAGGTTTAAGGGTGGGTTGGGCTGGGCTGGGCTGAGCTCTAAAATTTTCTCAAGTAAAACAACCCTTACTAGAGAATTTTAAAAGGATGCGTATGCTTGAGCTCTCAAACTAAATTTTCTATCACAATGGTATTAATATGAAGCACACACGTAATTGGCATCCACTTGCAAAAGTCCTACGAGAACAAATAATATCTGGTTCAACACGCTCAGTCATCTTTCACCTTAATATCAAAGAAAATTACACAAATAAAACAAATTGTATACATTTTTTATAAAATAAAATAAAACCAATGTATAAGATATCAATTATCAAATTCCAATTGATGTCTCAGCTCCTTAAAATGAATGTTGAATATTCCACACTAATATTATTAACAAACATTGTTGGCCTCACACGTTTTGACTTGACTTTGATGACAGTTTCCTCACCATATTATCATATGGAGAAAAAAGTTATTGAGTGTATTTAATGTTAAGAAATGATAAAGTTAATTACTTAATTATTATTCTAATACTCCATTTTAATGTAGACTAAGACTCATCTTAATAAATGAAGGTCAATATGTGATTTTGTTATTTTTTTTTTTTTTTATTAAAAGGAGGTAGTATAGAGACAATATTTAAAGTCAATACTACTGCTCTAATACTCTTATAAACTAGCACTTTTTTTGCTGAATCTTAACAAACTAGCACTTGTTCTTAAAACTTAAGTTAAAAGGAAATGGTGACTTTAACCAGTCAACTATTATGGCAAAAACAACTTCTTCTTCTTTTTTTTTATAAAAAAAGAAAAGAAAAGAAAGTTATGCCTCTAGCACGAGGAAAACTTGAAAGAGAAGAGAAATAACATCTCCAAAAAATATTAAGATTTTTACATTTACTCATTCATAAACTTTTAGCTTACTTAATGATGAAATTAATATTATGTTCCTGTGCATTTCAAATCTCAATTTATTATTTTTTTACTGCTGCACAATAAGATTAAAATCTTCGAAAATAATATACCAATGGGCCATGCTGTCGTTCATAACAACTAATTTGTTTTGTAACTCCACCATATGGTGAAATCGATAAATTAAAACTCAAAATTTTAGCATCCATATATATATATATATATATATATCTTTCTCTGTAAAAGACCTAAATCTAATGACAATGGAATATATAAAAGAGATTGAGAGAGGAAGAGAATGGAAGAATGGAGGTTAAGGTTTTTCAAGTGGTTCGGCTATGTGAGCCTACGTCCACATGATGTAGCCAATGGGCTACATCTTTATTATATTCTCTTTGTATTATATTTTGAATGATTACAATGTGTTCTGAGTTGTCCTATTTATATATAGGACTATTAACACAACTTTCCTATCTAACCTATGTGGGATTCCTTAACATTCTCAATATATGTTCTAGCTAGTATGAATCAAATAATACACAACCTCAAAATTTATTGCTCCCACAAATTAAAGACTCCAAAGCTAAACAATCACGACGATAATACCCAGCCAACTTGAGTCAAAGAGGGACCTATTCTATTTTAATGACCCTGGAATCTTTGATACAAGTCATGATCAATTAAACTTCGGTCTAAAATACGTTGGGACAAAACTTTGGCAGGTAAGAAAATTGATATTTAGACAAATTAACCTTAGGGCCCTCAAAATGGAGTGTCCCATCTGCAAGACTTATAGATTTATAGTCAATTCTTGACCTCGTCCAATATTGCAGGATCAAAGCTGCATTCATAAATTTGAAGAAAAGAATCTAATCCCACTATTAAGTTATTGTCAAGACGAGTTCAAATATGATGGCTACAATGCAGAATTTTAGTCGATTACATATGGTTGTTGAGCATAAGGTTCTGCCATGTGGGGTATTCTCTGAGAAGGAAATAGCTCTTCATTTAGTTTTCCAACTCTACAAACCTTTGCATTATGTCAAAATATTAATTTATTATCATGTGTTAATGCGTAAATGCATTTATTTTTATGTATTAATTATCTGTAGGTGTTGCTGTCACGCCCCAAACCCAACAGGGTCTAGTGCATGAGAAGACTACAACCCAAACACCTGTAAATTTTTCCTCAACTATTACATAACTGTATGTCAACTTAGAATATCCAAAGTCCATTATCAAAAGTTTGAGTACACTAATCCATAAGTTCATACATTAAGCCATTTACATATATGTACGTCTTCAAAATATAAGTCAGAGCTTTATGACCTTTACATTGACCACTGGCCACAAAAGAATGGAGGTCTGTGCATAATTACATAAAATTACATGTCAATATTCCTATACAAAAAATATCTCTTAGGATGTGCAACCCCAGCAACAACTCTGGGTCTAACACACCTAAGGTTGAACTATCAAAAATACAGCCTCCACAGAGTGGTTGTCTAACTACTGCAAACCCACAAAAATTCAGCTTGCTGAGTCTCTGCCTACTCTGTAAAAATCATAATTGAAAGGAATGAGCTAAAGCCCAGTAAGTAGATAAATAATGGGGTTAGGGGAAATACAAGTTTATTGATACTAAAGCATGTTACAAAACATAACGTATATTTGGAAACTTTTATACAAATTCTCTCAAAATCATCTTCCTTGCAATAATCTGAAATATTTAGAAAGAATAATGCAACACCAAGCTTTTCAAGATATGAATACTGAAACAACATAATACACCATGTGAGCCATATCATTTTCCAATACTTTTCAAAAGCATAAAACCACAAACAAATACCCAAGGCCACATGACAAGGCTTCTACTAGGAGCTTCGTTAGGCCCACAAGTAAAAGACCACACAACTAGGCTTCTACCAGGAGCTTCGTTAGGCCCACAGATAAAAGACCTCATAACTTGGCTTCTACCATGAGCTTCGTTAGGCCCACAAATAAAAGACCAAACAACTTTATTTCTACCAGGAGCTTCGTTAGGCCCACAGGTAAGTTGTGATACTACCAGGAGCTTCGTTAGGCCCACAGGTAAGTTGTGTTCCTACCAGGAGCTTCGTTAGGCCCACAGGTAGTTGTGATTCTACCAGGGGCTTCGTTAGGCCCATAAGTAAACGGCATCCAGCTGGGTAATCACCATATAATCACAATTGTCACGGCACAAGAGTAAAACAACCAAAATAGCTCACTGGTTAACATAATAAAAATACATAGTTCATTTCCAAGTGGTTGGATAAGACCTTTCAACATTCAAAGTATTCACAAAGCTTGTCACTTATCCAACTAATTCCTCAAACATTTAAAAGTTTCCAAAACATATCTCAAACAACAACATCAATGATAAAGCATCTTTAGAAATCACAACAATCCAATAACTTTATCAAATAACTCCTCAAGGATTAATGAAAGATGCTTATAAAATATCCAATCTAGCAAATCATGCATTTCCCCAAATGCAATATCAAATATAATGCATTATCTCATAAATAATTAAATACTAAGGTTTAAACACAAAATCCCTTAGGAAAAGTATAATTTCACAATAATTTCCAAAATGTGTTTATAACCTTTAAAATAAATCTCATATGCAATGATGATTATTTTTCTAAAAATCCCATTAAGAAGCTACTTACCTGCAACCTGCTCAAAATCCTAATCTCCAATGCTCCTAGGAGATTAAATAGAACCTATAAAAGACATGAGCAAGTCTATCAAGCCAAAATCATCTAGAACCTCAACTAACCCAAATACACTAATTGATATGGAAAATTAAATCCAATCACTATTAACATTTGGAATCCAAAACCTCTAAATTCTCACCATAGAGAAACCACCATAAACACTTTTATCAAAAACCCTTAACTATTCCTCAAATAATCCACCAAAATCAAAACCCATTTTCTTAATCACATAAATATCATTAAGATTGCTCAAACTAAATCACATATAACACTAAGGCCACTTAGATTTGGAAAGAAACTAACAAAATATAAAAACCTTAAACATAAAGCTTTTACCGTAAAATTATTGGAAGTAAATGGAGCCTAGAAAGTCTCCTTTGGATTTTCTCCGGAAATCCCGCCGGTAATTATGGTGGTTAACCGGTGAGAGAGAGAGAGAGGGAGTGACCGAATGGGAGAGTTGAAGAGAAAGTGTGTGTGCTGGTGTAAAAGACAGAAAATGAAGTAAAGGGAGAGTGAGGGAGCTACGAGTGATGAGAGAGTTCTAGAGCAAAATTTGTGTGGTGGGGACTTGTGGGGTAGGTGGGGCACGTGAGGTGGGGATGGCTTCTAGAGATTTCTTTTGTCTTCTTTTTATTATTATTATTATTATTATTATTATTATTATTATTTCTGTTCTGGACGTTACAGTTGCACTAATTATTTATGTACAAGGAATTTATACGATTCTCTCTTTCTATCCAAGTCAGTAGTAATTTTTTGTTAATGTTATACCACTCAATAACTTTCTATTTGTTTAATGCATTCAAGATCACATCGTTGGATTACACATTTTTATTGTACTTAAAAAGAAGGCAAGCCAAGTTTCTTGATCAGTAAACTAACATTTTGTGTATAATTTTAAAGTATAAAAAACTTGAAATTTAAACATTTCATATATGAAAAAATTATTAATCTATGATCATCTTAATATTTTGCAAGTATGGAGAGTATATATATAATCATGCACCGAGGTTTTAGTAGACTAAATTTGTGCTATGTCATAAAAAAGAGCTTAATAGGATAAATGCATTTATTTCCATGTATTAACTATCTATAAGTGGTGTACTAATTATTGGGTTAAAAACACTGTTAGTCTCTAATGTTTACCCAAGTTGCACGTTTAGTCCTTAATGTTTAAAACGCGCAAAAATGATCCCTAACATTTCAAAAAAATATAAGAATATCTCTATTCCAAGCCTCAAAGACAAGAGGAGGGATAGAGAGGGAATTACAAAAAGATTGATCATCTTGCCCGATGTAATTTCATTTTCTCCGTCCAACAGCACTTGGATTAGTGGCATCAAAAAGTTCTTGTCTCACAACCACACGTACATGATAGACAAAAACAAAACTGTCTAAATCCATATTTGAATTTAACCTACATTTGAATTTCAGTTGGGTTTTCATTTCTCATAAAGCCAAGCAACCAAGGTTACGTGAATTATTGGCCTTTCATTTCATATCTTTGCAACAAAAAGTTAAAAGAAGAAATGTCCCACACTCATTTCATATCTTCTAATTATTGGGAAATGAAATCCAAATGAAATTCAAATGCAGATTTAATTCAATAGTGGTTTGGCCTTTTTCGGCCACTTGTGATTGCTTGATTGTCTTTCAACTTATAGTTCACACCACTAACACAAAACCAACATTCTCATTTAACAAAGTAACAGCAACCTGTAACTCTTCCCTTCCTCCACCTCAAAGAACATGATGACAGAGTTTGCCTTTTCCATTGCAGAAAAAGTCATTGAGAAGCTAGGGTCCCTTGCTTACGAAGAGATTTTATCGGCATGGGGCATTTCCAGCGATCTGAAAAGTCTTGAGCTCACCATGTCCACCATCCAAGCTGTGCTTCTGGATGCTGAGGAGAAGCAAGTGAAGAACCGAGGGCTAACTGTTTGGTTGGAGCAACTCAAAGATGTGTTTTATGATGTTGTGGATGTGCTGGATGAATTCGAGTGTGAAGCTCTAAGGAGGCAAGTGGTGAAAACACATGGAAGCGCTCCTGGACAGGTACTTTCTTCTTTTAACCCACTTGGCTTTAGTCGTAAAATGAGTCAAAAGATCAATGGGATAAGAGAGAGGTTAGAAGAGATAGCAAAGCATAGAGCTCAATTTCTTCTTGTGGAGCGACTTGATGATAAGCGTATTGTGCAGAGGGAGATGACCCACTCCTTTGTTCGTGATTCTGATGTTATTGGGAGGGATGATGACAAGGAAAAGATAATAGATCTTTTGATGCATCCTGGTGATGATGGTACTGTTCCTGTGATTTCTATAGTGGGAATCGGAGGTCTGGGAAAGACCACACTTGCTCAGTGGGTGTATAATGATGAAAGGGTAGCTAAAAATTTTGCTTTCCAGAATATGGGTGTGTGTGTCAGAAGAGTTTACCGTTTTAAAATTGGCAAAAGAAATCCTTAAATCTGTGGGTGGTGAAATTAGTGAGAACATGAGTATGGATAAAGTGCAAGCTAGTTTACGAAGTTATTTGAAGGAAAAAAGATTTTTTATTGTTTTGGATGATGTCTGGAATGAGGATCGTAACAAATGGATTGGTCTGAAAAAATTGTTAATAGAAGGTGCCAAAGGAAGTAAAATTGTTGTCACTACACGTAGTCACAAAGTTGCCAAAGTGATGGCTCCTGGACCCATCCATGACTTGATAGGTCTTCCTGAGGATGATTGTTTGTTCTTGTTCTTAAAATGGGCATTCGTTGAAGGTGAGGAAAAACAATATCCAAAACTAGTTGAGATTGGAAAACAAATTGTGAAAAAATGCAGTGGTGTTCCTTTGGCCGTGAGGACTTTAGGGAGCTTACTTTATTCTAAAACCGAGGAGCGTGATTGGATCTCTATAAGGGATAATGAGATATGGAACTTAGAGCAAAAGGAAGATGACATTTTACCCGCATTAAGATTGAGTTACAATCAATTACCATCGTACTTAAAACAATGTTTTGCGTATTGCTCGTTGTATCCAAAGGATTTTGTTTATAATAGTGTGTATTTAGTTAATTCTTGGATGGCAAATGGGCTCCTCCAAAAGTCCAACAAAAGTGCTCGAGATTTGGAAGATATTGGACAACAATATTTAAATGAGTTAGTGTCAAGATCTTTCTTTCAAGAAATTGTGCAATATGATCATTCATCATTCTCATTTAAAATACATGACTTGTTACACGATCTTTCATTATATGTGGCACAAAATGATTATTATTGCTTAATTGACAACACTAAGAGCACCAACAATTTTGAAAAGGCTAGGCACGTGTCAATTTGGGACAAGAATTTGGGTGATGATGAAGCAACACGGTTTCTACGCCAGTTGAGTAATAATGTGCAAACTATTATTTTTCAAGGAGGTTGGAATCAATATATTAATATTAATAAATCCTTTGTGGAAACATGCATCTCAAGGTTTAAACACCTGCGAAGGCTAGATTTAAGATTTTCAACATTGGAGGCGTTGCCAAGCTCAATTGGTACTTTGAAGCATTTGAGATATCTTAACTTAGCAGGGAATACGGACATCAAGAAATTGCCTAATTCCATTTGTGACTTGCAAAATTTGGAAAGTTTAATACTACATGGCTATGATGAGCTGGATAGAGATTTATGGAAGATATTCAGCATTAAACTGATACTTCATGGCTGTGATGAGTTGGAAGAGTTGCCAAGAGATATAAGGAAGATGGTCAGTATTAAATATTTTTCTATAACCACAAAACAAACGCCCACCAATGAAATCATGTCCTTGTGTTCTCTTCGAGAATTGAACTTTTATAAGTGTCCCGGTCTAGAGTCTTTTCCTGAAGGGATCCAACGCCTCACAGCCCTTCGCAGCTTGGGTTTTTTAGATTGTGAAAGCCTGATTTCTTTGCCGCAAGGTCTGAAGCACCTAACCGCATTGGAAAAGCTGCAAATCTGTGGAATGTGAAAAGATTAATTTGATGGAAGTGGAAGACTACCCGACGAGCCTTCGGACATTCATAATCGCTTTTTTGCCAAAACTAGTGGCTCTTCCCCAATGGCTTCGACAATCTGCCACCACTTTACAGTTCTTATGGATTCATCGATGTGAGAACTTGGCGGCATTACCGGAGTGGCTCCCAAATCTCACTTCACTTCAAAAACTTCAGATTTGGGAGTGCCGAAAATTATCGTCTCTGCCAGAGGGAATGGGTTGCCTCACTGCCCTAAGAGAACTGGAGATTGATAATTGTGGTGAACTGAGCAAGAATTGTGAGAGAGAAGTGGGCGTGGAATGGCCCAAGATAAAGCACATCCCTCAAATTGATATTAAAAGTGATTAGGTAAGTGATAATTCTTCTTCCTCTACTACTTTACCCTCTGTTTTCCTATCTTACTCAGCTAAAGTTCCGCTCTTTGTTTTTTTGTTTTTTTTCATTGAATTCTGATTGCCAATTTATTGAGTTAAATTACAATCAACAACTAACAAAAGAATCGATTCCACAAAGGGAGGAATTTTGGTATTACGCTATTGTTTCTTTTATGTAAATGATTGGAATAATTATGTATTCTTAAGAAATAATGTCACTAGAAAGGCAGTGCAAATCAACTGGTTTGGTGAGTCAATATGTGGCCTTGTGAATTGCTGGAATGTAACATTTGAATCCAAGCAAGGATAAAAGAAAAAGAAAAAAATATGGGTGATTGTCCATGAAAAAGGAAATAGATTTTTATAGGTGAGTATGGTAATTGGTTTTGTTTGGTGATTATAGACGGGCTACAAAGAGTCTCTAACTGACTGGGTTTCCTGAGAATGAAAATCTCATCTTCCCTTTACGTTTGCCATAGTTAATTATTTATTTTTTTTTATAGTCAGTTCGTCATAGTTATTATAACTGCCAGGAGTTTTGTGGATGCATTATGGGATATAGGCTGATTACAAGGAGTAAAATAGAGGTGATTATAAGCTTTACATCTTTCTCTAATCTCCTTGATTATATGACCCATTATAAAATAGAGGGGGCAATGGACGTACCTTTCTGCGCCATGTGCTTTCATTCTGTTTGGTATAGGCTGGATAGAAACATCAACTTGGAATAAGGTAACTTGGGGAAGCCTGAGGAAGGACGTTAAGTGCAGAATTTTGCTGATATTGACGCTAAGAAGGGAATATGGGATTTTATAGCTGGATTGTTGGATCTTGTGATGGTATATTGGAAAGAAGAACGGTAGGAAGAATTTGTGAAATTGATAAGAAGGTGGGCTAGGACTTGCAAGGGCACAAACATGGGGAGGTGAGGTGCAGTAGGTCAGGGAGGAAATGGACAATGATATCTTAACAATGAGTCTCAGTCCCTGTATGAAAAAGACCCTGTTAGTGAGGGTAGCACAAACTTGCTCTACATTAAGCAATTTATACCTAAGAAAAGGAGAGCTGCAGCAAAGAGGCATAGCTTTTGTTTTGTTGTTTTTGGTTCTTTCATTTTTTTTAAAGCCTCTTTCACTTTAGGTCTTGAATCATTTGTTGAAATTTGGGACGGAAAAAGACTATAGGGCAAGAGGAGTCGTGCATGTATGTTAGTATATGGTCGAAAATTATGGAATCCTCTGATTTCTATGGTTCACAATATAAGATAATTGTTTCATTATGGAGGGATAAAACAGAGTATAGAATTAATGAACTCTATTCTTGGTTTTTTTTTTTTTTTCCCCTCAAAGCTTTCTTTTCAAATTTCACCTATTTTGAAGGGACAAACTTAGTATCCTAATAAGAAAATAATAAAAATATTATTCCTAGGAGTTTCTTTTCTTTTCTTCTATCCCTTTTGACAAATCAAACACAGAATTTCAAAATTTCATCTCTCTCTAAAGGTGAACTAAACATGGTGTTAGCAAATTTACATGGTCTGTATCTGCTTACTAAGAGTGGATGTAATTCAAAAATAAAAATATCTGTCAATTTGCAGTCATATTATCAGGGAAGTTTTAAATCTATATATTTGTGAAATTGACATTATTTTTATTATATCTGATTCTTCTTGTTTCTAAACCGACAGATGCTGCTGGGAGATTGTTGTCTGAACATGGGAAATTTCTTTTGCTTAAAATTCCCGTTGGTGAGATACTATATTTTTAATTTTAATGTCACTTTTCAAATATTCAATCCATTTAATTTTGGATACAGAAGAATTTCTTGCATTTGCAATATTATATCAATTCTAAGTATGATGTTTTTGGAATATTAAAATGAGTCATACCTTCACATTTTAATTTGTCTATGTGCTTTGTTATTCTTGAAAAACACTTGATTAGCAAGTTGACCTCTTTTACATACAAAATTTTATCAAGTGTTGAAGGAATTGTACATCATACAATCTTGTGTGCGGAGTGGAATACATTGTTCCCAAATTTACAAAGTATGGTGCCTAAAAAAGTAAAGAGAAACATTTCTTAGTACCAGCAGATTTCCTTCAATTTATACTCATCTAACAATTCCATGGTTTAAAACTTTGCAGCTTATCAATTCAGAAACAATACGCAGCATGAAAAGTCTCAACCTGGTTCAATTAAGAGATTTATGTTTCTCGTGTTGTAAATAAATTGAATAATGGTGTGGTGTGAATTAAGTGTTGTCATGGTAAATGGAGTAATGTGTGTAATATATTTATGACTTCATTCATATTACATGTATAATCTAATATGCACAATGTTTCAGTAATTTGATTTATGTATTATTTTTTTTTTGATAAATAAGAATTTCATTGAAAAAGAAGAGAAACAATACAAGTGCACAGGCAGTGAACCTGATTGGAAAAGAAAACAAAAACTAAAGACAAACTGAACAAATATCAAGCATATCAGACAGAGAGCATGAAGGATCTAAGTGTGAGGCCTTTGACCACTCAAGGAGGGTGAGCAGAAATTTGAATTTGAGGGCTGGGATAGAATTTTCCACTCCATTAAAGGTTCTGTCATTACGCTCCTGCCAAAGACACCACATGAGACAATGAGGGGTCATTTTCCAAATCTTGCCCGCCTCCGATTTGCCACAAGGACCAGTCCAACAGCTGAGAAGACCTTCCACCCCCCAAGGCATTACCCAGGTTGTGCCAAAAATACTCAGCACCATAGTCCACAGCTCCCAAGCTATAGGGCAGTGTAAAAGCAAATGATTACCCGTCTCACCACTCAATTTACACATGCAGCACCAATCCATAATGATTAGCTGTCTTTTTCTGAGATTATCTATAGTGAGGATTTTGCCCAGTGCCGCTGTCCAAACAAAAAAAGCCACCCTCGAGGGAGCTTTTGCTTTCCACACACGTTGCCAAGGAAACTTACCTTGAGGATGAGGGTGAACAAGAGTATAGTAGAAAGAACGAACCTCGAAATTCCCCTTATGCGACGGAATCCACCAAAGAGAGTCCACTACTCCCGGGCGAATGGAGTGAGAATAGAGAAGGGTCATGAAAGAATCAACCATCTCCAATTCCCAATCCTGGACAGCTCTTATGAAACTAATATCCCAAACATAATTTGAGCCTTGAAGATGGCAAAAGTCAGCCACTCGAGCCTCAGGAGCACGGGTTAAAAGATAGAGCATTGGGAATTGTTGCTTCAAAGGGAGGTCCCCACACCAAGTATCATGCCAAAATCTAATCCGGGAGCCATCCCCTAACTTGTGGGAAATATGATTAGAAAATACGTCCCAACCTGCTCTTATGTGCTTCCATAAACTTACCCCATGAGTTGAACGGACTATGTTTGAGCACCAATCCCTCTCCTGACCACCATACTTACTATCAATCACTTGCCTCCATAAGGATGAAGACTCCGTGGAGTATCGCCACAACCATTTACCTAATAACGCCTTATTGAAGATGGCCATATTCCGAATACCCAAACCTCCACCTTGAAGAGGGAGACAGGCTGTTTTCCAGTTAACCAAGTGAAACTTTCGTTCATCTTCACGACCACCCCACAAGAAATCTCTCTGCAGCTTTTCAATTCTACTAGCAATACTCATAGGGATGGGGAATAGAGATAAATAATAAGTGGGTAGGCTAGAAAGAGTGCTCTTAATAAGGGTCACACGACCCCCCTTCGATAAATACATCCTCTTCCAGCCCGCTAGGCGCTTCTCCATCCTTTCAACCACACCAGCCCAGATCGACTTTGATTTGAAAGAAGCCCCAAGGGGGAGACCCAAATAGGTGAGAGGTAAAGAAGCCACATGACAACCCAAAATGCTTGCCAATTCAGGAACATTTTGAACTGTACCCACAGGAACTAATTCAGACTTACTCAAATTGATCTTTAGACCTGATATGGCCTGAAACCATATAAACACTCCCCTCAGATGCCACGCCTGCTCAGACTCAGCCCCACAGAAAATTAGAGTGTCATCTGCAAATAACGAGTGAGATATGCTCAATTCAGCCCCAGTAGAGTCACCCACAGAAAAACCTGAGATGTAACCCCCTGCCACAGCCCTTTCCAACATCCTACTCAAGGCCTCCATCACAATAATAAATAGTAAAGGTGACAAAGGGTCGCCCTGACGTAAACCCCTAGAGGTAGTGAAGAAACCATGAGCACTTCCATTCACTAGAACCGAAAATCGGGCTGTTGAGATACAAGTATAAATCCATTGACGCCATCTCTCACTAAAACCACACCTACGTAACATGTATAACAGAAAATTCCAGTTTACATGATCGTAGGCCTTCTCTATATCTAACTTGCACAACATCCCTGGGGAACCAGATTTCAGGCGGCTGTCCAAACCTTCATTGGCAACTAAAACAGAATCCAGGATTTGCCGACCCCCTACAAAAGCGTTTTGAGAAGCCGAGATAAGCTTTGACAAAACTTCTGATAGTCTATTAGCCAGAACTTTTGCAATGATTTTGTACATCCCTGTGATCAAGCTAATAGGGCGAAAATCCTTACACTCCCGAGCCCCAGGCTTTTTCGGGATTAAAGCCAGGAAAGTAACATTGATGCTTTTCACAAAATTCCTGGAATCATGGAAGTCATGAAAAACTCTCATCACATCCTGCTTGATAATGTCCCAACAACTTTGGAAAAAAGCCAAAGAAAAACCATCTGGGCCTGGGGCTTTATCCCCAGCCATGTTCTTTACCACCCCCCAAACTTCATCCTCAGTAAAACTTCGGTCAAGCAAGACCCTATCAGATTCTTCAATAGAGGAAAAATCCAGCCCATCTAACAACGGTCTTCTAACATTCTCATCAGAAAACAGCCCTTGATAAAACTTGACCAGACCATCACCAATCTCAGATTGAGCCGTAGTTTCAACCCCATTAACCACTAGGTGATCAATAGTATTGAATCTTCGATTTGAATTTGCCACACGGTGGAAAAACTTAGTGTTTTTGTCGCCTTCCCTAAGCCAAGTGGCCCTAGAAGATTGCCGCCATTTTATTTCCTCCAACAGAAGCACCTTCTCTAAATCAGCTTTGAGATGATCTTTCATCACACCTTCCTCCACCGATAAGGGTCTAGTTTCCTCTAAAAGATCAAAATCTTGAATCTGAACCTGAAGGTCATTTTTCCTCGAATTAACATCCCCAAAAACATCTTTATTCCACCTTCGCAAATCAATTTTTAGAGATTTTAATTTCTGGACCAGAACATAGCTCGGAGAACCACTGTATAAATATGAATCCCACCACTGCTTCACCATCGCATGAAACCCAACACTCTTGAGCCACATATTTTCGAAACGAAAAGGGCTCTTTCTCTTTTGCATAAACCCACAGTTTAGCAAAATGGGGAAATGATCTGACAGGAGCCTTGGCAGACGCCTCTGAACAATGTTAGAGAAATGATCAATTAAAGAAGATGAGCAAAGAAAACGATCTAACCTTGATCTTGATCGGGCATTTGACCATGTAAAATTACCGCCTTCCATGGGTAAATCCAGCAACCCCATAGTGAATATAAACTCAGAAAAATCCCTCATCGAATGCGAAAGAGTAGTCGATCCCACTCGTTCAGAAGGATATCGAACTATGTTAAAATCACCACCCACACACCATGGGACCTCCCACCATGAAGCAATACCAGCTAATTCCTCCCACATCAAGTTCCTATCAACAGCCCTAATAGGACCATACACCCCAGAATAGGCCCATTCAAAACCTGAAGCTATCTCACGGAACCTAACAGAGAGAGAGAACCTGCCTACAGCTTCATCTGTCCGCTCCACCACTCTTTTATCCCACATCAAAATGATGCCTCCTGAAGCCCCAACAGAATCTAGGTTAATCCAGTCAACATACCGGCACCGCCATAGACTACGAACCAATGACTGAGTTATTGCCGTGAGCTTTGTCTCCTGAAGACACACAACATCTGCCTTCCAAAGCTGAAGCAGATTGCACACTCTGGTTCGTTTAGCCCCATCATTTAAACCCCTTACATTCCAGGATATGAGGTTTAAATTCATTAACACAACGTTAAAGCCCTACCACTAACGGAGGTTGTCCGTCTTGTGCTACCCCCCTCATAATTGACATTGGATATTAAATTCCTTAATTCCCTTGGGACCCGAGGTTTCTCCTTACCTGAGGCCACTCCAGATTTCGTGGGTCTGGATTCAGCTTCAATTGCACATAGCAGCGCCAAGACCCTGTCTTCAAAACCCTCATAGGATGCTCCAAGAACCACCCCAAATTCCTGCATTTTCTCCGTGACCCAGTCTGATTGAGGTCCCGAAATGACCTTTGGATTACCTGGTTGAACTGTATCCACTTGAATTTCAGGGACCCCAGTTGCCTCCAAACCCGGGTACTCCACCGCTAATGGTTCAACCCAGTCAGCATGTTCTTCCCATTCACTCCCATCCCCACAAGTACTACTGTGTAGCTCCGACTCGGCCATGGAGGAAGTGCGCTCGAAACTCTCAAGAGCCCATGTCGCCGGAGTCCCAGTATGCTCCATCGGCGCCTCGGCCATGGAGGAAGTGTGCTCGAATTCCTCAAGAGCCCATGTCGCCGGAATCCCATTTTGTTCCCTCGGCTCCATCTCCAAAACGGTTGAGGAAAGGGCGTAAAAAGGATTCGGCGATAGAGGTAGAGGTGGCAGTTCCGGCACAAAGATTCGTTGACCTTGCCGTAGTTGTAAAGCCCAACTTCCCTCAGCCCGATCCGAACCCTCATGGGTCATCACGTGGGTCTCGGGCTCTCGAAGCTTCTCCTCAGGGAGAGCCACTGTCTCGGTGTTAAGCACCCGTGTGTTTGCAGTGGTCAACGAATTAGATGGATTGGCTTGTTGGGCTTTGGGCCTCCACACCTGGCGAGAAGTGGGCCTGGATGACGACCCAACGTGTTGCTGGCCAGGTTTGTTTATTTCAAACCACATGGGCTCCTGTTTTTGTACTTCAGCCCGAGAGATAACCCACTCTCCTTCCGGCCCACAACTCAATTCCAGATTTAAGTTTAACGTCACCCGTGCATTGACCTTATCCTTTGGCATATTAACCGATATTGATCCCACTGCCTTTTTCATGGCATCAGTTACGGAATTTTGAAACTTTCGATTACGGTGCGTGATATTCGGCTTGGTGCCCGCAACTTCCTTTTCCCTCACCCCTGCGCCTGCCACCACCCCACGGTGGACGTTTGATGCCGTGTGTTTGGTCTGAATCCCTTTACACAGTGTAGCCAGTTGTAACCATCCTTTTCGCGCCACTCCAGTCGGAATGCGCAGAACTCCTTGACGCGAGCCACTATGAAATTCCGATATCTCAAGGTATTGTCCATTCTGGTTTGAGCGCCGAATGACATGAATGGCCTTGTAGCCATCGCGATGGTGTCGAAAAAAGTCTCCCACTGTATCTTTACTGGCTGCCTTTTCAATGGTATTTCCCAACCATACCATATCTTTCAAACCCAACCAAATTTTGCCCAAAATTGTTTTGAATTTTCTCTCCGTAATGCAAAATGGGTACGCTCGGCCCCCACCCATGGATATCTGAAAAAGCTTATTGTCTATGTGTATTGTGTTTGGTGGTTTGGGTGGTTCCTGGGTGTAGTGTGGTTTTTTTGGTAGGGAAGCAGTTTGCTGGTATTGGAATTTTGGCTGCGTTGGTGGTGGTTGTTGATTTTTGTGGTGAGTGTTTGGTGGTATAAGGATTGGTTGTTTCTGGGGTGGAGGTAAGGTTGTGTTCTGTGATGATGGTGATTGGTGGCCGGGAATGATTGGTTGATGGTAGGGTTGGGTTGGGATTGGAGGTGGTGTCCAGCCATGATTGGGATAAAATAGGAAAGGTTGGGGGTATGAATGTGGGAATGGGTGAAAGGGAGGAGGTGGATGGTATGGAGGTGGTGGAGGTAGTGGAGGAGGGTTGGGAAGAGGGGTGGGGGGTGTTCTGTGATGTGGTGATTGGTGGCCGGGAATGATTGATGTAGGGTTGGGGTGTTGGGATTGGAGGTGGTGTCCAGTTCTGTGATGATGGTGATTGGTTGGGATAAAATAGGAATTGATGGGTTGTTGGGGTATGAATGTGAGGTGGTGTGGGTGAAAGGGATGGAGGTGGATGATAAAATATGGAAAGGTGGTGGAGGGTAGTGGAGGAGGGTTGGGAAGAAGGGGTGGGGGGGTGGGCAGGTGGATGGTATGGAGGTGTTTCTCGTGGAGGTAGTGGAGGAGGGTTGGGAAGAGGGGTGGGGGGGTGGGCTCCTCACATAGGACACAATGGCATAGTGAATTAATGTTGTCAATGTGTGTAATATATTTATGACTTCATTCATATTACATATATAATCTAATATGCACAATGTTTCAGTAATTTGATTTATGTATTATTGTTTGCTTGTCTCTGCTTCTTGGTTGTTCGAGTTACTCAAAAGAAACTCTTTGTTATACTTTATAGCTCGATCAAAAATTTTAAGTCAGATATTTTGAAGTTTGATCCTTTGGTCGTATGGAATTTTGGTATGAAATTCCTAACGACATTGAAATATGGGTAATCCAACAATGTGAAAAGTTTAATTTGATGGAAGTGGAAGAATGCCAAGAGGTCTACTTTAGCCATCAATTGCCAGTTTTGAATGTCAATTCATTTTGAAATTTTGGTATTTTCTACATCCACAATTGTCATATCTATTGAGGGGGATGCATGGCCTCAATGTCGTAGGAGGACTGAAGATTGTTCTAAATTGAATTGAAAATGCTAGGGAGATATTGGTGAGTATTGTATAATTTGCCATTTATATCATATTACCATGGAAATTTGGCCTCCATAGTTCATTGAGATTCACATAATTTTGAATATACTTGACACCTCTTGTTTCTAATATATCAGGTTTACGTGGAAGTTCATCTTGTCTATGAAAAAGGGATTCCTTTACGCATGGAAGTTCCATGAGATTTTAGTTTGAATGTGAAAAAGGGAAATCCATGACTTGGCTTAAAATAGCTTTTCCCGGTGCAATTGAATTAGAGTTTGAATGTTGACTGAAGAAATCAGACGAAATTGTTCACTGAATGTGTTAAAGCAAAAAAGAAAGACATTGAATCAGACATTAAATTAGCTTAGTTGCTCATTTGTGTGATCCTTTGTTTGAAACAGAGACTTTCTCGTAGGGCACACTTAGCTCTCTCAATACTTGCTGGTGATTTTGGTAAGGAATCCATGTTGTCATCGCAGCAGTTTTTTAGCTGACAACAAGCTCCTGTGATATCTACTGGCTCATGAAAACTTTATGTATCGCTAAGGTGAATATTTGGCAAAGCACAATTTTCCTCTTGCCACAGGTTTGGTATAAGCATATGCATAGATACTTCAAAATTTTAGGAATTCCTTAGTAATTTTCTTTCCTTAATTAAATTAGGCCTTAATTACTTATATTTGCAAGACAAGATGTTCCTTATAGTCTATCCACTAATTTTCTCGGCATAATGCCTTTATTTGCATATATCTTTACATAGATAATGCAATGGATCCTTCTCTTGCAGAATCAATGGGTGTAAACACAAAAAATATTCTTCTTTCGTGTCCAAGTTTGGCTGAAAGTTTTCCAAGTTTAGTTAACACATTGACCAGAACTTAACACAGATGTAACCAGTGGTTGCATACTGTAGTGATTAATAATCGTGGTTGATAAGTGATTAATTCTCACATGTGATTGTGGTGTTATCTCTTTGAATCCTTTTTCTCCTTGAGAGAAAGCGGGCCGTGGGGGTCAACTTTGGAGTGCTTTGGCCATATTGATTAGCAGTTTCCATTTCAGTAAAAGATGTTCTTGTTATGGATGGGGTTTTCTAATCTGTCATCATTTTCTGTCTATAGGTGGCAATATCTCCATCAGTTAATACTATCCAGCGTTATCATGCTTTAATGTTGTCCTACATGTTTGGATTTTCAGGTAGCTGCCCTTGTCCCCCAATGTGAACTTGATCATATGATAGGTGGCACCTTCCAAGATGTACAATCATGGATAATGATGCAAGCACTTGGAAAAATTCATTACTCGTTCTGCCAATCTCAAACTTTTTATCGGTTTTCTTCATCAGGTTGAAGAGTATATATTTAGTCATTTTTAACCTTCTTGTTTAAAATGAAGGAAATCCATTTACCTGCCCATATTACCTTTTATTTCTAGGTCCTATCAAATCCAAAATTAGGGCAAGGTTTTGGACATATGGATGAGGTCACCTGTGGTGGAAATGCCTTGAAATTCTATGCAGTTGTATGACTGAGGATGATAAGAACAGGACTGATCTGCTCAAGATTGAGGATAAGGTCCATCTTCTGTCAATTGAAGCATACATATCAACGAGACATTCTACTGTCAGCAGCTCATGTAAAAGGAAAGTGCCAAGAGAGCCAAGTATTTTGGTAAGATGATTGAGCACTGATAAATCTTCCTAGATGCATTTCCTTGAACATTATGCTTAAATACTGAGAAGGCTTTTGCTTTTGTGGACAATAATTTGATATTTGCTTAAAATTTGGTAGTGGAAGCTCTAACTTTTTACATTTCTAAGCATTTTTGTTTTCACTTGATGTTTTTACGCTCATCTTAATGTAGGTGGAGGCTTTTGCTGCAAGTCTGAGTTCTTGGAGTTGGCTTGTGAACATGGAGTTGTCATCAAATAAGAAAGAAACTACCTCATAGATGGGAAAGTTTGCAGTGACAAATATGATGCAGAAATCTTGATTAAATAGTCATGATCTTAAGAAGACAGTTGAAGAGAAATGTATATGGGTTAGTTTTTATTCATCCATTCAGTTTTTGAACAATTTTTGTCTTGATTTCTTCTAGTCGTAACATGGGAAGTATTCTGATTCACTTGCCCTGGTTTTAGTTATTTTTCAACTCTATTTAGTCAATGGTATGCAAAATTCACTTTGGGGAAACATTCTCACACCCTTCTTCAAGTTATCTTAAATGTCACTATTGGATTTTAATGTCAAAGTATACTCGTGGGGATGCGAATCCCTATAAGGAAATTCTCAAGGTACAAGTTATGCTCTTTATCTTTTGGACCATGAGTTATGGGAGGTTGAGCATCTAGGCATTTGCTTCATGATCTTTATATTGAGTAATTATTAGTCACAAGTTGAATATTCTATTTCTAAGACTATTTTACCTGTTTAAGTTGTCTGATATACTTTGTTAGTTGGTTATGATTTCTCTTTATCCATATGATATATAATAAATCATTAAACCCAGACTATCATATAAAAGAGAGAAAGAGATAGAAAGATTCTAAATTTACTGGTTGCCAACATATAAATTTGTTTACTACTTCTCCATAATTTTGTCTGATATGATTATATGAATAGCTCACATAAATTTGAAGGCTCACAATTTGAGATTGAAAAATAAATTAAAAGTTATATGCATCTCATTCAAAAGTTCATGCTTGGATATTAGAAGGGACGCTAGAAATTCGTTAGACCTCTTTACATGCTTTACTCTCTTCTATGACTATATTCTAAACCAACCCCACACAATAGTAGGAAAAAAAGAAAAGGATCCCTTTATAAGACCTTGACCAATTCTGATACATGAAGGCTAAGGAGTTATAGACTCCTCAAGCACCAAATGAAATGCAAATTTAAGTCAAAAGCTGTTCAAGGTTGGCCCCTTACTCAAAGCAGTTTCATTGTTGCAGTTGTTATAATAGACTTAAATCCGTTGGACCATTTGTCTTCATATATATAACTTGGTATTATGTTTTTACCTTTGTATATTGGAAGCTGCACTTGCATACAAAGAATATATATAGTGAAGTTTCTTGTAACTACTACAGCACATATTGTTTTCCATTCAATGCCCTCTTATGTGTATTAAAGCATAATATTTTCAAGTCTGCCTACATCCTTTGATGGGAAACAATGGTGTTTTGGAACTTTGTTCTTTATGTTTCATTGTCTATATATGCCATTTGTTATGTGATGTGCATCCAAACTAACATACACTTAGAAACCAAATGTGTTTGCCTTCTTCTCAAGTCACTTAGTATCTACCAAAGCAAGCTGACACTAGGGGAAGCTGCTTGTTTGTACTCTTAGTATGTTACTTTAAAAGTGCAAATTTTCTATTCATAGGCTGATTCTTGCAATGTTTTCTGACTTTTAGTTTTATTGCTAACCGCATATTTACAAAGTCAAGTATTTGGACTTTGCATCCAAATTTGATGACAATCTGTTTCTGCTTAGACCTGTGAAATACAAACTTCCTTTACATGTAGTATTATTATTATATATTGGATACATAGGAGCTGAAATATAAATCCAGATCTATAGAGGGTTAATTTGGGAGTGGAGGTTTTAGAAGACAAAAGGAGGCTCTTGAAAATTGGGATATGATACTTGTGTTTCCATCTTCCAAATTTTTTTTTTTTTCACTTGTAGAAAATATGCCATATTTCTTGCTTCTGCCACTCAGTGTGTGTTCTTTATGTATGTATGCAGGCAAGTTCTGTGATACTGTTGAAGTTGTTGGAAGGAATGTCACATCAACCACTTCAGTTGTGACTATTGGGCTTGTTTCATAGAGGTAATCTGACAATAAACTTGATGCTACACTTGCATCATCATCATCAATAATATTTCTATAATCACTACAAGTACAATCTTCATTCTCATAATTTTGTGGTGGTGTTGTTCTCTTTTAGTGGAATCTTTATGTTGCCGTTAGGTAATGTCTTGTTCCACTAACTTTGGATTTGCTAGAGAGCGGCCTATATGGAAAACCTTGTCTTGAGTTGCATCCCATATGCTATGATGCCATCCAAGTTACTTGGTTTGGCACTTTTTTCTTTTTTTGGAAGTAGTTCAATGCAAAAAAGGTTCAAATTGAGGAAACAGTGGAATCTGTCTCCCATGTTTGAACTGGACCTAGACCTGGTTTTTTCCAAGTTATAATAATGTTTGTGCCCGGTTTTCTTTTGTTCTCTTTGAGTATGATTGGAAGCAATGAAAAAGTTGAGAGTGTTTTCGTCATTGCAGGTATGGCGAACAAGCAGCACAGGTGACAAATGAGGGCTTTGATGCTGCAGGACATGCTATTGGTACTGCTTGGGCTGTGTTCAAGAAGAAAGGCTTTTGACCCAAAGAGCGCACTCAAACCAACAACTCTTGCTAAAGTTGCTGCTGAAGAGAATTCTGCTGAACTGAAGGCTAAATATAAGAAGTAATTGGAATACTTTATAAGAGTCAATCATACTTACACACTTAGCATGCATATCTAACATAGTTGTACCTCCTATCATATCAGACTCTAGTCCAGTTTTAACAACCGGTGCATGAATGGAATGTCCAAGCACATAAATTTGAAGCGCTCACAATTTGAACAATTTTTGTCTCGATTTATTCTAGTCATAATATGGGAAGTTTTTTTATTCACTTGCCACAGTTTTAGTTATTTTTCAACTCAATTTAGTCAATATTATTTTTCTTATATGAATAGATCACATAAATTTGAAGTGTTCACAATTTGAGAATGACAAATAAATTAAGAGTTATAAGCATCTCATTCAAACGGTCATGCTTTGATATTTAGAAGGGAAGTTAGAAATTTATTACACCTCTTTACATGCTTTACTCTCTTCTATGACTATATTTTGTACTAACCCCCAAAAGAAAAACACACACAAAAGAAGAAGAAAAGAAAGAAAGAAAAGAATCTATGTATAATACCTTGAACAATTCTGATATATAAAAGCTAAGGAGTTATATCCTACTCAAAAAATTTGATTTTTTTAAGTTTCTTAGATAAAGAGCGAATTTTTAACTTGTATTTTGTTACAGGTGGACTTGGTTTAAGTGGTGGACTTCTTGGTTTTGTTTTCACAAGAAATCCTGCAACTCTGAGCACTGGTGTTCCTCTTTGGAGGTGCTTTGCTGGCTCTCAACACCTTTAGCTTTAAGATCTGGAGGCAAGGAAACTCCAGTTTACCGTTCATTCTAGGACAAGCAGGTTCTGATTAATCTGTGACTTGAGACATTTTGAGTTATGAAATATGTTTTGTTATTGTCTGTATTTAAGTATGAATTTACGTCACTTTTTTGGAGATAATCCTATACTAACTTTGTGTATACCTTTAAAATTTGCAGCACTCTCAGCAGCCCTTCTTTGGAAGAACTTTCAGATCCACTCATTGGTAGTACATCTCATCAGCAGAAAGTTCTTATTCATTGGTTAGTTGATTCATTGTATTGTGGATGTAGACAAAGAATGTATTTCCATTTTATGCTGTTATTAGGTATTGCAATATCTGATTGCCAGTGCTTTTTTATTTTTGAAAAGAGAGTTCAGTTTCTAGAATTTAGTTTGAATCCAATTGTGTTCTGTTTTTTTTTTTTTTTTCCCTTAAAAGTGCTGCAATGTTGTGCTTCTCCTCATATGTGCTGATCTCGGGAGGGAACCCTCCACCAAAGAAATTGAAGTCATCTCCAAGTGTTGCATCATGATGAGAACATAGGGTCTGATTAGATATAAAAGGTTAGGATTTTCTATGATTGAATGTTGTGTTGTGAATTTGATGGAGGTTATAGGTGAATAAGGTTGAAGTTGCTTATATTAACACAAAATTGGTTAACTATGAGTTGAGCAAGTCTGTATTTTGTCTGATAAAAACACACAATTTACTTTATTGTTTCGTTTATGTTAATGATTGGCAGAATTATGTATTCTTAAGGAATAATGTCACCAGTGAGGCAGTGAGAATCAACTGGTTTGGTGAGTCAATATGTGGCCTTGTGAATTGTGGATGTAACCTTTGAATCCAAACAAAGGGAAAAATATAACCAGGAAACAAATTTTCAAAGGTGGGTGTGAGGGTGGTGATCAGTTCTGTTTGGTGTGAGGGTGGGTTTCTTGAGAATGAAAATCTCATCTTCCCTTTATGTTCATCATAGTTATTATGACTGTCACAAGTTTTGTGGATGCACAAAAAAATGTTTGATGAAATGCTTGGTTGGATTTGGTGGTTTGCATTGGCTCCTGACAACATCAAAAAAGAAGATGAGAAAAATATGGGAATTTGAGGGATGCACATTGATTCAGAGTAAATCAAACTTTTAACTCACATTTGGTTCCAGATATGAAGGAAAATTAGGCTTATTCTTTTCTTTGATTTCACATCATTAAGATCTAGTCTTTAAACTTAAAAGGAAAAATTCAAAATTGAAACCAAGCTCTGTTTTTTAACGTTTGGAAAAAGCACAATATGAAAAAAAAAATTGCAACTTGGTACAAAGAAATTGATAGTAATGTGTGTGTATATGTTTGTGTGTCATTCTTCTTCATGTAGAAAACTGAATGCCATATTTCCTTTCTGCCCATCAAGGGAGGTGAATCTAGATTTCTTTGAGACCTTAGGACTGTTCTGAAGATTGATCCTGTTAATAGGATTGCAAGAAGTACCATTCACCGCTTGACTAAGTTTATTTCTTGATAATTTAGTACTTTATAACTTCCTCCTCTAAAGTAAGTTTGAGCAAAAAGATTATTTCTTGATGTTGTGCCAAAATTATATCATCAAATTAGACTCCCGTAATGAATATAAACAAAATTTCAGCAAATCATACTCTAATTAGATAAAAAGAAAAGCAAAGTAAATTTTCAAACATAAGAATAAGGATAGCATCCAATGATGATTTTTTTTTTTTTTTTTTTCTAAAGTAAAGTATTTTATGCTACCAAAGTATTACCCCGTAATGAATTCAAGCTTACATATTTACGGGGTAATGGGTGCAAGAAACTAAGGATTGATGGTGGTTTGAGTAAAAATATTGGTTAGGAACCTAATGTATTTAACCTAAGAAACTGTACCTAAGTTTTACCCATAATAAAAAATTAAATAAAAACAAGACTGAAAACATGTGAGAAAATAGGAATGCCAAACAGAAATTTAAAAAAAAAAAAAAAAAAATTCAAACAAGTTTCAAATTTCAATTTGAAAAGATGAAAAAAGTTAGGAAATGAAAATAAAAACAAAAACATATACCAAACATATTATTCTGTTTTCATTTTACTGTTAGACATATGTTGTTATGTTCTTTAGTAATCTTTACTCTACTACTACTAGATATAAGTCAAAGTTCCTTTGAGTTTGTTTGGTTGACAAGAAATTGAGGTGAGATTTTAGAGCATTCCCATTGGAAGAGTTAAAACTCTCTATTAGCAAAAATAGATAATACTATTCACAAAAACCCACAAAATTATCTCTATTTTATCTCTATATTTACACTATTCAACAACTCTCTATTTTTTTTTCAAACAAACTCTCCTAAGCAGTACTCTCTATTTCACTCTCTATTCTATTTAAATATATTTTTTTATTCTTTTATCTCATTTAAATATTATTTTTTTATTTTTTATTTTTTATTATTATTTCCCGGCAAATAACCAACAGTCATAACCAAATTCTTCCCATCCACCGCCACCGCCGCCACCATCACCACCACCGTAAATCAACCCAGAGCAACCACCACAAAATCAATTTCTTAGCACAAAATCACCACACAGAGTCAAATTCCAAAGTTTCAAAACTAAAAAATTAAAAAGAAAAAAAAAACCCAGATCCGGCACGGCTCTACCACCTCCAGGCCGAGACCCATGCCGTTAACCAGGCCGAGACCCACGCCATTAACCAGGCCGAGACCCATGCCGTCAACCACCACCAGTCTTGCCGTCAACCACCACCACGCCGGCAAGCCCAAGCCACCACTACACCGGCAAGCCCAAGCCACCACCGAATCAACCAGTTTCGTGCTTCAACAGAAAGCCGAAAGAGCAAAGAGAGAAGAGAGAGCAGAAAACAAATGAGAAGAAGAGAGAGAAATTTTCGAAAGAAATGAGAAGAGAGAGAAAAAAAATCGAAAGAAATAGCAGGACTGCTGGGTGGGGTCAGGGCTGAAGAAATTAATTTTTTAATTTTTACAAAGTGTACAGTAGCCTTTCATTTTTGAAGGGCTACTGTTCACTTTGTAAAAAAATTTGAAGTTGAAGAGGAGTTTTTGCAGTACTGCTGGAGCTCTTTTTTTCATTTTACTCTCTACAAATAGAGATACATAATAGTTATACACCACTGCTGGTGATGCTCATACGTACCACATATATTGAGGTAAAAAGTACATCAGAGTTACAATTAAAAAAAAAAAGTCAGAGTTTTGCTCAAAGCTACAGTACTCGGTATTGATACCGAGTACTGTAGTTGAGGTAAATTATTAAATAACATTTTTCATTCAATTATTCTCTCTCCTCTGTTTTGAGCTAAAAACAAACATAGCAAAATTATAATCATCCCCTCATCTCTTCACCCTTTGCATATAAATATTCATATTTAGCTCCACTGATTCAATATTTGAACATTAATAGTATGAATATTATAGTCTGTATTGTTATGGAATGGAATAAGTAAATTATAAAGGAATGAAATGGAATGAGTATAAGGAATGAAATTAAGCTAAGTTTGCATGTTCTATAAGAAAGAAATAGATAATAAGTAACCTTATTTTGAAATATCCTTAGAAGTGATGGAAATAAATAATTTTATAACTATAAGGGGTCAAAATTACTTTACAATTAATATTTTAAGAGTAGAAAACACTTGGTGACCTTTTTTACTTTTATTATACATATTCCTTTTTACATTCTTTTCACTTTCTCGGTGTGGGACTAATTACAAACTTTTCCTCTTCTGTACAAAAAAGTAACTCTTTTAACTTAATCATAAAAATGGGTCCATCACCTTTCGGCCTCTCTTTCCTCCAAAGGATAATAATTCGGGCCCATGTTGTTGATCAACTGGACCTTGGTCATGATCAAATGAAAGCCCAACCAATTAATATGCCAAGGGACGAACCGGGCTTATCTCCTATTGGGCCCGAACCCAAATGAGGATTCTATTTATTCTATTCCCATTAATAATAAAATTACTATTATACCCCACTTTTTATAAAAATGTAAGAAGTTGTCATGTATTATATTATTTTCATTTTTATTTTCATATAATTATTAGTGATAACTATAATGATGAATTATATATATATATATATATATATATATATATATATTTTAAAAAGAAAAGATAAAAGTACTAAAATCAAACAGATCATGATGATGGTTTGAAATATAACTCATTTTGTATAAAAATTATTTTTAAACATTAGTTTGTTTTTAATTGCAGCAAATAATAAGGGGGTATTACTAGGAAAGCTGTAAAATATAAATGAGAATTATGGGTATTTCGATCAAAATTTCGTTAAACTCTGTTCTATTCCTTCCAATTCCTACCAATTTGGGAGGAATGAAAAATTGAGCTTTTGAAGGAAATGGAAGGAATGTGTGTTCCCTCCTAACAATTCTATTCTCTCTTACTTAAACTTACAAACAAGAAAATGATTTTTCCATTCCCTCTTACTTTTAAATTCCAAAACAAGGGAATGAAATGAATATTCTTAAAAGATTTTTTGCATTTCATTCCTTTCCACGCCTTTCCCTTTTTCCAAGCGAGCTGCAAAATTCAAGTGGGGCGGTTCCTTTATTGTCTATAGCTTTTTTAGTTCATGTTTTAATAAAGAGAAGATGTCATGATTGTCTAATCGGCAATTGAGAATTTTTTTGTCAATGTACCGATCTGCTGTTGGTTGATTCCCCTTCAAAAAATTCAGTTAGATCAATCATTGTAATATGTTTTCTGTATTAGAGGAATTGTTGGTGATATGAATGGTAATTTCTTATAGTCTTTTTACATTATGTCAGAGGAATTGGTTCATTTTCATTATACCATATTTTCTGAAATAGAGGAATTCTTAGTATTATCAATGGTAGTTTCTCAAAGTCTCTTTACATTATGTATGAGGAATTACACAAAAAGTCTCAATGAGTTTTAGTCACAAGTTTCTAAAAGAATCTAAAGCATTTAAGGAATTTGGTAATAGGTTGTGTGGAGAATATGTAATTGCAGTACTTTCAACGAGTGAAGTATTGTTTTGTGGGCTTAGTTTATGTTGTTCTGGATTTACCTTTTTTAGACACATAAATTCTGTTTTTTGTACAAAAACTGAAATGAACTGCCTTTTCCTTGTTTTTAATTTACTAAATCAATACAGTGAAACATAGATGTAAAGTCAAATGGTATTTTCAATTTACTAAATCAATACAGTGAAACATTTTTTGAAGTGATATTACATGCAACAAGAAAAGGTAGGCAACAATGGAAGAACAAAATATGATATTATTTCCAATCTCATGAAATCTCCATGCACTTTGTATTAAGTTTCAATAACCTCCTTAGAATACCCCTGATGTAACATTAAATAATGAAGAGAAAATTGTTTAATCAATTATACATTATTTCTATATTCTTAGGAATTTATAAAGACTATCAATTGTTGAAAATACAATAGAATATATAGATGAACATGCTTAGGGTGCAAACTCATATGGAATTTTAGAACTAACCCAAAAGAGAAAAGTAATGCATATGGAAACAGTGTGCATGAAACAGAAGTGAGCATAGATTGATATAGAAGATCAAACTATTTGATTCCAAGACATTGACTTATCCTTCTGACTCCTTCAAATAAAAATTTCTAGTTCCCTACTGAATTTCCAGCTACATTACCAATTACACTAAAAACTTCAAGTTAAAAGACAAGGATATAAGTTACTTATTCACAAATTCTAATAATCTCATTGCCTAATTATGCACCAAGTTTTATTCTTATTTACTTATAAAAAAAAATTCATGCACTAAATTTAATTGCTTTAAATTCAAACAACCTCTCCTATGAGTGGCAAAAATCTTTAAACTCTCCGTTTGGTTTTACTAAAGAAAAAGGAAAGAAAGCAAAAATTTGAGCATTTCATTATTTTTCCATTTTCCTCTTACTGAAAGACCAAAAATTCAAAATAACAAAAAAGATTTCTTTTTCTTTCTTTTTTCTCTTTTTGGGTTTTTCATAATTGAACTCTTGCAAGCTCATCAGCTCAACCAAGCTGAATAACAAGAGAAAATATTCTTAGTTAACAACTTATCATTAATTAAATCTCTTTTCTTTTTCTTTCTTTTTTCTCTTTTTGGGTTTCTCATAATTGAACTCTTGCATCAGCTCATCTCAGCTCAACCAAGCTAATAGCTTCAACAAGAGAAGTAATAATTCTTGAAGCTGTTAACAATTCCTTCAAAACATAAAACTAAGAGAAAAAAGTAAAAGTAAATCTGCAATAATAGGGGCAATAAACCAATGAGGGGAATGACTGAACACTTAAGTGGATTAAAGAAATTCAAAGCATCCACTTCTAACAAAATGGATGAAAAACCTCTTCCAAAGCTACATGAATAGCCAGCAAAGCCAACTTTAGATTCAGTCCATAAGAATCCCCAACATCAATACACTCTGTGGGATCAGCAGGGTTGATCACTATTAGGTCCCTAATCTGCTTGTTTCTTAGCATTTGGTTTGGAAGAGTTTAATTTGGTTGATTTGATTTGTATGAAAAACAAATTATATAAAAGTATTACTGTATCTTTAATAAATAAAAACAAGAAAGAGATATTTTAAACAACTCTAATTAACCAAACAAACAACACAAGAATGCCTGGACTAGAAATGCTAATGTTATATCTGACCAGTGCCTATCTCTATGTATTGTTGCAACACTTGATTAACATTAGTAGCAGAATCACAGTTGAGTTTGAAACACTGTGAATGAGGATTGGTAAAAGACAAAAGTCAGAATCCTCAACTACTCTAGAAAATGGACTTGGTAAAATGCATTTTGGGCAGAATACATTCTAAGGTTCCCCAATTTCTAACCAAACAAGCCAGATTTTTTTGTAAAATGCATTTTACCCATAGAATGAAAGAAATCTGTGAAATGCAAATGCAATAGAGGTACCAAGCACAACCTTAGTAGCAAATGCCATCCAATGCAAAGCTTCATAGAAAGTATTTTCCTAAATTTCCTAAATTCCAATCCTGCCGCATAATACTTTGGTTGCTGGCATACAGAAAATTTATCTCTGGGCATAGCATATGCTTGTTTAACTTAAAGTCCTATATAGTGACTAACAAAGTGACTACAACAAAAGAAAGAACACAACATAGTTCGTTTGTAAACTTTGGAACTCCTTCACCACCGACCGCAATTTCATCGACGCCCAGCTCAACAAAGCTAACCAGTTATGTAACAATAATGGTTATTTTGTGTACGTAGAACCATGGGTAATACATTGTTTGCCTCGTTTGTGTCGCAAAGAATTGTGTATGGTTACATGTAATAGCGATCACACAGTCAATGAGGTTTCTCAGTATTTATTCCCTTACGTTTGTCTTTATTCCAAAATATTGGGTGTTTGTAATGGCCTAGTTTGTCTCAGGTCTACTGATGACAAATGTTTTATGATGAATTTGTGGAATCCTAGGATTCAAAAGTTGAAGGAGCTGCCAAAATTAATGGAACCAGAAACTTTGTATTCGGCTTTTGGGTTTGCTTATGATTCACAGAACAATGACTACAAGGTAATAAGAATCGCGTTTGATCCCAACCGTTTTGAGGCTGCCGTCTACAGTTTGAGTACCAATTCATGGAGAAAGCTTGAACAACCAACAAGGGACAAATCAAACTATCTCAAAATCGTTTATATGGATGGGACACACACCCAATTTTTTAATGGAGCTTTGCATTGGATTTCTGCTATTCGTGATAATGGAGTATTTTCCCCAATTATTGTGGCTTTTGATGTCAATGAAGAGAGATTCTGTGTGATATTGTTTCCTGGAATTACCAAAAACTGCGGATTTCTCACAGACTACAAGGGATCTCTGGCTATGAGGGGTTATGCTAGTGAACTATGGGTAATGAAGGAGTATGGTGTGGTTGAGTCATGGACTAAACAAATTTTAGACGAGATTTATTGGGTAGATTTGGAGATTAAACATTCAAAATACTTCGGAATTCTTTCACCGATTGTTCATACAAGGCGTTGACAGTGTGTATGGTATTTCTCTTATTTTTGTTATTACCAGTGGAAGAACTTCACTGGAGAAAGGAGAATAATCCCAACTCAACTGATTAATCAAGCAATATAGATTCCCCAGCTTAAAAAACCGCATATTATCTGGGCAAGGATCATATAAACAATATCATAACATAATACAGAATGACATCAAAGTCAGAAACCTCAAGTAATTTTCAATTTCATAACAATATCTTCATAGAATTTCAAGGAATTTTTTGTTCACCGGTCAAACAACACTCTTTTGAATTACAATCATTGGATATAACTCTAAATTGACTACAGTCATAAGTTCACAATTAAATATCATCCTCAACTAAATTCAAAGTGAATAATATTATAACTAATAATGTCAACCTATGAGTGAATTTTACAAAGTCTCACCACAAACAGAACCTTCTCTTACTGACATTTTCCTCAAGTCATTTAATTACAGACATAGTTTATTGCCTATAACATTAAATTTGTGAATTTTCCACTAAACAAAACTGTAAAAAATTGAAGGTGGTAAATGAAAATGAAACATTATTTGACAAGGGTCGAAGAATATGTCATTGAAACTAGAGGCAGGAACAGGCTTGAACTCAGAAGGACCTTCCTTCGCTGCCCAAACCTGTACCAAGTAAAACAAAAGCACACCCATTAAAGGTTTTTGCTTTAATCTCAACTGAAAACTAGTGTCGTTAAATATTCATGAAGGTAATCTAGTAAAAAAAAAATTAGACTACAAAAACTAACTTGATTTCTGTCGTCATCATAGCCCTTGTCCTAGGTATGTATCTCATTATTCTTCTCCATTGCAAGTTCTGAAGTACAGTAAGTCACTCTATTCTGTCATGAAGGAAAAAAAGGTATCACCAAATACTTATAATTGGAAATATCACAAGTTGAGGAGAAATCAACTCATTTCCATAGGTTCAACACACAAAATTACCCATGAATTACGAAACCGGCCAGGTGGAGTTGAACTTTCGTATAAGCAACGTTTTCCACGCTCACAATGTTTGGGATATAATGTCATCAAATGCTCAGCAATGTCCTGCACATGCACAACACATTTAAAGAAAACACAGCCAGTAGTTAGAATTTGAAAGCATCAAGATGAATTAATACTTGAAGCATATAATTATTACCTATAAAAAAAAAAAAAATCTCAAACTCAGGCATGAAACCTAGCTGACGCGGTTAGTGAAGGACTTTACATCAAGAATCCTAGGTAATGAGTTTTCCCAAACTAAATCATTCACCTAAGAAAAAGCATATAATTATTCCATGGGCTTGACTAACAGGCGGTTCAGCCTTGTGCTGTTCTCATGCCTTGGGTAAATTCAGCCCATTCTACATTAGAGATTTTTTCTATACTTATTATTCACTTAATGCAAAGGTTCCACCTACTGCATCATGGGGATGTTAGAGCATCATGACAACAAGGTGCACTATCCTTACTTCAGCAATTTAGACGGTAGGGATGGAAGCACTATTCCACCATGAACTATGGCAAAAAATGAAGGGAAATTCTACTGGAAACCAGACACCCTGGACAAAGTTGCTGACCTGATCAACAATGAGACAAAAAACTAGAATCTTTCGCTTTTATTTTTTTTTCATAACGTAGGGAACCTTTCTAAACAAGAGCCATTTAGACTCGCTTCTAGACAGTAAAACCTACGGGCAACTAGACCCACCCTATAACATTCCTTGTATGAAAGAAGTGATGCTTTGCAAATTGCTCAACAACCAATATCTTTCTTTAACCCAAAGGACACCTTAATATGGCCCATATACATCATCAGGAGAGTTTGCATTACATAACAGAATTACAAGTTTGGACTCAACTTGTGGATTATGCGAACAACAGGCAGATATTGTAGAACATATCTTTAGGCATTACGAAACAGCTAGACCGGTATGGTTTGTATGAACTCCTGCACTTATCACTTCAGCAGTGGTTAATCTCCTTGTTACAAAACCAAGAGAACTACCCAGACCAATGGACTCTTTGGTCACAACCACAAATACAAACTCCGTATGCTTCTTTCTTATATGATTTATGAACTAACACCCATTGTGATGTACAACAGGGAGGGCAATTGAATGGAATCATAGATAGTACAACAAAGAGCTAGACAAAAAAGAAAACAGACTGGGGTGCTGCTGCACAAGTAAAGGATAGGCAAGGAAATGTTATGTTTCAAAGAGTTTTTACATGGACAGGACAACAAAGAGCTACAGCAATCTTAATGATCAGATAGGCAAGGAAATGTTATTCCATCTAGCAAGTTTGAACCTCAAAGGGTTATTATCCTAAGCACATCTAGAGATGTTGTCAACTAGGAGAAACACACAAGGAAGGCCACAAGCTGGATCAACCATGGAATGTGGCAAGATTTGCTTGTTTTGAAGACATGTGCAGCAGTAGTTCATTTCTATCATGTGTCTCCTACTCTGCTCCAGCATACCAGAAACTTAGCAAGAGATGCAGCAGAATTTTTGTATTTGACATAGGCTTCTACGGTTTTGTATTGTATGGACTATATATGTCTGACTGTTGGAGGAAAAAAAAACAACAATTATATTAATTAATACAATAAACTTTTACATAGGGAAGAGAAATTTCATTATGTATTTGTAATCTTATAGAAGTTTAACAAAGTGTTACATTTGCAGGACACCAAAAGAAAACATGATTTAATTAAAAATAAGAGCCATTTGACAGTTAGTTTAAATGCTTGACCATTTTTAGTCCTTGACCACTTTAGCAAGAGCCCAGGTGGGTGTGAGAGGAGGGACCTTACTTGGCTAATTCTTCAACGTCGCTCTGGTAACTATCCCTCTTACTTTCCATTAAATAAAAGTGCACCAACAAGACAACAAGAAAATTTTGTATTATTCAAACCTGATGAAAAAAAGATGATGGCTGTAATTTAAACTAGACTTTAACTCACAGGTAAAGAAGAGAAAAAATGCTCTTTGCTAAATTCCTCAGAGCCTTTGAATCCTCTTTGGCTGTGGTTCCTCAATAGAATAGTCTTCTCCACTAAGTCCAGCCCCATCATCCTCATCATGGCTTTGCTTGTTTCTAGTACCTTCTGAGGCTAAATCATCAGGATCATGATGGAGAAGACCCAGAACCTCATAGAGTGTGCTTCTGTTGTTGCTGCACTGACTCATAGTTTGATTGGGATCTTCAATGTCTTGCTCATGTTCTGAACGGACCCCAATTTTCTCCACCTCCATGCTCTCGGTAGATATTTCAATCTCAAGTTGACCTAATCCGTTCGCACCAATTTGACTCAATGCTTCTTCCCAAACCTGTATCATATGTATGTCATTCCGATCAATACAAGTAATTATATCTTAAGTCAAAGCAAAGCAGGAATTTTATTATTACAACTACGACTAATACCTTACGCTTGTATTTTAATCGCATTTTACCAATTAGAGAGAAAGCACATTTAAGTATTTAACATGATGCTATATACTTTTCTTATCAATAGACAAAGGGATAGCTCCATGTGCTCTTATATTCCTTAGTATTTGATTCCAAGAAGATAGTTCACTAAAAATAGAAGAAATACACTGCAAGATGGCAAGCTAGGTCCGACTTATAAGTTATAACTCTTATAGTGCAGAATAAATCACCAGAGTAACCCCACATTGAACTCAACTAAAATGAGTCAAAAACAACTATTGATAGAAGTAAAAATTAACCTTCTTGCTCAACAATGAGAAACTAAAAAAACAAGCACATCTTAACAAGCCTTCCCAAGCATGACAT
>OU015761.1:60512884-60537714 GCA_907173295.1 Fagus sylvatica | reverse complement strand
TTTCCCAAGCCCACATCTGGAGCAGGATTAGTGGGCCAGCAATGTCCTTTGGCAGGTATCTCACAGGCGCGGCATAACTCTCTGTACATCCATGCAAGTGCTGCACCGCCCTAACTGTACTCTCTAGCCCGATCGAAATCCTCCAAGAACTGCAGCCACACTACATGGACCTTATTATTCGACTTGTCCACAAAAATGTTCCCGCCCAACAGACTTAACATATAAAATCGAGCATACTGTTGCACAGTCTGCTCATTAGTCTCAGCAGTAATGGGGCCTGAAATTGCCTACTAAGCCATGGCAATGAAATGCGCGACCCATCCAATGCCTCTTCAGTTGTAGTGACGCCAAGTAACTGTCGACAAAGCTCAGCAGGTTCTACACTAGGTGAGGCCACTAGTGGACGACCATCAACTGGCAGTCCTAGCAGCACCTCCACATTCTATAATGTGATCGTCATCTCACCATGTGGCATATGAAATGTGTGTGTGTCTCGCCGCCATCGCTCCACTAAAGCCGTAATTAATGCCCAGTCAATCCGTATGAAACCCAAAGCATATAGCCCATACAACCCAGCCCGTTGGATGTATGAGACGACACGAGGATGCGGTTGCGGACCTCATAATAACACTTTAGAACGGCGACGACAATGGAGAAGTTGTTCAACCTGCAAAATAACAAAAATATTTTAGTTATCTTTTATTATTCATATATTAAAATGACTAAAATACCAAACTTCAAATTTTGTTTACACACACAAACATTAGTTCGTTAAAATCTGTTATGCCAAACATGACTACTCATAATCAATGAACAGTGGATGATCAAAGCAATACATGTATGAATTGTGTATTAAACAGAAAATAACTAAAATACGTACCAACGACCCATTCCAAATGGCAGTAGATCGATGACAATACTGCCTCGTCAAGACTGACGGAACAAGAGGACCCGGATGCATCGAATCAATATACTGCAAAAATGAAGAAAATGATATGTCAAATCAATACACGTGCAAATCTGCTTCAATTCAAAACAAGAAATCTCCAAGCAGATACATTGTCTCAAAAATACAACCAAACTAAAAGATTAAACGAAAAACACACACACACTATTCAAAGCACCAACTGCATAGGTACAAGGAAACTAAATATGAACAGCCACAGAAAGAAAAAGAAAAAAAAAAAGAAGATAAATAAAAAGAATAAATTAGAGAAAAAGGAACAAAACCCACAAAGGAAAAACAGAAAGATTTAAGGAACTAAAATATAAGCAGACAAAAATGGAAGCTAGTTTTAACAGCTTACCAAACCTATAGGGCACAACAAGAAGGCTTCATGTTGAAGATAGAGAAGAAAGAAGATTGGAACACATGTGGTCCATTCTCACCAATCCATTGGTAAAACAAACCTTAAACACCACGCATCTTCTAAGCCAAACCCAAACTAACTAACACACAAAAACAAACCCTTAAACACCAAGCTTAAGCTCAAGCGCACCTCTCAAACTGAAACCCAACACTCACCAAGCTCAAGCTAGAGTTATTAGTGTCCAATGTAATGGAATGCACCAGATTGCTTATATGGACAAAATATTTTTTGATAAGTAAATTAGTTTTCTTACAAACTGAAGTCATCTCAAAACTAATTGATCACTTTGGTACATGAAACAAACTTAGCATGTTTAACCAAGTGCCAAATATACAGAACACATAAGGAAGCACAAACCTGTACCTTTCTGGCATTTAAAGAGCAACAATGTTTAAAGTATATAAGTGTTTATCTTATAAGAGTGCCCAATGAGAATGAATCAAAATATAGACCAAAGCCTAAAGGCATAAGAGGTGTAAAAAAATTGAAGATTTCAAGTTCTAAGACTATAAGTGCAAGTCAATAGCAATAGAAAAAGGAACTAGGATAAACACGCTGAGCAGTGCTGGAATTTTTTAAAGCCAGACAAATGCAGCCTACACACAATGCAAGCACCAATTTTTATTTAGTAAGTGAATTTTAAATTTTTAAACACATAATAACTAGACAGCCAACAATAAGGGACATAAAAGTTCACATATTTCTGCTCCTAAAACAAAGAACCAAATCTAATATCATTTAAAATTTTCTAGTATACATTTATACTATATAATTATAGCAATGAGAAAAAAAAAATAAAAAAAATCAAGCATAGAGAAATAAAACCTGATTTATAGAAAGTAGTATTGTAGCTTCACTTAACAATAAAATATTAAATGTATTCGCTATGGCAAACCCCACTACAATTTTAGTATCTACACTAACTTTTAGTGCACCAATAGAATATGGATATCCTGGACCGACATAGTCTTATTGTTTGGTTGAAATTTTATCTGGGCCATCATACCATAATGTGAAATAGGCCCCTCTAGATGTTGAAGTCACTCGAAGGAGAGGATCCAATCAAAGCAAATAAAAAATGGCAAAGTTAATATATATATATATATATATATATATATATATATATGCGGCGGCTTAGTTATTTAAAAGAAGAAAGAGACTTGGGTCATTCCAGAAAGTCTAATATGATTAGGAAAGAGATTAAATTTCTTTAATATTTTAGACCATTCTAACAAAATATCATTGGCAATAGAAATCCTATGTACGCAGAGAAAGTTGGCAATTCAAATTGTCTCAACAATTTATTGCACATTATTCCTCCTTATTGGTAAAAGGCAAACATAGTTTACTTTATCATGGACCTCCTAAGAAGTTCTACTATTCTTTTACCGCTGCAAGATCTACCACTGCAACATATTGTTCATGTTACACAATTTTGATTAAATTATAGTGATTTGTGATCATGCTTAAAGACACAGGCATCACACTTTAACAAACTCTGCCAATCACCCGACTGTGACAGCCTAAAAGACTTTATGGACTTAACCCCATCACTATAGACTCCCTAATCATGTGCAACCACCAAATGTGTGAACCCCATCCATAACTATTCCGTGAATGCTAATTGCTAAGTCCAAAAGAGGGTTCTTTTCAATCTCATGGGTTAGCAAAGAGACCAAATTTCTATTAGTTCTGAACATAAACCGACAAAATGGGCAACGAGGGACAACAACTTTAAGAAAAGAAAAAGCATCTAAGTTTCCAACCTAAAAAGCTTTAGACACGCAAAAAAGCCATGGATTCATATTACAATGTTTAAACTAAAATCAAAATCAGATACAGAAACATTGACTGATTTAAATGGACCTAAATCATGCTGTGCGACAAAAAAGCACTCATCTAAAAGAGTACGCATGCATTTGAGTACAACCACAACAATTACACATTTAGCCCATAGTAGGATAAAAGGGAGCAACAAAATGTTCAGAACAACTACTTTAACCCCCCAAAATTTGAGATCTGCAATACTTAGCCTAAAAGGCATATGCAATGATAGTAAATGCAGTGAAAAGAACTAACTTATGCTGAAGCAGAGAGCGGCGCGAAGATCTGAGCGAAGGCTGGAGCAGAGAAGCGGAGAGAGAGAGAGAGAACAGCTCGAGTCGTTGATGAGAGTCGGAGCAGAGAACAGCAGAGAGTGTCGTCGGAACAGAGAACAGCAGAGAGTGTTGCCGGAGAGAGAGAGTCGTCGATGAGAGCCGGCGCAGAGAACTGAGAGAGAGAGTCGTCGATGAGAGCCGGCGTAGAGAAGAGTGTCGCCGGAGAGAGAGAGACGGGAAAGTAAGTTTGGGAAAGTAAGTTTACAATAAGAAGGCTGTAAAAAAATTTGGTGTTTTTTTTTTACGTTTAAAAAAATAAGAGTTTTAAAAAAAATAAAACCACCAAAATCGTCTCTTGTAGAGACGATTTTGGTCCTTTTTTTTTTAATTTTTAAACAGATATTTAAAAGGCGTTAAAATAAAAAAAATATATAAAATATGCACGGAAATCGTCTCTTCAAGAGATGATTTTCAAAAGTACCCTACCTTTTGATATAACTAGCGTATAACCCGCGCAAAGCGCGGGATAATTTTGATGTGAAGTATTTAAAATTCAGCATAAAATGGTAGTGGATATAACTATTTTCACTAAGTGTTCAAATGTTCCACTATAACTCTAATAAGATAAACATGATATGATACAAATTCTAAAATAGCTTCAAAAGTAAAAGATGATTGTTGATATATATTCCATCAAGTATAGTATCATTAATATATATTTTTGTAAAATATATTGTTGTCTATAAGAAAACAGACAAACATACAAAAGCAAA
Source organism: Fagus sylvatica (assembly GCA_907173295.1). Taxonomy (NCBI): domain Eukaryota; kingdom Viridiplantae; phylum Streptophyta; class Magnoliopsida; order Fagales; family Fagaceae; genus Fagus; species Fagus sylvatica. Next base: position 60,533,472 of record OU015761.1, on the reverse strand, counting down.
AAGGGAAAAAATTATGATAGAAAAACAAAAAATATCAGAACTTGTATCATTATTCCTAGAAAATTACCCTTGCTTACAATGTTTTGTTAATATGACACTTGTGCTTGCACACTTTAGTTGTTCTTGAAACTGCACCAAACAACAGAAAAATAAAAGGAAATGGATATTATATAATAATTGAGAATAAATGGTTCTCTTTAAATGATAAAACATGAAATAAGTTAGTCTCAAGCAAGAAATAAAAAAATTACCTTAGTTCAATTGCCTCTTAATCCTTGAAGAAATGCAACATGCTACAATCAAATAAAATAGTAAGAGCATCTGAATTAATTTATTAATATGACCAGGAGAAAAAAAAAAAAACTTTGAAAGGAAAATCAATTACTACCATATCATGTCAGATCTAATTTCAATTAGAAGGAAGTCGAATCTATCATTCTTGGAATGAATCTCAAGAAAGATGTAGCAATTGCATAAGCAGATTATGCACGGGTCTGTGAAAGTAGAAGCGAAAGTGTTTGTTACAGGAAAAAAAAAACAAAAAAACCCTCACAGCCTTTTATCTATGACGTACAAAAACACAACAAAAAAATAAGGGAAAATAAGGATCCTGATATAAAATAAAAGGAACAGAAGATGTAATAAATTTCCATTATTTAGATGATATTTAGATGATATAAAGAGACAATAAGAAGTTAAATAGACCCACAAAAGTTTGAAAATTCATATTTAACCAACGAATTAACTAATCAACAATGCTGCGAAAACCCCTAAAATGTGACAGTGAGAAGCCCCTAAAATGAAGCAATTCAGATTGAGAGAGAGACAGACCTTGTGGCGAGAAAGCAAATTATACTCAGGCTGCTCAACGATGGGGCCCATAAGGTCCAATCTCTGAGCCACACCCCAAGCCTCAGTGATCTGCTGGGCAGACCATTCGCTGGTGCCCCAATAGAAAGCCCAACCCTTGTCAATCACGTAATTCATGGCCCTCACGGTCTCTACAATGGGCGTCTGAACATCCGGGCGGTGACAGTAGATGAGATCAACGTATTCCATATCGAGACGCTGGAGGTTCTTGATCACACTCTCGGACTTCCCGATTACTCAGCTGATGTGCGACGCATGGCAGAGCAAACAGTGGAGAGAGTAAAGGCCACCGTGAGGTAACGGCGGAGCCAACGATGCCACCCTGAGGCGACGGCAGAGCCTGGCAACCCCGATCTCTCTCTCATCGCAACCAGGTGAGCCTCTCCTCTCCCTCTCCCTCTCATCATTGTTTGCTTGGGTTGCAGTAGTGAACGGCGAGAGGGATTCGCGATTTGTAGGTTGTTGGGTTTTGGGTAACGGTGGTGAACGTCGGTGGATCTCGATTTGGGTTGCTGTTGTGTTTTTTTTTTTTTTAAATTACAGGTGGTGATTTTGTTGATTTGTTGTTGTTCTTGTGCTGTATTGTGCTTGATTTGGTGTGGTGTCTCTACGGTTATGGTTTTGTTCTTGATGTTCTTCAATTTTCTGGGAAAAATGTGTTTTAATGGGAAGTTAGGTTCAAATTTTTGTGTATATATATTTTTTATCAACGGAAATGGAAATGGTGCAATTGTTCATCATTGATGATTATACAGTTGTTTTATTAAACAACATATCACTTGGTGTTTTAATTGCTGATGTGGCAGCCACATCAGTTTTTAAGACACATGACAGAACCTCAGTTAAAGGTTTCTTCTTTTATATATATATTGATTTTAAAAGTACCCTGTTTCACTATATAACTTAAAAACAAAGAGTTATTAGGCAAGAAAACTCCTTAAAAAGATGGCCCAAAACTATTAAAAAAAGGTCTAATACAACAGCCCAATTCGTTACCCAAACTGTTTACTCCGAGATCCATTCTGGGACGGTCTCAACTCTCACCCCGATGGCTTGATCAGTAGTGGGTCCACCTGGTCTCACACATAGCAGCAAAAGTCTGAAACACCACGCCAAAGTTACGCGTGAAAAATTAAAAAAAGACAAAAAGTTAAAAAGAGAGTCAAACTACGCATTACGAAAAGCACGGGAGGTTTCTTCGAAATTTCCAAGATAGCTCTGAAAAGCAACACTCATACTCAAGCTACTCAAACCAAATCATGGGGTAGTAAAGTGTAAGATTATCAAATTATCAATTTGCTTGATTAATAAAAAATGTCCCGAAAAAAAAAAAAAAAAACCCACCGACCCCCAAGAGTTTTTTATTTGATTTTTTGAGAAGAGCCCTCACGAGTTAAGCACTGTGCAAAGACTAATAAATTGTACAAAGTAGGCCATGACACGTATGCCACCCTAAGAGATAACCCATCCCCACCATTTGTGTTTTAAACTTTTTGTCATGCACTTGTTCTGTTGAACTTAACTTGAAAGTGAGATTTATTGAGTTTTATGGAATATACCAGCACTCCCCCTGAGTTCCAAACACTGAGACTTCAACGGCGTTTATTAGACCTTTTTTTAATAGTGGGTCCACCTGGACGGTCTCACCCGATGGCTTGATCAGTAGTGGGTCCACCTGGTCTCACACATAGCACCAAAAGTCCGAAACACCACGCCAAAATTACGCGTGAAAAATTAAAAAAAGACAAAAAGTTAAGAAGAGAGTCAAACTACGCATTACGAAAAGCACGGGAGGTTTCTTCGAAATTTCCAAGATAGCTCTGAAAAGCAAGACTCATACTCAAGCTGTGTCCTTTCTTTTTTCTCTCTCTATCTGACTCTCTGACTCTGTTGAAACTTGAAAGTGAGATTGGCTTTGTGGGACTCCTCCACTTTGTGAACCGTCAGGTCAAGAATCAATTGAGCTTTCTGATATCAAAAACAGGTAAGATTTGACGGATCTGACGATGGAAAGATTCAAAACATTGCATCAAATAGTCTTTTTGTTTAGTTGTAATTGACTTTTTTTTTTTTTTTTTTCATGCAGATCTATATCGTGATCCAATATATACGTACTTATATATTTCCAATGGCTTTAATGGGCGTGACCGCTTCGTCGTCTTTCCCAAGTTCTTCTTTTACTGCACGATGGAAGTATGATGTCTTTCTCAGTTTCAGAGGCGAGGACACCCGTAAAACTTTTACTGACCTTATATATGATGCTTTGAGGCAGAAGGGCATTAACACCTTTAAGGACGATAAAGATCTTGAGAAAGGAGAAACCATTTCACAAGAGCTCTCGAAAGCAATAGAAGAATCGAGATCTGCTATCGTCATTCTCTCCAAAAACTATGCATCTTCAACTTGGTGCTTAGATGAACTTACAAAGATCATTCACTGCAAGGAAGAGATGGGAATGAGAGTTCTTCCTGTTTTTTATGATGTGGAGCCATCTGACGTACGAAAACAATTGGGAACTTTTGCACAAGCCTTTATTGAACATGAAGAACGTTTCAAAGAGAAGGTGAAATTGTGGAGAGCTGCTTTGAGTCACGTGGGCAATCTCGCTGGATGGACTGTAATAAATAGGTAATTTTATTTTACATATATTTATGTCTTTTAAATGATGATGACCCACTTCGTAAATGTAACTCCACCGTAAGCAAATATACCTCCATATTTGTACTTCTTTCAATTTTGTCCTGAGTCAATCAATTTTGATATTTTTGTTTTAGTCAACCGAATTGAACACCAAATATCTATAATATTGTTATGCGACCTACTTTTTTGATGGTTCAAACTCACCAAATATTGTTCTCTTCATTGCAGCTATTTGTCTGAAGTTATCCAAAGTATTGTGGGACAGATATCACGTAACTTGACTTATGAATTCTCAGATATTATTGAGGACTTTGTAGGAATGGACTCTCGAGTGGTGGAATTGGAGTCGTGTTTAGCTGTAGGGGTAAATGATGTTCGCTTTATAGGGATTTGGGCGATGGGGGGAATGGGTAAGACAACCTTGGCTAGAGTTCTTTATCATATGGTTTCTCAAGAATTTGAAGCATGTAGTTTTATTGAAAATGTTAGGGAAAATTTTGGAAAAAATGATTTATTTCAACTACAAAAAAAACTTGTTTCTGACATTTTGAATTTGAATTTAAAGGATACTTATGAAGGGATTCTCGTGATCAAGCGTAGGTTACGTTCTAAAAGGATTCTTCTTGTTCTCGATGATGTAAATCATCCAAAACAGTTGGAAATGTTAGTTGGGAAGCGTGATTGGTTTGGTCTAGGTAGTAGAATTATCATAACAACACGAAATGTGCATTTGTTGGAGACACATCAAGTAGATGAAATCTATGAAATTAAAGGATTGAATGATGAAGAAGCTCGTCGCCTCTTTTGTTTGAAAGCTTTTAAAAAAGAGCATGTTCCGATTGATTACTTAGAATTGTCCAAAGATTTTTTAAGTCATGCTGGTGGTCTTCCTTTAGCTCTTGAGGTTTTAGGTTCCTTTTTGTTTGGAAGAAGTATTGTTCAATGGGAAAGTGCATTAAAGAGGCTCAAAGAAATTCCTAATGGAGAAGTTCTCCAAGTACTTCAAATAAGTTTTGATGGACTCGAGAACCCAGAGAAGGAAATATTTAGACATATTGCATGCTTCTTCAATCATGAGAAGAAAGATCATGTAATAGAAATACTAATTATTCTTGGCCATCACGCTCACATTGGATTGAAGGAACTCATTGATAAATCTCTCTTGAAAGTTCTGGATAACGATATATTGTGGATGCATGATTTACTTGAAGAAATGGGCAGGCACATAGTTCGTCAAGAGTGTCCTAATGAGCCTGGGAAGCGTAGTAGACTGTGGCTTTATAAAGACATTGACAACATGTTGAAAAGAAATACGGTAAGAGGTTATTTAGAGAATTTGAGCTAATAACTTTTATTCTTGTTTAACAAATTTAAAATTTGGATAGCTATGCTTATATTGTATTTTGCAATTCAAGAATTCCTTCATGATTATTAGGGAACGGAAGCAGTTCGAGCCATAGATGTGAGGAACAAATATCGTGAAGAAAATAAGGTAGATTGGAACCCCGAGGCCTTTTCAAAGTTGTGCAATCTAGAATTTCTTAGAATTCGTAATATTTGCCTTAAACATGGCCCCCAAGATCTTCCTAATAATTTAAGAATTCTTGATTGGAGTAAGTATCCTTCAAAGTGCTTGCCAGTAAGTTTCCACCCGAATGAGCTTGTTCAACTTCATTTGCCACATAGCAATATTGAAAGACTTTGGATAGGAATGAAGGTAAGAGTGCTTTCCTTGTACAACTTTGCTTTTGAATTTCAATAAATAGAGATTAGGAAGATAATTATTCTAACAATGTTTTTTTTTTTTTTAATAGATTTGTGACCAGTTGAAGTTCATTGATTTGGCCAACTCCTCGAATCTGATTGAAATCCCAGATGTCACTGGAATTCCAAATCTTGAGAAATTAATATTAGAAAGCTGTAGCAATTTACAGGAGCTTCACCCATCCACCAGAATTCATAAAAAGCTTATTCTTCTAGATCTAAAATGGTGCACAAAACTGAGTCGTCTTCCAAGCAGGTTTGAAATGGAGTCTCTTGTGACTCTTTATCTTGATGGTTGTTCAAATGTCACGAAAATTCCGGAATTTGAAGGAAACATGGGATGCTTACAGCATCTTTCTTTGTTTGACATTGCTATTACAGAACTACCTTCATCAGTTGAACGTTTGACTGGCCTTATTGTTTTGAATCTATCATATTGCAAACATCTTGTTTGTCTTCCTAGTACCATTTGTAATGTTAAATCACTTGAAATTCTTGATCTTCTTGGATGCTCAAAATTGGATGACTTACCAGAGAACTTAGGAAATTTGGAAGGTCTCTTTGATCTTGATTTGACTGGAACAGCTATAAAAGAGCTGCCATCATCAATTGGACATTTGACTCGTCTTTTTCGTTTGAAAATAGGAGATTGCAAAGATCTTTTGTGTCTTCCTAATACCATTTGTAATTTGAAGTCTCTTCATAAACTTGCTCTTTTTGGATGCTCAAAATTGGACGACTTGCCAGAGAACTTAGGAATTTTGGAAGGTCTCACTGATCTTGATTTGAGTGGAACAGCTATAAAAGAGTTGCCATCATCAATTGGACATTTGACTAGTCTTACTAATTTGAAAATAAGAAAATGCAAAGATCTTTTGTGTCTTCCTAGCACCATTTGTAATTTGAAGTCTCTTCAAGATCTTGATCTTTCTGGATGCTCAAAATTGGAAAACTTGCCGGAGAACATTGGGAATGTTAAAGGTCTGAGAACACTTGTATTGAGTGGAACCACTATAAAAAATGTGCCTTCCTCCATTGTTCTCCTTGAAAATCTCAGTCATCTACATTTTAAAAAGCCAGCATATTCATTTGATCCCAATTCAACAAGTCATGGTCTCGTGGGTCTTACATTGCCTTCCTTATCAGGTTTGACTTCTTTAACAGTATTGGATCTTAGTGACTGCAATATTTGGGAAATCCCCAATGATATTGGCTGCTTATCCTCTTTATATAATTTAGATCTATCTGGAAATAATTTTGATTCCCTTCCTGAAAGCATCTTTGAACTCCCTCATCTTCGATGGGTCGATTTGGAGGGTTGCAAGAGACTTCGAGCATTACCAGATATTCTGTCAACTCCTTGTCATGTAAATGTAAACTACTGTACCTCTATCACACTGAAGAAATTGCCAATAGAAAGGAATCCACGCGGGTATATCGGCCTATTCACTTTACACTGTCTCAACTGCTTCAAATTGATGGAAAATATTCAGGTCTCTCTCAAAATTTATTTTTTTATTTTTATTTTTTATAATTCATCTTTCTCTTAGTTCTAAACATCATGCTTTCTATATTTCAGGGACAAAGATGTCCAGTAGTAGACAGAGCTTGTATGATTATGCCCGGAAATGAAATTCCAAAATGGTTTAGCAATGAAAGGTTTAGCTATGAAAGTACGGGTTGTACAGTGAACATACAAATGCCTTCTTATAGGTATGATGGATGGTCAATTGCGATATGTGTTCTTTTTGGTAAGTTTCATCAATACCCTGGAGGGTGTCATCTTGAATGTTCGGTAAAAGTCAATGGAGGTCGTATGAATGATTGCGTTCTATTTAACCAAAAATATGGTAAAGTTGAATCGCCTCACGTTTGGCTGATCTATTTGTCTCATAACTATTTGTCCCATCCTCACCTAGGCTTTAGATCGGAATTATCAAACAATGGATTAAATCAACTTCAGATTGAAGTATCAAACCTTTTCAATCGACAACAGAGCTTGGAGGTGGAGAAAATTAGGGTCTGTGTGGCATATGTGTAAGACATCGATCCTGACGATTCTGACGATTCTGAAGATGGCACAGTGCAACAACAACAGCACCATCACGATCCTGACGATTCAGCTGCAGAAGGTACCAGAAATAAGCGAAGCCATGATGAGGATGATGGGGCTGGACCTAGTGGAGAAGGCTACTCTAACGAGGAACAACAGCCAAAGAGGACAACCACTTACAAGAAAAGGAATCATGGGTCAACGAAATTCTTTGTCTTCATTGATTACCTTTTCCTCTGCATATTCTTTGGGTTCCTTTGCTTCATTCTTTCAACATTGTTGGGATTTGAAATCTAAACAATACCCACAGTTCCTTTAGCCAGGTCCACCCTTCAATTCCTTTTCTTCTTCTGTTTTTTCCTTGCTTTTGGTGAATGTATATGTGATTTTTATGATGACTAAACTCTTATGCATCCTTTTATTTTTATTTTTTTGACTTCTTTACCTGTAAGTCATCATCTTTCTTCATACTTTTACTCATTTAAATTGCTCTTATTATTGATTAAGTAATGCTCTGTTAAACATATTGAAATATCTCTTTCCTATGTAAAGGTCTGTTGTATTAATGTAATTGTTTTTTCTTTTTCTTTTTCTCCGACAGTCAGACATATAATGTTTTTTTTTTCCTTGCTGGTATTTCAGGCTATGATTCATATTGAAGAAATTTCGATCAGAGAGATGTTGATATTGGACCATGATTTGCACAACTTCCTGAAATGGAAGTTACAAAAAGAAAAGTAGGGTCATTCTACACCTACATGCAATTTTTGTCGATTAGAATCTCTGCCGATGGGACTCCTTCGATAGAAGATCAGAAGGCCTTGAACGCTAGACTTTGCACTCAAGGTTTGCTTTAATTCCAACTCATCTTTTTTTTATTTCAAATTTATTAATTTAATGCATTGTTTGTTAATTTTTGGAGCTGAAGTTGAGAAATTATTTGGGGGTGAGTTGTATCATTTAGGATCAAATTAGTTGGTTTTTTTTTTTTATTTTAACTGTCCAGATGCTTTGACATTCTAAAGCTAGATGCTATGAGTTGTCTTTATGATCTGTTTGATTGCTTGGAAAAAGGTAGAAAACAGAAAAGTAATTAAAGGGTTTCGATTAATATTGGCTTTTGTCAATTGGGACCTGATAATTGGAGAAAAAAAAGTATTATCAAAGGGTTTAAGTTTGATCTGCAGTCAAATGCTCTACCACTGAGCTATGGACCCACTGTTACGTTTGACACAACTGCTAGGTTAAGTTGAGGTAAATATGTAAAAGTAAAATGGTAATTATTTCTTTATTTATATTTTTCCGTAGCTTTCACAAAACTGGTTAGAGGGTTTGTTTCCCCTTATTGGTAGGTAAATTCAATGGAAATGAGTGTGTGTGTGTGTGAGAGAAAAAAATTAAGTCAACTATGTAGTAAATGTATCTAAGTTTGGTTGGGTGGAATATCTCTTTTCTTGGGTGCTAATTAATGAAAACTTTAACATCCAAAATTATATTTCTGTCAATTGCCTTGACCCTATTTTTTTTAGTAGTTGTACAGAGCCAGTGTTTATATAATTATCTGTTCTTTTACATTTACAGAATCTGATCATCAGAATGACTTACATATGCATATATGCGTAATTTGCAGAAAGTGTTCGTGAAGGATTCAAGAATGCTTCCATCGCGTGCGTTTCCAGTGCTGTGCCAACAGTATGTGATAGTCATCTTTTACTTAAAAAAAATTGTGCTGGACCTTTTCTTTGTTTCTAGTTTCTAATCTACCTTGTTTTTGGAGGTCATATTGGTAGGAAAATGAGGTTATAGGGACTCCTTTATCACTTGGGAAGAATGAATCAAACATTTTAGATATTGCTTTTAGGAAATGTTGCTGATCATAGTTCATCTATTATATGCTTGAACAAAGGCCATAGTTTCTATATCTTTTTGAGCTCTTGTTTCCCTTAAGTGAATAAGTTATCTGGATCATTGAAACTCTTTGGCTTGTAGCTGCTTTAGCTGTGGATGACAAAGCTGCTGCACGTTACCTGTTACTTTTACCTTCTTTTAGAGAAATTAGAGTAAATAAATCATCAAAATTATAGGTAAAAAGCAATTAGGTTAATAATAATTCATTAAATGTGATGATGATGATAAAGTTGTGCATATGCTGAGAAATCTCATTTTACTGAATTATGTCCTTCGTTCCTGTTTAGTCCACATATTTCTATTTTGTCCCATACATGCAGCTCATCTTTTTTTTTTTTTTAATTAATTTATCAATTTATTTTTTTAATGTTTCTTGTTCATGTCTTAGTTGGCTGTAGTTTGTGTGATTCCTTGGCAAAGGCAAACCTCAATTATACCGCTCAAGCACTTATTGTATCTGCTGGTTTCTAGTGAACCTTCTCGTTATTATTATGGGTTTGGAACATTGCATTTTAGTTTTAGGGTATTCTGCTTCTGCAACCACATAGTTTAAAAATGCACATTCTATGGATGAAATCAAGTTTTTCTTGTTTATATGCTGCCATTATCAATATTCTAAAGAAGTTTAAAAGTAGTATCTTATAAAAGAATTTACAAAAAAAAATCTTGAAATAAGCTTTCATTTGTTGATTTGTATTCCCCACTTCTGAGTTCTGATAGTGTAATTTTGTAATTGGTCAACAGCATCACAATTGCAGCATTCTTCATCATTGCTGATAAAACGAAATCAGAGTGTGTGAGAAGAAATTCCCAGCTTGAAGACACCTTGAGATGCTAGGGATGATGCATTGCAACTCTACGTTGCGGTGGTATGCTTTAACATGATGCTTTGTATTGGGATGTCATGCTTGGGAAGGCTTGTTAAGATGTGCTTGTTTTTTTAGTTTCTCATTGTTGAGCAAGAAGGTTAATTTTTACTTCTATCAATAGTTGTTTTTGACTCATTTTAGTTGAGTTCAATGTGGGGTTACTCTGGTGATTTATTCTGCACTATAAGAGTTATAACTTATAAGTCGGACCTAGCTTGCCATCTTGCAGTGTATTTCTTCTATTTTTAGTGAACTATCTTCTTGGAATCAAATACTAAGGAATAAGAGCACATGGAGCTATCCCTTTGTCTATTGATAAGAAAAGTATATAGCATCATGTTAAATACTTAAATGTGCTTTCTCTCTAATTGGTAAAATGCGATTAAAATACAAGCGTAAGGTATTAGTCGTAGTTGTAATAATAAAATTCCTGCTTTGCTTTGACTTAAGATATAATTACTTGTAGTGATCGGAATGACATACATATGATACAGGTTTGGGAAGAAGCATTGAGTCAAATTGGTGCGAACGGATTAGGTCAACTTGAGATTGAAATATCTACCGAGAGCATGGAGGTGGAGAAAATTGGGGTCCGTTCAGGAACATGAGCAAGACATTGAAGATCCCAATCAAACTATGAGTCAGTGCAGCAACAACAGAAGCACACTCTATGAGGTTCTGGGTCTTCTCCATCATGATCCTGATGATTTAGCCTCAGAAGGTACTAGAAACAAGCGAAAGCCATGATGAGGATGATGGGGCTGGACTTAGTGGAGAAGACTATTCTATTGAGGAACCACAGCCAAAGAGGATTCAAAGGCTCTGAGGAATTTAGCAAAGAGCATTTTTTCTCTTCTTTACCTGTAAGTTAAAGTCTAGTTTAAATTACAGCCATCATCTTTCTTTTCTTCTTCTTTTTCATTTTCATCAGGTTTGAATAATACAAAATTTTCTTGTTGTCTTGTTGGTGCACTTTTATTTAATGGAAAGTAAGAGGGATAGTTACCAGAGCGACGTTGAAGAATTAGCCAAGTAAGGTCCCTCCTCTCACACCCACCTGGGCTCTTGCTAAAGTGGTCAAGGACTAAAAATGGTCAAGCATTTAAACTAACTGTCAAATGGCTCTTATTTTTAATTAAATCATGTTTTCTTTTGGTGTCCTGCAAATGTAACACTTTGTTAAACTTCTATAAGATTACAAATACATAATGAAATTTCTCTTCCCTATGTAAAAGTTTATTGTATTAATTAATATAATTGTTGTTTTTTTTTCCTCCAACAGTCAGACATATATAGTCCATACAATACAAAACCGTAGAAGCCTATGTCAAATACAAAAATTCTGCTGCATCTCTGGCTAAGTATCTGGTATGCTGGAGCAGAGTAGGAGACACATGATAGAAATGAACTACTGCTGCACATGTCTTCAAAACAAGCAAATCTTGCCACATTCCGTGGTTGATCCAGCTTGTGGCCTTCCTTGTGTGTTTCTCCTAGTTGACAAACATCTCTAGATGTGCTTAGGATAATAACCCTTTGAGGTTCAAACTTGCTAGATGGAATAACATTTCCTTGCCTATCTGATCATTAAGATTGCTGTAGCTCTTTGTTGTCCTGTCCATGTAAAAACTCTTTGAAACATAACATTTCCTTGCCTATCCTTTACTTGTGCAGCAGCACCCCAGTCTGTTTTCTTTTTTGTCTAGCTCTTTGTTGTACTATCTATGATTCTATTCAATTGCCCTCCCTGTTGTACATCACAATGGGTGTTAGTTCCATAAATCATATAAGAAAGAAGCATACGGAGTTTGTATTTGTGGTTGTGACCAAAGAGTCCATTGGTCTGGGTAGTTCTCTTGTTTTTGTAACAAGGAGATTAACCACTGCTGAAGTGATAAGTGCAGGAGTTCATACAAACCATACCGGTCTAGCTGTTTCGTAATGCCTAAAAGAGATGTTCTACAAATATCTGCCTGTTGTTCGCATAATCCACAAGTTGAGTCCAAACTTGTAATTCTGTTATGTAATGCAAACTCTCCTGATGATGTATATGGGCCATATTAAGGTGTCCTTTGGGTTAAAGAAAGATATTGGTTGTTGAGCAATTTGCAAAGCATCACTTCTTTCATACAAGGAATGTTATAGGGTGGGTCTAGTTGCCCGTAGGTTTTACTGTCTAGAAGCGAGTCTAAATGGCTCTTGTTTAGAAAGGTTCCCTACGTTATGAAAAAAAAATAAAAGCGAAAGATTCTAGTTTTTTGTCTCATTGTTGATCAGGTCAGCAACTTTGTCCAGGGTGTCTGGTTTCCAGTAGAATTTCCCTTCATTTTTTGCCATAGTTCATGGTGGAATAGTGCTTCCATCCCTACCGTCTAAATTGCTGAAGTAAGGATAGTGCACCTTGTTGTCATGATGCTCTAACATCCCCATGATGCAGTAGGTGGAACCTTTGCATTAAGTGAATAATAAGTATAGAAAAAATCTCTAATGTAGAATGGGCTGAATTTACCCAAGGCATGAGAACAGCACAAGGCTGAACCGCCTGTTAGTCAAGCCCATGGAATAATTATATGCTTTTTCTTAGGTGAATGATTTAGTTTGGGAAAACTCATTACCTAGGATTCTTGATGTAAAGTCCTACACTAACCTTGCCAGCTAGGTTTCATGCCTGAGTTTGAGATTTTATTTTTATTTTTTTTTTTTTATAGGTAATAATTATATGCTTCAAGTATTAATTCATCTTGATGCTTTCAAATTCTAACTACTGGCTGTGTTTTCTTTAAATGTGTTGTGCATGTGCAGGACATTGCTGAGCATTTGATGACATTATATCCCAAACATTGTGAGCGTGGAAAACGTTGCTTATACGAAAGTTCAACTCCACCTGGCCGGTTTCGTAATTCATGGGTAATTTTGTGTGTTGAACCTATGGAAATGAGTTGATTTCTCCTCAACTTGTGATATTTCCAATTACAAGTATTTGGTGATACCTTTTTTTCCTTCATGACAGAATAGGAGTGACTTACTGTACTTCAGAACTTGCAATGGAGAAGAATAATGAGATACATACCTAGGACAAGGGCTATGATGACGACAGAAATCAAGTTAGTTTTTGTAGTCTAATTTTTTTTTACTAGATTACCTTCATGAATATTTAACGAACACTAGTTTTCAGTTGAGATTAAAGCAAAAACCTTTAATGGGTGTGCTTTTGTTTTACTTGGTACAGGTTTGGGCAGCGAAGGAAGGTCCTTCTGAGTTCAAGCCTGTTCCTGCCTCTAGTTTCAATGACATATTCTTCGACCCTTGTCAAATAATGTTTCATTTTCATTTACCACCTTCAATTTTTTACAGTTTTGTTTAGTGGAATATTCACAAATTTAATGTTATAGGCAATAAACTATGTCTGTAATTAAATGACTTGAGGAAAATGTCAGTAAGAGAAGGTTCTGTTTGTGGTGAGACTTTGTAAAATTCACTCATAGGTTGACATTATTAGTTCTAATATTATTCACTTTGAATTTAGTTGAGGATGATATTTGATTGTGAACTTATGACTGTAGTCAATTTAGAGTTATATCCAATGATTGTAATTCAAAAGGAGTGTTGTTTGACCAGTGAACAAAAAATTCCTTGAAATTCTATGAAGATATTGTTATGAAATTGAAAATTACTTGAGGTTTCTGACTTTGATGTCATTCTGTATTATGTTATGATATTGTTTATATGATCCTTGCCCAGATAATATGCGGTTTTTTAAGCTGGGGAATCTATATTGCTTGATTAATCCAGTTGAGTTGGGATTATTCTCCTTTCTCCAATGAAGTTCTTCCACTGGTAATAACAAAAATAAGAGAAATACCATACACACTGTCAACGCCGGAGGTGATGACACACACTAACAATGGAGACATTGAATCAAAACCATCATATGAAAAAATATCTGATAGTTGAACACTTAAGCTCCTATACCAAACCATCCTACAATCTGTCTATTGCCTTATGTGAATTGTTGGCTTTGCTTTTATAATAAAAGTTAATATTTCCATTTGAAAAGAAATATGGATACCAGTAAATTTCATATTTGGGAGCATCAAATTGCAAACGATATGTGACATAAAATGCCCCATTTTTTTGGGTGAGGGAACCAATCATGTTTGCCTTTATTTTATTTTCTTTTCTTCGTTCTTCTACTTGCAAGACTGATCTAGACAATGAATTTAAAAGGCGCTTAGAATTACCCATAAGCAATTAGAATTCCTAGTTTATAAAACACAAGAGCTTGACAGCTTGTGCACAATTATTATGCATATCCCAAAATTTGCACAAAATCATTGCAATTTGTGTCCTTCATAGTTTCCTCTTTCCGGAACTCAACATTTGCCTCTGTTTTCTCTTCAAGTATCAATTTGCTTCCTAGTTCATGCTCTAAATAAATACTTGGATATCAGCTAATCTTCTTTTAGCTTCAACCTTCCATTTTGCTAACTGCATATTAAGATTAAGCAGGCTTCTGCATGGGGCATTTGAATGCACCCCTCAATTGGTTGAATTGCAAATTTCGGCTAGTATGCAAAAATGCCTATTTTTTTATTTTATTTTTTCGATCTTGAGGAAAAAAAAAAGCTCTCAAACAAATTTTCGTTTTAATTGTTTATATCTCAATAAAGTTCTCATCATTTATTATGTGATAGTATTTTATAAAATAGAATTTCTCTAAACAACTGAGCTAATTTTGTTTATATTTCTATTTTATTTTTTTATTTACTATTTGTATAGATGTGAAGTATATCATAAAATATATATGAAGTTAGCAAAATAATTAATTGGATCTACCAACAAAACATATTAGCTTTTTCACATGGAATTGGACAACTCAAAAAGTCATAAACACAACTTATCTAAACTTTAACTCTCTAGATGAATAGGGTTTTTATTGATTTCTTGGATGAATGTAATATAAAGTTGGACTCTTTGAGAAATTTGTTAAATATTGACTCTTTGATGGTGTGATTTTTTTTTCCAGTTATGTTGTGATTTTCCGTTATGTTTTTTTTAGTTATTGGAACATGTATTTTTTGGTATAAACTTTGCTGTTTATATAAATTAAAAAATTTAAAATAAACTTAGGGGTTAGGGCCCATAATTGAAATAAAATGAATAGTCCAAAATAATCCGAGAACATATATTTAAATTTACCCTAATAACACGACATGATATAGTGAAACACTACCCCGCGTGGAAAAAAACAAAAACACGACAAAAAGTAAAAAAGTGAGTCAAATTACCTATTTCTCAAGGCACCGGCGGTTTCTTCGAAATTTCTGCTCCTCAAGCTCCTGTGTCCTCTCTTTCTCCCTCTCTCACACAAACCAAGCCCAGTTTAACACTTCACTTCTGTTGAAACTTGAAACTGAGAGATTGGACATACGGGGACTCCTCCACTTTGTGAACCTCCACTTCAATTCAATTGGTTTTCTCATAAAAAAACAAAAAGAGGTAACGTTTAAGTTTTAACTGACATGATATAGTGAGGGATTCAAAACATTGCATCAAATAGTTTTTTGTTCTTCACTAATTTATTTTCTTTTCAATTTTTCTTCACTTGTAACTGATTGTTTTTTTTTTCTTCATTTCATGCAGATCTATATCGTGATTCACTATTTACTAGTATATTTCCAATGGCCACCCCGTCATCTTTCCCAAGTTCTTCTTCTACTTCTGCTACCGGAAGATGGAAGTATGACGTCTTCATTAGTTTCAGAGGCGAGGACACCCGCAAAAGTTTTACAGACCTTATATATTTTGCTTTAACAGAGAAGGGCATTGTTACCTTTAAGGACGATAAAGAACTCGAAAGAGGAAAAACCATTTCACTTGAGCTATTTGAAAGCCATAGAACAATCTAGATTTGCTATCGTTATTCTATCAAGTAACTATGCATCTTCGACTTGGTGCTTGGATGAACTTACAAAGATCATTGACTGCGAGAAAAATATGGGAATGACAGTTCTGCCTGTTTTTTATGATGTGGAGCCATCCGATGTACGGAAACAAATGGGAACTTTTGCAGAGGCCTTTATTGAACATGAAAAACGTTTCAAGGAGAGCATAGAGCAAGTGAAAAAGTGGAGAGCTGCTTTGAGTCATGTCGGCAATCTCGCGGGATGGCCGGTAATGAATAGGTAATTTTACTTTATATATTTATGTCTTTTAAATTCATTTTGAACTGTAACCAAATCTACATAGTGTTGGTTTTATATAAATTAAAACCATGGAATCTTAAAAACATTTAAGCATGTTTCTAACATGACATACATACATTCCGGAAAAGATTAACTAGATCTATCAATAGCTAGGATGTTACACATGAAGCAAATAAATCCGAAAAAACTGAAAAACTTATTAGGAAGCATACCTTTGTACATAGTTTACTAAACCTTATACCTTGATGACTTCCTTGGAATTCGTGAACAACACTTAAATCTTCTTGTTCCCTTGAGTATCTTCACTCCAATGACTATCAAGATTGTCAAGTGTGTGGACTCTTCTTGTAGATGATGCAATCCGAAAATTCAGCAAGAGGAAAAAACTCTTTTTTCTCTCTTTTCTTCGTGCTAGCCGAATTCCCTATGCTATCTTTCTCTTTAGAACTCTTTTTAGGTCAAGAATTATCTCTAGAAGCGTCTACACCGTATGGCTGGCCCCCTAGGGGTTTTTATTTTATAACTTGGAGTGGGATCAAAAGGAAAATTAAGCCCTATCTCCAATGGATATAGAACTTTTTGTTATCTCATAACTAGCACATAGGTTACAATTAATTATATTCGATTCCACTAAATGAATATAATTGCACTCTAGGATTTTATTTAATTAGACAATGGTATCCCTAACTTATTTAATTGCATTTAAACCCCTCCATTAAATCATTTATAGTGATATGAAGTCATTATATAAAAACTATCACTTCAATGTCACTAGACTCACTACATCTTATTTTTTGAGCCCCTAATTTAATCTTTTGATTATTCTTTTATTCATATGGAATTTAATTCCTTAGAATATATTTTAGTAACTCAATACTAAAATAGTTGGCCAACTTTCCAAATAATCAATTCTCATTAAATTAATCTCAAGGAGATATTTATATCTCTAAAAGAGAAATAATGTTCCCACAAGGTTACTTGTGATCACCCAACAAATTGGAATTTGTTTGGTCACATATGATCGCACCCTTTTATACGTCAAAGCAATCTGCACTTCACATTTGAGTCCACAATTCTCCCAGGATTTAGAGTTAATGTCTTAAATAGTTTGTGAGTTAATTAATTCAATTGATAGTAGTTTGTAGAATAATTACTCATGGTGGTCTGGTTCAATGTATTTCAAATACATAAACATATCAATAAGAAGTCTCCATTTCCATGGTAAAGGCATGTTATAGTCCAAATCCATGAAAAACCCAATTTCATCAATGGCTATGAATAGAGATTTATGACATTACAAAGAATTGTGATTTAGATCTTTCGTACGTAAATCTTATTCGCATACCTTAATCACATACAATGCATCTCATGGACTAAACATAACATTAAATGTGTATCTATTAATTCTTTCGAAATAAAAGTCTTTTATTATTTAAATTTGTCACACAATTGGATTTTAGGGAATAAATTTCAACAATTTGTATTTATTTCAATTTTGTGCTTAGCCAATCAATTTACATATCTTTGTTTAAGTCAAAAGAATGGAACACCAAATATCTACCATATTTTTATACGACCTATTTTTATGGTTCAAACTCACTGCATATTGTTCTCTCTTCATTACAGCTATCATTCAGAAGTAATCCAAAGTATTGTGGGACTGATATTGCGTAACTTGAGTTATGAATTCTCAGAATATACGGAGGGCCTAGTAGGAATAAACTCTCGAGTGGCGGAATTGGAGTCGTGTTTAGCTGTAGGGTTAAACGATGTTCGCTTTATAGGGATTTGGGCTATGGGGGGAATGGGTAAGACAACTCTTGCTAGAGTTGTTTATCAGATGGTTTCTCAAGAATTTGAAGCTTGTAGTTTTATTGATGATGTTAGGGTTGATTTTGAAAAAAAGGGTCTACTAAAATTGCAACAAAAACTTATTTCAGAAATTTTGAAGGAAACAACTTTGATTTTAGAGGATACTTATAAAGGAGTTCTCGTGATCAAAAGTAGGTTACGTCATAAAAGGATTTTTCTTGTTCTCGATGACGTAAATCAATTAGACCAGTTAAAAATGTTAGCTGGGAAGCATGATTGGTTTGGTTCAGGTAGTAGAATTATCATAACAACCAGAGATGAGCATTTGTTGAAGACGTATGAAGTAGATGAAATATATGAGGTTAAAGGATTGAATGATGAAGATGCTCTTCATCTTTTTTGTTTGAATGCTTTTAAAAAAGAGAATGTCCCAGCTGATTATTTCAAAATGTCTAAAATCTTTTTAAAATATGCTGGTGGTCTTCCTTTAGCTCTTGAGGTTTTAGGTTCATTTTTGTTCGGAAAAAGCATTATCGAGTGGAAAAGTGCGTTAGAGAGGCTTAAAGAATTTCCTGATAGCAAAGTTCTCCAAGTACTTCAAATAAGTTTTGATGGACTCCATGACTCGGAGAAGGAAATATTCCTACATATTGCATGCTTCTTCAATCATGAGAAGAAAAATCATGTAAAAGAAATACTTGATATTCTTGGCCTTTACCCTGATATTGGATTGAAGGAACTCATTAATAAATCTCTCTTGAAAATTTTGGATAAGGATATATTGTGGATGCATGATTTACTTCAAGAAATGGGTAGGTACATTGTTCGTCAAGAATGCCCTAATGAGCCAGGGAAGCGTAGCAGGCTGTGGCTTTATAAGGACATTGAAAAGATATTGAAAACAAACAAGGTAAGAGTTTATTTAGAGAATTTGAGCTCATACCCCATCTTCTTGTTCAACAAATTTGAAATTTTAATATTTTTGCTAATAATATATATTGCATTCCCACAATTGCTTCTTGATTATTAGGGTACAGAAGCAGTTCAAGCCATAGATGTGAGGACTATATATACTGAAAAACTTGAGGTACATTGGAACCGCAAGGCCTTTTCAAAGATGTACAATCTTAAATTTCTTAGAATTCATAATATTTGCCTTCAAGATGGCCCCAAACATCTTCCTAATGGTTTAAGAATTCTTAATTGGAATGGGTATCCTTCAAAATCTTTGCCATTAAGTTTCCAGCCAGATGAGCTTGTTCAACTTCATTTGCAATGGAGCAAAATTGAACGACTTTGGATAGGAATAAAGGTAAGAGTGTTATTAAGTATCCTCATATAACTTTACTTTAAATTTTAATCAATAGACACTAGGAAGTTAATTATTCTAACATTTATTGTTTCTTTTGTTAGAATTTTGACAAGTTGAAGTTCATCGATATGGCTAACTCCTCGAACCTGATTATAACCCCTGACTTTACTGGAGTCCCAAATCTTAAGGAATTAGTTCTTCAAAATTGTACAAATTTACAGGAGATTCACCCATCCATCGGAATTCTTAAAAAGCTTATTCTTCTTAATCTAAAAGGGTGTGGAAAACTAAGCTCACTTCCAAGCAAGTTTGAAATGGAGTCTCTTGTGATTCTTAGTTTTACTGGTTGCTTAAGCATCAAGAAAATTCCAGAATTTGTGGGAAACATGGAATACTTAGTATGTCTTTCTCTGAAAGAGATTTCTAGTACGGAACTGCCTTCATCAGTTGGACGTTTGACTAGCCTTAAGTTTTTTACTCTAAGGAATAGCAAAAATCTTGTGTGTCTTCCTAGCACCATTTGTAATTTGAAGTCGCTTATATATCTTGATCTTTTTGGATGCTCAAAATTTGACAATTTGCCAGAGAACCTGGGGAATGTTGAAGGTCTGAAGGAGCTTAATTTGAGTGAAACTGCTATAAAAGAGCTACCATTATCAGTTGAACGTCTGAAATGCCTTATTTATTTGAATCTAAGATATTGCAAACATCTCGTGTGTCTTCCTACCACAATTTGTAATTTGAAGTTGCTTAAAGATCTTGATCTTTTTGGATGCTCAAAATTTGACAATTTGCCAGAGAACTTGGGGAATGTCGAAGGTTTGAAGATGCTTGATTTGAGTGAAACATCTATAAAAGAGTTGCCTTCATCAGTTGAACGTTTGACTAGCCTTATTGATTTGGATCTAGCAAATTGCAAAAATCTTGTGTGTCTTCCTAGTACCATTTGTAATTTGAAGTCGCTTGAATTTATTGATCTTTCTGGATGCTCAAAATTTGACAACTTACCAGAGAACCTAGGGAATGTTGAAGGTTTAAAGGAGCTTAATTTGAGTGAAACCGCTATAAAAGAGGTTCCTTCCTCCATTGTTCTCCTTAAAAATCTTGAAGAACTACATATCCATGGATGTAAAGGGCCATCATATTCATTTTAT
>OU015761.1:60484956-60512784 GCA_907173295.1 Fagus sylvatica | reverse complement strand
TCCATAGGCATTGGACCCATGAAAATCCCGTATTTTTAAGTCCATTATTTGCTTTAAATACATTTATCGCTTTATTTACTTTTACGCGCTTGTGAATATGTTGCGTTATTATTATCTCCATTTCCCATAAAAATGGGCGTGATAATCCCGATTGGTTGTGATGGACTATTTAAGACCTCAAAGAGGCATTAACCATCACGTAATCCCATAGGCATTGGACCCACAAAATCCCCCCCTTGTAAATTCCATTAATTTATAGCTTCCCGTTATGCTTTAAATTTCTCGCCATTTTTACTACGTTGTAAATATGATTTATCCGTCATTATTTTGGGCATGAAAATCCCATACGGTATTGGTGGTTTTAGGTAAGTCTTTCAATAGCACTAAACCCCATGTAAATCCATACGGTGTTGGACCCACAAAAATACTCTTTTCCAAAGCCGGTTATTTACATTATTTACTACGTTGTTGTAAATATTGTTCATATTGCATTATTTTGATTTGGGCATGAAAATACCAAACGGTATTGGTGGTTTTAGGTAAGTCTTTCAATAGCACTAAACCCCATGTAAATCCATGAGGCGTTGGACCCGTAAATTGAAAAACCCCGTTTTCAAATGATTTTCCTCATTTAAGTCCTATTTGGCGTCGAAGGTTTGGATAAGTCTTTCAATAGCACCAACCCTTCGTATAAGCCCGAAAAGGCATTGAAACCCTTTTCAAATGATTTTCCCCATATAAGTCCTATTTGGCGTCGAAGGTTTGGATAAGTCTTTCAATAGCACCAACCCTTCGTGTAAGCCCGAAAAGGCATTGAAACCCTGTTTTCAAATGATTTTCCCCATATAAGTCCTATTTGGCGTCGAAGGTTTGGATAAGTCTTTCAATAGCACCAACCCTTCGTGTAAGCCCGAAAAGGCATTGAAACCATATTTTCAAATAGATTTTCCCATATAAGTCCTATTTGGCGTCGAAGGTTTGGATAAGTCTTTCAATAGCACCAACCCTTCGTATAAGCCCGAAAAGGCATTGAAACCCTGTTTTCAAATGATTTTCCCATATAAGTCCTATTTGGCGTCGAAGGTTTGGATAAGTCTTTCAATAGCACCAACCCTTCGTGTAAGCCCGAAAAGGCGTTGAAACCCATTTTTAAATAGATTTTCACCATATAAGTCCTATTTGGCGTCGAAGGTTTGGATAAGTCTTTCAATAGCACCAACCCTTCGTGTAAGCCCGAAAAGGCATTGAAACCCCATTTTCAAATAGATTTTCTCATTTAAGTCCTATTTGGCGTCGAAGGTTTGGATAAGTCTTTCAATAGCACCAACCCTTCGTGTAAGCCCGAAAAGGCATTGAAACCCCGTTTTCAAATGATTTTCCTCATTTAAGTCCTATTTGGCGTCGAAGGTTTGGATAAGTCTTTCAATAGCACCAACCCTTCGTGTAAGCCCGAAAAGGCATTGAAACCCATATTTTCAAAATAGATTTTCACCATATAAGTCCTATTTGGCGTCGAAGGTTTGGATAAGTCTTTCAATAGCACCAACCCTTCGTGTAAGCCCGAAAAGGCATTGAAACCCCATTTTCAAATAGATTTTCTCATTTAAGTCCTATTTGGCGTCGAAGGTTTGGATAAGTCTTTCAATAGCACTAACCCTTCGTGTAAGCCCGAAAAGGCATTGAAACCCTCTTTTTAGATTGTTTTGTTCATTCATGTAAATCCTATGGTGGTGTCGGGATCCGAGTAAGTCTTTCAATAGCATCGAATCCCGACCCCACGAGGTCTTGACCCTTTCCTTAAAAATTCTTGTGTCATAATAAATTGCACTTTGCATTAAGCATTATATTCATGCCGACCCATATTTGTCATCTTCATTCATTTTCATGATATATGTGTTGCGACTATGCCATGACTATTTTGCTTGGATGTTTTACCATTTTACCGTCTTGATTACTTGCTTGATTGTTTATTGCTTTGATATAAAAATGTGATTAAAATACACTTTGCCATGAAAACTTTAAAAAGAGTAAACATGGTAATGTGGGCGTTAGAAACGAAGGTATGAGTCCTTTACACGGGGGCGTGGCTGGTACGTGCTTTCGTGTAAGGGATTCTACACGTTCTAACTCCCATAGGATCATGGTCTAAAATTCCCCAAAGTGTGAATTAATCATCCAAAACCCCGCCATTCGACGGACCGCTTTACTCTTGGAAATCAAGGGTAAAGAGATCCCAAATATGGCACCAAAAACATTAATTGTTTGTCCCGGCACTAGGTGTTAGGATTTCAAGTATATCCTACCACCGAAATGCCCGGAAACCTAAAAAATACAAAGATAAAGGGATGGTGAAATAAAGAGTCTAATCAAAACCGAACGAAGTCACATTGCGTTTGCCACTTTTGGTATATCGCATGACGGAAATCGGGACATTTGTACATAATAAAAACCAACAAACTTAGGCTTAGCAAATAAAGAAAACATTAGGAAGGAGGTAACCGTTTTCTTAAACGGATGTCGTGGGGTGCCTAACACCTTCCCCACGCATAAGCAAACCCCCGAACCTATCTCTGGTTCAAGACCATTTAGTTGTAGATGTCTAAATAGGGTAAAATCTATTAGACATAGGTGCCCAATCACACCTTAAAATTTCCCATGGTTGGTGGCGACTCCAAATTTGTGCTCACACGCACACACGTACACAAGTTCCCACACACACACAACTCGTATCTCGAAACGGAAAAGAGATAGAGGAACACACACAACACTCGCCAAATGGGGGTCGGTATCTAGGAAAATAAAAAGAAAATAAAATAGAAGAGAATTTTCCGCCGGTGTCGACAATAGTCATATGAGGTTTCTTTGGGATCAATTACCTGCTTCTGAGCCAGTCATCAGGTTCGTCTCTGATACTAAGCTTGTCAGTACACATCGAGAGCGTACCCTTCTTCATCAATTCTTAATGGGTGTTCTTGATGACTTCGAGTCTGTACGCAATCAGTTGCTTAATCGTTCTCCTCTGCCCACTGTCAATCAAGCTGTTAATGATTTGGTCCGTGAGGAAACTCGTCTGAAATCCCATCGCTCTTCTCAGCCTTACACGACTATTTTTGCCACTCTAGCATCAGTTGATCCCACAGTCACAACTCTGCCGAATGGTCATGATAAAAGGCGATCAAATCAGAAGAATTCTCATCTCATTTGTGCCTTTTGCAAACATCGCGGTCACACTATTGATCGATGTAACATGCATGCCCGTATTCTTCAGCGTTCTGTAGCCTTGACTGCCTCTAAGTCTGTATCATCATTCGATGCTGCATCTTTTGATCCTGTCTCATTGATTACACCTACTTACAGCATAGCAGATCTGCAAGCTCTCTTCAGTCAAGTTCAAGCTCCGTCTTCCAGTGCATCCAATCCTGCTCTTTCTGTGATACCAGGTATCTCTTTTGAATGGTTTTTAGATTCTGCTTGCTGCAATCACATGACGGACAATTCTCACCTCACAAGTGCCCACACTCCTCCTGTTTTACCTACTATTACCACTACTGATGACTCCGCCATGACTGTTATTCATGTCGGCTCCATCTCTACCCCCAACTTATCTATCTCTGATGTCTTTTGTGTTCCTAAATTGTATCTTAATCTTTTATCTGTTGGCCAACTAACCGAACTTGGTTTAAACCTGTTCTTTTCTTCTCGTGTTGTCTTGTGCAGGATTCTCGGACGGGGCAGATCGTTGGGACCGCGCATAAGGTTGGACAGTTGTTTGGGCTCACTTCCCTTCACTTTCCGTCTTCATCAATCTCCGTACCTGTTATTGCTACTTCTGCCTCCATCGAGTTGTGGCACTCTCGTTTAGGTCATGTTTCCCTTTCTCGTATTCAAACCTTAGTATCTAGGGGTCTATTAGGTTCAGTTTCTTCTAGTCCATTTGATTTTATGCCATGTCAGCTCGGCAAACAACCTGCCTTACCTTTTAATAATAGTGAGTCTATTGCTTCTGCAACTTTTGATCTTATTCATTCAGATGTATGGGGGCCCTCTCCTGTTCCCACAGTGGGGGGGTCAAGATATTTTGTTATTTTTGTCGATGATTTTTCTCGTTACACTTGGATTTATTTAATGAAAAATCGTTCTGAAGTTCTCACAATATATCGTGATTTTGCTAAAATGATTCAGACTCAGTATTCTAAAGCTATTAAGGTATTTCGCTCTGACAATGCACGAGAATATAGACAAATTGACTTTTCTACTATTCTTAAACACTATGGAACCATTTTTCATACTTTGTGTGCTGACACCTCACAACAAAATGGACGAGCTGAACGTAAACTCCGTCATATCCTAGATACTGTTAGGGCTCTCACCAATGCAGCCTCCACTCCTGTCTCATTCTGGGGTGAAGCTGCTCTCACTGCAGTATACACCATCAACCGCTGTCCTTCACTTGTCATTCAAAACACAACACCATATGAACGGTTATTTGGCAAAACTCTAAACTACAATCTACTCAAGGTTTTTGGTTTTGTCTATTTTGTTCTTCTTCAACCACATGAGCGCACCAAACTTCAACTCTGCTCCTAGCTATGTTGTTTTCTTGGCTATAGCCTTAAAGAAAAGGTGTACCAGTGTTATGATCCAGTCGCCAAGCATCTTCGAGTCTCTCGGCATGTGGTATTCTGGGAACACAAGATATTCTGTTCCTTACCTTCATTTTCTGCAGGTAATTCTGATTCTCAAGCTGATCCTCTACCAAATCTCTTCCCTGAGATTCCTTCCCTTTCTGCTGAGTCAGTTAATCCCATCTCCAACGAGTCTCCCTCTACTGATCCCTCCTTTGATGTGTCTCCTACAACCGATCCTACCTTCGACGAGTCTCCTCTCTCTGCCCCTGCTGCGAATCTTGTCAACACTACTGTTCCTGAGCCCCATCGCTCTCATCGGGTAAGTCCTCTTCCCTCTCATCTTCTTGACTTTCACTGCTTCTCTACCTTTGCCACCTTACATGAACCTCACATCTTTCGTGAGGCCTCCTCTGACCCTTTATGGCAGCAAACTATGAAAGAAGAATTGGATGCATTGCTTAAGACAAGTACTTGGGATCTGGTTGATTTGCCAGTTGGTAAATCTGCTATTGGTTGCAAGTGGGTGTACAAGATCAAGACTCGATCAAATGGTACTGTTGATCACTACAAGGCTCGTCTCGTTGCCAAGGGATTCACTCAAGAGTATGGCGATTCACTCGGGAGTATGGCATTGACTATGAGGAGACATTTGCCTTGGTGGCTCGCCTCTCCTCTGTTCGTACACTTTTCGCAGTTTCTGCTTCCTAACATTGGCTACTTTTTCAGAGGGATGTGAAGAATGCCTTACTTAATGGAGAACTAACTGAGGAAGTCTACATGCAGCTCCCTCCTGGTTTCTCCCAACCTTCAGGCTTTTCTCACAAAGTGTGTCGCTTACGTTGGGCACTATATGGTCTTAAGCAAGCTTCGCAAGCTTGGTTTGCCAAGTTCAGCTCCACTATTTCTCAGCATGGTTTTTCAGCTAGTTCATATGATTCAGCTCTGTTCTTCCGACACTCAGATCATGGTATTACCCTTCTCTTGTTGTATGTAGATGACATGATTATTACTGGTGATGATGTGCAGGGCATCCAGGATCTTAAGCGCTTTCTTGGTCAGCACTTTGAGATGAAGGATCTGGGTCCCCTCAGTTATTTTCTTGGTCTTGAAGTCTCTTCATCCTCCGATGGTTACTATCTCACTCAAGCCAAGTACACAGCTGATCTTATCTCTCGAGCTGGAATCATGGACAGTAAGATAGTTGACACACCCATTGAATACAACAATTTCCTGAATACTCATGATGGAGAACCACTTCCTGATGCTACCCTTTACAGACAGCTAGTTGGGATTCTTGTTTACCTCACTGTCACTCGACCGGACATCTCCTATGCTGTTCACATTGTTTGCCAGTTCATGGCTGCACCGTAGTCTCTCCATTATGCTGCTGTACTTCAGATTCTCGGTATTTGAAAGGCACCTTGTTTCATGGACTTCACTTCTCATCTCAGTCGTCGCGCACTCTTCAGGCTTATTCTGATGTCGACTGGGCAGGGGACCCTACTGACCGTCGTTCCACTACAGAGTATTGTTTTCTTCTTGGTGACTCCCTCATCTCTTGGCTAAGCAAGAAACAATCTGTTGTTGCTCGTTCTAGTACTGAGGCAGAATATCGAGCACTTGCTGACACCACTGCTGAGCTCCTTTGGTTACGTTGGCTTCTCCAAGACTTAGGCATTGATTATTCTACTACAGTTTCAATCCATTGTGACAATCGAAGTGCCATCCAAATTTCCCACAATGACGTCTTCCATGAGCGTACTAAGCATATTGAGATCGACTGTCACTTTTTTTGTCATCACTTACTATAGGGTATTTTGCAGCTCCGTTTAGTGTCCTTTCAGGATCAGTTAGCTGACATATTCACCAAACCTATACCTCCAGGCTGTTTCCATGATTTTATTTCCAAACTCAAGTTGGTGTCTCTTCACCCAACATGAGTTTGAGGGGGGATGTTAGAATATAAGCCCAATGGGTCTTAGGCCCAATACACTGTCTTGTATAGCATTCTTATTACTTGTACATTACTCTCACCTCTGCTTATATAAAGGCTCTCTCTTGTATTATTCAGATAATACAATATACAGACTTTTAGTATTTAACATTATAAATATTTTCTATCACTTATTATATAAGTAAATATTTAGTAAAGACAATAACAATATAATATCATTCAAATTCATTATGTATTGAATAACAATATAATAACAATAACAATGTAATTAAAACAAGCACGCTACTTGATCAGGACATTTCCAAGCAAACTCTAATCGATACTGCTCAAGCACATGGGTGGACACATCCTTTGCATTGTGCCACCTACAAATATTGAAAGAAAATGTCGTTTTTGCCATAATATCAAATAATAGAAAGTATTCATCTATAACTATTAAGACTCCTATTTTTTAGTACAAATTGCTTTTAATTCCTCATTTATATGCCCAAAAAGGCTACATAAATTAATACTAAACTCTTAAAGGCACTTGGAATATAGTGAGATGGTGTCTTAATCATGAAGAACGTTTGAGGTCTTTGTTGTAGTCTCTTACTATTATTAATTTTTTTTTTTTTTTTGGGTAAATTACACTTTACCACCCTAAACTATCACCCCTTTTTCACTTCATCCCCTAAACTTTAAAAAGTAACAATTGACCCCCTAAACTATTAAAATTGCACGGCCGTTACCTCCTGATGCCAAAATCCAGTTAAAATAGACGGAATAGAGCCACACGTGACACGCACGTGCTCCCAGGCCCACCAAAATAACTTTACCAAATTCATTTTTATCAAAACCCCGAATTACCCTTACCCCACTTAACCAAATCTGACTCTATCACTATTCGCTTCTCATCTCTTTCCCACCTTATCTTCTTCTTTCTTCTTCTTCCTTTTCTTCAAGCTTCAAACTCACTCACGGAGCTCCGAATAAGCACTAAAATGGCAAAGGAAGAAGACTCAGCTCAAGAAGAACAAGAGCAACAAAATGAGCAAGACCCAGATGCTTATAAAATATCCTCCTCCTCAGACTTCGACTACGACTCCGACAAAGACTCAGACGACGATTCCTCCTACTATTCAGATGAGTCTCTCACCTACTTGGTTTGCTTAACGATCGATCCGGATTGATTACCAGAAGAAGCTCTAGCCCTGGTGATTGAACGGATCTCGGTGACGTGGCGGTGGTGGTTGTAGAAGTAGTACCTTCTGGTGTTGTTGGTTAATGGTTTTTTATTTAATTGTAAGTAAAATTGATGAGATAAAGATGAGAGGTTAATGGTTTTTATTTAATTGTTGGGTTTTATAATCGGAAGTGAAACAAAAGTGGGAATTGATATTTTCATGCATGTGGTGAACATTGATTAGACACGAAGACCTTAGCTACCACTTCTTTTTCATCTTCTTCTTCTTCTACTTCTTCTTGTTCTTGTTCATCTTCTTGCTCTGAAAATTGGCTTTCTTTCTCAAATTTCTGTCCAGCCTTTGATGAATCCCGTCAAATTTCGGATTTTCGTCGAAAACCCACTTGGAAGAACAAGACCCACTTGTGCCAAGTGGGTCGGCAAGGCTTGGGCTTGATTTTCCGGGCGATATGGTGGCAAAACAGGACATTTTAGAGCCATTTGCACCTGCGTTTTGTCGGGGCTTCGGAACGACGGGTCCGACCCATGGATTTTAAAGCTTGTTTGGAGGAACGGCGAACCCGGACTTTACCCATGCATGTGACTTTCGGAGAAGATGGTTATTGGGTTTATTTATTTTGGAAACTGTGAAGTAGGATTTTGGTTAAGTGGGGAAGGGCATTTTGGGGTTTATGAAAAAATAAAATTGGTAAAGCTGAACTGGTGGGCCCTAGGTCACGTGCATGTCACGTGTTGCGCTTTTCCGTCTATTTTAACTCGATTTTGGACTCAGGGGGTAACGGCCGTGCAATTTTAATAGTTTAGGGGGTCAATTGTTACTTTTTAAAGTTTAGGGGGTGAAGTGAAAAATGGGTGATAGTTCAGGGTGGTAAAGTGTAATTAACCCTTTTTTTTTCTTTTTTTTTTTTTTTTTTTAAGATTTGTGAACTAAGTTATATAATATCATTTACATGAACATGGTCTTTTTCACATAACATGCATAACCTTATTTTGTAAGGCATATAACATGTTCAATGTCTATACAAAAACCAAAATAGTTACTTACCTAGTGCCATAAGGATCCCCTGGCAATGGTTGGTCAGCATCAGCATCAGCATTAGCATCATCCACAGCATTGTCAATCGGCTGAATAGACTTTATTGCAGGTGATATGTGTGGAAATCTAGACCACGCCCACGCCCACAACTGCACCAAGATTAGTGCACTAGCAATGTCACATGAGTTCGGGTTAGTGGCTCTACATAACTCTCTATATAACCATGCTAGAGCTGCACTACCCCAACTATATCGTCCAGCAGCATCAAAGTCCTCCAAGAATGGCAAGAACATAAGATGTACTTTCTTTCTAGACTTGTCAGCAAAATAACTGCCCCCAAGAAGCTCTAATATGTAAGCTCGTGTATACCGCTGCACGATCACCTCATTAGCATCATCAGGTAGGACACCAAACGTGTCCTGGAGCCACTTCATATTTAAATGTGACCCATCTAACTTATTTGGAGGAGGAGAGACACCAAGTAATTGAAGACATAATTCAGACCAATTTGAATCAGTGCTCCCTACCAATACTTCTCCATCAATGGGTAAACCCAACATGACTGATACATCTTGCAAGGTGATGGTCATCTCACCGTGGGGAAGGTGGAAGGTATGGGTCTCTTAGAGCCATCTCTCAACTAATGCTGAAATCAACGCCCAATCCATTTTTATAAACCCAAGCTTGGCTATGCCGTAAAAGTTAGCTCGCTGAAGGTACGGGATAAAACAGGGATGAAGTCATCCAGATCGTTCTCTTACTGTCTCGCGACGATGACAATGTAATAAAGTATACTGCAAAATGAAAAAAAATACGTCAATTTATTTTATCACTAATGTAAGCCATAATCAGATAATAAATATATTAAATACATACCACTCCCTCTTCCCAAATTTTCTTGGAGATGTATTTATCCTGTCTAGTTAACACAGAGGTGTCACTAGGACCCAGATCCATCATAAAACAATGAGGCTCCATAAGTGACAACTACTGCAACCATCAAATCAAAACAGTGATATACCCAATCAACATTATTTAAAATCTTTAATACCTTTTCTCAAAAATAAAAAATAAAAAATAAAAAAGTGTATTCTTTGTATTTATCATAATGTGAGTTTCTTAATGTAAGTGAGCATGCCATAAATTTCTGAAATAGTCAAATAATATGACATTTCAACTAAATGTTTATTGGTTTGCACATGTGGGGACTGCCTATGTCAATACTTTTTCTTCAGAAATCATTACCAATCTTTTTGGTTGTAGAAAAAATATGTTGGGTCAACTTAGCAACAGTGGATTTTTCAATTTTATTTTCATTGCAAAGAAATACCAATAGACATACATATCCAAATACATTTCTTATTATTGATAAACTACACACACAACCAATGTGTTTTTAAAACACACACACACTCACACACACATATATACGCATACAAATAACCATAATTTTTTCTGTTATTCAAGAGCCCCCCTAATTGAATAGTTTTTTGTTATTCAAGAGCAAGCACAACAATAAGACTATCCTCACATGCATATTACGTAAAATGCTTTGCTTACTGATATTTCTAGTGAACAAAGAACATGCAATGAAAGGCCAGTAATGAAAATGGAGTAAAAGATGGGGACATAGTAGGTGGAGGTACAATACCTTTGCTGTTTTATAATGTAAAAAATTTATGCTATAGTAATTATATTTTTAATTGATTTCAGTTTACATTTTAAGTCACAAGAATGTACTAGAAAATAATGCTACAGCTAACAGTAGTTATATTTTTAATTGATTCCTGTTATATTTTAAGTCACAAGAATTTACTGGAAATTCTCGAGTACTGATCTATAGAAGTTGATATCAACAGCGACAAGTTTCATAAGACCAATAACTATCACAATTGCAACCAACAGTGGTTGCAGGATGTGAGGTAAAAATAGATTTTTTATCGTGAAAGTATCCTGTTGAAAAGATTTACTGGAACATCCATATGTCATCGTCTTGAACAACTATAATTGATGTACTTTTCAAGATCATGGATGCCAGCATATTTAAACAAAGATGTATGCATATATAGAAACATGTGACACATACTTCTAAAAAAGAGGGAGCCTTAAAGCTAGTTCAAACTTACTTTCTAACATTGTCCATATCCAAAATCAGTCCTTCAAATGTGTTACAACAATGAAGACGGTACCAATTCTTATAATTCTAACCAACAACGTATGGAACTTCACTAGAGAAACTAATATAACCTAACATTTGTTACTGACCCTCAACCACCTCCACTCCTTAAATGTACCACCACTACGCCCCTAGTGAAGTGACCATTGCCATCACAATCTTTCTATGAATAAAACCAAATATGTATTCCAAGCACGATGCCACCAAATACGCTGCTATAACCCCACCATCAAATGTCACCACTAAAAAACAGCAACAACTACATCAAAATTCACCTTTACTTTTGCTATGTGAAACATATGGATTGCTTGTCACCACTTTTTTTTTTCTTGATAAGTGATTGCTTGTCACCACCGAAATGGGAAAATCCTCTGAATCAGGAGTTCACCATTGACAATGCAGCCAAAGGACTCTAAAAAACCTAACAGCAACCCAAAAACAAAATCAAAGCAAAAATCACAATCACAATCACAATCCAAACAACAACCAAGACCGACAACAATTTCACAAATGCAAGAACAAACCCACCAACTGCAAAAAATCAACTTTCGGAAACCCAAACCCAAACCCAAAATTTCTGAAGTTAAAAGGGAGATGAGAGAGAAATTTCTTTACCTGATTTCCAGTGGTCATCGAAGTAACGAGGCGTGCCCTAAATGTTCTCCTTCGGACCGAGCGAGCGAGTGAGATTCCAGTGGTCACTGGAGTAACGAGGCGTGTTGTAACCACCGAAGCGAGCGAGAGGAAGAGAGGGAGTTGCGACGGAGAGAGGGAGTTGCGACGGAAAGAGAGGGACGGAGAAGGAGCTACGTAGAGGGAGTTGAGACCAAGAGAGTAAGAGAGAGAGAGTTTTGAGGCGGGGAGATATTTTTCTTCATTTTAAGTGTAACTCATCTCTAGAAGAGACGAGTTCCAACTGGAACTTGTTTCTTCTAAAGACGAGTTCCAATTTTGAATGCCCCATGCCACGTCTGCAAGTTCACACCGGGTGGCAAAAATTTAACTGGAACTTGTCTCTTCTAGAGACGAGTTCACAAAAAAGGCTATCCCCCTCAATTGTTTTAAAACAGTATTATCTTGCAAAATTGTATTAAAAGTAATATTATTAAGCAAAAAAATTCCTTGAAATCTGGATCCATTAAACCTAACTATGTAAGCTCAGTACATTTCTACATTGAAATCCTATATTAACAGACTATCTACATTGATATGTTTCTTTATCTTGTGGAAAACTGGGTTATTATAACATAAAATGTTGGTTGTTTTATGAATGGACATCTTCATAGGAGCATCAAAAAAAAAAAATCTAATTTTGACAGGATGGCCTTTAGCCATATCATCTAATGGCTTTAATGGTAAAGAAATATTTGATTTCAATTTTTCCCTTTCATATATGCATTATACAGCTGCAACAGTTTGTCTTAAATGATGATCATGTAATTGCATTAATGCTTATTTAATCAATGGGGTATGAAGTTGGCCTTTTCCTAGCCATTATGTTCCAAAGATAATTCTGTAGCTTCATGGGATAATCTCTTGAAATTGAATTTTACCATGTTCATGAGAAAAAGTTGCGTCTCTATTCACTTGCCTTTACAGAATATTAACTCACTGTTTTGAACAGGAAGAAATGGTATCAACTTCCAAGGGTGGTACTCGAGTGTTTGTTGCTAGAATACCTGCAGGTATCAAATTTTCTCTTGATCATATCCACCACCTCTTGCTATTGCGATTGCTTTCTAGCAAATCTATATGCCCTAAGGGCTGCATACATCACTATTTAATGCTGTAGGATTGGTGAAATAATTAAAATTTGATGGGTTGTTGATGATTGTTGCAGTTACTTTATGAAGTATGTCCACTTATAGATGCTTACATACCTAAGTTATTCCTCTTAACTGTAATAGGTACTTGCAAATGTTTTCTTTTTTTGTTTACATTTTCTTTTCAGGTTTACTAAGTAGTTACACTAAATCATAATATTGAGCAGTTAGTTGTATGCTTGAGTTTCTTGCTTGTAAATTGCTCTATTTTAACATGTTGACGCTAAAACTAAACATTTAGTAGATTTCGTAACTAAAATCTCCTTCATATGATCCATTGGATTCTACAAACCATAATTATTGTTATATATGCAATTATTTATTGTTGTCGAGTCCCACATCGCCAGAGTTGTGGTACTGCCACGTGGCAGTCTTATCCTTCCACGCCAGCAGCTCCTCGAATCCTCCTCGATTTCCGTGCGCGTATCCTTTTTTATCCGATTTTCGGGGGCAGTTTTGGAGGTCTTCCGGAACTCAAAATGGGTCATGCGGCATATCGTCGGAAAGCTCTCGACGTCCTCTTTCCAACGATATAAAGTTTGTGCGAATCGGAGTTCGGACGAGGGAGTTATGGCTCCCGGAAGTCGGGGTGTCGGAGCTGTTTTTGTGCACTTTTCCGATGTAGATTCCGGTCAAACGGGGAATGCTATCGGCGAACCGAGAGTTCCACGTCGTAGCCGGAGTCATTATCTTTCCAACGCACCCGGGCTCGCGGATCAACTTGTTGCGAGCAGGAAAGACTCTGCGCGCGAAGGCGGCTGTCCGGGAGAAAAAATGCGTTTTGCTCCCAGCGCGTTTTTTCTCAAATCTTGTCCCAGTTCGCGCGCATATTTGACCTAGCTCCCGATGTCGGATTTTGACGTTCTTGGTACCGTCGGAAAGCTTGCGCTGCCTACTTTTGCAAGGTTCCGGATTTACGGAAATCCGAGCTTGGACTTGTGAGATATGGCCCCGCGAACAGAGGCCACCGGGGTGTTTTTGGTCCGTTTGAAGGCAGTTTTCCGATCGGGATTCCGGCTAGCCCCGATAAATTCTTGGCGATCCGAGAGTTCCTTGTCGTGCATGAATGTGTCTTCTTTCCAACGTGCCTGGGCTCGCGGATCAACTTGTTGCGAGTCAGGAAGACTCTGTGCGCAAGCGTGGCAACGTCGGTGGGAAAATCCCGGAACTTTCAGCAAAACCTTATTTTGTCGGCCTGTTTTCACGCGCGTGGTAGACGTAGCTCCCGATGTCGGATTCCGACGATCTTGGTATCGTCGGAAAGCTTGCGTTACCTACTTTTCAACGGTATAGGCCTTGCACAGAGGCGAGTTTGGGTTCGCAAGATATGATCTTGCGAACGGAGGCCGTTGGAATGTTCCTTATGCCAAGGGGTCATCTTCTGATTGAGATTCCGGCCTGACCGGAGGAGCTCTTGACGATCCGGGAAGTTGTACGTCGTAGCTGAAGTGAACCTCTTGCCTAAGGGTCTTGGCTCTCGGACCAAGTTGCAGCGGGTCGGAGAGAATCTTTGCGCAAACGTTGCCTCCCAAGTGGGCTGTTTTGTCAACAATACTTACCAAAATTTGGCTAAGTGTCGGACCGTTTTTTCGCAGTTTTGGCCACAACTCTCTCGTTTCTCGTCCGTTTTCGACCCGTAAAGTACGGAATCGAAGCTCTTGATATTCTCTATACCTTGGTCAAGGGGTGGTCAGTTCGATCCAGTTTTTGGTCTGGTCAATGGTCCGGTCAAACCTTGGTCAAACTTGGTCAACCTTGGTCAAACTTGGTCGAAGCTCTCCAAACTCTTGGAGATGTATCCCGGACTTGATTTCAAGGGTTTCTGGGCACGGTGGGTCCTAGTCGGGTTGGAAACGGGTTGGTCAAACCTTGGTCAAACTTGGTCAACTCTGGTCAAACTTGGTCAACCTTGGTCAAACTTGGTCAAATCTTGGGAAATGTGTCCCAGACCCCGTTTTGAGGTTATTTGATGAAGCGAAGTGTCGTCAGATCGTGCTGGTTCGGTTCGGGCTGTCCCGTTTTGCGCACCGACACCCGAGAAAATCCCGTGGGTAAAAATGGGGTTATGACAGGTATGTGTTTGGGTTATGTGTTTGGATTTGTCTTTATGGCTACGTGTATGGATATCGGGTCCTCGATCCTCCGCGAGGCCTGGTTCAACAAATATCGGGGCTTACCTCTCCTTGGGGCCCATTTCCAACGTTATTGGGACTTACTCCTCCATGAGACCCATTTCATCAAATTTTTGGGTCCATTTCACGAGGCCCATCAAAAATTTTGGGACTTACTCCTTCACGAGGCCCATTCAACAAATTTTTGGGTCTTACTCCTTCACGAGGCCCATTTCAACAAATTTTGGGTCTTACTCCTTCACGAGGCCCATTTCAACAAATTTTGGGTCTTACTCTCCTTCACGAGGCCCATTTCAACAAATTTTGGGTCTTACTCCTTCACGAGGCCCATTTGGATGACTCTCCTTCACGAATTTTTCCAATGACTCCTTGAATTTTTCCAATTTTTCCCGGAAAAATTTGCCCCAGTATGTAGTGTCAAATAAATTTTTCTAGCTTCTTGAAGGTAGAAAAATTTTGCCCCACTGTAGAGCAATGCATGCTAATGCGGAGTTCTGGATTCCTTTCTCTACTTCTCTTGTGTCGGGCTATGACGACTTCGCAGGAGAGTCGGTTTTCTTCTTTTTCGAAATTTTTCAAAACCCCTTTTGAAAAATTTTGCCCCAGTGTACCATGGGATTCGCCTGCGTGCAACATTTCTGGGTCATCTTTGCATTTCTCGATTTCTCGGGTCTAGCTAGGGTTTCGGGGCCGGTTCTCGACCGTCGAGCCTGGTTCTCGGCTCTCGGGCCATCCCGTTGGTGGAAGATTAGTCCTGACCACGTCGCATCAAATGCTTCCCCCTAAGACCAGGTTTTGATTCCACTTTTGACTGCCGGGCCGGTTTTAGGGTTTCCGACCGATCTCCAGCCGTCGACCCGAAATCTTCGATTGCCGGACTGCCCGAGCCTTTCCCGTAGGGTGATTTCTCGCAAAATGGCCCTTATGTAGTGCAAAACGGACCTCTGGGAGTGAGCGAACAGGTTCAAATTCGCGAGACATGGGAAAAAGAGCCGTTGGGATTCCCAACGGGACTCGCGCGTGACCGTCACACGCGGCGCGTGACCCTCACGCGCGACGCGTGATGGTTGCGCGCGAGTTCTTGGCTTTTTAAACCCCGGCCCTCCTTCGAGTCAGCAACCATTTCTCGAGTTTTTCTCTCCTTTCTTCACCAAAAACTCTTCGTTTTTCTATTTTTTTTGAGTCATTTGGGTCCATGGCCTCCTCGAGTAATGATCCCGACTCCTTGGTGACGCTTCGTTTCCACGATTTCCGTGTTGAGCGGATGAGACATTGGTGGACTCTTCTTGGAGGGGATGACCATGCCGACCTCGTGGGATTCTTTGGCAAGTTTCCCTCTCTCATGCGGCTACGAGTTGACCGTGGCTTGCACGAGGCTCTTGCTTCCTTCTGGGATCCGACCCATTGCTGCTTTTCCATCGGAGAGGTGGATCTCATTCCCACCCTGGAGGAGTATGCTGAGCTCCTTCAGCTAAACAGCCCCTTCAGCGAGACTCCGGTCATACCCATTCAGGGCCCTCGGTCAAACCGATGCCTAGAGAAATACTTGGGTTTGACTACTGCAGTTCTGCGTCCTGAGATCCTTCGACCGAAAGAGACTTGGCGGAAAGCCAACATTTCTCTGGATCTGCTAACAAAGTACTTCTCTCGGAGTGACTTTTTAGTGGAGCTTGCTAGGGACTTCATTGCAGGCAAGAAGGGGTGGAAGAAGTTCCGCATCAATGCCTTCAAGATCGCCTTCGCAGGTATTTTTCTCTTTCCCACTTCTGCTGGTAGGATAGATTTGGGCATCATTCCTCTAGTATTTAGCGAGGGCAGGTCTATCATCCCTGCCATATTGTGCGAGACCGTGCGGTCTTTATCTTACTACAGGAGACAGGGAGAGGGGGTTCCGATGTTCTGCACACAGCTCCTCCAGCTTTGGTTCTGTAGTCACCTACGGCATTTCCACCGCCTCCAAACCCCTCATCACTTTGAGAGGCATACGGTGAGCCAGACCGTCAAGATAGTACTTCCCTTCACCGGCAACAGTCGCGACTGGGCATTATATCTCCTTGACTTGCCCTTGAGTGGGTGGGCTTGGAAGGTCACTTGGGGGCTGGCAGTGTGGATGCCCTGGACTCATTGTGCTCTCTTCGATGGAGTGCCCCTTCCTGGGGTGTGGGGTTGTACGGGCTACTATCCCAGCCTTGCTCTTCGTCAGTTCGGCGGTGTTCAGTACCCACCTCGTCTAGGTGACTTGGATGCAGTGACTTTCGATTACATTCCTAGTGAGGATATGTGGAGGCTCCTCTCCAGGATCGAGGATATCTGGGGAGGCCATCTTTCAGAGAGATAGTCCTTATCGAGGAGGGCTTGCCCAGCGATAGCTCTATTACTTCTGATTTTGTCGAGTGGAGAGAGGGGTGGACTCCTTCTTTTACTCTCAGGCCTACAGTACGGCCAGGTGCACCATATTCTTTGATATCTCACTCTTTTCAGGTTTCAGCTTCCACTGGTCAGTCCGAGAGGGCAGTTGTTTTTGGAGAGAGAGCTTGAGGAGGCTCGAGCTGAGTTGTCATCACTACGCCTTGCCAGGGCGTCTGAGAGAGAGGAGTCTGCGGCTCGTGTAGAGTCCCTGCGGAGTACCTTGCATCACAACAGTGTGGCGGTGGCGAACCTTCGCCGCGACTTGGAGGCTCAGAGAGGGAACGTCTCTACTCTTCGTGTGATGAATGAATTCATCAGAGAGCAGCTCGAGATTTCTGAGGATGCTAAGGATCAGCTGGAGGAGACCTTGGCCGAGACTCGGGAGCAGCTGGAGACTGAGCAGGTGGAGAGGACTCGGGTCCAGGATGAGCTTGATTCTCTTCGTTCATATACCCAGGCCTTGGTTGATCCTACCACGGGTCATCCTCAGGACATTGTAGCCCTCCGATGGGTGCTAGATGCGAGTGAGGAGGCGCTCACGTCTGCGTGTACTTCCATGGGGGCCATGAGGGTTCAGATTAGCGTTCTCCAGGGTGACAACGGAGTCCTGCAGACTGAGTTGGACTTGGTGCATGACGCTTTTAAGTCTGATGCTTCTTGGCTTAACCAGGAGGGTTTTCCCGTGGTCACAGCTCTTCATCAGATCAATCAGGTGATGGATTCTTTGGGTGCCAGAGCTCGCGCCGTCTTGGAGGAGCACGATGAGGGGGATCCGGCCCTTTCCACTGCCTTGGGGAGATTCTGCAGAGAGACCTGCATACGTCTCGATCGTTAGATAGCATACTTCAGGTAACAGTGAGTAGTCGGTAGTTTTTGTATTCAAATGGTGAATCATTCAAAAATCCGAGTTGGATCATGCATGGCTCCCATTTTTAACTTCTAAGTTGATATATTTAAACATGCTTTCAAGACATCATGGAAAATCAAATGTATGTATTTGTGAATTTTAGCACGAATGAATGAAAGTATGAATTTTGTCTATGAATGCTCTTGTATATGAATTTGACAAAGCTAGCTTTTATGAATTCATGGTGAAAATTGAATATTGTTATGGGAATAAATGTGAGAATTTACAAATCTGAATGAGATAAGTATGGTATGAACGGTTGTGAGAATCTAATGATATGTCACTTTGAAACTGGGTATTTTGGAAGGATACACTTGCGCTCCACCTCTTGATCCCCAAACATTCTCTTTATATCGAACGAACTGTACTGCTCCAAAGGATAACACAGATCGTTCTTTCTTCGAAAATCTCTTCACCGCATGACAACCTTGATCACTAGTCTTGCACTGATTTGATGCCCGTCGTCTTGTTGTGATACCGATTTTTTTTTTAGCCATATATTACCCTTAGCTTACGCCAAGTCCAGCTTTACACGTTACTTTTGCCTATGGCGCCTCTTCCGAGGTTTTCACCATACCCGTGGTAATTTCCATCCGAGGGCAACGTCCTTACGGATTTTCGTTGCTTCCCGGGCCTTCTTCAAAATTATCAAAATAACAAATTGGAACTTTGATGAATATTCCTCTTTGATTAAATTGACTAAAGTTATACATGGTACTTGATTACAGAATCAGAATTGATAGGTGACCGGAACTCTTCACCATCCATATCAGCCAGAATGATCGCTCCTCCAGAGAAGGCTTTCTTCACCACGTACGGACCCTCATATGATGGTGCGAACTTTCCTCGTGGATCTGATAGGGCCATATTCCTCTTCTTCAGAACGAGGTCTCCGGGCTGGAAAGTGCGAGGTCGAGCCTTCTTGTTGTAAGCCCTTTCGATCCGTCTCTGGTAGAGCTGTCCGTGGCACAGTGCCGCCAATCTCTTTTCGTCTATGAAGTTCAGCTGCTCATATCGTGCTTGGGCCCATTCAGCTTCTTCCAGCTGAGTTTGTGATAGGATTCTCAAAGAAGGGATCTCCACTTCAACTGGCAGTACTGCTTCCATCCCATATACCAGAGAGTAGGGAGTAGCTCCAATGGAGGTCCTCACCGACGTTCGGTAGGCACCAAAGCGTAAGGCAGGTTTCGTGCCAATTGTCATAACCCCATTTTTACCCCCGGGATTTTCCCGGGTGTCGGCACGCAAAACGAGGCAGCCCGAACCAAGTCGGCCTGATTCTGACGAGGGCACTTCGCCGCATCAAATACTCCCAAGAAGAAGGTCCGGGACACATTTCCCGAGGTTCGACCAAGTTTGACTAGGGTTGACCAAGTTTGACTAGGGTTGACCGAAGTTTGACCGAGGTTTGACCGAGCCGTTTCCAACCCGACTAGGACCCACCGTGCCCAGAAACCCTTGAAATGTAGTCCGGGATACATCTCCAAGAGTTTGGAGAGCTTTGACCAAGTTCGACCAAGTTTGACCAAGGTTGACCAAGTTTGACCAAGGTTTGACCGGACCATTGACCAGACCAAAAACTGGATCGAACTGACCACCCCTTGACCAATGTATAGAGAATATCAAGAGCTTCGATTCCGTACTTTACGGGTCGAAAACGGACGAGAAACGAGAGAGTTGTGGCCAAAACTGCGAAAAAACGGTCCGACACTTAGCCAAATTTTGGTAAGTGTTGTTGACAAAACAGCCCATTTGGGAGGCAACGTTTGCGCAAAGATTCTCTCCGACCCGCTGCAACTTGGTCCAAGAGCCAAGACCCTTAGGCAAGAGGTTCACTTCAGCTACCACATGCAACTTTCGGATCGTCAAGAGCTCCTCCGGTCAAGCCGGAATCTCAGTCCAGAAGATGACCCCTTGGCATAAGGAACATTCCGACGGCCTCCGTTCGCAAGATCATATCTTGCGAACCCAAACTCGCCTCTGTGCAAGGCCTGTACCGTTAAAAAGTAGGTAACGCAAGCTTTCCGACGATACCAAGATCGTCGAAATCCGACATCGGGAGCTACGTCTACCACGCGCGTGAAAACAGGCCGACAAAATAAGGTTTTGCTGAAAGTTCCGGAATTTTCCCACCGACGTTGCCACGCTTGCGCACAGAGTCTTCCTGACTCGCAACAAGTTGATCTGCGAGCCCGGGCACGTTGGAAAGAAGGACACATTCCATGCACGACGTGGAACTCTCGGATCGCCAAGAATTTATCGGGGCTAGCCGGAATCCCGATCGGAAAACTGCCCTCAAACGGACCAAAAACACCCCGGTGGCCTCTGTTCGCGGGGCCATATCTCACGAGTCCAAGCTCGGATTTCCCGCAAATCCGGAACCTTGCAAAAGTAGGCAGCGCAAGCTTTCCGACGGTACCAAGAACGTCAAAATCCGACATCGGGAGCTAGGTCAAATATGCGCGCGAACTGGGACAAGATTTGAGAAAAAACGCGCTGGGAGCAAAACGCATTTTTTCTCCCGGACAGCCGCCTTCGCGCGCAGAGTCTTTCCTGCTCGCAACAAGTTGATCCGCGAGCCCGGGTGCGTTGGAAAGATAATGACTCCGGCTACGACGTGGAACTCTCGGTTCGCCGATAGCATCCCCCGTTTGACCGGAATCTTCATCGGAAAAGTGCACAAAAACAGCTCCGACACCCCGACTTCCGGGAGCCATAACTCCCTCGTCCGAACTCCGATTCGTGCAAACTTTATATCGTTGGAAAGAGGACGTCGAGAGCTTTCCGACGATATGCCGCATGACCCATTTTGAGTTCCGGAAGACCTCCAAAACTGCCCCCGAAAATCGGATAAAAAAGGATACGCGC
Source organism: Fagus sylvatica (assembly GCA_907173295.1). Taxonomy (NCBI): domain Eukaryota; kingdom Viridiplantae; phylum Streptophyta; class Magnoliopsida; order Fagales; family Fagaceae; genus Fagus; species Fagus sylvatica. Next base: position 60,491,665 of record OU015761.1, on the reverse strand, counting down.
ACGGAAATCGAGGAGGATTCGAGGAGGCTGCTGGCGTGGAAGGATAAGACTGCCACGTGGCAGTACCACAACTCGCGCAGGACCATACCGCGCCGCGCATGATGGTGACCTGCGCGAGGCGTGCACGGTTTTCTATAAAACCGACCCCCCCCCCTCACTTCAGCACACTTTTTGCTCGGGCACTAGGCCTTCTAGAGCGTTAGAATTAGGCAGAAAATAGGGGTTTAGGGGGTTTTAGGAGGGGATTTTTGGGTAGTTTTAGAGAGAGAGACTCCTCTCTAGGTAATCTCTCTCTCTCTAAGCTCTTTCTCTCTCTTCTTTCTTCTTTAGGGATTTTGGGGTGGTTTTTAGAGTGAGAAGCATCCTATTAGGTGCTTCTCTCTCTAACCTCTCCTCATCTTCTCCCCTCTCTCTCTCTCTCTCTCTTCTCTTACATTCTTTAGTTCATTTTAGTTCATTTATGCTTTTACTAGTTTATTTATTGCTTTATTTACATTTCCCTTGTCTATTTATTGCTTTATTTACATTTCCTTGTCATTTATCGCTTTATTTACATTTTCTAGTCATTTATCGCTTTATTTACATTTTATACGCACTTGTGAATATTTGTTGTGATTACCCCCCTCCCCCGGTGTGTTTTAGTACGGCAATATTGAGTGGCTTTGGCGGCTCGCGTAAGACCTCTAACGAGGCCGTGACAACCATGTTAGCCCACGAGGTCTTGACCCGAAAAATACACCGGTCCCTTCGTGTTTTAGTACGGCAAATATTGAGTAGCTTTGGCTCAGTTGCGTAAGACCTCTAACGAGGCCGTAACAACCTTGTTAGCCTACGAGGTATTTGACCCGAAAAATACATCCCCATGTGTTAAATAACGTCATTTATCGCTTTATTTACATTTACTACGTTGTAAATATTATATTGTGAATATTGTCATTTTCCCATTTTTTCCTTTGTGATTTGGGCGTGATAATCCCGATTGGTCGTGGTGGACTATGTAAGACCTCAAAGAGGCATTTAACCACCACGTAATTCCATAGGCATTGGACCCGCTAAAAACCCCCATGTTTAAATATTGTCATTTATCGCTTTATTTACATTTACTACGTTGTAAATATTATATTGTGAATATTGTCATTTTCCCCATTTTTCCCTTTGTGATTTGGGCGTGATAATCCCGATTGGTCGTGGTGGACTATGTAAGACCTCAAAGAGGCATTAACCACCACGTAATCCCATAGGCATTGGACCCACAAAATTCCCTTGTTGTAAGTTCCATTAATTTATTGCTTCCCATTATATTCTAAATTTATTGCCATTATTTCATCATTTTTTACTACGTTGTAAACATGATGTTTCATTATTTTGATTTGGGCATGAAAATACCGAACGGTATTGGCGGTTTTAGGTAAGTCTTTCAATAGCACTAAACCCCATGTAAATCCATGAGGCGTTGGACCCGTAAATTGCAAACTCATTTTCAAAACAATTTTTCTCATTTAAGTCCTATTTGGCGTCGAAGGTTTGGATAAGTCTTTCAAATAGCACTAAACCCTTCGTGTAAGCCCGAAAAGGCATTGAAACCCATTTCAAATTTTTCTCATTTAAGTCCTATTTGGCTTCGCGGGTTTAGGTAAATCTTTTCAAATAGTACTAAACCCCCGTGTAAGCCCGAAAAGGCATTGAAACCCATTTCCAAAAGATTTTTCTCATTTAAGTCCTATTTGGCGTCGAAGGTTTGGATAAGTCTTTCAATAGCACCAACCCTTCGTGTAAGCCCGAAAAGGCGTTGAACCCCATTTTCAAAACAATTTTTCTCATTTAAGTCCTATTTGGCGTCGAAGGTTTGGATAAGTCTTTCAATAGCACCAAACCCTTCGTGTAAGCCCGAAAAGGCATTGAAACCCATTTTCAAAACAGATTTTTCTCATTTAAGTCCTATTTGGCTTCGCGGGTTTAGGATAAGTCTTTCAAATAGCACCTAAACCCTCCGTGTAAGCCCGAAAAGGCATTGAAACCCATTTTCAAAACGTTTTTCTCATTTAAGTCCTATTTGGCTTCGCGGGTTTAGGTAAATCTTTTCAAATAGTACTAAACCCCCGTGTAAGCCCGAAAAGGCATTGAATTCTCTTCTAAAAATTGCCTTGTTTTATTCATGTAAATCCTAAGGTGGTGTCGAGATTCGAGTAAGTCTTTCAAATAGCATCGAATCCCGACCCCACGAGGTCTTGACCCTTTCCCTTAAAAATTCTCATGAATTGTACCTTGCCATTTCAAATAAATGTTGCATTTATGTCATTTCATACTTATGATTGATGTGCTGCTAACATACCATGGTCATCCCATATTATGTCATACTTGTGATTTATGTGCTGCGAACATGCCGAGATTACTTGTTTGAACATTCTATTCGCTTTCATACTCGTTCTTGTAATTATGTGTTGTGAATATACCGTGATTACTTGTTTGATTGTTTATCGCTTTGATATAAAAATGTGATTAAAATACACTTTGCCATGAAAACTTTAAAAAGAGTAAACATGGTAATGTGGGCGTTAGAAACGAAGGTATGAGTCCTTTACACGGGGGCGTGGCTGGTACGTGCTTTCGTGTAAGGGATTCTACACGTTCTAACTCCCATAGGATCATGGTCTAAAATTCCCCAAAGTGTGAATTAATCATCCAAAACCCCGCCATTTGACGGACCGCTTTACTCTTGGAAATCAAGGGTAAAGAGATCCCGAATATGGCACCAAAAACATTAATTGTTTGTCCCGGCACTAGGTGTTAGGATTTCAAGTATATCCTACCACCGAAATGCCCGGAAATTTAAAAGATACAAAGATAAAAGGGATGGTGAAATAAAGAGTCTAATCAAAACCAAATGAGGTCAAAATGCATTTGCCACTCTTGGTATATTGCTCGACCAAATTTGGGACATTTGTACATAATTAAAAACCAACAAACCTAGGCTTAGCAAATAAAAGAAAACACTTAGAAAGGAGGTAACCGTTTTCTTAAACGGATGTCGTGGGGTGCCTAACACCTTCCCCACGCATAAGCAAACCCCCGAACCTATCTCTGGTTCAAGACCATTTTTGTTGTAAATGTCTAAATAAGATAAAATCTATTAGACATAGGTGCCCAATCACACCTTAGAATTTCCCATGGTTGGTGGCGACTCCAAATTGCGCTCATACGCACACACACACACAAGTTCCCACACACACACAACTCATATCTCGAAACGGAAAAGAGATAGAGATCACACACAACACTCGCCAAATGGGGGTCGGTATCTAGGAAAATAAAAAAGGAAAAAGAAAACTTAGAAGATTTTCCGCCGGTGTCGAACCTAAAAAATACAAAGATAAGAGATGGTGAAATAAAGAGTCTAATCAAAATCAAATGAGGTCAAAATGCATTTGTCATTCTTGGTATATTGCTCGACTGAATTTGGGACATTTGTTCATAATTAAAACCAACAACCTAGGCTTAGCAAATAAAAGAGAACACTAGAAAGGAGGTAACCGTTTTCTTAAACGGATGTCGTGGGGTGCCTAACACCTTCCCCACGCATAAGCAAACCCCCGAACCCATCTCTGGTTCAAGACCATTTTTTGTTATAAATGTCTAAATAAGATAAAATCTATTAGACATAGGTGCCCAATCACACCTTAGAATTTCCCATGGTTGGTGGCGACTCCAAATTGCGCTCATACGCACACACACACACACAAGTTCCCACACACACACAACTCATATCTCGAAACGGAAAAGAGATAGAGATCACACACAACACTCGCCAAATGGGGGTCGGTATCTAGGAAAATAAAAAAAGGAAAAAGAAAACTTAGAAGATTTTTTGCCGGTGTCGACAGGAAGTGGCTCCAACAGACGTCTTTACTGATGTTCGGTAGGCACACAAAGCGTAAGGCAGGTGCTCGTGCCAATCTTTATATGTCTCAGTCATCTTGCTCAGAATCTTCTTCACATTTTTATTGGCAGCTTCTACGGCTCCGTTCATCTTTGGACGGTAGGGAGCAGAGTTGTGATGCTGGATCTTGAACTGCTGGCATAGCTGGTCCATCATGCGGTTATTCAGGTTGGAAGCATTGTCGGTGATGAGCATTTCTGGCATTCCGTAACGGCAGATAATGTTGTTCTTCACAAACCGGGTGACCGCGACTTGAGTGACATTCTTGAAGGAACATGCCTCCACCCACTTGGTAAAATAGTCGATGGCTACCAGTATGAACTCATGCCCGTTAGACGCCTTTGGGGTGATTGCACCAATCACATCCATTCCCCAAGCTGAGAATGGCCACGGCGAGGCCATAGTGTGAAGATATTGGGGAGGTGCATTCTTGCTGTTCTGATACATCTGGCATTTGTGGCACGTCTGGACATGTCTGATGCAGTCCCTCTCCATTGTCAACCAATAATAGCCAGCTCTCATAATCTTCCGGGCCAGGAAGGGTCCGTTGGCATGGGCTCCCATCAATCCCGCGTGCATCTCTTGGATCAATCGATTGGCTTCCTCTGCATCTACACATCGTAGGAGGGTGACGTCATGAGTTCGTTTGTACAGAATCTCTCCGCTCAAGAAAAACTGGAAGGCCATCCTTCTGATGTATTTCTTCTCATTTTCGGTCGCCCGTGATGGATACTCTCTATCTTGGACGAAGCGCTTGATATCGTAATACTAAGGCTTGTTGTCTATCTCTGCCTCGACGTTCATGCATTCTTCTACGCACACACAGTATGCCGGGATGTCTCGAGTCTCGATTCGTAGTGGTCGCACATCATCCCCTTCTACTAGCTTGATTAGGCTTGCCAGTGTGGCGAGCGCATCAGCAAAGTGATTGTGAGCTCTCGGGGTGTATGTGAAGGTGATATACTTGAACTTTGGGACTAGCCGGCTGATGTATCGTTGATATGGGATGAGCTTGGGATCCCGAGCCTGCCATTCTCCGTTAGTCTGTGACACTATTAGCAGAGAGTCTCCGAAGACTTCCAGTTCATAAGCACCGAATTCTAAAGCTGCTTGCAGACCGACGATGCATGCTTCGTACTCAGTCATGTTGTTGGTGCAATCAAACCCCAGCTTAACGGCGATAGGAGTTTGTTGTCCCTTTGGCGATACCAAGACCGCGCCAATTCCGCTTCCGACAGCGTTCGCTGCTCCGTCAAAATAAAGCTTCCATCTGCCGTGATTGTCTTCGTCGACTGTCATTACGTCCTCGTCTGGGAATTCTGAATCCATTAACTCTAACTGTTCAGACGGGTAATCTGCCAAGTAATCGGCTATGGCCTGTCCCTTGATTGCTTTCCGGGCCACAAATAAGATGTCGAACTCAGATAAAAGCACTTGCCATCGTGCGATCTTCCCAGTCAAAGCAGGCTTTTCAAAGATGTACTTGATCGGGTCCATCCGGGATACCAACCAAGTGGTGTAGTAGAGCATGTACTGTCTCAGCTTCTTGGAGGCCCAAGCCAGTGCGCAGCATGTCTTCTCAACTAACAAGTAACGGGTTTCTGGCTCCGTAAACTTCTTGCTGAGATAGTAGATTGCCTGCTCCTTTTTCCCGGTCTCGTCTTGTTGTCCTAACATGCAGCCCATGGATGCTTCTTGGACTGTGAGGTATAGAATGAGGGGACGACCTGGGGTTGGCGGAACCAAGATGGGTGGGTTGAGCAGATACTCCTTGATCTTGTCAAAGGCTTTCTGGCAGTCTTCAGTCCACTTTATCTTCACATCTTTTCTCAACAACTTGAACAGAGGCTCGCAGGTCGCAGTAAGCTGTGCAATAAAACGAGCTATGTAGTTGATCCTTCCCAAGAAGCTTCGGATTTCTTTCTCTGTCTTTGGCGCGGGCATGCTTCGTATGGCTTGAACCTTTGCAGGATCAATCTCAATTCCCCTGCCGCTGACGATGAAACCCAATAATTTTCCGGATGTGACGCCGAAGGCACACTTGTTCGGGTTTAGTCTGAGCTGATACTTCTTCAGTCGTTGGAACAGCTTGCGTAGGTCCGTGAGATGATCTTGTGCGGTACGAGACTTAGCAATCATGTCATCCACGTAAACCTCTATCTCATGATGAATCATGTCGTGGAAGAGGGTGACCATGGCCCGTTGATAAGTGGCCCCTGCGTTCTTTAGACCGAAAGGCATGACATCATATACAAAGGTTCCCCAGTGTGTGACGAAAGCAGTCTTGGACTTGTCTTCTTCGGCCATTTTAATCTGATTGTACCCTGAGAATCCGTCCATGAATGAGAACACGGCATTTGTTGCTGTATTGTCGACCAGGGTGTCAATGTGAGGTAGAGGAAAATTGTCCTTCGGGCTGGCTCGGTTCAGATCCCGATAGTCCACGCACATTCTAACTTTTCCGTCCTTTTTCGGCACTGGGACTATATTGGCTACCCAGTCCGAATAGGTCACTGTGCTCAGGAATCCTGCCTTTAATTGCTTTTCCACTTCCTCCTTGATCTTCAAAATGACCTCGGGCTTCATTCGTCGCAGTGCTTGTTTTACGGGTTTGCACTCTGGTTTCAAAGGAATCTTGTGGACCACTATGTCTGTGTCTAGGCCAGGCATGTCTTGGTAAGACCAGGCGAAGATCTCATGGAACTCTCTTAACAGTGCGATGAGCGCCTCCTTTTGTTCTGTGGCGCAGTGGGTCCCAATCTTGACTTCTCT
>OU015761.1:60457333-60484856 GCA_907173295.1 Fagus sylvatica | reverse complement strand
ACCCAATTTTCAATACCATACATCTCGACAAAGCAAACTCATTATCCAAGAACAACAATAACAATGGTTATCTGCTATATATGCTACAAAAACAATATATTCCAGAAAAACAGGATTTCAATGAATTGAGTACGGTTGTTTATAATAAAGACCGAACATTGACTGAGATTTCTCGGTTTGAAATACCCATTACTGATATCAGCATACTTGGCTTCTGCAATGGCATGTTCTTCCTCTGTCACGATAGTAAAGAGATATTATATTTGTGGAACCCAAGCATTAGAAAGTATAAGATGCTCCCTCCTCACTTTATTGGTCATTATCGTGGTGTCGCTCATGGACTTGCGTATCATTCTCAAAACAATGACTACAAAATTTTAAGACTTGGGTTTCGAATAGCAGTGAAAGGAATTTCTGCTCAGGTTTACACATTGAGTACGGATTCGTGGAGAAAGGTTGTAGTATTGTTGGACTCTGAACCCAATAATATATTGATTGATATAGATACAGAACACTGTTTATTTCTTAATGGAGCTCTGCACTTTATGGTACATTCTAGGGAATATAGTTTCATTCTGACCTTTGATGTGGATGATGAGAGATTCCGGAAGATAATGCTGCCTCAAAATTTCTTTGGTGGAGTAGTTTGTTTAAATATTCAAAGTCTTGCAGTGATGAAGGGATCACTGGCTTTGATTCTTTTCAGTAAGGATATTGATGCAATTACTCATTCTATATGCAACATATGGGTGATGAGGGAGTACGGTGTGGTTGAGTCTTGGACTAAACGATGTGTACGAGTTGATTGGGTTCGTTGTTTCTATGGCTGCACGGACAATGGTGAACTTCTAATTGAGAAGGCTGATGAGCTGGTTTCATTTGACCCTGAGAGTCTAAATGAGAACATTCTTACAATTGAAGCTATTGATTACACAGCTAATTCTATGGAGAGCTTGGTTTTACTTGATGGTGCAAGTATCTCATATGATTCTATGGAGAGCTTGGTTTTACTTGATGCTGCAAGTGTCTCATCTGAATAGGAAGATAAGTCTGTTGAAGTTTGTAGCACCGACCATGTTTGTGAAGTTCATATTGAGAACTATTTGTCAAATCAAATATGCAATTTGAGTATTAAATTGAGCTCCTATTATGTTTTCTCTCTTTTCCTTTCTTTTTTCCACTCTTATTGTTGAACACATGAACATCAAAGGTATATTTTGTGTCAACAACATTGTGCACATCCTCGAATATGGCAATGTCATGATGCAGTATACATGGTTAGCCATAATAATCTTATCTCATTGCCATTGTGACAACATGAACATTGATGAACATTCTTTGCCTTCAACCCCGCCCCAACAAAAATAAAATAAAATAAAATAAAAAAGAAAACCCCAACATTAAAAAGGGGCTGAACTTCTGCAGAGAGTTGGTTTATTGTACGTATGCAATAAATAAGTCAAATTTTATATTTCACTATATCAAATAGAAGGCTTTTGATTCTTTGCACACATATTTAATTGATTTTATGGGTCTTTTATGTTTTAACTGCTTGAAAAAGTTTGGATTTAGTGAGATTGTTGATAAGTGGGCTAGTGCTATAGACAAGTTGGCAGATTCTAGCCTCCACATGACTCATTTACAAAGTTTTGAGAGGCTGTACATAAGATTCGAAGTACAAATGCAGGGGTTTCATAATTGCTGTAGGCCCATAATTGGCCTTGATGGGTGTCATCTGAAGGGGGTTTATGGTGGGCAACTATTGAGTGCCGTGGGAAGAGATGGTAATAACAACTTGTTCCCAATTTCATTGGCTGTAGTGGAGGCAGAAACTAAGGATTCATGGACTTGGTTCTTAATAGAGTTAACTGAAGACATTAAAGCTCAAGAGAAGATGAAGTCTTCCTGGATCTCTGACAGGCATAAGGAATGGCAATGTTATGTGACTTGTAAATAAAATTTTTCTATTCATCTAATTATCTTATAAAAAATCATCCTTTTACTTCTACAAGTATCAACATATATTGGTATACATGCTTGTTATAAGTGGTAAGTTTTGATTTACAATGGATTTTAAAGGGGCTGACCAAAACATTCCAACAGATTGTTGGATATTAAATTGTATTAAATTGGGCTTTTAGGCTTTTATGTATACTTGGGCTTTCTTGGGCTTTTAGAAAGCTAGGCCCATTCTTTATCAACTGTACATATATACAAAGCTTCTCTCTTTTGAGAGCAGCAGATTACATTTTAAGATATTTTGAATATCAACATGGTATCAAACCAGTTTTCTGTATCCTTTTCTCTGTAATTTTTTTTTTTCTTTCCTATTTGTTTCCGGTAACCCGATAACCTACAAACCCAAACACTCCGATAACCCACAAACCCAAACACATAAACACCTTCCTCCTTGGACTCACTGTACCAGCCTTTGGGCTGGCCTGAGGACTCGGGCTGAGCAGCCCCTGTCGGCGCCGGCTCCGTGACAGCGCAACCAAGGCGCGATTCAAGCTGCTGTTTGTGCTGCCGTCCCACTAATCTTTGCTTCTAAATTTTTTTTTCTCTCTTGAGGTTTGTTACTAGACCTTGCTACTTTTATGATGTGCTAAAATTGATGTTCAGTGTTCTGGAACCCATTTTGTGGATTGTCTTCGTGAGTTATTGCTGCTGTTGTGATCTTTTTGATGCTATTGATTTGTGATCAAAGGGTTTGTTGTAGTTGTGATCGTCTTTGCTGTTATTGGTAGTCTTATTTTTTTTTGTTGGGATAGCCATGCTGGTTTTGGTGTTATTGTCTGTTGGTACGTGATACAAATTTTTTTAGTGCTCTTTATGACCGTTTGGGGCTGCCTAGTTTTGGTAGCATTTTTTTGTTTGTGGGTCAGTCGTGTTGCTAGCTGTTCTGTGTGCTTCTTGTGACTATTTGGGAGCTATGAGTGATTCTAGTTCCACACCTCCTATGTCTCTGTCTCATCATGCACCAGCTCAACGTATTACAAGTGCTTTGTTGAATGGTCGAAATTTTGCGGCTTGGAGCCGGTCTCTTCGTCTTTATCTTGGGGGTAAAGGAAAGTCTGGATGGCTTTTGGGCATTGAGAAGCAACCCGCTGCAAGCGATGCAAAGCGTATTCAATGGGATATGGACAATTGCACTATCTTGGGTTGGATGTTTAATTCAATGAACGAACGTATTTACAACACGTTTATGTATCATGATACAGTGAATGGATTATGGACTGCATTATGTCAGATGTACGCACACGCCCGTAATGATGCCCGCATTTTTTAGTTGTATCAAGATGTCTCTCATGCCTCTCAGGCAGCTTTGGGTCTATCAGTGGTAGATTATTTTGGATACTTACAATCCCGTTGGGAGGAGTTGGCTCAGTATGAGCCTCTTAGTGATTTTCCAGCTGAAGCAGCTTCTATTGTGGTTACACGACTTGGTCGTCAACACACATATCAGTTCTTGTTGGGTTTAAAACCTGAATTTGAGGCTCTTCGAACTCAGATTTTAAATACATCTCCTATGCCATCCTTGTATGAAGCATATGCTACAATTGATAGTGATGAGCGTCGTCGTCGTTTGGGGCCCCCCATTTCTACTACTGTCTCAGCATCTCCAGTCATTGCCGAGCAGATGGCTTTTGCTGCTAACTCTGGTCCTCGTTCCCCTAGCTGGCGGCCTATTTGTCATCATTGTGGTGTAGTTGGGCACCTTAAAGCACGATGCTTCAAACTTCATCCTGAGTTGCGGCAGACTGTTCATAAGAATCGCCCTCCTAACTTCAGTTCTACCCGCACTGCAGCCATTGCCGAGACTACTGGAAACTCTGCAGCCCTTTCTGACTTCAGTAGGCTTCAGGCTCAAATTGGTCAGCTTCAAGATCAACTTGGCTCTCTTGCTGCTCAGGCTCATGATACATCTATAGCTCCCACTACCACCATTGCTACAGGTACTCCTACTGCTTTTCATGTTAGGTCTGGAGAACCTATTTGGGTTCTGGATTCCGGAGCCAATGATCATATGACTGGTGAGTCATCGATATTTTCTTCACCTCTTATTCCTGTTACACAATCTGTTAGTCTTGCAGATGGCTCCACTTCCCACATTAGCCATAAGGGTGATGTGTTTCTGTCATCTGATATTATGTTGTCTTCTATTCTCCATATTCCTAACTTTGCCTTTAATCTTTTATCTGTTAGTCGTCTTGCTAAGAGTCTCAATTGTGCTATCATATTTTTACCCTTTCATTGTTTGCTTCAGGACCTGAGTTCGAAGAAGATTTTTGGCAGGGGATATGAGTGCGAATGGGTTATATTACTTTGGGGATCCTCCACTTGCTACATCCGGCCTTCAAGCTTCTATTTTGCCTTCATCTAGTTCTTATGTTTTTTCTTTTAAAACTTTGACATTGTGGCATGCTCGTTTAGGACATGCCAATTTTCAATATTTATGTTTGCTGTTTCCTTCTTTTATAAAAGCTTGTAAGGATCATAAATTTCAGTGTGAGGTCTGTGAACTTTCTAAACACACTCGTACTAGTTATATTCCTCGAATGCATCGTCCTTCAAGTGTTTTTGATCTTATTCATTCTGATGTTTGGGGACCTTCTCCAGTTATGGCTTTTTCTGGACATCGTTATTATGTGACGTTTATTGATGATCATTCTAGATGTACATGGGTTTATTTGCTCAAAAAGAAATCTGATGTGCTCCCATTATTTACTCAATTTTTACAAATGATCAAAACTCAATACAATACTATTGTTCGTGCTATTCGTTCTGATAATGGTGGTGAGTATATTTCTGATGCTTTTTGTTTCCAGCTTAACCAGAAAGGTATCTTGCACCAACTTACCTGTCCTCAGACTCCTGAACAGAATGGTGTGGCGGAACGTAAAAACCGTCATATCATGTCTATAGTTCGTTGTCTTCTTTGTGGCATGCATGTACCTAAATCTTATTGGCATATGGCTGTTCTTACTGCGGTTTATCTTATGAACCGCACTCCTAGTCGGGTTTTACACAGGTACGGCTCCTCTTCAATTCCTTAAGCCTGATTGTGCTTTATTTCAAATTCTGCCTCGTGTGTTTGGATGTACTTGTTTTGTCCAAAATCGTAGTCCCACTCATACTAAATTGGATAACAAATCTATCAGGTGTATCTTCTTAGGATACTCTACTATGTCCAAAGCCTATCGATGTTATGATCCTGTCTCTCGCCATTTATATCACTCTCTTGATGTGACATTTTTTGAGGATATTCCTTTCTATGGCACTCACTCTCCATTGCAGGTATCTGATTCTTCTCCTTCCACAGAGGATACCTCTCCTCTTCCTCGTCCAGTTCCCATTTTTGACTTTATGGTTCCTGAGTCTCCTTCTCCACCAGTCCCGACTTCTCATCCTCCCCTGCAAGTGTATACTCGTCGCCCTCGGTCTCCTTTACCAGATTCTCCTTTGGCACCAGGTTCAGGTATGTCCTCTACTCCTTTGGTTTCTACACAGTCTCCACCCACCTCACATTATCCTTCTCGTATTCGCCAACCCCCTTCCTGATTTGGTTGGCTTTGCAGTACTAATCACCCTATCTTCCAGTATATCTCTTATCTTGGTCTTTCAGATTCTTATCACGCCTTCATTGGGATGATAGACTCTGTCTCTATTCCTCGGTCAGTGTCTGCGGCTCTTCAGGATCCCAAGTGGGTTACTGCCATGCAAGCAGAGATGGATGCATTACAAGCTAATCAGACATGGGAACTTGTTCCCTTGCCTTCTGGTGAGAAAACAGTGGGGTGTAAATGGGTCTTTACTGTGAAGTATTTAGCCGATGGTTCTGTTGATCGGTATAAAGCTCGCCTTGTGGCAAAAGGTTTCACCCAGATTCCAGGCAAAGACTTTGGTGCTACCTTTGCTCCTGTTGCTAAGTTAACTTCTGTTCGTCTTCTTGTGTCCTTGGCTGCTTCTCATTCTTGGCCCCTTCATCAACTAGATGTCAAGAATGCATTTCTCCATGGTAATTTACTTGAGACTATCTATATGGATCCTCCTCCGGGTTTTCGGGCTGAGGGGGAGTATGCTGGGAAGGTGTGTCGCCTTCGTAAGTCTCTTTATGGGCTGAAACAATCGCCTAGGGCTTGGTTTAGCCGTTTTAGTGAAGTCATATTATCTATGGAGTTTGTCCGCTGTCATTCTGATCACACTTGCTTTATTCGCCGCCGCTCTGATGGCCGTTGTATCATCCTACTGGTATATGTGGATGACATTATTCTCACTGGCGATGATACCCCAGGGATTACTCATGTCAAACAAAGTCTTGGTAAAGTTTTTGATGTAAAGGATTTAGGTGCCCTTAAGTATTTTCTTGGTATTGAGGTTGCTCGCTCTCGCCATGGAATCTCTCTTTCTCAAAGAAAGTACACTCTTGACCTTCTTCAGGAAACTGGTATGTTAGGATGTCGACCAGCCTCTACCCCAATGGATCCAAATCTGAAGCTGTCAGTTGAATCTGGAGAATTAATTTCCAATCCATCTATGTATCAGCGCCTGGTTGGTCGTTTAATTTATTTGACAAATACTAGACCGGATTTGACCTTTGCAGTAAGTGTTGTCAGCCAGTTTATGCATGCTCCTCGCACTTCTCACTTGGATGCAGTTTATCATATTTTGAGGTACGTTAAGACTAGCCCTGGGCTTGGCTTATTCTACTCTGCTGGTCACCAATCAGGACTCTCATGTTTTACTGATGCTGACTATGCTGGATCTCAGACTGACAGACGCTCTACCACTGGACTCAGTACTTTCTATGGGAATCATCTTATCTCATGGAAAAGTAAGAAGCAGGCTGTTGTTTCCAGATCTTCCGCTGAAGCTGAATATCGTGCTATGGCACAGGGAACATGTGAAATTCTTTGGCTTCGATCTATATGTAATGAGTTAGGCTTTATGGAAACAGATTCATCTCAGTTGTTTTGTGATAATAAATCTGCTATTATGCTTGCTTCAGATTCTGTTCTGCATGAACGGTCCAAGCATATAGAGGTGGATATTCACTTTATTCGGGAAAAGGTTCGGTCTGGCATTATAACTCCATCATTCGTTTCTTCATCAGAACAAACTGCAGATGTATTCACTAAACCTGTGGGACCTTCTCTACTCCAGTCATCTATTGTCAAGTTGGGCTTGATTGACATCTTTGCTCCAGCTTGAGGGGGAGTGTTGGATATTAAATTGTATTAAATTGGGCTTTTAGGCTTTTATGTATACTTGGGCTTTCTTGGGCTTTTAGAAAGCTAGGCCCATTCTTTATCAACTATACAAATATACAAAGCTTCTCTCTTTTGAGAGCAGTAGATTACATTTTAAGATATTTTGAATATCAACACAGATCATGTCAACTGTTGACCACAGAGTCTGCATGAAGCAACTTCAAGGTTGAATTCAAAGGCAAGGAATTGAAGGATGCAATGTGGAAGGAAGCTTCATGTAGTACTGTTAAAGAGTTTGAGATAAAACATGAATTTAATCAAGGGACTTGATGTAAAAGTTCATGAATGGCTGAGCAATGTACCACCCTCTACCTGGTTTAGATCTCACTTCAGTACTAAAAGCAAATGTGATATTCTTGTCAATAATCCTTCTGAGTCATTCAATAGTTATATAATGCAAGCTAGGGACAAGCCTATTATTAGATGGGTGGAGTGGATTAGAAAAAGACTAATGAAAAGGTTTTATGTGAAGAAGGTGAGTATGGAAAAGTATGGTGGTCTAATTTGTCCTGCAATACAAGACAAGTTGGCAAAAATTAAGCATGATTCTAGGAATTGTTTTGCTAGTCCAGCCAGTAAGGGTAAGTTTGAGGTTGAAATTTTGGACACAACGCATGTGTTAGATATGGGAGCAAGGAGTTGTTCATGTAGGATGTGGGATTTGACTGGCATTCTTTCTAAGCTTGCAGTGGCTGCCATTCAAATGAGTAGAGAGAACCCAAAGAAATATGTCCTTAAGTTTTACTCAGAAGGATACTTGCCTTAAAACATATGAGGCTATCATCAGCCCCATACCTGGAGATCATGAATGGGTTGTAACTGCTTTCTGCCCTCCTATCATAAGAAGGCCAAAAAAGTTTAGAGTAAGAGAGTTGTTGATGAACCTAGGAATCCATACAAGGTTTCTAGAGAGAATAAGTTTGTTAGATGTGGAAAATGTAATCAAATTGGACACAATACAAGATCATGCAAGGCTCCCGTTATGGGTGAGATCCCCTGCCAAAGGAGGATGAAGCAAAAAAAGGCAAAGGAAATGGCAACCAAAGTAGTTCAGAATGAAGGTAAGCCTGGACTTGCTGCACATACTAGGTGCAAGAAGGCTAGTAGGGAACATCAACTATCTAAGGTGACAAACTTATCTTAGTCTTATAATCGCTTGTAAGACATATATGCCTTGCAAACTACTTATAATTGTACTTGACATGTGACAGGATCCGAAAGAAAGAGGTGCTGCTTCATCTTCACAGCTTATAGATTCTTCTACATCCACTAAAAGACCACCATGTAGAGAGTGTAGCTACCAACCAACCAGTTCAGTGGTTCAAGGAAGGAGTTAAACAAGTGTTTCTGCATCGGAGGGTTCATGGACAAGGTGCATGGAAAGATCAATAAAGAGGTCTACTAGAACAAATAAGAGAATTTGTGCTTTGTGTAGATGATGGTTTTTTGGTTACTATAGTAATATCGAAATCATGTGTTGTAAGCCATTGACAATTGGATTTATATGAGTTGAAATTTAGTAATATGTGATATTAGCTGGAATTTTATTATGCAATTAGTTGGTATCAACTCTGAAGTGATAAACTAATAAGTTTCTATTCATTTTGCTAGTAACAATGTCAGCTTGTCATTCTTCTTCAAGGTTGGTTTATTTTTTATTTAGTAAGCTCAAACAATCAATTATAAAATGTAAAAATAAATAAATAGGTCAACAAAGTGAGTGTACACAACTTTATAGGTGGGCTGTGGGGGAGCTTTTTTTTTTTTCTTTTTAAAATACACATGTGAATAATTTATTTGCTTGCCACGTAGTGGGTTGAAAGAAGATTCCTCCAAACCGGATTGGAGGAAAACTCTATCTAACACAGAATATGCATTGACTATATTGGTTCACTAGTTTTCGTCATTGGAGTGGCAAAATATGCCCGAACCCACTAACTCACCCAACCCACTCACTAATTATTTATCTAAACTTACTTATTTAAATAAATGGGTAAATGGATGTTGACCCAATTAGGCCTAATTAAGTTGGATTTAATTGGATTTTAATTGGGTTGCTTATTAGGTATTTAACAAATTACCCAAGCCCACCTATTAATCATTTGAGGTTTTTTTGTCATTTTTATAGGGTTACATTTGTCATTTTAGATATGTTTGGGATTGACAAACTAATTGCTTTGGTACTTTCATCCTAAAAGTCTCGATGTATTTTTTGCTGAATTTTGTTAATGTTCATTTTTTTTTATAAATTGAATTATGTGAATGATTTTTATTTATTTATTTATTTATTTCTGTTGTTGATTTCCAGCATTGCGATGGTTGAAGATTCATATCATACTTCTTTCTTCATAGTTAGAGCAACAGGCTCGAGTGTTGGCAGCACTCAACTGGGAGAAAAAACTACTGAGATCATACATGCAAGTACGTTTAAATTTTAGTATTCCTCTAGATATCAATCCTTTTATTTAGTTGGATCTGATTTGCTAATTCTCACTGATCTTTGTGGTTTGAGCAGATACTTATTAAAGGAAAAATCTGATGACAACATTTTATTAATACTCATTAATTCATATTATGGATGTTTTAGCAAACTATGGTAATGCACATTGTGTTTAGATGAAATGGATATCAATCATTTTCCAAGTATGTCATGTCTCTTATAAATTCTTTTCTTTATATTTTCTTTCTTTATATTAATGTTTTTGATCGAAAGGTCAATCTTGGGTATGTGCTTTTTCCATTCAAATTAAGGTTGATATGAATTGATTTTCTTTTTTAAAAATGCACTCATCTCTCTGATGTGGAAGGGTTAGGCAATTTCTGCCAATGAGCCCTTCCTCCTCACATACAAATGGATAATGGGTAGTCAATTTCCACGGGTGAGTATAATGGTATTTTATACTTACACCATTGCATATGCTAAGTATAATAGAAATTCTAACTGTCCCATATAACAAGTTTATTGTTGATTCATTTTTTTATTAGACTTTGTATTTTCTTAAAAATTAACAATGGATTTGATATTGATAGGTTGCTACCTCAGTAAGACACTAAATCGTAGCTTTCATATGGATGCAAATTGATGGATTAAAACTTAAATAATTGTTGATGCATTTGCATCACTTAGATTGAAGGGTCATGGAGGCAAATGACTCGTTTGTGGCTACATTTTCTAGGTATGACTTATTGGGATGTATTTAGTAAATTCTTGAGAAAAATACGCATAATGACAGTTACAGGAAGAGGATTTAGTCCAGATGGCTAAGGATATATTAGTCATTGCATTTGATGTGCTGTGCAAGGGTGTTCCATTAGAGTCATTAAGTTCAAACTAATGTTTCCCCATTGACAAAAAATGCACAGACTGTGTGTGGTTTTTTCCTGTTTCATTTCACTAGGCCATGCAATTGGCTTGAAATGCATAGGGCTTTAATGTTAACAATCTAACTAGGAGTTTTGCTTCTTCTTTTTTCCCAAGTGAAGCTACATGGTTGAGCTACTGTTTGACAGGAGATCACCAGTTTAGCAAAATCAAATAATTTCATATTTTCTCCAGATGCCTTTTATTTATCAAAAGTTGTTTATGATTTGGTGTTTTCTAAAATATGGTAAGAAAGGATTTTTTTGGCTTTAGATATATTACTTTTGAAGATATTAATAAATCAATAGGTTGATTATCTTGACATATTCATAATTAAGTAAGGATGTTCATTCGTTTGAATTAATTACCCATAAGAATTGCTCAAAAGTGTTGAAATTGTTTTCTTCAATAGATTGTATAACTGGAAATATTTGCTTGCATCAATATAAATTTTTATAATTTTCTTATATGTGACAACCTTAATGGTTCCTAAGCAACAATTCTTTGTAAACGGTTTATAAAGGTACATCTTATTCTGTCTTTCTCTTAAAGGAATACTTTCTTGCAAATTTTATGAATGATAATTGTTAATGGCCTTTGTACAACAGGATTGATTTGAATTTTTTTAATAGATTTTGATTAAAACTAATTTTTAAACTATAAACATAGCCTAGATTTATAATGTCAAAGGGGAATTGGCAACATTATGTCTAGAATGCATATAGTGTGCTTACTAAACTTCAATATTTATGTACGTCATAATTCAGAAAGTATTGCGTGTTCATCATTTGTGTAAAGTATTGCGTGTTCATCATTTGTGTACTGCACATTTTACTTACACTTGGAGATCTATTCTTATTATGGCTTATTAGCTTATTTTTATTTATAATATGACTATATTTTCCCATAGACAGTACTTTTCTTAAAACCCAGCTCAAGTCAATTTAAGCTAGACATTAAATCTTATGAATAGTGTCATTGTGATATTTTTTATTTACATATGTTTTGGTTGCCTTTGCTTTTTCTTTTTGTTGATTTGGTATAGCTATGTTGTTAAAAATAGATTGGCTACCAGAATTAGAATCCAGAATTAGAATTCATGTTTTGGCTTGTGTTGATGATAGGTTTTTGCCATGGCAAGCATTAGCTACAATGGATGAGAGGTAGTTTTTGCAACGTTGGCAGAAGTTTGGCAAATGACATCTCAAACAACAAAATTTTCTTCTCATTTTTTTTTAGCTATGTCTTGACTCTAAATTGTTGACTTTATCTTTTGTTCTTTGTAATTGTTCTCTATTTTGATGATGTACCAAAAATAATTTATCATTTGTTTTTTGTCCACCTCTTTTGTCAAGTTTTTTCCTTTTTGTCAAGTTATTTTCCTTTTTGTCAATTATGTTTTGACCAGTGAAAAATTTCTCAATTGTAGTAGATATTTATAAGGTTTTTATATAATTTAAAATAATTCAAACAAATATTTTGTTATAGAGTACCCCGCGCAAAGTGCAGGTTATTATCTAGTTATTTAATTATTTCATTAAACAAAAACTAGGCTTATCTTAAAAATAACTATAAATTCAGAACAAGTGCACGTACTAGTTTATTCATATCCATATTCACATATGTAGGTTCACTCGAAAAGTTCTCACAAACCAATTTGGCCTTCTTGAGATGACAACATGTCCAATAAGAAATCCAATTACCAATCCGCAAGCATATCCTATCACTACTACTTTCCAATTAAATCCTGCTCTAAAGGATGATTCATGGCTTGGGGTAGAAGTTGGTGTCTCATTATTTTCACATTTATTTGACAATGGAGAACCACACAATCCCAAGTTTCCCTCAAAAGAGGAATTTTGAAATGTCGAAAATTGTCCACCTTGTGGAATGGGACCAATAAGGTGGTTTTGAGAAAGGTTTAAATATTTAAGAAATGTGAGACTTGTTAGTTGTTGAGGGATTTCGCTAGAGAGCAAGTTTTGAGACAAATCCAATGATTCAAGCTCCATTAGGTTCCCAAATGATGATGGAATTTGGCTCGTGAAGCTATTGCCAGATAAATTGAGTACAATTAGTCCACTTAGGTTCCCAGCAGTATCAAGAATTTCTCCATGGAACTTATTGTTTGGAGAGATCAATAGCTTTGAAGACGGTCAAGATCTTTACGAATTCCATTTCTATTCCCTTATTCACTACTGTCATTGAGTCTTTATAATAGCCAGAGTCACTTTCCATATATTCCGGTTTTGACTTATCTTTGTTGGAAACCATTAGCATTGCATTCCAGGTTTCGAAGTATTTTGACGGTAACTTTCCAGAGAAATCATTGTGAGAGAGGTCTATGACATGCAACTTGGATAAACCAAACTTGGTACGAGGATCCCATATAGGACCATGGCATCCATTTACTCGCAAGACAAGAATCTGTAACTTTGGCAAAGACTCCAACCAAAAAGGGAATGTATCATTCAATTTGTTATTTCCAAGATTCAGAACTTCAAGCATTGTACATTGAAACAATGATCGTGGATTCTTCCCTCGTATTTGGTTGTGATTCAAGTCTAGTGTCCTCAAACTACATTCATTTATGAATGTTTCAGGCAAGTTTCCTTTAAGGCGGTTGCTTCTCATAGCTATAATTGAAAGTGAGATACTAAAATTAAATAAACACTGTGGAATCTGACCATTCAACTGATTATTAGACACATCAAGGACTTGCAAAAACTTCACCTTACAAATCATGGGAGGGATACTTCCGGTCAACTTATTTTTTGAGGCAAAAAAATAAATTGTAGACAATGGGGGAATTGGAAATGACTCTTGCAACAGGTTGGAACTCAAGTCTAAAAGGTACATATTTTTCCAAGGAAGAACTATAGGTGGTTGCTCAAAACTGCTTAAAAGGTTAATATAAATATTCAAGTATTGCAATGTCTTTTTTCCAACATTCAAGAACCATTTGGGTATTTTACCTTCAATGTTATTGTTGGAAAGGTCTAATTCTTGCAATTCATTTTGGTCTTGTAGGAAATATGGAAATTCACGCAAATTGCAAGAAGACAACCACAAAGTAAGAAATTTGTGGAGGGTTGAATTGATATTTTCTTTTGAAATCAATAAATTGTTACTTGAAAGATCTAGACTTTTAAGCTTCTAATCTTGAAGAAAATGCTTAGCTCCATATTTCCCTTTACGTTGATCGAAGAAAGATACAGTTCTTGTAGCTTAGTGAAATTGGCAATTGACTTTGGAATTGGTCCAATCAGCTTGTTTCTGCTTAAAATCAAGGTCTCCAATTAAGATGAAGAGATATTTTGGAATATAATAGGGCCAGTAAGTTGATTTTGATCTAGATATAAATATAACAATGAATGCATTGTAAACAAAAATGATGGGATGGCCCCAGGCCCCCAGTGAGTGAGTTATCTGACAGGTCAATGCTAGACAAATGGTGAAGTCTACTTATTTCAGATGGGATGGGCCCTTTCAATTGATGTTTTAATTTGTATATTTTGGTTCTTTAAAGTTCTTCATGTGATATTGTCATATTGATGCTCATTTGAAAGTTTTGAAGATTATCTTTAATATTCTACCTAACCTAAAAAAGAAACAGAGTTTGTGTTATGTGACCATAATATTATAAAGAGAACAATCCTTTCATAATTTCTTACAATTTATTTTTTTTTAAGGTAAATTCCTTCCTTTGTGTTACATTCTTGTCACCAAAGTTTAATTTTTCTTGTGTGTATATGTCATAGAGAAAACTAATAAAATTTTAATCTTGAAAGATTTTGCTAGCTATATAGGTTTGTATTTGTCTATCACATTTATCTTAAAATCACTCTTAAGTTAATAATATTATTACTATCTCCTAATGTGTTGAGTAGTTCTAAATTTTATAATGCCCTGTATGTGAGCCAAAAATGAGTCTATGAAGAATGACACTAATTGCTTTCTAAAAACTTCAAATGATACAGCTTGTTGCAGGCTATGATTTTAAATTAAAAAGGTTCTTACAATGAAAATAAAATAATTTTGTGGAACTCTACGTCATACTGACAAAAGTTTTCTTAACAAAAGTTAATTAATTAAGATGATCTATATTTCTAACCCTGCTTTCTTTTCTTTGACAAGTTGTCTACCTATCAATTCTAATCCCCCCTCTCATCTCATTCATACCATACCCTGTCCTTCAATGACATATTGCTTCCCAAACATTGAGGAATTCCGTTTGATGTCCTAATAAGTGGGTTTTCGTTATTGAATTGTCAATCTCTACTTACCACATAGATCCATTTTAATGAATTTGGTATGTGTAAATGCATAATCTATATGTATCACAGATACACTTGACACCATAAAAATACTCAGTTATGTCCTTTTGTGACAGTTCGACAGAATAATAGTGAAACATATAATACACCATGCATTACTTTTGAAGATACCATGGAATATAACCATAAGGTGAGATAATTACATAACCAATTTATTTGGGAAATTATATTTCCATACCAATTTTTGTTATTTCCGCACTATTTATTTGGGAAATTATATTTCCACACCAAATGGTGCGGAAATAACAAAGGCTGGTGTGGAAATAACAGCGGCCTTTTATTTTCTTAGTTACCTTGTAAGACTTGGTAAAAAAAAAAAAAGTTACTTTGTAAGACCAAAAGGATTTCCTCTTCAGTCTTCAAGCTTTCCTTCGTCCAGTATTTAAAATCTCAACGTTTCAAATTTGTCATTATACTCCTTTATCATTTATCATTGTGTAATTTTGATCATTGTCGTAAAGTGGTCAGTGGTGGAGCCAAATGTTGGCTAGGTTCTTTTTTTTTAATTTACACATATTATTATTATTTTTTAAAATATAGTCCAACCCAAATTAAGCCATTAACCAACCCTTTAAGACATTTAACCTAATCCAAATATCCAACCCTTTAACATAGAATCAATCCAAAACAAAACAAAGCACATGGGTCTGAAAACCTATAAAACACTTTATCCTAATTTATTTTTTTTATTTTTTTATAACTAATCTAGCCCATCATATAACCGAGGGTCCAAAAAAAAAAATGTATTTATCTTAGCAAAACAAATCCCAAATTCGGAAATACCTATCAAGCCAACAACAGATCACAACTCCCAAATCTATGTGTGATAACTATGAAAGTTTGAAATAAATATATAATGTGAAATGTGAGTGAGAGTGTGAGACCCATGTCATTTAATTTATACGGTCAACATCTCTGTGTATTATAACTTTTCAATTCCATCGTTGTTACTAATAATAAAGAATTAAAAATAAAAAATAAAAAAGATATTGAGATCAGATGAGAATATTTGAAAAGTCTTGCATAGTGAAATGTGAATTCCAAAATGTGGAATCTGATATAGTGACTCAAAAATTATTGATATTTGATTTGATTTGTGTTTTTTTTTTAGTGGGTGGGTTGTGCTTGAATGTGCTGAGTTTGAGTGAGGTTATGTTTGTCAGTTTGTGATTGTGAGGGGCTGGGGCTTAGGAGTAGGTAGGGCATTGGTCCATGTTTGATGATTCTTTAATTAATATTGTTTGTTTGTTTTGTTATTTTATTTATGTTATATAAAAATTAGTTTTAATTTTAACTTTGATTTTTTTTTTTTATTTACTTACAAATTTATTATAGGGTTTATGTATAAAATATACATTGAGGGCTAACCGAGTAAGGTTCATTATGTTCCTCTCACTAGATATATCTTTTTTTTATTTTTTATTTTTTTTATTAAATAAAATTTTCTCGTTCTATCAAGATTTGCTTAATTCTTTCAGCCTATTTTAAAATAATTTTCTAGTTCATCCCCTATAAGTAGTAGATGGAAAAAACTGATGTGGTTGACAAACCTATTAAATGATGATAAGACACAGACTTGGCTACCAAGTCAAAAAAACAAAAAAACAATTGCAGGTATGAATTAACCTCTCATGCGACGCACATCAGATAAAATTTGGAGATCAAAGTCTAAAGTTCTGAAATCCCTAAGGTGTTGAACCCAAAACTAAAATGACACATTTAAAACACATATATGAAAGTATCACACCAAAGGCCAGAGGCCAGAGGCCCAAAACCATATATATGAAAAATAAAATAATAGTAACAAATTTTTTTAAAAGATGTAAACTTTTTAAAATTATATAAGATTTTACACTTTTAGAAAAATTTTGGAAGTGACGTGAACAACGCCACACAAAAATTATACAACTTTTGGTCATCAATTTTTAGGCAAAATGAGTCAATGCTATCTCTTTCTACAATTTTTAGTGCCTTTATCTTGGCAGACAAAATATTGACTATAAAGATCGTATCAACTAGTTATTTTGCAAAGTCCTCTTGACCAGCATTTTGGATGTCATATTTGGATGGACCAATGAATGGGTTGGAATTTTTCACCTTGAAGTGTGGGAGACGGAAAATTGAGTCATGATGAGCATTTATATTGCTAAACTCAAACACCAATTTCCAAATTCTTGTTGGAAAATAGTTACAAAAAATTCTTGTTGAAAAATAATTACAAGAGAAGTAGAACATTCAAATGGAGATGGTCCATCATATATATTCTATGAGAGGACCTAGTCATGAATGTTGTTGTATTTGCTTATAGATTCTCGAAACAAAGGGATGACATTTTTTTTGGTTGTTGAGGGACAAATATCCTATCAAAAGACCCTTGTAGTACAAAGGAAGTTTCTTCTTACTTATCTATCCTCAATCTCGTCATTTAAAAAGAATATATAATGAGTGTAAAAAGATAATGATATTAGAAGTAATGTGAACAACACAAAATAAAAATAAGACAACTTTTTCTATGTCATCAATCAGAGAAAAATATGACAAATGCTATTTCTATCAACAATTTTTTGTTGTTCAAGGACCAAGGCAAATATCACGTGAAAGAGTTCAATCGGGGTTGAAGCTGCATGGACTCGTGTTAGTAAGTTTCTATCGTCAATAGCATATATTTAGGCTTGGATAGGTTTATTTGTAGAACTTCTATACATAGTGGATTTGTTGCATTGAGGGTGAGGACGCAAACCCCTGCAAAGTTTTTACCCTGGTGAGTGACTTGGGTTTCTCTTCATGAATAATTATTTGTGTTTACTTTGAATTTGATTGCATAATTGATTAAGAAATTCAACTTGGTTAATTTGGGGAAAATCAAACAAGTTAGTGGTCTAAATTTTCCAACAAAATTAGTAATATATTGAGTGGATGCAATTATAGGAAGGAAAAAAAAAAAAAAAAAAAAATCAATCCAAATTAATTAATGCTTGCATAATGAATTATAATCTATATATATATATATATATATATTAAAGCAGAAGACGTTGCCATCTTTCTGCCACGTGGTATTTAAGGTAACGTCTTCTGCTTGACACGTAATATCTTAGGTGGCATATGTGTCATTAGTGACATTTTATGTGGCTGAAATGCTGCCACATATTTTCCATTTGTTAGTTTATGATAAAAAAAAAAAAACTGCATCATTAATAAATTAAATTACCACTACCCCCTAATAAAAATTACACCATTAATAAATTAAATACCCACTACCATCATTAATAACTTATATACCCACTATCCCATAGTAAAAACTACACCATTAATATATTAAATATCCACCATTTAATATTTTCCATATGTTTTAATAAATTAAATAGTTTTATTAATTAATTCAGATATAAATAGATATATTCCAACCAAATATCTTAAACACAATATATGTTATTTCAAATATGCATTTAAATTCACTTTTGACGATTCAATGTACTTGAGGAGAGAATGTTGTTAACGACATGTTTTTTTATTATTTCCTTATAAAATAAATTTAAAATGGAAGTATATCAAGCACAATCTGACACGTGTTATATTGTAGTTGGTGGAGATAAAGTGAAGAACAAAAAGTGGGATAGAAGATATTCATTCAGGAAAGCCATATAAGATTCCCCTTTTGACGATTCAATGTACTTGAGGAGAGAATGTTGTTACTGATTGGCAATGAAAAACCATGTGATAAGAATGTTTCCTTATATAAAATTTATAATTAAAGTGTTTAAATGATTTCCTAATATAGTATAAATTTTAAAAGCATTATCCTTTTTGGCAAAGGCTTTCCATGTATTTTGGTCAACGAAAAATAACAAAAGAGAAAAAAGACATTTATTATTTGGTTAAATACTGGTCCCTAATTTTGACCCAAGTTGCACATTTGGTTCTTAACATTTAAAATAAGCAAAAATGGTCTCTAGGATTTCAAAATCATGCACCATTGGTATATCCATTAGTATCCGTTAACTTTGTGTATACGTGAAAATTAAATTGGTGACGTGGCCAATTGTGTATACCCTAACTTTTTCATTTACAATCAGGATATAACATGGCATACCCGTTTAAAATCAAATAAAACTCACTCAACCCAAAAATTCAACCCAACTCGATTTCATTTAAAAAAAAAAAAAAACCAATTACCCTAATTTAACTAAACCCAATTAAGCCCTAATTTGGCCTTTACTCTCTCTCTCTCTCTCTCCCCCATTAGTATTAAAACCACCATCAAAGAAAATCGCAAACTAGAACACCTGTATACGAATTTTGTCTTTTGAGTACAAGAAATCCTCTACACTCCAAAAGGTGTACTCCCTTTTTTTTTCCCTGGGGGAAAGTTTTGAGGACTTAAAAAATGAAACATACAAGTTTAACAATAATCTACAACTGGGCCTTATGTTTTTATTATCTTCGAACGGTAATATGACATCACAACCTCACAAATATAGGTAACAATTAAAGACAACAAAACTTTAGTTTGAATATGGGACAGTGCCATTAAGCCATTGTCTTTCTTTGATGGTGGTTCTATTAGGTATGGGTGTGTGAGAGAGGAAGAGGGAGAAGAGAACTTAAATTAGGGTAATTGGATTTTGTTAAACAGAATTGGGTTGGATTGATTTTATGAGTTGGGTGAGTTTTATTTGATTTTAAATGGGTATGCCATGACAAATCCTAATTGTGAATGAAAACAAAATATCACCTCAATTAAAAATAAGCCATGTCATCATTATGTTAGCCACGTATACACAAATTTAACGGAGACTAACGGAAGGACCAATGGTACATGATTTTGAAATGTTAGAGACCATTTTTGCTCATTTTAAACGTTATGGACCAAATATGCATGGACTCGTGTTAGTAAGTTTCTATCGTCAATAGCATATATTTAGGCTTGGATAGGTTTATTTGTAGAACTTCTATACATAGTGGATTTGTTGCATTGAGGGTGAGGACGCAAACCCCTGCAAAGTTTTTACCCTGGTGAGTGACTTGGGTTTCTCTTCATGAATAATTATTTGTGTTTACTTTGAATTTGATTGCATAACTAATTAAGAAATTCAACTTGGTTAATTTGGGGAAAATCAAACAAGTTAGTGGTCTAAATTTTCCAACAAAATTAGTAATATATTGAGTGGATGCAATTATAGGAAGGAAAAAAAAAAAAGAAAAAAAACAAATTAATTAATGCTTGCATAATGAATCCTAATATATATATATATATATATTAAAGCAGAAGACGTTGCCATCTTTCTGCCACGTGGTATTTAAGGCAACGTCTTCTGCTTGACACGTAATATCTTAGGTGGCATATGTGTCATTAGTGACATTTTATATGGCTGAAATGCTGCCACTTATTTTCCATTTGTTAGTTTATTATAAAAAAAATAAAATAAAATAAAAACTGCATCATTAATAAATTAAATTACCACTACCCCCTAATAAAAATTACACCATTAATAAATTAAATACCCACTACCATCATTAATAACTTATATACCCACTATCCCATAGTAAAAACTACACCATTAATATATTAAATATCCACCATTTAATATTTTCCATATGTTTTAATAAATTAAATAGTTTTATTAATTAATTCAGATATAAATAGATATATTCCAACCAAATATCTTAAACACAATATATGTTATTTCAAATATGCATTTAAATTCACTTTTGACGATTCAATGTACTTGAGGAGAGAATGTTGTTAACGACATGTTTTTTTATTATTTCCTTATAAAATAAATTTAAAATGGAAGTATATCAAGCACAATCTGACACGTGTTATATTGTAGTTGGTGGAGATAAAGTGAAGAACAAAAAGTGGGATAGAAGATATTCATTCAGGAAAGCCATATAAGATTCCCCTTTTGACGATTCAATGTACTTGAGGAGAGAATGTTGTTAACAATTGGCAATGAAAAATCATGTGATAAGAATGTTTCCTTATATAAAATTTATAATTAAAGTGTTTAAATGATTTCCTAATATAGTATAAATTTTAAAAGTATTATCCTTTTTGGCAAAGGCTTTCCATGTATTTTGGTCAACGAAAAATAACAAAAGAGAAAAAAGACATTTATTATTTGGTTAAATACTGGTCCCTAATTTTGACCCAAGTTGCACATTTGGTTCTTAACATTTAAAATAAGCAAAAATGGTCTCTAGCATTTCAAAATCATGCATCCATTGGTCCATCCATTAGTGTCCGTTAACTTTGTGTATACGTGGAAAACAAATTGGTGACGTGGCCAATTGTGTATATCCCTAACTTTTTCATTTACAATTAGGATATAACATGGCATACCCGTTTAAAATCAAATAAAACTCACTCAACCCAAAAATTCAACCCAACTCGATTTCATTTAAAAAAAAAAAAAAACCAATTACCCTAATTTAACTAAACCCAATTAAGCCCTAATTTGGCCTTTACTCTCTCTCTCTCTCTCTCTCTCTCTCTCTCTCTCTCTCTCATTAGTATTAAAACCACCATCAAAGAAAATCGCAAACTAGAACACCCCCCCAATATGAAGATTCCTAGTTTATATTAGAACCACTTCACAAAATTATATAATTGTATACGAATTTTGTCTTTTGAGTACAAGAAATCCTCTACACTCCAAAAGGTGTACTCCCTTTTTTTTTCCCTGGGGGAAAGTTTTGAGGACTTAAAAAATGAAACATACAAGTTTAACAATAATCTACAACTGGGCCTTATGTTTTTATTATCTTCGAACGGTAATATGACATCACAACCTCACAAATATAGGTAACAATTAAAGACAACAAAACTTTAGTTTGAATATGGGACAGTGCCATTAAGCCATTGTCTTTCTTTGATGGTGGTTCTATTAGGTATGGGTGTGTGAGAGAGGAAGAGGGAGAAGAGAACTTAAATTAGGGTAATTGGATTTTGTTAAACAGAATTGGGTTGGGTTGATTTTATGAGTTGGGTGAGTTTTATTTGATTTTAAATGGGTATGCCATGACAAATCCTAATTGTGAATGAAAACAAAATATCACCTCAATTAAAAATAAGCCATGTCATCATTATGTTAGCCACGTATACACAAATTTAACGGAGACTAACGGAAGGACCAATGGTACATGATTTTGAAATGTTAGAGGACCATTTTTGCTCATTTTAAACGTTACGGACCAAATATGCAATTTGGGTAAACATTAGGGACCAAACATGCAACTTGGGTAAACGTTTGGCTTTACTCTCTTCTCCATGAACTTGGTCAACCGCCTCCATCTTCCCCAGTTCTTTGGTGTGACAATATTGTCGCCACTTATCTCTCCGCAAATCCTATTTTCCATGCTCAAACTAAGCACATTGAGATAGATTTTCACTTTGTTCGTGACATGGTGGCCTCCAAAACTCTCTTGGTTAGGTTTGTCTCCACAAATGACCAACTTGCGGATCTTTTGACCAAGCCACTATCTTCTCCTCGGTTTGTCTTATTTCGTTCCAAGCTATAAAATAGGAGATAAAGATCACCTACCTATAAAATAGGAGATTATCTTTGTTAAAGTTGTTGTGATAAACCACCACAGTGGTTATCTCTTTTTGTACTTATCTCTTATGTAAATTAGTATAAATAAACTATACACCTTGTCCAATTGGCAAGGCAAAAATACAAACATATACAGTTTGCTCTATTAACCTTTAGACTTATAAACAAGGTTTAGTAATAGGTTCTACAATATAAATAGGCAAAGCGAATTCTTTTCCAATAGGCTCTTCCATTGTGCTACAAGAAATGGCCATACAAGTTAGCGTTTCGCTTTGTCTCATAGTGATTCCAATTGCACTTTCTTTCTTGCTTTCAAGCTACCATTTTGCAATAGCTAGTAATGAAATTGGAAATTCCCTAATAGCAAAATCTTGCAACCAGACCGAATTTCCTGATGTTTGCATCTCAACTTTGGAGTCAGATCCTCGTAGCTCTAATGCAAATCTTACTGACCTTTCAAAGATTGGTTTTGAGTTGACCGTAACCAAATCTAACGAGACTCTGGCGGAGGCTTTCAAGTTGTTGATTAATGCATCTGATTATGAGGAGTGGGCGAGGCGTAGTGCTTGTTATGATACATATAATTCGAGCGACTCTCAAATTAAAGTGGGTCTCCAATATTTTGATGAAATGAAGTATGATGAGGCAAACCGAATTGTGGGTCTTTATAATGAAGGTTTAAATTATTGTCTTGTTAACCTTACTGTGGTAGAGTTAACTGAAAGGATCACATTCCTAAAGAAGTTCACCACTGATTTAAAGGTGATTCTACATCTCCTTTACTAATTACCGAGTTTGTATAAATAAATATTCATTCTAATAAATGTGTGAACTTTATCCATCTTTTAATCTTACCTTTTTTATTTCTTCATTCTGTTGGTTTTCAATCTTTGTTATCATTCTTTATGTTCAAGTTTTATCCACATATTTATCTATCTGTAACTTTAGAGGCTCAAAGGAATGTAAAAAAACATCTTTCAAGGATTGAGGATTGTCTTTAGTTGCTAATTTTTTTGGGTTTGACAACCTTTAGCAGGTAGGTTTCATAGGAGATTGAGATAATTTGGTTTGATGTTTATTTGGGCAAACTGGTTACTGAATCATTCTTAGTTCGTTTCCCTAAGAGGATTGGCCCCTTGAAGCGGCTAAATTTCTATCTATAGTCTTAGAGCTCTCAATCTAATCAGACTTGATGTTCAAAGAGAAACACTAAAAGAGAGCAGCGGTAGATGATGGAACTATAAGTTCTAGCTACCCCTTTTTTATTTTTTGATTATTTTATATGATGGTCACAAGAAACGTTTCACTATGATTAGGACACAAATTTAAAAAAAAATAAAATAAAATAAAATCACATAGTTTTCATTTAACCAATTTTAATAATAGTGGTGAGTAACTTGTACATTACTAATACATCTAGAGGAATATTGTTTGGTGGAGTAGTTTGTTTAAATATTCAAAGTCTTGCAGTGATGAAGGGATCACTGGCTTTGATTCTTTTCAGTAAGGATATTGATGCAATTACTCATTCTATATGCAACATATGGGTGATGAGGGAGTACGGTGTGGTTGAGTCTTGGACTAAACGATTGTACGAGTTGATTGGGTTCGTTGTTTCTATTGGCTGCACGCACGGACAATGGTGAAACTTCTAATTGAGAAGGCTGATGAGCTGGTTTCATTTGACCCTGAGAGTCTAAATGAGAACATTCTTGCAATTGAAGCTATTGATTACACAGCTAATTCTATGGAGAGCTTGGTTTTACTTGATGGTGCAAGTATCTCATATGATTCTATGGAGAGCTTGGTTTTACTTGATGCTGCAAGTGTCTCATCTGAATAGGAAGATTAGTCTGTTGAAGTTTGTAGCACCGACCATGTTTGTGAAGTTCATATTGAGAACTATTTGTCAAATCAAATATGCAATTTGAGTATTAAATTGAGCTCCTATTATGTTTTCTCTCTTTTCCTTTCTTTTTTCCACTCTTATTGTTGAACACATGAACATCAAAGGTATATTTTGTGTCAATAACATTGTGCACATCCTCGAATATGGCAATGTCATGATGCAGTATATATGGTTAGCCATAATAATCTTATCTCATTGC
The DNA here is from genome assembly GCA_907173295.1 of Fagus sylvatica. NCBI lineage: Eukaryota > Viridiplantae > Streptophyta > Magnoliopsida > Fagales > Fagaceae > Fagus > Fagus sylvatica. The sequence continues at coordinate 60,460,223 of OU015761.1, read as the reverse complement.
CATTGTGACAACATGAACATTGATGAACATTCTTTGCCTTCAACCCCGCCCCAACAAAAATAAAATAAAATAAAATAAAAAAGAAAACCCCAACATTAAAAAGGGGCTGAACTTCTGCAGAGAGTTGGTTTATTGTACGTATGCAATAAATAAGTCAAATTTTATATTTCACTATATCAAATAGAAGGCTTTTGTTTCTTTGCACACATATTTAATTGATTTTATGGGTCTTTTATGTTTTAACTGCTTGAAAAAGTTTGGATTTAGTGAGATTGTTGATAAGTGGGCTAGTGCTATAGACAAGTTGGCAGATTCTAGCCTCCACATGACTCATTTACAAAGGTTTGAGAGGCTGTACATAAGATTCGAAGCACAAATGCAGGGGTTTCATAATGGCTGTAGGCCCATAATTGGCCTTGATGGGTGTCATCTTGAAGGGGGTTTATGGTGGGCAACTATTGAGTGCCGTGGGAAGAGATGGTAATGACAACTTGTTCCCAATTTCAATGGCTGTAGTGGAGGCAGAAACTAAGGATTCATGGACTTGGTTCTTAATGGAGTTAACTGAAGACATTAAAGCTCAGGGTCTTGTGTCCGGTTAGAGAAGATGAAGTCTTCCTGGATCTTTTTATTTAATGAAATTTTACTGACAGGCATAAGGTATGGCAATGTTATGTGACTTGTAAATAAAATTTTTCTATTCATCTAATTATCTTATAAAAAATCTTCCTTTTACTTCTACAAGTATCAACATATATTGGTATACATGCTTGTTATAAGTGGTAATTTTTGATTTACAATGGATTTTACAGGGGCTGACCAAGAAATTCCAACAGATCATGTCAACTGCTGACCACATAGTCTGCATGAAGCAACTTCAAGATTGAATTCAAAGGCAAGGAATTGAAGGATGCAATGTGGAAGGAAGCTTCATGTAGTACTGTTAAAGAGTTTGAGAAAAAACATGAATTTCATCAAGGGACTTGATGTAAAAGCTCATGAATGGCTCAGCAATGTACCACCCTCTACCTGGTTTAGATCTCACTTCAGTACTAAAAGCAAATGTGCTATTCTTGTCAATAATCCTGTTGAGGCTGACATTAACACGTTGAGCACGGATTCGTGGAGAAGGATTAAATCATTGGAGTCTGAACCCAAAATTGGATCTATTGTTTTCTTCTATGATTCACCCTGTTTATTTTTTAACAGGAGCTCTGCCCTCTATAGCATATTTTCAGGAACATGGTTTGATAATTCTGTCCTTTGATGTCGATGATGAGAGATTCCGGAATATAATGCTGCCTCAAGATTACTTAAATGGACACAATGAAGTAGTTACTTCAAGTATTGAACGTCTTGCAGTGATCAAGGGATCACTGGCTTTGATTGTTTTTAGTAACTATTTTGATGCAATTACTACTAAATGCCACATATGGGTGATGAGGGAGTATGGTGTGGTTGAGTCTTGGACTAAAACATCTGTACCAGTTCATTCGGTCAAGAATTTCTATGGCTACACAGTGAATGGTAAGCTTCTAATTGAGAATGCCAATAGGCTGGTTTCATTTGACCCTAAGAGTCTTAATGAGAATGTTCTTGCAATTGAAGCTGCTGATTGGATGGGTCACACTGACACAGCTAATTCTATGGGTAGCTTGTTTTTACTTGATGGTGCAAGTGTTATCTGAACCAATTGGCACCCTTAGTGGGTCACACTGACACTGCTAATTATCTGTTTGTTTTTTTTTTTGTTCCAGTTAAGCTACCAATGTATTATTTATCCTCATTTTTTTTATGATCTTTTGTATATCCTACTAATTATGATGTTGTAATAGTGATGTCTTGCTGTCTTGTGTTTTTTACGTAGTATTAAAAATATAGTCCAGCTGAACCAATTGGCACCACTGGATAGTTCTAGCTTAGATCAAGGACTACTGTTGGAAAAAAAAAATTAATAATTTCATACGCATGTGGTCCATTATCTGGATTCACAATACATAAAGGACTACTGTTGAAAAAAAAAAAAAAAAATCTTATACATGTGGTCCATTTTCTTTGTTCTATGTCGTTTACATCTTGTTTTTATAATTAGCCAAAGTTGTAAATTAAATTTTATTGTTTATGTTCAATGCAGATGTTTACCATACAAATGCACCATGGGGGTGGGTCTCTTCATATACCCCAAAAGGTATATGTTGGGGGTGTGTGTCTTTCAATAGATCAAGATATGATGAGTTATTTTGAGATGCTAAGCTTCTGTGCAAATTTAGGGTAAGAATCCACCAAAGTCCTTTACCATGTGCTACCTAACAAATCTGTTAGTGTAGTAGGGATCAAGAAGTTCTTGATATGTTTGACCAATATAAGAAAGCAAGACTGTATAACATACCTGCGTATGTTATTGCTGGCCCAACAACTTTTAGTGTTGTAATAATGAATAGTAATTTTGAGGGACTGGTTAGTTCTTAATGAGGTTGTGACCACTTGTGAGGGGGTTGCTGAGGAAGAGGAGGATAGTGGTTGTAGGCCCATAATTGGCCTTGATGAGTGTCATCTGAAAGGGGTTTATGGTGGGCAACTATTGAGTGCTGTGGGAAGGGCTGGTAATGACAACTTGTTCCCAATTGCAATGGCTGTAGTGGAGGCAGAAACTAAGGATTCATGGACTTGGTTCTTATGGAATTAACTGAAGACATTGGAGCTCAAGAAAGGAAGTGGACCTGGATCTCTGACAGGCATAAGGTATGGCAATGTTATGTGACTTGTAAATAAAATTTACATACTGTCTATATTTCTTAAAAAAAAACCATCCTACTATTTCTACAATTATTGACTTCTATTGGTACACATGCTTGTTATAAGTGGTCTGTTTTGATTTACAAAGGATTTT
>OU015761.1:60320289-60457233 GCA_907173295.1 Fagus sylvatica | reverse complement strand
TCAAGCCAACAACAGATCACAACTCCCAAATCTATGTGTGATAACTATGAAAGTTTGAAATAAATATATAATGTGAAATGTGAGTGAGAGTGTGAGACCCATGTCATTTAATTTATACGGTCAACATCTCTGTGTATTATAACTTTTCAATTCCATCGTTGTTACTAATAATAAAGAATTAAAAATAAAAAATAAAAAAGATATTGAGATCAGATGAGAATATTTGAAAAGTCTTGCATAGTGAAATGTGAATTCCAAAATGTGGAATCTGATATAGTGACTCAAAAATTATTGATATTTGATTTGATTTGTGTTTTTTTTTTAGTGGGTGGGTTGTGCTTGAATGTGCTGAGTTTGAGTGAGGTTATGTTTGTCAGTTTGTGATTGTGAGGGGCTGGGGCTTAGGAGTAGGTAGGGCATTGGTCCATGTTTGATGATTCTTTAATTAATATTGTTTGTTTGTTTTGTTATTTTATTTATGTTATATAAAAATTAGTTTTAATTTTAACTTTGATTTTTTTTTTTTATTTACTTACAAATTTATTATAGGGTTTATGTATAAAATATACATTGAGGGCTAACCGAGTAAGGTTCATTATGTTCCTCTCACTAGATATATCTTTTTTTTATTTTTTATTTTTTTTATTAAATAAAATTTTCTCGTTCTATCAAGATTTGCTTAATTCTTTCAGCCTATTTTAAAATAATTTTCTAGTTCATCCCCTGTAAGTAGTAGATGGAAAAAACTGATGTGGTTGACAAACCTATTAAATGATGATAAGACACAGACATGGCTACCAAGGTCAAAAAAATAAAAAAAACAATTGCAGGTATGAATTAACCTCTCATGCGACGCACATGAGATAAAATTTGGAGATCAAAGTCTAAAGTTCTGAAATCCCTAAGGTGTTGAACCCAAAACTAAAATGACACATTTAAAACACATATATGAAAGTATCACACCAAAGGCCAGAGGCCAGAGGCCCAAAACCATATATATGAAAAATAAAATAATAGTAACAAATTTTTTTAAAAGATGTAAACTTTTTAAAATTATATAAGATTTTACACTTTTAGAAAAATTTTGGAAGTGACGTGAACAACGCCACACAAAAATTATACAACTTTTGGTCATCAATTTTTAGGCAAAATGAGTCAATGCTATCTCTTTCTACAATTTTTAGTGCCTTTATCTTGGCAGACAAAATATTGACTATAAAGATCGTATCAACTAGTTATTTTGCAAAGTCCTCTTGACCAGCATTTTGGATGTCATATTTGGATGGACCAATGAATGGGTTGGAATTTGTCACCTTGAAGTGTGGGAGACGGAAAATTGAGTCATGATGAGCATTTATATTGCTAAACTCAAACACCAATTTCCAAATTCTTGTTGGAAAATAGTTACAAAAAATTCTTGTTGAAAAATAATTACAAGAGAAGTAGAACATTCAAATGGAGATGGTCCATCATATATATTCTATGAGAGGACCTAGTCATGAATGTTGTTGTATTTGCTTATAGATTCTCGAAACAAAGGGATGACATTTTTTTGGTTGTTGAGGGACAAATATCCTATCAACAGACCCTTGTAGTACAAAGGAAGTTTCTTCTTACTTATCTATCCTCAATCTCGTCATTTAAAAAGAATATATAATGAGTGTAAAAAGATAATGATATTAGAAGTAATGTGAACAACACAAAATAAAAATAAGACAACTTTTTCTATGTCATCAATCAGAGAAAAATATGACAAATGCTATTTCTATCAACAATTTTTTGTTGTTCAAGGACCAAGGCAAATATCACGTGAAAGAGTTCAATCGGGGTTGAAGCTGCATGGACTCGTGTTAGTAAGTTTCTATCGTCAATAGCATATATTTAGGCTTGGATAGGTTTATTTGTAGAACTTCTATACATAGTGGATTTGTTGCATTGAGGGTGAGGACGCAAACCCCTGCAAAGTTTTTACCCTGGTGAGTGACTTGGGTTTCTCTTCATGAATAATTATTTGTGTTTACTTTGAATTTGATTGCATAATTGATTAAGAAATTCAACTTGGTTAATTTGGGGAAAATCAAACAAGTTAGTGGTCTAAATTTTCCAACAAAATTAGTAATATATTGAGTGGATGCAATTATAGGAAGGAAAAAAAAAAAAAAAAAAAAAGATCATTACAAATTAATTAATTTGCATAATGAATTACTAATCTATATATATATAATATATATATCTATATATATAACTAATAGGTGAAGCTGAGAGATTTTTTTTTGTCTTCTCCCAAACTTGCCACGTCAGATTTACTCTTCCCACATCAATCCAAATCTCATGCCTCTCAATTCTCTCATAACATTCCAGATCCCAACCCCTTTCTTTTTTTTTTTTTGGGCTGGGCTTTTATTATTATTATCTTCACCATTAATTATACCCTAATTGCTCTTTTCTTTATTTTAACGCTCTATTTCTCACAGGCCTCCTCAAATTATTCTCTAACGCTCCCCCTCTCTCCCTTGCCTCCTCATCTCCCTCTTTTATTCACTTTCCACTCTTTTCTCTCTCACACGTTTCTCCAGTCCCTCTCTCTCTCTCTGTTTCACGCACGGCTCCTCACCTCCCTCTCCCCTCTTTTCTTTCTCTCCCTCCCCCCCTCATCTCCAGCCGCCTCTGCCCCTATTTTCTCTTTCTCCCTCAACCCCTCATCTTCAACCGTTAAGTTTTCCACTTCTTCCAGGCATTACCCTCGAATTTATTCCCATTACAGCTATTCGTTCCTTTAATTATTCCTGCATATGCAATTCACAACCTTTCCTCTGTCGTCAATCTTTATTTAGGCTTCCTCCATTAAATCTTACCGTTACTTTGCCTCAAAGTCTCTCTCTCTCCTTTTCTCTGTTTTTGCTCTTCTTCTCATTCTCTTATTTAAACCATTCAACACCACTGCCCCAACAACAACCCAAGGTGAGGTCGTTTTTATTTTTATTTTTTCTGCCTACGAGTATAATCTTGAGAATGTGGGTATACAAACTCTAGAAAACCACCCCCTTCTCTCTCTCCCTCCGTTTATGTATTATTATTTTGGATTGGACTACCAAAACTTTTTGTTACACGCATGCAATTTGTTTGATAAAATAGCTGAGTGCTTTCTTATTCTTTTCTAATTTGATTTTTGTGAACTGTTAAACTTTCAATCAGATTTCCAAATGAATGGTGTGCTTGCAAATTGATTTCTAGAGGAGCACTTGGTAACTTTCAATGGCTGTGTGTGTGCTGTTACTTATTGTTCACACTAAAGGCATAATTGAACATCCTTTGAGAAACGAGCTTTCCTCCTATTGTTTTTCATGTATAGAATTCGTAGAGGGCGTGTTGAGATTCTAGGACGGGTTAATGTAGATGATGTCATACGAAGAATAAGGTCTGTATAATCTGTTAAAGTTTAGCAAGCTTTTTCTTGTCTTTTAATGGGTGCTGAATTGGGTAATTCCATTAGGGAGTGGAGACAGGCAGGTGGGTATCAATTTGGCATGCTCAGTACTGCTCAAGTTGTTCATGATCCTATACCCAGTCCTACTGTCTCTGCATCTCGCAAGAAACAGAAGATATCCCAACCTGTACCTTCACAATCCTATGGTGGGCCATCTCCTTCATTTCACCAATAAGCAGTAGCTTCATCTCACCAGCCATCTTCATCCACTGCAAAGCGAGGATCTATCCCAGGACTGAAGGGCAAGAAGCAGAAACCTGTAAGTTAAATTTATGAAATTTGGAGTTAAACATTTATAATAAACTTGTAAGTTTTTCATTTGATTGTTTAAATGTTTACATACTATTCCATTTTGTTCTACAGGGTCAGGTCTTGCCTCCTTTGTCAGGTCTAACTGGGAGGGGTCAAGTTGCTAATTGGGTTTCTTCTGGTAATATTGTTATTCCATGATTTGCCCTGTTAGAATTCCTTTGGTATGGTTTATCAATTTTATTTATTTATTTAGCAAAAATTGGTCTGAGGGATACTTGGCCAAAATGCATTTGGGAGGTTGCTAATTGATGTTGTTAGACATAAACGATTATGTCATATATGTTTGAAATATTGTTTGGTAGATCTTAGGCCAAGTGATATAAAAATTTATGCATCTACTTTGATTTTGATAATTGCTACAAATGAGGATTAACATGGTCTTACCCGTCTTCAGAAAGTTTACATAAAACTGCAGTAACACATTTTGAATCTTTTGGTCAATTGATTGTATTTAAGAACCAAACTTTCAATAGTAGAATTTGAAGAATTTCTATATTGTGTAATATGGTGTGGCAACAGAGGAACAAATGGGTCTTTGAAGGAAGATTGCAAGACCCCGCATTTGTGAAAGATTATGGGATGCAATGGCCTTATGATTTCAACACAAACAACAGCAATGTACAAAGAGAGCATTATTGTGGCCAGCAACCAGCTTCTCATGTGTATACACTTTGTTGGATTGGGCATTGTTATTTCTGATCATGATGGTCAGCTTGCTATTGTAATGACACGATTTTTTGGTTTGTTTTTGGATATGAATCATACCAGCATCTATGGTTTTTTGAAAGTTTTGCATTTTGATCTTGAAATGTTGCTTAGATCTATTGTGTTGGTTGTACATTCTACATCTTGCTAAATTAGGTTTTAATGGGTCCAAGACATAATAAATAATATTTTCACCTATTGGTCACATGCCATTAGAAGACTACATCATGTTCTTCATTCTTTTCCACTTTGAAGTATTTTAGGTTGGGTGCTTAAAGGATTTGTGTAATAATGCAACTTGAAATTAGCTAATTGTATGCCTTTATAACAGTTTGGGTTGAGAGACTGTTATGAGTTGGAGTGAGTTTTACTCTGCCATGTCTCTAAATGGCTTTTAATCCCATGTTAAATCCTATACTTGTGATATGAATAACATAAAGTTACCTTCTTTATATAAAATAAAAAAATAAATAATGATGATAATAATAATTAGCCATGTATAGGCACTAATGTTAACGGAGACTAACGCAAGGACCAATGATACATGATTTATAGAATTATGCGTCTTTAAATTAGCTATTATTTGCTCATTATTAAGACGTTGATTTTCAAATCAGTGATATGCACTTACAAGTTAGTGAAGTTTCATCATCAATTTGAATATATTTAGTTTATGGATGCACTTCAGCTTTAGAACTGATAATACATAGTGAATTTGTTGCCTTGAGGTTGAGGACGCAAACCCCTGACAAGTTATTTACCTTTTTGAGTGACTTGGGTTTCTCTTCATGAATAATTCTTTTTGTTTCCTTTGAATTAATGGCCCAACAACATAACAACATTCAACTTCGTTAATTTGGGGAAAATCAAACAAGTTAGTGGTCTAAATTCTTTGCTTCCTTCATCATGTTTTCTAATATTCAGGTGAGTAAAACAAATTTGTTTAAATCCAATTTTTTTTTTTTTAAAAGACATTCAACATAAAAAAAAATAAAATGACATTTCCTTAAATCTTATTTCAATAGGTTCACCGTGCATCGCACGGGTTTGCGACTAGTATATATTAAAGCAGAAGACGTTGCCATCTTTCTGCCACGTGGTATTTAAGGTGACGTCTTCTGCTTGACACGTAATATCTTAGGTGGCATATGTGTCATTAGTGACATTTTATGTGGCTGAAATGCTGCCACATATTTTCCATTTGTTAGTTTATGATAAAAAAAAAAAATAAAATAAAAACTGCATCATTAATAAATTAAATTACCACTACCCCCTAATAAAAATTACACCATTAATAAATTAAATACCCACTACCATCATTAATAACTTATATACCCACTATCCCATAGTAAAAACTACACCATTAATATATTAAATATCCACCATTTAATATTTTCCATATGTTTTAATAAATTAAATAGTTTTATTAATTAATTCAGATATAAATAGATATATTCCAACCAAATATCTTAAACACAATATATGTTATTTCAAATATGCATTTAAATTCACTTTTGACGATTCAATGTACTTGAGGAGAGAATGTTGTTAACGACATGTTTTTTTATTATTTCCTTATAAAATAAATTTAAAATGGAAGTATATCAAGCACAATCTGACACGTGTTATATTGTAGTTGGTGGAGATAAAGTGAAGAACAAAAAGTGGGATAGAAGATATTCATTCAGGAAAGCCATATAAGATTCCCCTTTTGACGATTCAATGTACTTGAGGAGAGAATGTTGTTACTGAATTGGCAATGAAAAACCATGTGATAAGAATGTTTCCTTATATAAAATTTATAATTAAAGTGTTTAAATGATTTCCTAATATAGTATAAATTTTAAAAGTATTATCCTTTTTGGCAAAGGCTTTCCATGTATTTTGGTCAACGAAAAATAACAAAAGAGAAAAAAGACATTTATTATTTGGTTAAATACTGGTCCCTAATTTTGACCCAAGTTGCATATTTGGTTCTTAACATTTAAAATAAGCAAAAATGGTCTCTAGCATTTCAAAATCATGCATCATTGGTCCATCCATTAGTGTCCGTTAACTTTGTGTATACGTGGAAAACAAATTGGTGACGTGGCCAATTGTGTATATCCTAACTTTTTCATTTACAATTAGGATATAACATGGCATACCCGTTTAAAATCAAATAAAACTCACTCAACCCAAAAATTCAACCCAACTCGATTTCATTTAAAAAAAAAAAAAAACCAATTACCCTAATTTAACTAAACCCAATTAAGCCCTAATTTGGCCTTTACTCTCTCTCTCTCTCTCTCTCTCTCTCTCTCTCTCTCTCCCATCAAAGAAAATCGCACCAACTAAAGAAAATCACAAACCCCCAATAGAACACCCCCCAATATGAAGATTCCTAGTTTATATTAGAACCACTTCACAAAATTATATAATTGTATACGAATTTTGTCTTTTGAGTACAAGAAATCCTCTACACTCCAAAAGGTGTACTCCCTTTTTCTTTTTCTTTTTTTTCCCTGGGGGAAAGTTTTGAGGACTTAAAAAATGAAACATACAAGTTTAACAATAATCTACAACTGGGCCTTATGTTTTTATTATCTTCGAACGGTAATATGACATCACAACCTCACAAATATAGGTAACAATTAAAGACAACAAAACTTTAGTTTGACTATGGGACAGTGCCATTAAGCCATTGTCTTTCTTTGATGGTGGTTCTTTTAGGTATGGGTGTGTGAGAGAGGAAGAGGGAGAAGAGAACTTAAATTAGGGTAATTGGATTTTGTTAAACAGAATTGGGTTGGGTTGATTTTATGAGTTGGGTGAGTTTTATTTGATTTTAAATGGGTATGCCATGACAAATCCTAATTGTGAATGAAAACAAAATATCACCTCAATTAAAAATAAGCCATGTCATCATTATGTTAGCCACGTATACACAAATTTAACGGAGACTAACGGAAGGACCAATGGTACATGATTTTGAAATGTTAGAGACCATTTTTGCTCATTTTAAACGTTATGGACCAAATATGCAATTTGGGTAAACATTAGGGACCAAACATGCAACTTGGGTAAACGTTTGGCTTTACTCTCTTCTCCATGAACTTGGTCAACCGCCTCCATCTTCCCCAGTTCTTTGGTGTGACAATATTGTCGCCACTTATCTCTCCGCAAATCCTATTTTCCATGCTCAAACTAAGCACATTGAGATAGATTTTCACTTTGTTCGTGACATGGTGGCCTCCAAAACTCTCTTGGTTAGGTTTGTCTCCACAAATGACCAACTTGCGGATCTTTTGACCAAGCCACTATCTTCTCCTCGGTTTTGTCTTATTTCGTTCCAAGCTATAAAATAGGAGATAAAGATCACCTACGTATAAAATAGGAGATTATCTTTGTTAAAGTTGTTGTGATAAACCACCACAGTGGTTACCACCACAGTGGTCTATCTCTTTTTGTACTTATCTCTTATGTAAATTAGTAAATAGTAATAAATAAACTATACACCTTGTCCAATTGGCAAGGCAAAAATACAAACATATACAGTTTGCTCTATTAACCTTTACACTTATAAACAAGGTTTAGTAATAGGTTCTACAATATAAATAAATAGGCAAAGCAAATTCTTTTCCAATAGGCTCTTCCATTGTGCTACAAGAAATGGCCATACAAGTTAGCGTTTCGCTTTGTCTCATAGTGATTCCAATTGCACTTTCTTTCTTGCTTTCAAGCTACCATTTTGCAATAGCTAGTAATGAAATTGGAAATTCCCTAATAGCAAAATCTTGCAACCAGACCGAATTTCCTGATGTTTGCATCTCAACTTTGGAGTCAGATCCTCGTAGCTCTAATGCAAATCTTACTGACCTTTCAAAGATTGGTTTTGAGTTGACCGTAACCAAATCTAACGAGACTCTGGCGGAGGCTTTCAAGTTGTTGATTAATGCATCTGATTATGAGGAGTGGGCGAGGCGTAGTGCTTGTTATTATGAATATAATTCGAGCGACTCTCAAATTAAAGTGGGTCTCCAATATTTTGATGAAATGAAGTATGATGAGGCAAACCGAATTGTGGGTCTTTATAATGAAGGTTTAAATTATTGTCTTGTTAACCTTACTGTGGTAGAGTTAACTGAAAGGATCACATTCCTAAAGAAGTTCACCACTGATTTAAAGGTGATTCTACATCTCCTTTACTAATTACCGAGTTTGTATAAATAAATATTCATTCTAATAAATGTGTGAACTTTATCCATCTTTTAATCTTACCTTTTTTATTTCTTCATTCTGTTGGTTTTCAATCTTTGTTATCATTCTTTATGTTCAAGTTTTATCCACATATTTATCTATCTGTAACTTTAGAGGCTCAAAGGAATGTAAAAAAAACATCTTTCAAGGATTGAGGATTGTCTTTAGTTGCTAATTTTTTTGGGTTTGACAACCTTTAGCAGTAGGTTTCATAGGAGATTGAGATAATTTGGTTTGATGTTTATTTGGGCAAACTGGTTACTGAATCATTCTTAGTTCGTTTCCCTAAGAGGATTGGCCCCTTGAAGCGGCTAAATTTCTATCTATAGTCTTAGAGCTCTCAATCTAATCAGACTTGATGTTCAAAGAGAAACACTAAAAGAGAGCAGCGGTAGATGATGGAACTATAAGTTCTAGCTACCCCTTTTTTATTTTTTGATTATTTTATATGATGGTCACAAGAAACATTTCACTATGATTAGGACACAAATTTAAAAAAAAATAAAATAAAATAAAATCACAGTTTTCATTTAACCAATTTTAATAATAGTGGTGAGTAACTTGTACATTACTAATACATCTAGAGGAATATTGTTTGGTGGAGTAGTTTGTTTAAATATTCAAAGTCTTGCAGTGATGAAGGGATCACTGGCTTTGATTCTTTTCAGTAAGGATATTGATGCAATTACTCATTCTATATGCAACATATGGGTGATGAGGGAGTACGGTGTGGTTGAGTCTTGGACTAAACGATTGTACGAGTTGATTGGGTTCGTTGTTTCTTTGGCTGCACGCACGGACAATGGTAAACTTCTAATTGAGAAGGCTGATGAGCTGGTTTCATTTGACCCTGAGAGTCTAAATGAGAACATTCTTGCAATTGAAGCTATTGATTACACAGCTAATTCTATGGAGAGCTTGGTTTTACTTGATGGTGCAAGTATCTCATATGATTCTATGGAGAGCTTGGTTTTACTTGATGCTGCAAGTGTCTCATCTGAATAGGAAGATTAGTCTGTTGAAGTTTGTAGCACCGACCATGTTTGTGAAGTTCATATTGAGAACTATTTGTCAAATCAAATATGCAATTTGAGTATTAAATTGAGCTCCTATTATGTTTTCTCTCTTTTCCTTTCTTTTTTCCACTCTTATTGTTGAACACATGAACATCAAAGGTATATTTTGTGTCAATAACATTGTGCACATCCTCGAATATGGCAATGTCATGATGCAGTATATATGGTTAGCCATAATAATCTTATCTCATTGCCATTGTGACAACATGAACATTGATGAACATTCTTTGCCTTCAACCCCGCCCCAACAAAAATAAAATAAAATAAAATAAAAAAGAAAACCCCAACATTAAAAAGGGGCTGAACTTCTGCAGAGAGTTGGTTTATTGTATGTATGCAATAAATAAGTCAAATTTTATATTTCACTATATCAAATAGAAGGCTTTTGTTTCTTTGCACACATATTTAATTGATTTTATGGGTCTTTTATGTTTTAACTGCTTGAAAAAGTTTGGATTTAGTGAGATTGTTGATAAGTGGGCTAGTGCTATAGACAAGTTGGCAGATTCTAGCCTCCACATGACTCATTTACAAAGGTTTGAGAGGCTGTACATAAGATTCGAAGCACAAATGCAGGGGTTTCATAATGGCTGTAGGCCCATAATTGGCCTTGATGGGTGTCAGGTGTCCCAAGGGGGTTTATGGTGGTTTAACTATTGTTAGACTGCATAGGCACATGTTCTTTTACTTTGTAATGCTGACATATCTGCTGTTCACCAATTTCAATGGCTGTACAGTGGATTTTGTCAGAAACTAAGGATTTAATGGACTTGGTTACTTAATGGAAAAAAAAAAACTGAAGACATTAAAGCTCAAGAGAAGATGAAGTCTTCCTGGATCTTTGACAGGCATAAGGTATGGCAATGTTATGTGACTTGTAAATAAAATTTTTCTATTCATCTAATTATCTTATAAAAAATCATCCTTTTACTTCTACAAGTATCAACATATATTGGTATACATGCTTGTTATAAGTGGTAATTTTTGATTTACAATGGATTTTACAGGGGCTGACCAAGAAATTCCAACAGATCATGTCAACTGCTGACCACATAGTCTGCATGAAGCAACTTCAAGATTGAATTCAAAGGCAAGGAATTGAAGGATGCAATGTGGAAGGAAGCTTCATGTAGTACTGTTAAAGAGTTTGAGAAAAAACATGAATTTCATCAAGGGACTTGATGTAAAAGCTCATGAATGGCTCAGCAATGTACCACCCTCTACCTGGTTTAGATCTCACTTCAGTACTAAAAGCAAATGTGCTATTCTTGTCAATAATCCTGTTGAGGCTGACATTAACACGTTGAGCACGGATTCGTGGAGAAGGATTAAATCATTGGAGTCTGAACCCAAAATTGGATCTATTGTTTTCTTCTATGATTCACCCTGTTTATTTTTTAACAGAGCTCTGCACCTCTATAGCATATTTTCAGGAACATGGTTTGATAATTCTGTCCTTTGATGTCGATGATGAGAGATTCCGGAATATAATGCTGCCTCAAGATTACTTAAATGGACACAATGAAGTAGTTACTTCAAGTATTGAACGTCTTGCAGTGATCAAGGGATCACTGGCTTTGATTGTTTTTAGTAACTATTTTGATGCAATTACTACTAAATGCCACATATGGGTGATGAGGGAGTATGGTGTGGTTGAGTCTTGGACTAAAACATCTGTACCAGTTCATTCGGTCAAGAATTTCTATGGCTACACAGTGAATGGTAAGCTTCTAATTGAGAATGCCAATAGGCTGGTTTCATTTGACCCTAAGAGTCTTAATGAGAATGTTCTTGCAATTGAAGCTGCTGATTGGATGGGTCACACTGACACAGCTAATTCTATGGGTATAGCTTGTTTTTACTTGATGGTGCAAGTGTTATCTGAACCAATTGGCACCCTTAGTGGGTCACACTGACACTGCTAATTATCTGTTTGTTTTTTTTTTTGTTCCAGTTAAGCTACCAATGTATTATTTATCCTCATTTTTTTTATGATCTTTTGTATATCCTACTAATTATGATGTTGTAATAGTGATGTCTTGCTGTCTTGTGTTTTTTACGTAGTATTAAAAATATAGTCCAGCTGAACCAATTGGCACCACTGGATAGTTCTAGCTTAGATCAAGGACTACTGTTGGAAAAAAAAAAAAAAATTAATAATTTCATACGCATGTGGTCCATTATCTGGATTCACAATACATAAAGGACTACTGTTGAAAAAAAAAAAAAAAAATCTTATACATGTGGTCCATTTTCTTTGTTCTATGTCGTTTACATCTTGTTTTTATAATTAGCCAAAGTTGTAAATTAAATTTTATTGTTTATGTTCAATGCAGATGTTTACCATACAAATGCACCATGGGGGTGGGTCTCTTCATATACCCCAAAAGGTATATGTTGGGGGTGTGTGTCTTTCAATAGATCAAGATATGATGAGTTATTTTGAGATGCTAAGCTTCTGTGCAAATTTAGGGTAAGAATCCACCAAAGTCCTTTACCATGTGCTATCTAACAAATCTGTTAGTGTAGTAGGGATCAAGAAGTTCTTGATATGTTTGACCAATATAAGAAAGCAAGACTGTATAACATACCTGCGTATGTTATTGCTGGCCCAACAACTTTTAGTGTTGTAATAATGAATAGTAATTTTGAGGGACTGGTTAGTTCTTAATGAGGTTGTGACCACTTGTGAGGGGGTTGCTGAGGAAGAGGAGGATAGTGGTTGTAGGCCCATAATTGGCCTTGATGGGTGTCATCTGAAAGGGGTTTATGGTGGGCAACTATTGAGTGCAGTGGGAAGGGCTGGTAATGACAACTTGTTCCCAATTGCAATGGCTGTAGTGGAGGCAGAAACTAAGGATTCATGGACTTGGTTCTTATGGAATTAACTGAAGACATTGGAGCTCAAGAAAGGAAGTGGACCTGGATCTCTGACAGGCATAAGGTATGGCAATGTTATGTGACTTGTAAATAAAATTTACATACTGTCTATATTTCTTAAAAAAAAACCATCCTACTATTTCTACAATTATTGACTTCTATTGGTACACATGCTTGTTATAAGTGGTCTGTTTTGATTTACAAAGGATTTTACAGGGGCTGATCGAGGCATTCCAACAGATCATGCCAACTTCAAGATTGAATTCAAATGCAAGGAATTGAAGTATGCAATGTCAAATGAAACTTCATGCAGTACTGTTATAGAGTATGAGAAAATCTATAGAGTATGAGAAAATCATCAATTTCATCAAGGGACTTGATTTAAAAGGCTCATGAATGGCTAACAGGCTAAGCAATGTACCGCCCTATACCTGGTCTAAATCTCACTTCAGTACTAGCTAAAAGTAAATGTGATATTCTTGTCAATAATCCTTTTGAGTCATTTAATAGTTATATAATACAAGCTAGGGACAAGCCTATTGTGTGGAGTGGATTAGAAAAAGACTAATGGACAGGCTTTATGTGAAGAAGGTGAGTATGGCAAAGTATGGTAGTCCAATTTGTCCTGCAATACAAGACAAGTTGGAAAATAATAAGCATGATTCTAGGAATTGTTTTGCATATGTGATAGATATGGGAGCAAGGAGTTGTTCATGTAGGATGTGGGATTTGACTTGCATTCTTTGCAAGCATGCAGTGCCTGCCATTCAGATGAGTAGAGAGAACCCATAGAAATATGTCCATAAGTATTACTCAAATTATATTTACCTTAAAACATTTGAGGCTATCATCAGCCCCCATACCTGAAGAACATGAATGGATTTTACCTGCTGTCTGCCCCTCCTATCATAAGAAGGCCAAAAAGTTGAGGAAGAGAGTTGTTGATGAACCTAGGAATCCATACAAGGTTTCTAGAGCCAATATGGTTGTTAGATGTGGAAAATGTAATCAAATTGGACACAATACAAGGTCGTGGAAGACAGAGTCTCATGTTTAGTCACAACTCTCCAACAAAATTTGGCCAAAAGAGCTTTATTTCTATCCCTCATGTGCCATGGGACAAATGTAAAAATAAAATTCAAAAATCAGCAATGAGCATCTTTTTTCCCTAAAGTACATTGAAATAGTTAGACTATAAAAGATTTTTAGGTGTAATTGCAGGTTTAAATTACTAATTCAGCCCCCATATTAATAAACCCTCCCTTCGTGAAAGTATGTTGGTCTTTTTACAATTTATTATATTTGTGGAACCCAAGCATTAGAAAGATTAAGAAACTCGCAAATGCTCACTTCTATTTCCCTTATTCTTGTAGCTGTGTAGCTCATGGACTTGCCTATCATTCTCAAAACAATGACTTCAAAATTCTCAGAATTGGTCAAGTAAATAAGCTGTGGGCTAAGGCCGAGGTTTACACATTGAGTATGGATTCATGGAGAGAGCTTGTAATGCCGGTGGAGTCCCTAACTAGATCTAGATCTATTGGTACACAAGAATCATTCTGTTTGTTTCTTAATGGAGCTCTGCACACTAGAGTAGACTGTGCGGAAGGTCGTTTCATTTTGTCCTTTGATGTTAATGATGAGAGATTCCGGAAGATAATGCTGCCTCAGAATTACTTAGTTGGAGTCTCTGTAATTTTTGAACAACTTGCGGTAATCCTGGGATTGCTGACTTTGTTTTCGGTTACAATGTGGATGGAAGTTACTGGTATATGTCACATATGGGTGATGATGGAGTACGGTGTGGTTGAGTCTTGGTCTAAATTATGTGTACAAATGGATTTGGTTCAGAATTTCTGTAGCTGCACTGACAATGGTGAGCTTCTAATTGAGAAGGTCACTGAGCTGGTTTCACTTGACCTTGAGAGTCTTAATGAGAATAAACTTGCAATTCAAGATGTTCAATGGATGGATTACACACCTAATTCTATGGAGAGTTTGGTTTTACTTAGATGGGATAAATGTGTCATCAGAATATGAAGATTAGTCTGTTAAAGTTTGTAGCAAGGTAGCCATGTTTGTGAAGTTAATGTTGACAAGTATTTATGGTATCGTTATGGGTTTTTGCTTAATCCCAGCTGCAAAATATGTATGGCAGGAAGTTATAAGATGAGGCATCAAGCGCTTGAAAGAAAAAAATTTAAGAGCCACCTTATGTAAAATTTCTCTTTGGGCTGCTGTATACTACATATAGTCCCAAAGAAATGCCATCATTCCCATTGGTATAGTCTAGACTGAGGAGCAGCTTATAAGGAGAGTTAAAAAAAGATGTCTGAATAAAGTTTCTGAAATCTGCTATTAACACTGTGGAGTGTATGCCGTCCTATTGCAGAAGAGAGACCTTTCTTTGCATTTATGACACTCTCTGTTCCTTTTTTAAGCTTTGCTGCTGTGTAGAGTAGTGGCTAGTCTTTTTAGTTTTTTTTTTTTTGAGTTGTTGGCTGTGCTGTTGTAAATTTGGGACCGAGTCCCATTGGTCTGTTGTCCTCTGGCTGCTCTGTAACCTCTGTTTTGTTCAATTAAATTAATACTGATTCATAAAAAAGGAAAAGTATTCATAATAATTCACCAAACTTTGGGGGTGCAATATGATTTTTATTTTATTTTTGTCCTAAGTATAATAAAATAGTTGGACAACTGAATAAAAGATTACTCAGCAAACAAAAATAAAATAAAAAGATTAAAAGGTGTAATTGGAGCTACAACTTGAATCAACTAGAAGTCGGTCATCAAAGGTGTAATTCAAGCTACAGCAATTAAAGAGCCCAAATTGAACTTTCCCTTCTTTGCAGCAAACTCAAACCAAAAGTGAAATCCATAATCCGATTTTAACTCAGCAGCCCTATAGTAAAAGGGGAGGTCTTAAAATCATCCTCAAAAGAAGAAGTTAGGACAAGAAATTTATTTGTGTAAGCTGAAACCTCAAAAATAGTAAATCCAAAGCAAGAAAAGAAAATATATTACACAAAGTCACAAACTAAATCAGATGTTCAAATTAAAGTCTTCTATATTTTACACATGTCCATCTCGTCAAACTTTACAAAGTCTGTTTACTATGCCACAATAATTCAAATATTAAAGCAAGACTTCTTATTGTCAAGCATCATCAGTGAGAAAATAAGCCTCGCTTGTTATGAATAGGCACAAGATTATTTAGTAAATCAAACTTGTCTTGTTTAAGGAGGATCAAAGAATAACCATAAATATTTTACTCTTTGTTTGTCATAGTCTGCTTCCTGTGGATTCAAGTGCGTTTCCAAACCTTGTAACTCCTTCATCACCAACCCTATTTTCATCGAAACAGCTAAATCATTATCCAATAACAATGGCTATCTGCTATGTACGCCAAAAACAAAGGATTTTTCACTTTGTGAAGAGTTGTGTACGGTTGTTTACAATAGCGACCACACATTGACTGAGATTTCTCGGTTTCAAATCCCCTTTTCTTATGTCCGCATAGCTGGCTTCTGTAATGGCATGTTCTGTCTCCATAAATATCTTACCAATGTATTATATTTGTGGAACCCAAGCATAAGAAAGTTTAAGAAGCTCCCAAATGCTCGCTTCTGTTTCCCTTATTCTCGTAGCTGTGTCACTTTTGGACTTGCCTATCAAGCTCAAAACAATGACTTCAAGATTCTCAGAATTGTGTGTTCTAAAGGGATTGGTCAAGTAAATACGCTGCAGGTTAAGGCCGAGGTTTACACATTGAGTACGGATTCAAGGAGAGAGGTTGTAATAGAGGTGGAGTCCCAAACTAGATATAATGGTCATATACCTGAATCATATTGTTTATTTCTTAATGGAGCTCTACACACTATAGTAAAATCTACGGAACGTGGTTACATTCTGTCCTTCGATGTCAATGATGAGAGATTCAGGAAAATAATGCTACCTCAAAGTTACTTCGATGAAGCATTTTATTCAGATATTGAAGAACTTGCAGTGATCAAGGGATCACTGGCTATTATTGTTTTCTGTAACAATATTGATGAACTTTATGGTACATGCCACATATGGGTGATGAGGGAGTATGGTGTGGTTGAGTCTTGGGCTAAAAAATCTGTACCAATGGATTGGGTCTACAATTTCTATGTCTGCACTGACAATGGTGAGCTTCTAATTGAGAATGACACTGGGCTGGTTTCATTTGATCCTGAGACTCTAAATGAGAATAAACTTGCAATTGAAGATGCTCAATGGATGGATTACACACCTAATTCTATGGAGAGTTTGGTTTTACTTGATGGGCTAAATGTGTCATCAGAATATGAACATTAGTTTGTTTTAGTTTGTAGCAAGGTAGCCATGTTTGTGAAGTTAGTGTTGACAAGTATTTATGGTATCGTTATGGGATTTTGCTTAATCCCAGCTGGAAATGGCAATAAGTTATAAGATGGGGCATCAAGCTGTTGAAAGTAAGAAGCTTAAGAGCTACCTTATGTAAAATTTATCTTTGGGCTGCCATATAATACATATGGTCCCAAAAGTGCCATCATTCACAATGGTATAGTCTAGACTAAGGAGAAGCTTATAAGGAGAGTAAAAGAAAGATGTCAAAGGTTGTTTGGAAACCAGAACGAAGTTTCAGAAATCGGTTCTTGACACTGTTATCTGCTCAAATTGGGGTCTAAACCCTGCATTTATCTTTGAACCTCACTGTGGAGTGTAGTGTATGCTGTCCTAGTGCAGAAGAGAGACCTTTCTCTGCATTTGTAACACTCTCTAGTCGTTTTTAAGCTTTGCTGCTGTGTATAGTAGCTAGTCTTTTGGTTTTTTTAAGTTGTTAGCTGTGCTGTTGTAAATTTGGGACTGAGTCCATTGGTCTGATGTCCTCTGACCTTAAATTGGCCTACTTTGTAACCTCTGTTTTATTTAATGAAATTGATACTGATTCATAAAAATAAAAAGATATTTATGGTATCAAAAATGCAATTTGAGTATTAGTGGTGCTCTTATTATGTTCTTTCTTTCTTTTTTCCTCTTTTTGTTGAACACATAAATATCAAAGATTTTAATTTAAGCATTTGAGATTTTATTTTAATCAGAAAAGAATCCTAATGGAGATTGTGGTAGTTATATCCTAATTGATATTTGTGAATAACATTGCGCACATCCTAGAAGATGGCAATGTCATGGTGCAGTCATGCAGTATACATGCTTAACCAACATAATCTTATATCATTTGATTGCATTTGAGATGGTGAATAATAACTTTGAGGGACTGGTTATTAAGGATGAGGGGGTTTCTGAGGAAGAGGAGGATAGTGGCTGTAGGCCCATAAATTGGCCTTGATGAGTGTCATCTGAAGGGGGTTTATGGTGGGCAACTATTGAGTGCCGTGGGAAGAGATGGTAATGACAGCTTGTTCCCAATTGCAATGGCTGTAGTGGAGGCAGAAACTAAGGATTCATGGACTTGGTCTTAATGGAATTAACTGAAGACGTTGATGCTCAAGAAAAGAAGAAGTGGACCTGGATCTCTGACAGGCAGAAGGTATGGCAATGTTCTGTGACTTGTAAATAAAATTTTCATCATCTATATATCTTGTAAAAAAGCATCCTCTTATTTCTACAAGTATTGACTTATATTGGTATACACGCTTGTTATAGGTGTTTTGTTTTGATACAAAGGATTTTACAGGGGCGGATCGAGACATTCCAACAGATCATGCCAACTGCTGACCACAGAGTGTACATGAAGCAACTTCAAGATTGAATTCAATGGCAAGGAAATGAAGGACACAATGTCGAAGGCAACATGATGTAGTACTGTTAAAGAGTATGAGAAAATCATGAATTTCATCAAGGGACTAGATGTAAAAGGCTCATGAATGGCTAAGCAATGTACCACCCTATACCTGGTCTACATCTCACTTCAGTACTAGCTAGAAGCAAATGTGATATTCTTGTCAATAATCCTTCTGAGTCATTTAATGGTTATATAATGCAAGCTAGGGACAAGCCTTTTGTGTGGAGTGGATAAGAAAAAGACTAATGAAAAGGCTTTATGTGAAGAAGGTGATTATGGCAATGTATGGTGGTCCAATTTGTCCAGCAATACAAGACAAGTTTGAACATATTAAGCATGATTCTAGGAATTATTTTGCTAGTCCAGCCGGTAAGGGTAAGTTTGAGGTTGAATTTTTGACACAACGCATGTGGTAGGTATGGTAGCAAGGAGTTTTCATGTAGGATGTGGGATTTGAATTGCATTCTTTGCAAGCATGCAGTGCCTGCCATTTAAATGAGTATAGAGAACCCAGAGAAATACGTCCATAAGTATTACTCAAAGGATATTTACCTTAAAACATATGAGGCTATCATCAGCCCCATAACTGGAGAGCATGAATGGGTTGTAACTGCTGGCTACCCTCCTATCATAAGAAGGCCAAAAAGTTGAGCAAGAGAGCTCTTGATGTACCTAGGAATCCATACGAGGTTTCTAGAGCCAGTATGGTTGTTAGATGTGGAAAATGTAGTCAAATTGGACACAATACAAGGTCATGGAAGGCACCAGTTATGGGTGAGACCCCCTGGCAACAGAGGAAGAGGCAAAAAAAGGCTCAGGAAATGGCAACCAAAGTAGTTCAGAATGAAGGTAAGCTTGGACTTGCTGTTCATACTAGGAGCAAGAAGAAGGCTAAGAAGGAAGATCAGCTATCTGAGGTGGCAAACTTATCTTAGTCTTATAATCGCTTGTACAACATATTGCCTCTCAAACTCTTTATAATTGTACTAGACATGTGACAAGATCCAAAAGGAAGAGGTGCGGCTTCATCTTCACAGCTTATAGATGCTTCTACATCCGCTACATGAACATGACCATCATGTACAGAGTACTGTAGCTACCAACTAACCAATTCAGTGGTTCAAGGAAGGAGTTGAACAAGTGTTTCTGCATGGAGGGTTCATGGACAAGCTGCATGGAAAGATCAATAAACAGGTCTACAAGAATATGTTGAAGATTTTGATAAGATCAGAAAAAATGATGTGACTTTGAGGCATGATAACACTATCTTTAGAAATAGAGAAATCATGTGTTGTAAGCGATTGACAATTGAATTAATATGAGCTTGAATTTTGTAAAATTGGATTAATATGAGTTGAAAATTTTGTAATAACTTACTGATAAAAAAAAAAAAAATTGTAATATGTGAATACTAGCTGGAATTTTATTATACAATTAGTTTGTAGCAATTCCCGAAGTGTTAAACTAATAGGTTTCTATTCATTTTAAGAAGAATCGGGATTCAAATTCTCTTTTCTCAACTATCGAATTATCAAAAAGAAAAAGAAAAATAAAAAGTCGAGCTTGGTCTTAAACTTAAGTTTAGTTGATAGCTTGAGCTTAATAGCAAATTAATTTGGAATTATCTCAAATATGATTCCAAATTATAATATTTTTGAAATATTAGTGAAAATACAAGAAATATTTTTAATTACAATAATTTGGAATTGTCTTGAACATAATTGGACAAAGGTGTGGAAATTTTGCTCTCTTTAAAGAGATTCAAGCTGTTTACAGATGGTGAAGTCCTGTTCAACTTCTCATATGCACGTAGGCTACACCGATTTCTTCTTTAATAAACATTTAAACTCAATAACTTCAGACACTTATAAATTAATAAGGACTAAATAATAAAAAAAATATTCAAAAGCCCATATATATACCTAGTGCAAAATTAAACTAAAATATATAATAAAGTTCAAAGGGGGTTTCAATGCATTTTACCCATTAAAAAATTTAGAAAGTTTGGACGACCACAATCGCTCAAATATGTATGTAGTACAATCTTTGGTTAAGATGGACAATACATATGAAATAAAACATAAAGCTCTATGTCTCAACAATTCTTTCAATAATTTTGAGATATTCAAATTAGGGAATCAAAATATTAAATTCTTTATGACTTATATATATAATTTTTTAGATTAGCACCAAGTGACAATACAAAAGGGTCCTAACTTTTGTGTTGACAGATTGGCTACTTAAACCCAAACATACACACACAAAACCGATGTTGGGACTGGGAAACCTCACAGGGGCAAGGCCCATGGAGCCCACCTTTGCTGGTTGGACTTTAACGTGTAAACAGGTCCCACTTCCCACACACAACCAGGCACACACACATGCTTTTTGTATTTTAGATTAACACAAGTGGTAATACAAAAGGGCCTTAAGTTTTGTATTATCAGATTGGCTACTTAAAGCCCAAACACACACACACAATCGACCTTAATGGTAAATACAGATTATGGAATATAATCGAATAGTGAGGAATTATAGATCGCCAGATAATGGAATAGGGAACTACTTTAATGTGATTTTAAGGTGAATAATGGTGTTTTTCACACACACAAAAAAGGACATCTAAGTGATGATAAAAAAAACTTGGGGTGTTAAATGGGCGGGTTTGAGTGGATAATAAATAGGTTGAGTCTTTAAAAACCAATTGCTTATTTAAATCCATTTAACAAAGTAAGTATTACCCATACCCAACCCAACCCAACCCAATTATCTAAGATAAATTCCAACCCACTCATTTATCCCAACAATTTTATGTATGTATATGGTCAAAATATTCTAACATATCTAAAATGACAAATGTAACCCTATAAAAATGACAAAAATACCTCAAATGATTAATAGATGGGCTTGGGTAATTTGTTAGATACCCAATAAGCAACCCAGTTAAAACCCAATTAAACCTAACTTTATTAGGCCTAATTGGGTCAACACCCATTTACCTATTTATTTAAATAAGTAAGTTTGGATGAGTAATTAGTGAGTGGGTTGGGTGAGTTAGTGGGTTCGAGCATATTTTGCCACTCCAATGATGAAAACTAGTGAACCAATATGGTCAATGCATATTCTGTGTTGGAAATAGTTTACCTTCAATTTGAGATTTGGAAGAATCTTTCCTTCAACCCACTACGTGGCAAGCAAATAGACCATTCACATGTGTATTTTAAAAAGTCACAACTTACTTAAAAATGTCATAAACTAAAAGTACACTTGAATGTCTATATTACTTGTCACGCGCGTAGTAGGTTAGAGGTACTTCTTACCCTTTTTTTTTTTTTTTTTTTAAAGATACTTCCTTACGTGTTTATCCATTCAATTTTTGGCTGAATTAATCATTTAATCATATAGCCAAATAAATAAAGCGTCCCTTTGCTGAAATGTAAACTTTCCATTCTTTCCAAAATTGAGAAGCAGCGATGTCTCATTTACCTAAAAAAAAACGAGAAGCAGCGATGTCTGAGTCTCAGCGTCTCCCTCACGACGTCGTCTACGACATCCTTACTCGACTGGCAGTCAAATCCTTAATGCGACTCAGGTGCGTTTCCAAATCTTGTAACTCCATCATCATCAACCCCATTTTCAGTTCAACACACCTCGACCGAGCAAAATCATTATCCAATAAAAATGGCTATCTCTTATATTTAGATGATGCAAGTGAGGAATCCTCCATACCGCAGAGAATTGTGTACGGTTGTTTACAATACATTGACTGAGATTTCTCGGTTTCAAATCCCATTTTCTCATGTCGACATAGCTGGCTTCTATGATGGCATGTTCTGTCTCCAAAACTAATCGTAACAATGAATTATATTTGTGGAACCCAAGCATTAGAAAGTTTAAGAATCTTGTACCTCCTCGTTTGACTCGCCGTATTGAGAGTAAGAATCTCGTTCATGGACTTGCCTATCATTCTCAAAACAATGACTTCAAGATTCTCAGACTTGTCACTTATGAAGTGTGGGCTAAGGCTGAGGTTTACACATTGAGTACGGATTCATGGAGAGAGGTTGTAATGCCGGTGGAGTCCATAACTAGATTTATTGGTGGTTATTCATATAAATCATACTGTATATCTTTTCATGGAGCTCTGCACACTATAGTAGATTCTACGGAAGGTGTTTTCATTATGTCCTTTGATGTCAATGATGAGACATTCGGGAAGATAATGCTGCCTCAGAATTATGATGTTGAATTCCTTACAATGTTTCAACAACTTGAAGTATTTAAGGGATTTCTGGCTTTCTTTGTTTTCGGTTTCAATCCGAATGGATATAATGGTACTAAATGCAACATATGGGTGATGAAGGAGTACGGTGTGGTTGAGTCTTGGACTAAAATATGTGTACCAGTGAATTATTTTGGTAATTTCTGTGGCTGCACTGACAATGGTGAGCTTCTATATATCAATGACACTAAGCTGGTTTCACTTGACCCTGACAGTCTAAATGAGAATATTATTGCAATTGAAGAGGTTATATGGGGGGGTTACACAGCTAATTCTATGGAGAGTTTGGTTTTACTTGATGGGCTAAATGTGTCATCAGAATATGAAGATTAGTTTGTTATAGTTTGTAGCAAGGTAGCCATGTTTGTGAAGTTGGTATTGTTGGATTTTGCTTAATCACAGCTGCAAAATATGAATGGCAGGAAGTTATAAAATGGGGCATCAAGCACTTGAAAGAAAGAAGTTTAAGAGCTACCTTATGTAAAAATTCTCTTTGGGCTGCTGTATACTACATATGGTCCCAAAGAAATGCCATCTTTCACAATGGTATAGTCTAGACTGAGTGGCAGCTTATACTAGTAGCTGTCTTTTGGTTTTCTTTTTTGAGTTATTAGCTGTTGTGCTGTTGTAAATTTGGTCTGTTGGCTTACTTTGTAACCTCTGTTTTGTTCAATGAAATTAGTACTGTTTCTTTTTTAAAAAAAGGTATTTATGGTATCAAATATGCAATTTGAGTTATAGCATTAAAAGTTGAAACAAGAAGTATAACAGTTTCCCCTTTTTCACCTTCATAAATTAAAGCTTTGCAATGGCATATACAGGCAAACTGGATCCTGCAGAGACCTTTAGATCTTCCGAGCCCTCATTATCCACCATAGAGAAGTATGAGTTAACCATATATATATATATATATATATATAGAGAGAGAGAGAGAGAGAGAGAGAGAGAGAGAGAGAGAGAAGGAAGCCAAAGATGAAATATCTTTCAATAAATCAAGATATGATGGCTTATTTTGAGATGTTAAGCTTCTGTGCAAATTTAGGGTATGAATCTACCAAAGTCCTTTACCATGTGCTGCCTAATGGGGTAATAAAACTTAGTAGGGATCGAGAAGTTCTTGATATGTTTGACCAATATAAGAAAGCAAGACTGTATAACATACCCACGTATGTTAATGCTGGCCCAACAACTTTTAGTGTTGAGGTAGTGAATAATAATTTGAGAGACTGTAGTAAGATGAGCTCTAAGGATGAAGGAGAGTGCCGTGGGAGAGATGGTAATGACTGTTCCCAATTGCATGGCTATAGTGGAGGCCTTGATTCAGTGTCATCTAGTTAAGGGGGTTTATGGTGGGCATCTCTGACAGGCAGAGAAGGTATTGAGTGTGTGGGAAGAGATTGTAAATAAAATTGTTCCCATTCTATGGCTATAGTGGATCTTATAAAAAACCATCCTTTTATTTCTGCAATTATTGGACTTATATTGGTATACATGCTTGTTATAAGTGGTTTGTTTTGATTTACAAAGGATTTTTCAGGGGCTGATCGAGACATTCCAACAGGTCATGCCAACTGCTGACCACAGAGTGTGCATGAAGCAACTTCAAGATTGAATTCAAAGGCAAGGAATTGAAGGCAACTTCATGTAGTACTGTTAAAGAATGAGATAATCATTAATTTCATCAAGGGACTTGATGTAAAAGGCTCATGAGTGGCTAAGCAATGTACCACCCTATACCTTGGTCTAAATCTCACTTCAGTACTAGCTTGAAGCAAATGTGATATTCTTGTCAATAATCCTTTTGAGTCATTTAATAGTTATATAATCCATACAAGGTTTCTAGAGCCAATATGGTTATTAGATGTGGAAAATTGTAATAAAATTGGACACAATACAAGGTCATGGAAGGCACCAGTTATGGGTGAGACCCCCTGGCAAAAAGAGGATGAGGCAAAAAAAGGCTAAAGGAAATGGCAACCAAAGTAGTTCAGAATGAAGGTAAGCTTGGACTTGCTGTACATACTAGGGAGCAAGAAGCAGGCTAAGAATGAACATCAACTATCTAAGGTGGCAAACTTATCTTAGTCTTATATTCGCTTGTACAACATATATGCCTCTCAAACTACTTATAATTGTACTTGACATGTGACAGGATCCGAAAGGAAGAGGTGCGGCTTCATCTTCACAGCTTATAGATGCTTCTACATCCACTACAAGACCACCATGTAGAGAGTATACTGCTGTCAGCCAATCAGTTCAGTGGTTCAAGGAAGGAGTTAAACAAGTGTTTCTGCATGGAGAGTTCAAGGACAATGTGCATGGAAAGATCAATAAAGAGGTCTACTAGAAAAAAATAAGAGAATTAGTGCTTTGGGTAGTTCATGGTTTTTTGGCTATTTTAGTAATAGCGAAATCATGTGTTGCAAGCCATTGACAATTGGATTTATATGAGCTGAAATTTTGTAATATGTGATATTAGCTGGAATTTTAACGTGCAATTAGTTGGTATCATTTCCGAAGTGATAAACTATTAAGTTTCTAAGCAACATCAGCATGATTAACTTTTCCCTTGACTCATCTCCCTCTCTGATTGTCCATTCCCCTTCCCTTCCCACCTCCAACGCTTACTTCCCCCTCTTTTCTCTCTTACCACTCAACTCCTCAACTCCCTCCTTGATTAACTTTTCCCCTTCCCCATTAAATCCAGCCTCTTCGAACGCCTACTAAAATCATTACTTTGTCTCCTATTTAAACCTTTCAGAGTTTCAGTACATGCTGTCCCAACAACAACCCAAGGTAACTCTTTTTATATTTCTTTAAAATTTTCAGATTTTCTTTATTTTCCTGGTGGATTTGTGAATGGTTTTTTTGTGTCTAATACCCCTTTCAGTGTGTGCACGTTTGGTGGTATAGGTTGCCAATGTTGTGATAGCTTCGGCTTTTTAGGCCAATGGGTTGAGCTTTTCTGATATTGCCTGCAAGGTGTTTGTCAAAATGCTTGACCATTCCACTCATACCAGAGCCCCAACAACAACCCAAGGTGAGTCTTTTTTATTTTATTTTTTCCCTCTCTCCCTCTCACGTCTCCTCCTCTCATCTGTTACACGTTTGTTTTTATTAAATCCCCAACTCTTATGTTATTCTCTATTAAGTGCATGCGTGTAGGAACAGATATCCCTGATTGGTGCTATGTGGAGGCTTGTGGAAGCAAGGGGAAAGATAGCTTTACAGAAGCACCTCCAGCTGATTACCTGACTCTTTCACAGCAAGTCTCCTGTTTCACACCACTCAAAGGTATGCTTAATGATGGCTTGATTTTAATAAATATATTTAGAAGCTTTACAGCTCTTTATAAAAACTTTACAGCTTTTAATAAATTATACTGAACGATTAAAACCAAATAAAACACAATGCAATATAGCCCTGTCGAAGGTATGCTAAATGCGATTCTTCCCTTTATTTTTATTTTTTACCCTTCCTCTACTTCAGTTGCGACTTCTATTGATTTAAATAGATTTTGCTCTATCTCTCCGCTGATTTTCTTGGAGGAATTCTTTCTTTCTTTTGTTTTCTCATCTTTTTCCTAGAAAGAAAGCAAGAATGAGTGATTCTAAGGTGAGTTTTATTCATTTATTTTAATGTAAAAATTGGATTTTTATGTGGGTTTTGTGTGTTTGCTATGTGGGTATTTTTGTTTTCATTGGATTTTTGTTGTATTATAAAGTTTTAGATTATGGGTGGTTGTTTTTTTGAGATCAGGTGCCCTTCGCTGCCACAACCTCTCTGATTCTGACGCCCTATGGCTTTTTCCGATTATAATTATTCCTTCCACACCAGCTCCCTCTAATTACTTATTAAAAAGAAATTCTTTGTTTCAGAGGGTATGTGTTTTTAGTGAATATTTCTTCAATTGATTGGTTAATTTGTTTCCTAAGCTTTTCTTATGGAATGTTCTAAATTGAAATATTTTGTTATTTTTGAATCACTGCATGTTAAGTCATAAACTTTCTTCTGATATGTGATTAATATGTAATTGTGTCTCTTTAATTTCAACCCAGAAAAGCTATCACAGTTTCCAACTTGCAAGCTATGTGATACAAACTTCTCCTAGACATGTCTATTGCATTAACATCATTGGAGTCTATGTACAGCCATACGAAACATACTTCTTCATATTCAATATATTCAATGGGAATTGGAAAAGTACTACATTTTTTTCTTTTTTCTTTTTTAGGGGTAAGTAAAATTATCTTCATATTCTACTAGAGAATTTTTAGAACAATGGTCATTGTAAGAGTGGCAAGACCGTCCTCATGGGTTCATTTGCAGTTTTTTGTGAATTCTTGCAAATCTATTATATTGTTCTGTGATGATTCCCATACTCTTTTAGATGATATATCTAAGTATGCTACTGTTGAAGCTTTCCTTGCCTATAAGATGGCATCCAAGATGTTGAGGTGTTCCTATTGGTAATGACGGACTTTTAGTTAACATGTAGGATTTTGAGGTTAGGATTTTAGTTTAATTACTCAAGATTGTAATTTTATATTGCATGGGATTCTTTGTTTTTATTGTTACAGTTAAATATGCTATTGCTGCAATTAAGTGCGTGTTGATGGCTTGGAGACAATTTTATTACTTTGATAATCACAGAGCAGGCAGCTGCTTTACCATTAACCTCATGCTGAAGGTAATGAACTAATATAGTCGTGCCTTCCAATTATAATCTCTCATGCCAATTATATATAACATACGTTATATGTGTTCAAAATTGTCCAGTGATCTCTAAAAATAAATTGTTATTCCACTATAGATTGACGGAGTTTATTTGACAACCCCGACAAAGATTGCTGTCATTGACCATGAGAAGAAAGAATCTTTGTACTGCAAAAGAATAGCATGCTAGATGCATGTTTTTATAATTAATGTAAAAAATTTGCGTTAGTATTCTATCTCATTTCCTTATCTTTTTTATTTTTTATTATTTATTATTTATTTATTTATTTATTTTTTCAGCATATAGTGGCATTATTTTAGTGCATAGAATTAAAGGGGTGATTGGGAAAAAGATGTATAAAATTGTGAAACAACTAAACATGCATCAAGTTTTGTGTTTTGGTGCTCCTTCTTAGTTAATTGAAGAATGTGTTTGTATTGTTCAAAGTTGAGATGAAGTTGTTTGAGCTCCTTCTTAATTAATTGTTTGTATTGTTTCTAATTGAAATATGTAAGTTTTTTTTTTGTTTTTTTTGACAGTCAAATTGACATAACCACAATGACTCTTCTACCTTAGAAATTAAATAAGATAGAAATTAAATGCAAATTGTTTTTCTCAATAGGTGATGTTGAGGCAGTTTTCTCTATTAGGTGAATTTTTTTTTTTTTTATTTAGTTTTTATGATTAAGAATATTTGATATGACCTTTGAAAATCAGCATATTGCCTCAAGATATAATTAGTTGAATGCTAGAGCCCTTGCATAATGCATATAATGACATTGCCCTTGCAACCCTATTACAGTCTTTGTGTACATGCTAAAATGAAACATTCTCACTATGCTTAAAGCGTTCTTTGATTCTTGAACTATGTGGTTGAAGATTGGGTATGATCATTTTGCTTTCAAGTTTCAACAAAAAGAACAATTGTAAGATTTAGTGCAACAAGGGACCCAAAAAAATGTGACAACCATAATTATAAGCTGATGTGGTTTTGAATATAAACAAAAGGACATGTGGTTGGATTATGAATTTCAAGTCATAATGTTAATGTGAATTTTGACATTGAATTGTGGTTGCATTAAAGGAGGTCTTTTTTACTAATTACAGTCAAATTAGGTGTAACACAACTTTGGGAATTATCCATAAATCAACTATAGATTGTGTCATTTTTTTTTTTGTTGTTGCTAAATATCCATTTGTGCTGTAACGTATGTACGAAAGATAATAGAATAGATATTGATCTGATCTCATTAACCCCCTTTTTTTATTTTTTCATACCAGTTTGCTTAGTGGGTTAAGTAGTTAATTGAATTGATGGAATTTTAGGACTTACGGGCAAGTGGGTAATCTATATTTTCTTAACAATTCATCAATGCCATAAAAAGCATTCTTGCTAACCAAATTAAATATATGGTTATAGATAATAAAAATTAATGTTGTTTTGGTCATCTATCATCTATGTACTTGCATTTCTCTTTTTGCGCTAAATCGATGTGCATACCCATCATTGTCGAAGAAGTTCTGGATCAAACTTCTCCTATTTTTAGCTCTACAGCCTTGTTAATTTATTTAACCAGCTTTGGCCTCAATAATCACCAAATCTAATATGAATTTGAAAAATAATTTTTTTAAGAGATTTTTCATGCTGCCTAAATAGCTAATTATTTGGGAAGATGGCTACGATATGTAATGTCATTTGATAGATGGTTGGTAACGTCAGTGACAAGTATAATCCTTACACTAAAGAGCATTAAGTTGTATTTTTCAATATTTTTTTAAATATTATTTTCAATAGCTGTTCGTGCATCGCACAGGTTTGCAGCTAGTAGTAATAATAGATGAAATTAACATTGATTGGGATGCACCTGTAAATAACTATTTTTAAGTTTCTAACTTCCTAGCAAGAATATGAGTGAATATACATCATGGAGTAGCTTTAGATTAATCTATACTATAATGTAAAACCGAAACTTTTTGACTTTTGGTTGACCTCATCATGTTGCGCCACATAAGTTTTTGAAATCTCACAATTTTACACCTTCATTATTTTAATATATATTTTCTAATTGAATTTAAATTTTATTCTATTATTAAACCTTCCATTAGAATTTTGACACATCATATTTTCTTTAATATAAGAATATATTATTCCATATATAAAACACAATCATAATTAATGTCTAATACTAACATATATTCCATATATAAACACAATATAAATATCTTTTAATAATAATCATAATTATCAATTTTCATCAAGATTTTTAGAGTTTTTTTTTTTTTTCTTATGTATTTCATTTAATTTTGTTGCTGGCAATGGAGAAAGATTGATGAATTTGTTATAATGAAACCATGTGAACTTGAAATGAGTTATGAAAATTATTTAGGTTTGATCATATAATCATGTGCCCATGTATTTATTTGTCCTTCTTCTTATTTTAAGTATCCTTTATTTTATTTTTGGATGGAAACATGATCCATATGGTAAATATAAACATGAATCGTGTTTTATAAAAATTGGACTATATTCAACTTATGTCAAAAGAAAAATTACATTATATTAAAAAATTAATATAATGTAATTTATTAATATAATTAATGTTGTTTTGGTCATCTATCATCTATGTACTTGCATTTCTCTTTTTGCGCTAAATCGATGTGCATACCCACCATTGTCGAAGAAGTTCTGGATCAAACTTCTCCTATTTTTAGCTCTACAGCCCTGTTAATTTATTTAACCAGCTTTGGCCTCAATAATCACCAAATCTAATATGAATTTGAAAAATAATTTTTTTAAGAGATTTTTCATGCTGCCTAAATAGCTAATTATTTGGGAAGATGGCTACGATATGTAATGTCATTTGATAGATGGTTGGTAACGTCAGTGACAAGTATAATCCTTACACTAAAGAGCATTAAGTCGTATTTTTCAATATTTTTTTAAATATTATTTTCAATAGCTGTTCGTGCATCGCACAGGTTTGCAATTAGTAGTAATAATGGATGAAATTAACATTGATTGGGATGCACCTGTAAATAACTATTTTTAAGTTTCTAACTTCCTAGCAAGAATATGAGTGAATATACATCATGGAGTAGCTTTAGATTAATCTATACTATAATGTATAACCGAAACTTTTTGACTTTTGGTTGACCTCATCATGTTGCGCCACATAAGTTTTTGAAATCTCACAATTTTACACCTCATTATTTTAATATATATTTTCTAATTAAATTTAAATTTTATTCTATTATTAAACCTTCCATTAGAATTTTGACACATCATATTTTCTTTAATATAAGAATATATTATTCCATATATAAAACACAATCATAATTAATGTCTAATACTAACATATATTCCATATATAAACACAATATAAATATCTTTTAATAATAATCATAATTATCAATTTTCATCAAGATTTTTAGAGTTCTTTTTTTTTTTCTTATGTATTTCATTTAATTTTGTTGCTGGCAATGGAGAAAGATTGATAGATTTGTTATAATGAAACCATGTGAACTTGAAATGAGTTATGAAAATTATTTAGGTTTGATCATATAATCATGTGCCCATATATTTATTTGTCCTTCTTCTTATTTTAAGTATCCTTTATTTTATTTTTAGATGGAAATATGATCCATATGGTAAATATAAACATGAATCGTGTTTTATAAAAATTGGACTATATTCAACTTATGCCAAAAGAAAAATTACAATATATTAAATTTTAATTATCCTATGGTAAATACTTTCTTAGTTATTTTTTTAAACCAAAAAGTAGGATATATCTTAAATCCGATTCGTAAAGTCTCTTTATCGATCTTGCTTACAACATTTTGAACTACCAAAAAAAAAAAAAAAAAAAATCAAAAAAGTAAATGGAATCAAAATTAATTTGGATTTTATTTTTAATAATTTTCCTGTGCATCGCACAGGTTTGCGACTAGTAGTTTATGAAATCTTGAATGCTACAACTTGTTTTAGTAATAACAAAATCATGTGTTGAAAGCCATTGACAATTGGATTTATATGAGCTGAATTTTTTTAATATGTGATATTAGCTGGAATTTTATTATGCAATTACTTGGTATCAATTCCGAAGTGATAAACTAATAAGTTTCTATTCATTTAGCAACATCTGCATGCCATTCTTCTTCTTGGTAGGTCTTTTTTTTTTTTTAGATAGCTCTAATAATCAATTATAAAAAGTAAAAATAAATAAGTAAATAAATAATAAGGTCAACAATGTGAGTGTACACAACTTTATTGGTGGGGAGCTACTGTTTGTTTTTTTTTTTTGGGCAAATTATAATAACCTCTTTTGAAGTTTTACAAAATAACATTTCGTTTATTTTATTTTAAAAAATGGCCTCACCTTTTAAAAAATACAAAACGAAGTGTCATTTTTTAAAATAAGAGAAAAAAGTGTCATTTTTTAAAATCTCAAGGGAGGTTGTTATAATTTATCCATTTTCTTCTTAAAAAAAGATTAGAAAGCTCATTTTAAGAAACAAAAGCAACATGAGCATGAGCTTAAACTTGAGTTAGAACTTAGAACGTAGAAGATGGCTTCGAGTGTGTCCCTTTTTTGTTTTCTTAAAGCTCTACTTGGTTTTAAATTGGGGTCAACAATTTTTTTAAAGTTATTTTCTAGTAGTTGAAGTTGTCATTTGTCACATCATTAAATTCTTTTAAAGCTTACAAAAATATTTAATGGAGCAAACTGTAAGGGAGGTAAGTATCACAAAATAAAACACATGATAGTTCATTGCTTTAAGAGTAAACTACATAGAAGATATTTGTAACTTGCCCAAAAATAAATTATTAAATTTTTAGTATATAGTTTTGTGGCTAATAGACACTAAGAGATAGAAAAATAAGTTTTTTTTTTTTTTCCTAATTAAAAACTAAGTTAGTCAAATTTATTAACTTAATGTAATATAAACTTAATGTAATATAAATTGTGAGTAAGTTCAAGTAGGTCTGGAAAATTAACAAATAAAGCTTGAACATAAAAGTTGAGCGTCAAGAACCTTATAACTCAAAAGGTATTGACTAGTCTTCTTTATTAGAAGAATCGAGGATTCAAATCCTCTTTCTTCTACTATCGAATTATCAAAAAAAGAAAGAAAAAGTTGAGCCTGGTCTTAAACTCAAGTTTAGTTGATAGCTTGAGCTTAATAGCACATTAATTTCGAATTATCTCAAACACGATTCCAAATTATAATAATATTTGCCCCCAAAGTCCAAACAACATTTAACATCATTTGTAAACTTTTCACCATAGCCTAAATTGTGGTCTTGAATAAACCAAAACGTGGACGAAGATTTTTATTTCCATAACAATGTTATAGACACAATAAATTTCATAATTGTTGAAATGACAGTTTGAAATTAGTGCAACGTCACTTCATTATTTATCAATTACAATTAATTTATCACTTCAACAGTTGTAAAATTTGTAATTTTAAAGGAAAAAAAAAACATAAATGATGTTAAGTATTGATTTTTTGTAGTTTGTAATATTATTTTAGAAGTGTTAACCAGGGTGATTTTTGTATTTTTACATTTTTTTTTTCCCTAAACTACACTGAAATAGTTGGACTATAACTCTATAACTACGATTACTACTCCACTAGGCACACATGGTTGAACTCAAATAACTCTATAACTATTAACTACTGTATTACTTTTGAGCCCAAATAAAGAAGCCTTCTCTTCGTGAATTGTAACTCTGCTCTTCTAACTTTCCCTACTTTGCAGCAAAACCGAAACAGAATTCAGAAGCAGCGATGTCTGAGTCTCAGCCAAGGAAAAAGTCTATATTTTTATCCGAGCATGTCCCTTACGACGTGGTCTACGACATCCTGACTTGGGTGCCAGTGAAATCCATAATGAGATTCAGGTGTGTTTCGAAATCTTGTAACTCCATCATCACCGACCCAATTTTCAATACCATACATCTCGACAAAGCAAACTCATTATCCAAGAACAACAATAACAATGGTTATCTGCTATATATGCTACAAAAACAATATATTCCAGAAAAACAGGATTTCAATGAATTGAGTACGGTTGTTTATAATAAAGACCAAACATTGACTGAGATTTCTCGGTTTGAAATACCCATTACTGATATCAGCATACTTGGCTTCTGCAATGGCATGTTCTTCCTCTGTCACGATAGTAAAGAGATATTATATTTGTGGAACCCAAGCATTAGAAAGTATAAGATGCTCCCTCCTCACTTTATTGGTCATTATCGTGGTGTCGCTCATGGACTTGCGTATCATTCTCAAAACAATGACTACAAAATTTTAAGACTTGGGTTTCGAATAGCAGTGAAAGGAATTTCTGCTCAGGTTTACACATTGAGTACGGATTCGTGGAGAAAGGTTGTAGTATTGTTGGACTCTGAACCCAATAATATATTGATTGATATAGATACAGAACACTGTTTATTTCTTAATGGAGCTCTGCACTTTATAGTACATTCTAGGGAATATAGTTTCATTCTGACCTTTGATGTGGATGATGAGAGATTCCGGAAGATAATGCTGCCTCAAAATTTCTTTGGTGGAGTAGTTTGTTTAAATATTCAAAGTCTTGCAGTGATGAAGGGATCACTGGCTTTGATTCTTTTCAGTAAGGATATTGATGCAATTACTCATTCTATATGCAACATATGGGTGATGAGGGAGTACGGTGTGGTTGAGTCTTGGACTAAACGATGTGTACGAGTTGATTGGGTTCGTTGTTTCTATGGCTGCACGGACAATGGTGAACTTCTAATTGAGAAGGCTGATGAGCTGGTTTCATTTGACCCTGAGAGTCTAAATGAGAACATTCTTGCAATTGAAGCTATTGATTACACAGCTAATTCTATGGAGAGCTTGGTTTTACTTGATGGTGCAAGTATCTCATATGATTCTATGGAGAGCTTGGTTTTACTTGATGCTGCAAGTGTCTCATCTGAATAGGAAGATTAGTCTGTTGAAGTTTGTAGCACCAACGATGTTTGTGAAGTTCATATTGAGAACTATTTGTCAAATCAAATATGCAATTTGAGTATTAAATTGAGCTCCTATTATGTTTTCTCTCTTTTCCTTTCTTTTTTCCACTCTTATTGTTGAACACATGAACATCAAAGGTATATTTTGTGTCAATAACATTGTGCACATCCTTGAATATGGCAATGTCATGATGCAGTATACATGGTTAGCCATAATAATCTTATCTCATTGCCATTGTGACAACATGAACATCGATGAACATTCTTTGCCTTCACCCCCGCCCCCCCAACAAAAATAAAAATAAAAAAAATAAAAAAGAAAACCCCAACATTAAAAAGGGGCTGAACTTCTGCAGAGAGTTGATTAATTGTACGTATGCAATAAATAAGTCAAATTTTATATTTCACTATATCAAATAGAAGCCTTTTGATTCTTTGCACACATATTTAATTGATTTTATGGGTTTTTTATGTCTTAACTGCTTGAAAAAGTTTGGATTTAGTTGATAAGTGGGCTAGTGCTATAGACAAGTTGGCAGATTCTAGCCTCCACATGACTCATTTACAACTGTGCATAAGGTTCGAAGCACAAATGCAGGGGTTTCATAATGGCCGTAGGCCCATAATTGGCCTTGATGGGTGTCATCTGAAGGGGGTTTATGGTGGGCAGTTATTGAGTGCCGTGGGAAGAGATGGTAATGACAACTTGTTCCCAATTGCAATGGCTGTAGTGGAGGCAGAAACTAAGGATTCATGGACTTGGTTCTTAATGGAGTTAACTGAAGACATTAAAGCTCAAGAGAAGATGAAGTCTTCCTGCATCTCTGACAGGCATAAGGTATGGCAATGTTATGTGACTTGTAAATAAAACTTTCATTCATCTAATTATCTTATAAAAAATCATCCTTTTACTTCTACAGGTATCAACATATATTGGTATACATGCTTGTTATAAGTGGTAAGTTTTGATTTACAATGGATTTTACAGGGCCTGACCAAAACATTCCAACAGATCATGTCAACTGCTGACCACAGAGTCTGCATGAAGCAACTTCAAGGTGGAATTCAAAGGCAAGGAATTGAAGGATGCAATGTGGAAGGAAGCTTCATGTAGTACTGTTAGAGAGTTTGAGATAAAACATGAATTTCATCAAGGGACTTGATGTAAAAGTTCATGAATGGCTGAGCAATGTACCACCCTCTACCTGGTTTAGATCTCACTTCAGTACTAAAAGCAAATGTGATATTCTTGTCAATAATCCTTCTGAGTCATTCAATAGTTATATAATGCAAGCTAGGGACAAGCCTATTATTAGATGGGTGGAGTGGATTAGAAAAAGACTAATGAAAAGGTTTTATGTGAAGAAGGTGAGTATGATAAAGTATGGTGGTCTAATTTGTCCTGCAATACAAGACAATTTGGCAAATATTAAGCATGATTCTAGGAATTGTTTTGCTAGTCCAGCCAGTAAGGGTAAGTTTGAGGTTGAAATTTCTGACACAACGCATGTGTTAGATATGGGAGCAAGGAGTTGTTCATGTAGGATGTGGGATTTGACTGGCATTCTTTCTAAGCTTGCAGTGGCTGCCATTCAAATGAGTAGAGAGAACCCAAAGAAATATGTCCTTAAGTTTTACTCAAAAGGATACTTACCTTAAAACATATGAGGCTATCATCAGCCCCATACCTGGAGATCATGAATGGGTTGTAACTGCTTTCTGCCCTCCTATCATAAGAAGGCCAAAAAAGTTTAGAGTAAGAGAGTTGTTGATGAACCTAGGAATCCATACAAGGTTTCTAGAGAGAATAAGTTTGTCAGATGTGGAAAATGTAATCAAATTGGACACAATACAAGGTCATGCAAGGCTCCTGTTATGGGTGAGATCCCCTGGCAAAGGAGGATGAGGCAAAAAAAGGCTAAGGAAATGGCAACCAAAGTAGTTCAGAATGAAGGTAAGCCTGGACTTGCTGCACATACTAGGAGCAAGAAGGCTAGTAGGGAACATCAACTATCTAAGGTGACAAACTTATCTTAGTCTTATAATCGCTTGTAAGACATATATGCCTCACAAACTACTTATAATTGTACTTGACATGTGACAGGATTTGAAAGAAAGAGGTGCGGCTTCATCTTCACAGCTTATAGATTCTTCTCCACTAAAAAACCACCATATAGAGAGTGTAGCTACCAACCAACCAGTTCAGTGGTTCAAGGAAGGAGTTAAACAAGTGTTTCTGCATGGAGGGTTCATGGACAAGATGCATGGAAAGATCAATAAAGAGGTCTACTAGAACAAATAAGAGAATTTGTGCTTTGTGTAAATGATGGTTTTTTGGTTACTACAGTAATATCGAAATCATGTGTTGAAATTTAGTTGGATTTATATGAGTTGAAATTTGGTTACTATAGCCATTGACAATTGGATTTATATGAGTTGAAATTTAGTAATATGTGATATTAGCTGGAATTTTATCATGCAATTAGTTGGTATCAACTCTGAAGTGATAAACTAATAAGTTTCTATTCATTTTGCTAGTAACAATGTCAGCTTGTCATTCTTCTTCAAGGTTGGTTTATTTTTTATTTAGTAAGCTCTAACAATCAATTATAAAATGTAAAAATAAATAAATAGGTCAACAAAGTGAGTGTACACAACTTTATAGTTGGGCTGTGGGGGAGCTTTTTTTTTTTTTTCTTTCATCTTCTGATT
Organism: Fagus sylvatica; assembly: GCA_907173295.1. NCBI lineage: Eukaryota > Viridiplantae > Streptophyta > Magnoliopsida > Fagales > Fagaceae > Fagus > Fagus sylvatica. Next base: position 60,419,995 of record OU015761.1, on the reverse strand, counting down.
CCAGATTTGTTCTAGTTCCTTGCTTCCTGCCAATAAAATAATTCTTATAAAACCAATGTCTTTGGCCCTCAACACAGCCTCCCTAACTGCATCAACAATAGCCAGGTTCTTGGTTTGGTGGTTGGTGCTATAACATCACGTGAACAGTGGTTTGCCTTCATTAGATTTAGCTTTGAAAGCTATTCCACTCCTCTTTCTTTTCCTATTCTGGCTCCCATTAGCTTTAAGTAGTATTTTCCAGTTTATTGGCTATGCTTTAGGGTCGGTGCTAGTCCTTCCTTCCTTGACTGGTGGTTGTGCATCAACATAGGCCCTGTAATACCTGTCAGAACAAGCTTTGGATGTTAGAAGAGTTTCGTATGGATTGAGTTGTTTGTCTTAATTTGAAGCTCAAATATGTTATTTTTTAGGGTGATAGTAAATGTTTCATTGAAGCTATACATAATTCTGTTTTATCCCTCCATTGGTCTTGTACTTCTATTATTTTGGACATTTAGAAGGCTGTGCCCTCCTTTTCTTTTTGGGATTTTTTTTTTTTTTTTTGTTCAAAGACAAGCAAATGTATTTTGGGACATTTATAAGGCTGCCCAGGTTTCTTCTTCTACTTCATGAGGGCCCAACCCCATCTCTGCTTTCCCTTTTGGGTGTTGTCTGAGGATTGTGCTGGTCAGGTCCCCCATGGTAGCTATTGTATTCATTCTATTTTAAGACTTTAATTACCAAAAAAACCAACCAAACAAACAAATACATAGTTTAACATTGTTCATAACTATAAAAACTAAATTAAAAAATGAGTTTTCAAAACATTTTGTAATAACATTAGAAGAGATTAACAAAAAGAAATAAAAACTATCATTTTACATTCTTATATAGAATATACACATAGATATAGATGAAATTTGAGTTAAGCTTCACACTAGACTCTTTTATGAAGATAGTCTATCCCTCTTTAGGCCCTTCAAGCATAAGTCCACACTCACTTTTAAAAACCTTTTAATCAAAACTATAAGTACCATTTTAGCATGCATTTTTTGGCATGATAGTAGAAGCAATCATCATGAAACAGACGTCATAGAGGAGAGGTTGAAGGCAAAGAAAGCTCATCAATGTTCATGTTGTCACAACGACAATAAAATGAGATAAGATTATTATGGCTAACCATGTATACTGCACCATGACATTGCGATATTTGAGGATGTGCACAATGTTATTTATTTTTGATAAGTAGATGTGCACACTGTTATTGACACAAATAATACCTTCGATGTTCATGTGTTCAACAATAAGAGGGGAAAAAAGAAAAGAAAAGAGAGAGAACATAATAAGAGCTCAATTTAATACTCAAATTGCATATTTGATTCGACAAATACTTGTCAATATGAATTTCACAAACATGGTCGGTGCTACAAACTTCAACAGACTAATCTTCCTATTCAGATGAGACACTTGCAGCATCAGATAAAACCATAGAATCAGATGAGATACTTGCACCATCAAGTAAAATCAAGCTGTCCATAGAATTAGCTGTGTAATTGTAACCCATCCAATCAGTAGCTTCAATTGCAAGAACGTTCTCATTTAGACTCTCAGGGTCAAATGAAACCAGCTCATCGGCCTTCTCAATTAGAAGTTCACCATTGTCCATGCAGCCATAGAAACAACTAACCCAATCAACTCATACACATTTTTTAGTCCAAGAATCACCCACACCATACTCCCTCATCACCCATATGTTGCATATAAAATGAGTAATTGCATCAATATCCTTACCAAAAAGAATCAAAGCCAGTGATCCCTTCATCACTGCAAGACTTTCAATATTTAAACAAACTACTCCACCAAAGAAAGTTTGAGCAGCATTATCTTCCGGAATCTCTTATCATCGACATCAAAGGTCAGAATGAATCCATGTTCATTAGAATATACCATAAAGTGCAGAGCTCCATTAAGAAATAAAGGTTGTGTATCTATATGATGAATCAATCCAATATTGGGTTCAGAGTCCAACGATACTACAACTCTTCTCCACGAATCCGTACTCATTGTGTAAACCATAAGAAGAGCAAAAATTCCTGTCACTGATCTTTGAAACGCAATTTTTAAAATTTTGAAGTCATTGTTTTGAGAATGATACGCAAGTCCATGAACGACACCATTATATTGACCAGTAAAGTGAGGAGAGAGCATCTTATACTTTCTAATGCTTGGGTTCCACAAATATAATATCTGTGTACGATATTTATGGAGGAAGAACATACCATTGCAGAAGCCAAGTATGCTGATATGAGTAAAGGGTATATCAAACCGAGAAATCTCAGTCAATGTTTGGTCCTGATAAACAACCGTACACAATTCATATGTTTGGTCCTGATAAACAACCGTACACAATTCATTGAAACGTGAATAATCCTGTTTTTCTGGAATATATTGTCTTTCTGACATATAGCAGATAACCACTGTTATTGGATAATGAGTTTGCTTTGTCAAGGTGTGTAGTATATTAAGGAAGACTGCATCAATTCTGCAGACTGCACCAATTCTGCCTAGTCAACTGCATCAATTCTGCAGACTGCACCAATTCTGCAGACTGCACCAATTCTGCCTAGTCAACTGATTACTATCCAAGTTTAGCATTTTATAGCTGTTGCAAATCTTTTCATTCATTGTAAATTATATTCCTGCTGTATTATTAGTTACCTAAAATAGATTCTGTACTTGTATATATTTGACACAGTAGTCAATGAAAAATGTGTGGTGGTTTTTCCATTGAAACCGTGTGTATCCTAAGATCTTATAATGAGTTTGCTTTGTCAAGGTGTGTAGTAATGAAAATTGGGTCGGTGATGATGGAGTTACAAGATTTCGAAACACACCTGAATCTCATAATGGATTTCATTGGCAGCCAAGTCAGGATGTTGTAGACAATGTCGTAAGGGACATGCTTGGATAAAAATATAGACTTTTTCCTTGCCTGAGACTCAGACATCGCTGCTTCTCAATTTTAAACTGTGAAATTTATTGTGTTATATAGTATTGTTCTGGAAATAAAAATCTTCGTCGTCCACGTTTTGGTTTATTTAAGACTATTTTGGTAAAAAGCTTACCAACGTTGCTCAGTGTTGTTTGGACTTTGGGGGCAAATATTATTATAAATTAGCATGTACCCCGTGCAATGCACAAGATTTTTAATTCATAGCTATAATAATTCAGTTGTTATTATTGCTTTTTGTTGAATTATCTGTTTTTCTCTAATTTTATTCGGTCATGTAAAAATCAGTTCTTTAAAGAAACAAATTGAGGTCCAAGTCATTAACTCATACATGTTTTAGTATTATTGAAAAAAATGGGTTAACGATGGATCTTTAGAAGGTATTATGCATTTTTGTTTTCTCTTTTGGATTTTTATTCTTTTTTTGTTTTTAATTTATTAATTTTTTCTTAATCTTTATCTTCATCTTAATTTTTTTAAAAAATAAAATAAATAAAAAGATCTCAGCATGTCAAATTCTAAGCATGCCAAGTGGCAGAACCTTAGTTAAGGGTCTCTGTTTTTATATATACTAGCGTATAACCCGCGCAAAGCGCGAGATAATTTATATGTAAAGTATTTAAAATTCAGCATAAAATGGTAGTGGAGAATCATTTAAACATCTATTGCCTCGTTGTTCTATTGCTAAAGAATTGTTTTTGGGATTCAATGAGTGATGCCTTTGAAGGTTATTGAGTGTTTCCTTGGAAGGGTTTGTATAGATGACATAGTAATGGACCAAGAATGCCACTCCTCTGGGATACACTTATTTAATATGAATAACAAAAATACTAAAATATGTTTATTTGTAGGTATAATAGCTAAATTTATAATGAAATTTAATGTACTATATTGTGTATATAAATTACTATTATTTAAACCATTGAAATATATTTGAAAAAAATTACATAAAGTCAAATATATAATGATTAACTACAATAAACACAGAGAAAAAGTTTATATGAAAAATACAAATATAGGTTAGTAGGAAAAAGTTGAAGTATCAATATCTTTAGTTAGCCATTAATTGTTTTCCAGCTGCATTTGCCATTAACCTGAATTCAAATTTTAAAATATATTAGTTTTGTATTATTAATTGGAACTTCAAAAACATATATTTTTTTATTGGTAACATACAAATGAAAAATATGATTGATGTAGAATTTATAAGTACATACCTTGTGACTGTTTTGCATAACTTTTTGTACATTAAATGGTCTATGTCAGCTTGTGACTTTAAGAACTGCCATTTAGCATCTAAATTTTAAATTAATTGTCTCATGAAAGTACATGTAGAAATAGATTAGTAATAATTTAATACCTGTGTTATCACCATATCGTTTAATCGTTTAATCTTTTTTTTTCTTGTCTTTATTCTCATGGACGTTTGAACTGTCAATTGAAGAAGAACAAAATAGTTGGACACTAATAACTCTAGCTTGAGCTTGGTAAGTGTTGGGTTTCAGTTTGAGAGGTGAGCTTGAGCTTGAGCTTGGTGTTTAAGGGTTTGTTTTTGTGTGTTAGTTAGTTTGGGTTTGGCTAATGTGCACCTTCTTTTCTTTCTATTTTATTTTATTTTTTTTCCTTTTCTAAATAGAATAATTCGTTGTAGAGAGTAGAGACAACAACCCAAAATATCAGCAAGTACACTTATCTTCCTAAAAAAAAAAAAAAAAAAAACAACAGTTGTCCTCCAATAATGTAACTGGTATAGAATCAGCAAGCCAGTCATTAAAAATCACATATGAGCAAACTGGAATAAAAAAATGAAGTAATATTATAATATAGAAGCAATAGCTTATCCATCTATCTACCATTTGTTTGAAAATATATATAAATACGAAAAGAGAAGTAGGCGGGAAAGAAATAGGCAAACATTGTAAATTGCAAAAGAATTAAACACTAAAATAGAGACAAAAATCTTAGTGTACTACTTCACTATGAAGTATAATATTACAAAACACAATTTGAAGAGCAAATGAGCTCAAAATATTATCAAAATGGCTAAACACTTGACATTTAGATATAGACATTATATATAGAATATGACTACCATTGTGGCATAAGACTAAGGAAGTAGCTGTTATGAAGTGCATCTAAAAATAAAATAGGGAAAACATAGCACGAAGGCTTTGATACTCTCTATATGACCTCACTTGTGGCGTTAGAAACTGGATGATTTAAAAGAAACATGATCGCTCATCATGAGTTGTCTACCAAGATATAACCTCCAAGCAGTCAAGAAGCTCCTTACTTTCTTTGCCTTCTTAATGTTTGTCACATTTTTATACCTACAATTCACATGAAATCCCAACTTAGTTTCATAACTAAATATTTTTATTTAATATTTGAGAAGCTATTTATAATTAACAATTATAATCAAAATCAAAATATATATATATATATATATATATATATATATATATATATATATATACCATTACAAAACTTCACCATTACAAAACTACATGTTTTGGTTAAAAATGTACCTACATGTTAATTGAGTTCCATTAGCTCGACACCCACATATTAAAATTATTGTAGAACAAACATATACTAATATAGATGAAAAATCATTCACGAAGTTAGATGCATCAAAATTTTACCTTTTGCCTGCCTTGCTATTAAAGTTACTGTTAAATCTGGCTTAAATCTCATATGTCTACATTCTCTATGCTTTCCATATTTGCTTGATAGAATACTCTTCATCATCCCAATATCAATTTGTTTGTACTTGACTTAAAGGATAGTTTTCCCCTACATTAATTAGTACAATTTCCATCAAAGTTTTTCATCAAAGCTATTATTTATGAGGCCAAAGCAGGAGAGACTCAGATTACCATCATGTCAAGTATGAATGCATTGTAAGGTGTAAAGTACAGAAAGCAAGCAAACTCTTTACAAAAAAAGGCAAAAAAGTATTGAGGAATATTACCTGATGATCAAAAGTCAACAGTCTAAGTAAGCATTAAGCTCATGATTTATGCATGCCTTACCTTTACTGCTGCAATAATCCAAAGCTTGCACCAAATACTGAGCCACCATCAACCTTAGTCCCCATTTAATGGGTTGGGTTTGTTCCCCTAAATCAGATTTAACAAATTCAAATTAGAGAGAAGTAATGTGTCAACTCATTGAAGTGAAGACACATACTAATCACATGTTCTTCTTCACATTCTATTTGGTGGCTAAAAACATCCAAGCAAAAGTCCCAAAAAAAAAAAAATAATCAATTCCACAACAACTAATAAATTTGTTTGTAGAAATCATTCCATTTTTCAAGACAACAAACCAAACTCAAAATTCCACATTGCGCATTTGTCACCCTTCTTTTCCCAGCAACAAATCAAATGGTGGAAAAAACACATTCCACATAAAGCGCACACACACATAAAGAGATCTGTTCAAAACTAAATCATCGACATTGAAAGTAAACTCATATAGACTCCTAAAATTTTTATGAATCAATTAATGACCAAAATAATAAAATTGAAATATTAGTAGAGAATGATTAAATCGAAAGGGATACAATCACAACCATAAGTCCGTTAATTTGAAAATTAATTTCTCACACAATTAATCCATGGCCATGGAGACCCATCAACGTATCTTCAATTTCATACTCTTTGACAGTTATAAATAATCATCATCACAATCAAAAGCTGGTAATTACTGGAGCTTATAACATTTTTACGCAAGGGTTATCTAGAATAATGAAATGTTTGATAATTAAACCTCAAAGAACATCCTATATATTCACATATGTGTTATGTGCAGTAAAAATGCACACATAGCACATGTTAAGAAATACGAAATTAATCCACTTCATATTGAAGACAGAGAATGGCCTACTCAAAAGCCTGAATTAAGTTCAAGTGCATGTACTGAACGAAATTTTGCAAATTTCAAAAGGCAATGACTTCAAATTGTTCAGATGTATACAATCAGTTTAAAACTGCATTAAGGCTTATAAAATTGAAAGTTTGAGTGCTAATTAGGTGACAGTGGCTCAAATTGGCTTAAATTTCCTTAGGTTATAAACTGCGAAAGTATTCATAATTTTATTCTATATATGATCAACAAACCATAGAGAATATAATATTCATATCAACCAAGCAAAGAAAAATCTATACATTTAACATATTAATTCTGCATGTGAACATACTATTGCTTGAGAAATATAGAATGTGCCTTAAGATCCATTTTAAAATGGCGTTACCTCAGATTGGAGCAGCAGGCCTTCGACACTAAACAGAACAAATGAAACAGAGAAACAAAGCGAGGAAATCAAAAGTAATCAGATATTTTTTAGAAAGCAACACTTGAGCATGTTAATCAATATCAAATTGGGGAAACCCATAAACGAAAACCAAATACCTGAAACCTTATATGGTGGGTAATTCAACCCCTTTCTTTTCTTTTGTCTCATCCATCTCCATGCGATTCCGGGTTGCTTTCAAAACCGCTTGATCCTTTTTTCATCCGGGTGAGGAAGGAATGGGCAAGAGAACGATTTGATTAGTTCTAACTGCAATACGTTAACACAAAGGATTATGCTTAAGCGTAAATCTACAAAATAAAAAAATTGCAGATTCAATTCCAAACATCCATGATTTCTCTGCCGCAGCGATACCCATCCAAGATATGGATTTGAAGAAAAAAGAAAACCATCATCCAACCCTAATCAGAAACCCCAATTTCCAAAATAACATCCAATTACCAAAATAACATCATCAGCTGTATCTCCTGCTGCCCCTGGTACGAAGCCTATCCCCAAAACCACACAGATCAAACCAAATCTCTCTCACAAACACACACACACACGTTATCAATTTCGAAATTGGAAAGCAAAACTCACCGTAATATCGGCGAGAAAAGCCGAGAGATCGTCGGCGTCGATCTTAGCAGCCGCATCGGAGACAGTAACCTTCAGTTTCTTCAGCTTCTTCGCCTTAACTTTCTTCGACTCCTCCGCCTTGCCATTCTCCGCCACGCGGTCTCCCTCACCATCGTTGCTATCGTTGTCGTCATTTATACGGTGCTTTGATCTGGACACAACGTTGGAATCTACAGCAGCGGATCTCTGAGCCTCGAGAATTAAGGTTGAGGGAAAATAAAAAAATAAAAAACCGTTGAGAGCGTCGAAAAGAATATCAAACGTTCTGTGAGGGAAAAACAAAAAACCAAACTGAACGTATAGGAAGAGGGGGTGACATATACTAATTGGGTGTTTTAATTGCTGATATGGCAGTATGCCACATCAGTGCCACATCAATTAATAGAGATACCACATCAGTGCTACATCAATTAATAGAGATGCCACTTGTCATTATGTGAGGCACTCTTGATTTCAATGCCAATGTCTTCTGCTATTATATATTACTAGCATATAACCCGCGCAAAGCGCGGGATAATTTATATGTGAAGTATTTAAAATTCAGCATAAAATGGTAATGGAGAATCATTTTAAACATCTATTGCCTCATTGTTCTATTGCTAAAGAATTGTTTTTGGGATTCAATGAGTGATGCCTTTGAAGGTTATTGAGTATTTCCTCGGAAGGGTTTGTATATGTCATAGATGACATAGTAATGGACCAAGAATGCCACTCCTCTATGTATAATATGGAGTATTTGGAAGGAAAGAAACAATAGAACCTCTAACGGTATTGAGCTTTCCACGCTTTAGCTTGAGTCTCTATCCTTAAGATCGTTGTATGAGAGGACACTTTCATTTGGGTGCATCCAATTTTCTTCTTCATTAAATTTCATAGACCAGCTGAAATACATCATAAAATTATATAATGTAGGGTGATATTATTTTGTGGAATTCCCAAAACTATATATGCAGAGTGTGTTCCAAGGCTTTTAGAAAAGTATATATTTTGCGATTCAATTTAGAAGTTTGAAGCTTCTATAAGTTTTAGTTACATAGGGTCACAGTCATAGTAGGCATTCACTATGTCTCATGTTATAGACATCTAAAATTTTTCATTGAACAATATATCAAAATAAAAGAACTGCAGCCAATTTAGTCTAGATCATAATTTCGAAAGCTAAAATAAGGTTGTCCTAGGGTACCAAAGGCCATTAATATGATATTTACGAAGTGCCAAGTTGTAAATTGTATCTCCTTGTCTACATTTGACAAACTCTTGAATGCAAATCTCCTATTGGTTGAACTTATGTTTAGCAGATGCAGAATTATTTAATTTTTCCTATAGAGCAGCTGCCACATTGAAGAATAATAGTTTACTTCGCAGGTTTAAACTGGTAGACCAGAGTACAATGAAAACAATAGGCATGCACTTCATGCACAGTTATATTTATTAAATAAATTATACAGCAGATGCAATTTATGATCTTAATGTTCAACGATGGAACAGCATCAATGGACCATGTTGGTGCGCTTGATCAAGGCCATGATTCAACTTAAATAAATCTTTGGTTTAAAATCTGTATAGCAGCTTACAATAGTTAATAAAGAAAACTATGCACGATATCAAATATCATTTTGATAACATATCACGCAACAGAAAGCTTTGAGAGTACCTCATTTTCTATGGTGGCAATCCGCTTGCCTTGTTGAGATGTAAGTATATGATTCAGAATTTGAGTAATACCAACAAAGTTCACATTATATAACAATTTTGAAACTATTAAGCATCAACATATGAAACAATATATGGGTCAGAACTTTCGTCGAACATATGTTGGGCATTATGCAACCAAATCAACCACCAATTTTAACCAAATCAAACACATAAATTTTAACCAAATTAAACACATAAATTAAATTTTTCTGCTATTTAATCTGGACATATATGGGTTTTGTCAAACTGTACTGGTCCTTTTCACATTATAATGATCTAACAGATAACTATGTGGAAGTTCACTGCAAATAAAACAGTGACTGATAGCAAAGGCTTAAAGATTAATTTGCGTATTATAAACTGAGGACGATTGGAATCCAAAAAGGACCAAAGATTAATTTGCGTATGATTCTAACCAATTCTTAACCAAATATATCTATATATAAGAAGAAGCTTACCTCACAAACGCAACAATTTTCCAGAAGCGACAATGGTTGAAGGCACCGCTTGGCTGGAGCTCGAACCGTTGGTTACTGAGGCAATCCCCTTGGGTTCCTACAATCAATTTAGGAGAGCGAGAGGTGATCTAAGGGGAATTGAGAAACCAAAAATAGATAATGCAAAATCCTTGCAGGTGCTCAAAAGAGAGAGAGAAAGTGAGAGAGGACACCTGTGAGAGAATAGATCATTTAAATCTGGCGAGATTGGTGGTGATTGTTGGACAACATTTGAAGTTGGTCTCATTCATGGCGTTGGGATTGGCCTCAGATTCAATGCTGTTGTCGACGACGACGGCATTGGCAGAATGAGGGTTGTGACTCCATTCGTGCACATATGTCGTTGTGAATTGGTAAAAAGCCACATGGAAGGGAATATAGACCTGATTTTTTTTTTTGCTAAGTTATACAGACCTGATTGTTTAGATATAGAGAGAGACATTATTGATGGCTTTAAAACCTCCAAAGAACAACCTGTTTGCAGATATCACTATGGCTAGAGCAAATTTGACAGTAATATATACAGGAAAAAAAAAATACTAAATCATAATATTTATTTCCTCTATTTCTTTCATATTTTCCGTCAATTTTTCACGGTAAACAAACAAAGCCTAACAGAAACAATTTCTCCGAGAAAATGTCATATATATTCGAACAAAAAAAAAATTAAACATCTCTTGATCGGTTTTCTCCTATCTATTTCTTTCTTTCTTTTTTTCCACGAATTTTCACAGTAGCCAAACAAATCCTAACAGAAATGAAAAATTTCTGAGGAAATCAATACCTTCTTGAGATGAGTCTGGACGACCGGAGAGATCTGGCAGAAATTCTTGAGAGAGGCGTCCATGAAACAGAGGGAGAGAGAGACGTGAAACAAATAGAGTGAAAACATTAAATAAAATGCATTAAGTTATTTAAACAACGTATCACTTTGAAAATTTAAATATAGATAAATATGACTTATTTAAACAACGTATCACAATAGATAGATAAATATATTTTATTAAGATGTCTTTTAGATAAGTCAAATTATTAAAACAACGTATCACTTGAGAAATAGAAACAATTAATTTAGTGTTTTAATTGCTAATGTGGCAGCCACATCAGTACCACATGAATTAATAGAGATGCCACTTGTCATTATGTGAGGCACTCTTGGTTTCAATGCCAATATCTTCTGCTATTATATATTATATAGATATAGATATAGACTAGTCGCTAACCCGTGCGATGCACGGGATAATTTAATAAAAGCTATCTATATTCTTTTTGCTCAAAAAATAAAATATTAAAATATAAGATATGGTTGTTCAAATATACAACATCCATCTTAAATACATTCTACAATCATATAACAATACTATTGATTTCTTCTAAAACCTCTCAAATCAAATAAACATTTAGTTTATATGTTGACAAACACATGCACAAACTCATGTGTGCACACTGCACACATAGAATGGAACAATATTTTTTCGAAATATAATGCTATTGATTTTCCCACCAATCGTTTTCTAGCCTCTATCACAATATTTTAGTATTCAGTTTTTTGCTTTTGGTTCTTATTCCTCTACTACATCGTCATCATGGTTGTCATTATCATTTTCCTCCTAGGCTTGCTCCTCCTTTATTCTTCCCAAGCATAGATCTGTCTAATTGTAAGACAAAATATAGAAAAAATTAGTTATATGTAAGTTATAAAATAGTCAAATTCATAAATAAAAACCATTTGAGTAATTACATTAGTTTCACTTAACAAATTAAATATTACACAGTGTGTATTTTTCTGTTAGTTTTCTATTTAGATTGTGTCAAATGTGTTCTAAGATGTATATATGGCTCAATATATACAGTAGGAGAACAAATCAAAAACAAAAAAGAGATGTTGAATCTAATTTCACATTCGCGACTCCTATAAGCTTTTATCAAAAAGAGAAAGAGCATATGATCAACCGATGTCTCTAGTAGCCTTACACCTTGAAAATATAGTCTATGACAACTAAGCTACATCTCTATTTGGGAGCGAAAAAAGAAAAACGTTTGGTGCCACTATAACCCGTTGGAAATTGACGATAGCCTCAATCTTCGAATTTAAAGCAACCAACCAAAAGAAAATCAACCACAAACCATCAAAATTCCAATGGAAGAACCAAAGAAGATCAGGAAAAAAAAAAACTCACCTTAGAGGACATTCCAATTCTGATGATACTTCGGTAATTTTTGCAGAGATATGAATGGAGAGCAATTGTAATTTATATAAGAAACATTGCTAACGTTACTAATGAGGAGTGGAAGAGTCGGGACATGTTGAAAAGTGAAAAGTTTTAAGAAGCAAAAAAAAAAATGGTAATAGAAGGAATTATAAAGCATTAAGTATTTATGCATTTAAGGGAGGCTTTAAAAGGCATAATGCTAGATTTTATAATGGAGAGACACGTTTTATGCATTTAAGGGAGGCTTTAAAAGGCATAATGCTAGATTTGATAATGGAGAGCATTTCCTTTTTCTTTTTTCTTTTTTTGTGCATATTTGGCACTTTAAAATCATTAATATCGGAAACGTTAACGTATAAAGAATTTTTAGAATTAATCAAATAAGGAATCTATAATAAATCTGTATATTCTTGTAATTCTTGACTTATTAATGTTGATAAAATTGAATATTGGAATTGGAGAGAGATAGGGTTAGATGAGGAGTCATAAGTTAGAGAGAGGAAATCCCTTTAGATAAGGATAAAATTAAATGGGAATCAATTAAAATAGCAAAAAAATTTAAGAGGCATGAGTCTAACGTGGATTATTGTGGGAATAGGAAAACTGATGTGGCAGATTTTGGAGAAGTAAAAACATTTTCTCTTAGCTTCAATTTTTAGTTTATATTATAGATATAGACAAGAGAATGAATGAGGGATATGTATATATACTTTCGTAACTACATTCTTATGTATAAAGTAGAGAGATCCATGGATCGGTGTGTGCATGCATTTCGATTTACCTAAGTTAAAGGTTTTGCCCTAGTGGCTCCAAGGATCTGCCAAACTTTGTTTCCTTGATGTCCATTTGATACTACGGGTTAAACCCGTTTCGGTACCCCACAATTCGTGAATTGGGCAAATTCCAGTTTTCTTTCACAGCTCCTGAGCCCAAAAGTGGTTGATGCAAGCAGTTCAATCAGCAAATGTTATGACCATTGCCACCTGGTCAATCATTCCGTTCAATTAGTTTCTTGGAATTTTATTTTACATGCATGTCTACCATTATTCACAATTTGAACCAATAGGAATTAATCTCTTAATTGAATTAATTAATATTTTGGAGGACCAATAAAAAATAATCAAAGTATTCCTATACATGCACGTTTACAACTGCATGGTAATGTATACAAGTCCTTGTAGTTCTTTCATTCTGGTGGGAAATGAGCAAAATATTGGCTGAAACCCATTCTAATCCAAAATATCCCCCTGCTAATGTATACATCAATTTCCACTAATTTGACAAATTTTTTCCAAAGGTTTCATTTTTAATTATTTTTTATAATTTGATAGTTGGGGGAGAACGGATTCGAACTTTGGTTCTTCTTATAAAATATAAAAATATTTGTAACTGATATGATGGTTTATAAAATGATTCAAGAAAAATACTAAACTTACTACTAATTTTACTACAAAAAATTTACGAACTGACATGATAATGAATATAATTGATGCAACATCAATAATATAATAAAAAAATTTGTAATTATTATTTTTCTCTGAATCATTGTTCTCTTATTTTTGGGCAAATAAAATGTTAAGATTCTTTCTTTTCTTTTATGAGAAAAATCAAGATTCAAATCCGTTTTCTTCCAACTATTAAATTTATATTGTGTCTTGAATGCCATTTGACTAACAAGTCATTGGTAAGACATAATTGAACTTATACGACTTACATTTTTTTAGGCTTAAATGTATAATCGTTTCCTAAAGTTTAGTCCATTAACGAATTTAAATTTTATGTTTAAAGCGATAGTTTTTAGTATTTCAGATGATATGACTAAATTAAAGAAATGATACGTCATGACTCCATAAGGACTAAAAACCATCACATTAAATTTGTCAAGGATAAAAAAACATTATATTAATTTTTTTTTAAGAACTAAAAATGATTCTTTTAAGTTTTCCAAGACTAAAAGTGAACCTGAACTAAAATCACTCCATAGCTAAAATTTAGAACCAACAATGTCTTTTAAAACTTTTTTTTTTTCTTTACCATGCCAAAAATGATAAATGAAATGGAGATTATATTACAGTGCTAAGTCCCCCCACGGCCACACCTTCCGCTTTATGGATGGATATGGTTTCCACTTTACTACTTTTTTCCAATCTCGCAAGTCGTAACTGACCACTCATTCTTTTTTTTACTACTTTGCCAATCTCGCAACTGACCTGATCAGCACTCTCATTCATCATATTGGCATTCGATCGTCTTCACCATCTCACGAAGTAAGAAACATGGCTAAAATTGGCTACGGAATAGCAGTGAAGGTCTTGGAGCAGCTTGGATCCCTTACTTACCAAGAACTCAGCTCGGCATGGGGCGTCCGAAGTGATCTGGAAAAGCTTAAGGACACCGTGTCAACCATTAAAGCGGTACTCTTAGACGCTGAGGAGAAGCAAGCAAGTGACCATAGGCTGAACCATTGGCTAGGAAAGCTCAGAGACGTTCTTCATGATGCTGAGAATGTTCTGGATGAATTTAACTACCGAGTTCTGCTGAAGGAAGTGATGAAGAAATATGGGAGCACTAGCAAAAAGGTGCGTGATTTCTTTTCTAGCTCTAATCCACTTGCATCCCGTTTTAAACTGGCACATAAAATCAAGGATGTTAGGAAGAGGGTAGATGATATTGCAGCTGATAAGGATAAGTTCAATCTTGCTCAACGAGTTGAAGATAGGAAGACAACAATGCATAAGAGGGACATGACTCACTCCTTTGTTAATCCTTCTGATGTCATCAGTAGGGATGATGATAAAAGAAAGATCATACATCTTTTGATGCAACAAGATTCTGGCAGAAATGTCAGTGTAATTCCTATCATTGGAATTGGAGGTTTGGGGAAGACCACAATTGCCAAGCTGGTGTATAGGGATGAAGGGGTAGTTAGCCATTTTGAATTGAGAATGTGGGTGTGCATCTCTGAGGATTTTGATGTTACAAGGTTGATAAAAGAAATCCTCAAATCTGCAATTGGTTCAATTGATGAGAATTTGGGTGTGGATCAATTGCAAATTCGCTTAAGAGAATTTTTAAAAGAAAAGAAATTTCTACTTGTCTTGGA
The DNA here is from genome assembly GCA_907173295.1 of Fagus sylvatica. NCBI lineage: Eukaryota > Viridiplantae > Streptophyta > Magnoliopsida > Fagales > Fagaceae > Fagus > Fagus sylvatica. The sequence goes on along the minus strand of OU015761.1, from coordinate 60,404,562 downwards.
TGACGTTTGGAATGAAGATCGTAATAAATGGATTGAATTGGAAGCTTTGTTACTTGGTGCTGGTGGTTGCAATGGAAGTAAAATCATAGTGACAAACACGGAATGACTTGGTTGCTAATATTATGGGCACCACTCCCACATACAAGTTAGATGGCCTGTCCCAAGAGGAGTGTTTGTCTTTGTTTGTGAAATTTGCATTTAAGGAAGGAGAAGAAAAACAACATCCAAACCTCTTAGAAATTGGAAAAGAAATTGTTAGAAAATGTATAGGGGTTCCACTTGGCAGTGAGGACTTTAGCTAGTCTTCTATATTCAAAAGTTGACGAAAAAGAGTGGAAACACGTGAGAGATAATGAGATATGGAATTTGGAACAAAAGGAGGGTGGCATCTTACCTGCATTGCAGCTCAGTTACAATCAATTGCCATTTCAGTTGAAGCAATGCTTTGCCTATTGTTCTCTTTTTCCAAAGGATTATGATTTCATTAATCTCCATTTGATTCAACATTGGATGGCACATGGAATTCTTCAATCCCCTGTCAATGAAAATCAAGAATTAGAGGATGTTGGTGAATTTTATATCAAGAAGTTGTTGTCAAGATCTTTCTTTCAAGATTTTAATGAGATAGAAACCTCGATGATCTATACCTTTAAAATGCATGATCTCGTCCATGATCTTGCACTCTCAATTGCCAAAGGTGAGTGTTCGGTAGTGACCAAGCAATCCTCCGTTGCTGCAAATGTTTGTCATTTGACATTTTCGGACAATGGCCAAGAAGTTACAACACAATTAGAGAAGTTGAGTAAAGTTCGAACTGTTATTTTCCAAACAGAACAACCAGTGTCCTTAGTTGAAGCACGCATCTCAAGATTTAAGTACTTGCGTGTGGTTGATTTCACAAAATCATCTTTTAAGGAGTTTCCAAGTTCTATTGGTACTTTGAAACATTTGAGACTTCTCAACCTATCGAACGTATCTTATAATCAAGCTACTTCCTAATTCCATTTGCAAGTTGCACAGTTTGCAAACTTTACTACTTGATCGTTGTGACAATCTTGAACGGTTGCTCCAAAGGTATAAGGAACATGATCAACCTTAGGTGTTTGACAGTAACAACAAAGCATACATCCTTGTTGGAGAATGGAGAAGGTTGCTTGAACTCTCTTCGATTTTTACTTATTTTTGAATGTGATAAATCTAAAATGTTTGTTTGAAGGGATGGATGGGTCCCTCCCCTATCTTCGAACATTGATTGTTAAATATTGTTGGAATGTTTTGGTCAGCCCCTGTAAAATCCATTGTAAATCAAAACTTACCACTTATAACAAGTATGTATACCAATATATGTTGATACTTGTAGAATTAAAAGGATGAGTTTTTATAAGATAATTAGATGAATGAAAATTTTATTTACAAGTCACATAACATTCCAATACCTTATGCCTGTCAGAGATCCAGGAAGACTTCATCTTCTCTTGAGCTTTAATGTCTTCAGTTAACTCCATTAAGAACCAAGTCCATGAATCCTTAGTTTCTGCCTCCACTACAGCCATTGCAATTGGGAACAAGTTGCCATTACCATCTCTTCCCACGGCACACAATAGTTGCCCAACATAAACCCCCTTCAGATGACACTCATCAAGGCAAATTATGGGCCTTTTGCCACTATCCTCCTCTTCCTCAGCAACCCCCTCACCCCCTCATTCTAATCTTTTTTTTTTAAGAAGAAAATGGATAAATTATAGCAACCTCCCTTGAGATTTTAAAAAATGACACTTTATTTCTCTTATTTTAAAAAATGACACTCCGCTTTGTATTTTTTAAAAGGTGAGGTCATTTTTAAAAATAAAAGAAACGAAGTAGGACCATGAAATCCATTTACTCGCAAGACAAGAATCTGTAACTTTGGCAAAGATTCCAACCAAAAGGGGAATATATAATTCAATTTGTTATTTCCAAGATTCAGAACTTCAAGCATTGTACATTGAAACAATGATCGTGGATTCTTCCCTCGTATTTGGTTGTGATTCAAGTACAGTGTCCTCAAACTACATTCATTTATGAATGTTTAAAACAAGTTTCCTTCAAGGCAGTTGCTTCTCATAGCTATAATTGAAAGTGAGATACTAAAATTAAATAAACACTGTGGAATCTGACCATTCAACTGATTATTAGACACATCAAGGACTTGCAAAAACTTCACCTTACAAATCATGGGAGGGATACTTCCGGTCAACTTATTTTTTGAGGCAAAAAAATAAATTGTAGACAATGGGGGAATTGGAAATGACTCTTGCAACAGGTTGGAACTCAAGTCTAAAAGGTACATATTTTTCCAAGGAAGAACTATAGGTGGTTGCTCAAAACTGCTTAAAAGGTTAATATAAATATTCAAGTATTGCAATGTCTTTTTTCCAACATTCAAGAACCATTTGGGTATTTTACCTTCAATGTTATTGTTGGAAAGGTCTAATTCTTGCAATTCATTTTGGTCTTGTAGGAAATATGGAAATTCACGCAAATTGCAAGAAGACAACCACAAAGTAAGAAATTTGTGGAGGGTTGAATTGATATTTTCTTTTGAAATCAATAAATTGTTACTTGAAAGATCTAGACTTTTAAGCTTCTAATCTTGAAGAAAATGCTTAGCTCCATATTTCCCTTTACGTTGATCGAAGAAAGATACAGTTCTTGTAGCTTAGTGAAATTGGCAATTGACTTTGGAATTGGTCCAATCAGCTTGTTTCTGCTTAAAATCAAGGTCTCCAATTAAGATGAAGAGATATTTTGGAATATAATAGGGCCAGTAAGTTGATTTTGATCTAGATATAAATATAACAATGAATGCATTGTAAACAAAAATGATGGGATGGCCCCAGGCCCCCAGTGAGTGAGTTATCTGACAGGTCAATGCTAGACAAATGGTGAAGTCTACTTATTTCAGATGGGATGGGCCCTTTCAATTGATGTTTTAATTTGTATATTTTGGTTCTTTAAAGTTCTTCATGTGATATTGTCATATTGATGCTCATTTGAAAGTTTTGAAGATTATCTTTAATATTCTACCTAACCTAAAAAAGAAACAGAGTTTGTGTTATGTGACCATAATATTATAAAGAGAACAATCCTTTCATAATTTCTTACAATTTATTTTTTTTAAGGTAAATTCCTTCCTTTGTGTTACATTCTTGTCACCAAAGTTTAATTTTTCTTGTGTGTATATGTCATAGAGAAAACTAATAAAATTTTAATCTTGAAAGATTTTGCTAGCTATATAGGTTTGTATTTGTCTATCACATTTATCTTAAAATCACTCTTAAGTTAATAATATTATTACTATCTCCTAATGTGTTGAGTAGTTCTAAATTTTATAATGTATTATGAGAGTTTTTTTTTTAATGATTTGGAATTTGACTATTATAAAAGTTCCTGTATTCTTAAATTAAATTTGTGAGCCAAAAATGAGTCTAGAAAGAGAATGAATCTATTTTCTTAGAATATTTTAATGACACTAATTATTATAACTGCTTTCTAAAAACTTTGAGGTAAAATTCAAATGATACAGCTTGTTAATTAAATGGATTTGAAGATAATATCAATCCATTAATAGGCTATTTATTAACTTTTAAATATTTATTGATTTTAAATTAAAAAGTATTGTAAATGTTCTCACCAACTTGAGGTGCAATACAATATTTTCACTGCTAGAACTACCAACTTCGAAAATAAAATAATTTTGTGGAACTCTACGTCATACTGAGGTTGATAATTTGATATGGTCAAAAGTTTTCTTAATTTGTATTGAAAAGAAGACAAAAAAACTAAATGTTAATTAATTAATTTTTTATATATATATTTTTTCATGATGATCTATATTTCTAACCCTGCTTTCTTCAAACACGAACCCGATTCTTTGACAAGTTGTCTAATGTGTTGAGTAGTTCTAAATTTTATAATGCTATGTGAGCAATTCTAAAGAATCCCCTAAAAACCTGATACTTGTTGCAGGCTATGATTTTAAATTAAAAAGGTTCTCATGAAAATAAAATAATTTTGTGGAACATACCAAAAGTTTTCTTGACAAAAGTTAATTAATTAAGATGATCTATATTTCTAACCCTGTCTTTTCTTTGACAATGTCTACATATTCTAATCCCCTCTCTCGCTTCATACCAACCCTGTCCTTCAATGACATTGCTTCCCAAACATTGGAATTCCGTTTGATGTCCTAATAAGTGGGTTTTCGTTATTGAATTGTCAATCTCTACTTACCACATAGATCCATTTTAATGAATTTGGTATGTGTAAATGCATAATCTATATGTATCACAGATACACTTGACACCATAAAAATACTCAGTTATGTCCTTTTGTGACAGTTCGACAGAATAATAGTGAAACATATAATACACCATGCATTACTTTTGAAGATACCATGGAATATAACCATAAGGTGAGATAATTACATAACCAATTTATTTGGGAAATTATATTTCCATACCAATTTTTGTTATTTCCGCACTATTTATTTGGGAAATTATATTTCCACACCAAATGGTGCGGAAATAACAAAGGCTGGTGTGGAAATAACAGCGGCCTTTTATTTTCTTAGTTACCTTGTAAGACTTGGTAAAAAAAAAAAAAGTTACTTTGTAAGACCAAAAGGATTTCCTCTTCAGTCTTCAAGCTTTCCTTCGTCCAGTATTTAAAATCTCAACGTTTCAAATTTGTCATTATACTCCTTTATCATTTATCATTGTGTAATTTTGATCATTGTCGTAAAGTGGTCAGTGGTGGAGCCAAATGTTGGCTAGGTTCTTTTTTTTTAATTTACACATATTATTATTATTTTTTAAAATATAGTCCAACCCAAATTAAGCCATTAACCAACCCTTTAAGACATTTAACCTAATCCAAATATCCAACCCTTTAACATAGAATCAATCCAAAACAAAACAAAGCACATGGGTCTGAAAACCTATAAAACACTTTATCCTAATTTATTTTTTTTATTTTTTTATAACTAATCTAGCCCATCATATAACCGAGGGTCCAAAAAAAAAAATGTATTTATCTTAGCAAAACAAATCCCAAATTCGGAAATACCTATCAAGCCAACAACAGATCACAACTCCCAAATCTATGTGTGATAACTATGAAAGTTTGAAATAAATATATAATGTGAAATGTGAGTGAGAGTGTGAGACCCATGTCATTTAATTTATACGGTCAACATCTCTGTGTATTATAACTTTTCAATTCCATCGTTGTTACTAATAATAAAGAATTAAAAATAAAAAATAAAAAAGATATTGAGATCAGATGAGAATATTTGAAAAGTCTTGCATAGTGAAATGTGAATTCCAAAATGTGGAATCTGATATAGTGACTCAAAAATTATTGATATTTGATTTGATTTGTGTTTTTTTTTTAGTGGGTGGGTTGTGCTTGAATGTGCTGAGTTTGAGTGAGTGAGGTTATGTTTGTCAGTTTGTGATTGTGAGGGGCTGGGGCTTAGGAGTAGGTAGGGCATTGGTCCATGTTTGATGATTCTTTAATTAATATTGTTTGTTTGTTTTGTTATTTTATTTATGTTATATAAAAATTAGTTTTAATTTTAACTTTGATTTTTTTTTTATTTACTTACAAATTTATTATAGGGTTTATGTATAAAATATACATTGAGGGCTAACCGAGTAAGGTTCATTATGTTCCTCTCACTAGATATATCTTTTTTTTATTTTTTATTTTTTTTATTAAATAAAATTTTCTCGTTCTATCAAGATTTGCTTAATTCTTTCAGCCTATTTTAAAATAATTTTCTAGTTCATCCCCTATAAGTAGTAGATGGAAAAAACTGATGTGGTTGACAAACCTATTAAATGATGATAAGACACAGACATGGCTACCAGGTCAAAAAAATAAAAAAAACAATTGCAGGTATGAATTAACCTCTCATGCGATGCACATGAGATAAAATTTGGAGATCAAAGTCTAAAGTTCTGAAATCCCTAAGGTGTTGAACCCAAAACTAAAATGACACATTTAAAACACATATATGAAAGTATCACACCAAAGGCCAGAGGCCAGAGGCCCAAAACCATATATATGAAAAATAAAATAATAGTAACAAATTTTTTTAAAAGATGTAAACTTTTTAAAATTATATAAGATTTTACACTTTTAGAAAAATTTTGGAAGTGACGTGAACAACGCCACACAAAAATTATACAACTTTTGGTCATCAATTTTTAGGCAAAATGAGTCAATGCTATCTCTTTCTACAATTTTTAGTGCCTTTATCTTGGCAGACAAAATATTGACTATAAAGATCGTATCAACTAGTTATTTTGCAAAGTCCTCTTGACCAGCATTTTGGATGTCATATTTGGATGGACCAATGAATGGGTTGGAATTTGTCACCTTGAAGTGTGGGAGACGGAAAATTGAGTCATGATGAGCATTTATATATTGCTAAACTCAAACACCAATTTCCAAATTCTTGTTGGAAAATAGTTACAAAAAATTCTTGTTGAAAAATAATTACAAGAGAAGTAGAACATTCAAATGGAGATGGTCCATCATATATATTCTATGAGAGGACCTAGTCATGAATGTTGTTGTATTTGCTTATAGATTCTCGAAACAAAGGGATGACATTTTTTTGGTTGTTGAGGGACAAATATCCTATCAACAGACCCTTGTAGTACAAAGGAAGTTTCTTCTTACTTATCTATCCTCAATCTCGTCATTTAAAAAGAATATATAATGAGTGTAAAAAGATAATAATATTAGAAGTAATGTGAACAACACAACATAAAAATAAGACAACTTTTTCTATGTCATCAATCAAAGAAAAATATGACAAATGCTATTTCTATCAACAATTTTTTGTTGTTCAAGGACCAAGGCAAATATCACGTGAAAGAGTTCAATCGGGGTTGAAGCTGCATGGACTCGTGTTAGTAAGTTTCTATCGTCAATAGCATATATTTAGGCTTGAATAGGTTTATTTGTAGAACTTCTATACATAGTGGATTTGTTGCATTGAGGGTGAGGAGGACGCAAACCCCTGCAAAGTTTTTTTACCCTGGTGAGTGACTGACTTGGGTTTCTCTTCATGAATAATTATTATTTGTGTTTACTTTGAATTTGATTGCATAATTGATTAAGAAATTCAACTTGGTTAATTTGGGGAAAATCAACACAAGTTAGTGGTCTAAAATTTTCCAACAAAATTAGTAATATATTGAGTGGATGCAATTATAGGAAAAAAAAAAAAAAAAAAAAAAGATCGAAAAATCATACATACAAATTAATTAATTGCATAATGAATTACAATAAATAATATATATATATATATATATATAAATATAAAAAAAAAGAAGACGTTGCCATCATCTTTCTGCCACGTGGTATTTAAGGTAACGTCTTCTGCTTGACACGTAATATCTTAGGTGGCATATGTGTCATTAGTGACATGGCATTTATGTGGCTGAGTGAATGCTGCCACATATTTTCCATTTGTTAGTTTATGATAAAAAAAAAAAATGGCTGAAATAAAACTGCCACATATTTTCCCCCTAATAAAAATTACACATCATTAATAAATTAAATTACCCACTACCATCATTAATAACTTATATACCCACTATCCCATAGTAAAAACTTACACCATTAATAAATTAAATACCCACTACCATCATTAATAACTTATATACCCACTTTTCCATATGTTTTAATAAATTAAATAGTTTTATTAATTAATTCAGATATAAATAGATATATTCCAACCAAATATCTTAAACACAATATATGTTATTTCAAATATGCATTTAAATTCACTTTTGACGATTCAATGTACTTGAGGAGAGAATGTTGTTAACGACATGTTTTTTTATTATTTCCTTATAAAATAAATTTAAAATGGAAGTATATCAAGCACAATCTGACACGTGTTATATTGTAGTTGGTGGAGATAAAGTGAAGAACAAAAAGTGGGATAGAAGATATTCATTCAGGAAAGCCATATAAGATTCCCCTTTTGACGATTCAATGTACTTGAGGAGAGAATGTTGTTACCGGTTGGCAATGAAAAACCATGTGATAAGAATGTTTCCTTATATAAAATTTATAATTTTCTCAAGTGTTTAAATGATTTCCTAATATAGTATAAATTTTAAAAGCATTATCCTTTTTGGCAAAGGCTTTCCATGTATTTTGGTCAACGAAAAATAACAAAAGAGAAAAAAGACATTTATTATTTGGTTAAATACTGGTCCCTAATTTTGACCCAAGTTGCACATTTGGTTCTTAACATTTAAAATAAGCAAAAATGGTCTCTAGCATTTCAAAATCATGCACCATTGGTCCATCCATTAGTGTCCGTTAACTTTGTGTATACGTGGAAAACAAATTGGTGACGTGGCCAATTGTGTATACCCTAACTTTTTCATTTACAATCAGGATATAACATGGCATACCCGTTTAAAATCAAATAAAACTCACTCAACCCAAAAATTCAACCCAACTCGATTTCATTTAAAAAAAAAAAAAAACCAATTACCCTAATTTAACTAAACCCAATTAAGCCCTAATTTGGCCTTTACTCTCTCTCTCTCTCTCTCTCTCTCTCCCCATTAGTATTAAAACCACCATCAAAGAAAATCGCAAACTAGAACACCCCCCAATATGAAGATTCCTGGTTTATATTAGAACCACTTCACAAAATTATATAATTGTATACGAATTTTGTCTTTTGAGTACAAGAAATCCTCTACACTCCAAAAGGTGTACTCCCTTTTTTTTTCCCTGGGGGAAAGTTTTGAGGACTTAAAAAATGAAACATACAAGTTTAACAATAATCTACAACTGGGCCTTATGTTTTTATTATCTTCGAACGGTAATATGACATCACAACCTCACAAATATAGGTAACAATTAAAGACAACAAAACTTTAGTTTGAATATGGGACAGTGCCATTAAGCCATTGTCTTTCTTTGATGGTGGTTCTATTAGGTATGGGTGTGTGAGAGAGGAAGCGGGAGAAGAGAACTTAAATTAGGGTAATTGGATTTTGTTAAACAGAATTGGGTTGGGTTGATTTTATGAGTTGGGTGAGTTTTATTTGATTTTAAATGGGTATGCTACGACAAATCCTAACTGTGAATGAAAACAAAATATCACCTCAATTAAAAATAAGCCATGTCATCATTATGTTAGCCACGTATACACAAATTTAACGGAGACTAACGGAAGGACCAATGGTACATGATTTTGAAATGTTAGGGACCATTTCTTGCTCATTTTAAATGTTACGGACCAAATATGCAATTTGGGTAAACATTAGGGACCAAACATGCAACTTGGGTAAACGTTTGGCTTTACTCTCTTCTCCATGAACTTGGTCAACCGCCTCCATCTTCCCCAGTTCTTTGGTGTGACAATATTGGCGCCACTTATCTCTCCGCAAATCCTATTTTCCATGCTCGAACTAAGCACATTGAGATAGATTTTCACTTTGTTCGTGACATGGTGGCCTCCAAAACTCTCTTGGTTAGGTTTGTCTCCACAAATGACCAACTTGCGGATCTTTTGACCAAGCCACTATCTTCTCCTCGGTTTGTCTTATTTCGTTCCAAGCTATAAAATAGGAGATAAAGATCACCTACCTATAAAATAGGAGATTATCTTTGTTAAAGTTGTTGTGATAAACCACCACAGTGGTTATCTCTTTTTGTACTTATCTCTTATGTAAATTAGTATAAATAAACTATACACCTTGACCAATTGGCAAGGCAAAAATACAAACATATACAGTTTGCTCTATTAACCTTTACACTTATAAACAAGGTTTAGTAATAGGTTCTACAATATAAATAGGCAAAGCAAATTCTTTTCCAATAGGCTCTTCCATTGTGCTACAAGAAATGGCCATACAAGTTAGTGTTTCGCTTTGTCTCATAGTGATTCCAATTGCACTTTCTTTCTTGCTTTCAAGCCACCATTTTGCAATAGCTAGTAATGAAATTGGAAATTCCCTAATAGCAAAATCTTGCAACCAGACCGAATTTCCTGATGTTTGCATCTCAACTTTGGAGTCAGATCCTCGTAGCTCTAATGCAAATCTTACTGACCTTTCAAAGATTGGTTTTGAGTTGACCGTAACCAAATCTAACGAGACTCTGGCGGAGGCTTTCAAGTTGTTGAATAATGCATCTGACTATGACGAGTGGGCGAGGCGCAGTGCTTGTTATTATACATATAATTCGAGCGACTATCAAATTAAAGTGGGTCTCCAATATTTTGATGAAATGAAGTATGATGAGGCAAACCGAATTGTGGGTCTTTATAATGAAGGTTTAAATTATTGTCTTGTTAACGTGGTAGAGTTAACTGAAAGGATCACATTCCTAAAGAAGTTCACCACTGATTTAAAGGTGATTCTACATCTCCTTTACTAACTACAATTGTCATCCTTGCCGAGTTTGTATAAATAAATATTCATTCTAATAAATGTGTGAACTTTATCCATCTTTTAATCTTACCTTTTATTTCTTCATTCTATTGGTTTTCAATCTTTGTTATCATTCTTTATGTTCAAGTTTTATCCACATATTTATCTATCTGTAACTTTAGAGGCTCAAAGGAATCTAAAAAAACATCTTTCAAGGATTGAGGATTGTCTTTAGTTGCTAATTTTTTTTGGGTTTGACAACCTTTAGCGGTAGGTTTCATAGGAGATTGAGATAATTTGGTTTGATGCTTATTTGGTTGTCGAGAAAATTGACATATTTGATGATTTTAATGTTTTAGTCCTTGTTAGATTAAGTAGTATCATATAGAAAATTAACGTTAAGAGAAATGGACTGAAGGACATACAGAGTAACGTTTCAATATAATTAGGGCCGAAAAATAAAATTCATGCAAATTTTAATGACAAAAACAATATTTTAGCTAAAAAATAATGCATTAGCCATTTACCTAAATGTAGTATAAATGTACAATTTTTTAGGCTAAATTACAAAATGACTTCTTAAGGATTGGGTCAATTGCAAACAAATCTCCTATTCTCTTAGTTTTTTCTTAATAACCTTGAGCTATTGAAAATGCCAAAATTGATCCCTCCATATGATTTCCTTCAATTATGAAGATGTGAGGGTTTTCCACACTGCCTGGTACCAATGATAAAACCTAACTAGTTTAACAAACTTCTCATAAAAATAATTAATATTACAACTTCTGATGTTTAACTCTTCTACTACAAATGACTAGCCATTCATCATTTTTGTTTTATCTAATTCATAACTTGGCTTGATACGACTCGTAGGACAGCCGTATCTTCTTCTCAGTACGAATTGTAGGAAACTTGCACGACTGGTTGCTTAACATATTTTTTAAAGATTTAGCCATTTACATAATATTGTAAAAATGAATAGCATAACATGATGCAAAATAGAGGTATGAGTGAGTGGGGAATAATATAATTGACCTCAATATTGTGAGGGAGAGCCAATCCAGATCGGGGGAACATTACGACGTGTGCCCTTGTAAATTTATTGCATTATGGTGACAAAGAAGTAGAGGTTGAAGGTTCGTGCTCTTGTCCCACATTGGAAACATACAAAGCCTTGAAAGTGCTTATAAGGTGGCACAAATACTAATGCTTTAAAATTTAAATGATTATAGTGGGCCTATGGACAAGTGGGGATCATAACTCATGGAAGTTATTTTTGTATCAAATCCAAATTCAAGAGCTATACACATTTTGCATTCTGTAATTGGTAACTTTGTTGTATCCTTGAGGCGTACTAAGAATCTTGTGGTTTAATGATATTAATTATTAACCAATTCTTTCCATTAAAAGAATTTGGACCAGAATCCCCTCATGCCACTCGTTGTAACTTATAAGAGAAAAAAGAAGTCAAGCACATGCTAGACCCTTACAAAGTAACACAATATTTACATTTCGATATCAGTCATTTCAAAATGGCATCAAATTATCAAAGAAAGGACATTTTGATATCAGTTCGTAATCAATTTTATGGATGAGCTTGTATAAACGTTACAGCAAAACAGAGGGTTACATTGGGCTCCAGAGTTCAGACTTGTTTATTGCTATATAAAAACATATGACTAATTACCTAAAAACAAATAAAATACAATTTGCATCACAGAACTAAAGAAAGAAAAAGGAATGTACAAGAGTAAATCCACTTAAACAAAGGAGAAATAAGTGGATTGGAGAATATGGAACAGAGAAAATCTTCCTATCTATTCCACTGAATGACTAGTGCTCAAAACCACTCAACCATATATTTTGGGTAGAAACCTTCATCAGAAACAACAAAAGAAAGACTTTGGAGTTCTTTCTGAACTTTCTGCCTCTTATAAAACACTGAGCATGTAGTGAAGTGCACTTGACACCACTTTCCACGATCCAATCACCGCCTCCACAATGTCAACATATAGCATCAAGGTGTTGCATCTCTATCTCTAATTTTGAAGTTCTTCCAAACAAAGCAGTCGTAGCAGCAACTCCCTTTTACAAAAATTGATTGCATATATGGGCTGATGCCTGGACCAACTCACAACAAAGTATACAATGTGATTATCAAACTTCAGTTTTACTACGAAAAAGGTAGCACATAAACTTTAGGAATGGAATCTATATCATTTTGAATGGCAAGAGCTATCAGCTATGACATTGATGGCATCAAATCGAGGATCAGGTCTGAGATCTTCTCTTGATTATGCTTGAACATATTACCCATTATAGGATTGTAAGAGATAATTTATAGACAGATCATTTGTTCTAAAAGTGATGACAAGCGTAAATAAAATTCTATTTATCTGGCACTAGAAAGCAACAAAAGTGGAAAATAAATTATTCTTAATCATATTAATGAGCACTAAATCAGGAAAATATTAAGCATGTAAACTCATGGGAATTTAGGTTTGAGATAACATATCTTTTAAAAATAATTTAGAAAAGCACATCTAGTTTTGCAAAAATATCAAACATAAAAAAAAGTTGTCAGTTACCTCTATATTTTAAAAATGTCAATTGTTGTCCACCACCAACACTTGCAGGGTCCCGAAACCCACTTTGACTAAGAGGAGTAGGCTTCAATTTCCCATCTGGTCTTGAAATCTTAGACAAATCTTGTGTGGAATCAAAGCATGATTTTTCCATCACCAAATGCACTCTTTCTCGATTGAGGATTCTGGGGTTTTCTTGATACAAATGATCCAAAATAGGCCTCACATGAGATCTAGAACCAGATTCAGGCTAATCCTTGTCACAATCATCAGAGAGAAAGCTTTGTACCTTGTAACAATCATCAGGCAAAGAACTTTGTGTATTGATCAAATTGCTAGTTGAACCTGCAAAGAGTTATAGAATTGATAAGAAGTTTCTCATTTCCAAATGCTAATGTTGGTCTTCCCACAAAATAACATGGGAAAATTTCACTTCCACATGACCCGAGTTAGAGTATCTTCCTAAAGCTTAAAACTGAACACACAACCCCTAATCTCACTTAAATTTCGGAAAGACCCTTAATATTCCCATTTCCATCGAATTAAGTGCAAGCTAATGAGCATGAGAAGGAACTGAGGAGGAGGATTACTCAATCCTAAATTTTAGGGGGGGCACATGAAGCTTAGGAAGGATATAATCGACACAAATAATACTGAAGTAATTTACCTTTCAAAGGTAATGAATCCACTTATGCTGCATTGTTCCCACTAGGAGCACCTGAAAGTCTAAAACCAAATAGTAACAAATCAAAAATTTAACATAAATAAATAACTAATAAGAAGCCAGTGCATTTACTTAAATGAATACATATATAAGATTCAATAAATTAATAGTTCTAGCTAACCTTTCTCATCACACACTAACCATCTATACACAATATCTATAGAAAGAGGTGATAATATGGGTGTTAACAAGTACAAGTAAGAGCAATCATTTTGACAGTGAGCAGGGACGCCAATGACAGTCTGGTCAGAATTAGAGCCACTGATTCTAGCATGCTTGTCCATGAGTTCTTTCTCTTCTCGACAGTCCACCTCAAAGAATGGGAGAAAATCATCCAAACTCGCCCTTAAAAAAAAATAAAATAATATATATATATATAAAATAAAAATAGAAAAAAACATAGACAAAAAAGAAGAAGAGAAAAATAAGAAAGAAAGATATAAGTTGGTCAACAATATTACAAAACATGAACCACAAGATGAGAATACTGACAAACATGGTAGAAACCTGAACTTGTTTGATTAACAATTCTGTTCATATAAAGGACAAATATATTCAATAATGCAATGGGCATTAATTATGACCAGTATTATTCAAAAAATTGAGGTATTGCATGCCATCAAGAAACTATAAGTGCAAGTGTGAAACTTGATGATGCATAAAAAAATGAGGTAGTAATTGTAAATAAAGCATTTTCAGATGCCCCATTTGTCAAGTCTGCAATGAAGGGTTTCTTGCAAATGGTCATGCCACTAATGCAAGATTCTGAGCTATTGACAACTACAGATTCTGAGTTGCCAAGCCCAGATAAAATAAAATCCCTTACCTGTTTTCCACCACTGCAATTCTGATTTTGCAGACCCATTGAGTCAGTTGTGACATTAGTGCCCTTAAGATTCTCAAACGATTTATCATGTACCCACACCAAAGATGGTTCATCTTTATGGCCACTTTCATACATGGAACAATCTGCACCAGATACTGCACATTCAACCATACCCGTTTGCAAACAGCTTGAAGTAACAGAATATATTTGCTGTAATCTTTCAATAACCATGATAGTTACACCAAAACCAGACTCTTTAACATTGTAAATTTCACGATAGCCCTTAGAAGCTGCAGAATCTATAGTATTGGGTTTACAAATCCATGGTCTTGTATGCAATTAAGACGGACTTATTACTGTGAAAGTGTTCTAAGAACATCATATGGAAGTGGTTTGCTAGGATCAAAAGGCATTGCCATATCACGCATTCCAGTCCTTTCTTACTCCTAGAACACCACGGAGAAATTCACCAAATGAATGACCAAACAATATAAAATGTCAACAGATGTATAAAAAATAACAAAAGGATGCGACTAAAACAAACCTCCCAAATTGGTACAAGTGACTAAACCATTTTCACTTCTGAACGGGTTTGTGAGAGGGATGAATAAATTTTAAACTACTGATTAAGAATATATACAAAAGCCAAATGAGGAAATTTTCTAACATTGAGCTATGAAGAAAGTACGCAATAATATATGCAATATAACTGCAAAGTCAAACAAACCATCTATGGAAGCATCCCCCTCAAGTTCATAGACACTTTGACATTTAACGCAACAAACATCTTGGTGTGAGGAAGCCTTGAATTCACTAGGAAATTGCCATATCCAATCAACTGGAATTGTCGTAGATATCCAAATTGGTGAACTTAAAGACGCAACAAAATTTGGGTCTGCCTAATGTAAAAAATCACACATCATTAATAATTATCACATAATTATGAGTATCTGGATCAGAAAAAACAGGAAAAAATAACCTAGAAATTCCTAGGCAAGCAAGTCAACTTATCCATATTTTGGTTTTGCATACCAATACGATTAGATTTCCTTGGTGAGAAAGTGTCTGGTACTAGATTACGAAACTTCATCTTTGATAAATGCATATGGCCCATCCCATACAAGTTATAGACAATCTGACAAAAAGAAAATCTTAGATGTTATAAAATGAAAAGGGAAACACAAATAAAGGAAATGAATTGAAGTGTTCAAAAATTCCAAAAGAAATAAAGTCCCCTACCTATTTTCCACCATTGCAATTTTGATTTTGCTGACCCATTGAATCAGTTTTGACATTAGTGCCCATAATATTCTCAAAAGATTTATCATGTACCCACACCAAAGATGGTTCATCTTTATGGCCACTATCATACATGGAACAATCTGCACCAGATACTCCACATTCAACCATACCCGTTTGCAAATAGCTTGAAGCAACAGAACCTATGGGAATGGCAGACGGAGGAAGGTTATGAATTGTTAAATAAAAACTAGGTGTATCTTACTGCACTCAAGATATAATTCATACAATTTATAATCTATAATCTATAATATAAATTAAAACCAGAAGCAGAGAGAAAATTTTGTCCCTCCTCCAAACACTGCCACGTAAGAATCTCTACTCACACGTTCACTCTCTCTCTCTCTCTCATAGGCTTAGCCTCTTCATCTTCCACCCCTCCATCTCCTTTGCCTCTTCCCTACTATTTTCTTTCTCTTCCTAACTCCTAACCTTCCTTTTTTTTTTTTTTTTTTCATACCCATTAAATCACCAATTTACTCAATTGATTGCACCTCACTGATTGCCCAATTGATTGCTCACCGTTACTTTGCCTCACACATCTACCCAATCCCCTATTTAAACCTATAGTACCCGCTCCCCTAACAATTGCTGATGTTGTTCTTGAGTTTTGTTTTTTCTCCCGGTGGTTGGATGGTGGTTTATGTCTAAAAGGTACACTTTCTATCCCCTTTGCTTTTTTTTCTTTTTTTCTTTTTTTTTTTTGGATTTGTAGTTTTTGAGCCTTGGCTTATGGGTTTGATTTTTGTGTTTTGTGAAATGGTAAAATTGAATTTGTGTGTTTTGTGGAATAGGTTACGGTATTTCCGAATCTGCTCAGATTAAACCTTACTTTTTATTTATTTATTTAGCAATAAACTGTTCACATGCTAGATCCAAGGCTCTCTTCTAGGAATTCTGTTGTTTGCTAAATATCAAAAAAAATTCAGACTGGAGAGAATTAGGTGATCACTGTGGTTGCACTATCTAAGATGTGTCATCTAATAGAGCTATATCACCAATTTGATTCACATAAGAATGAATGATGAAGGGTGAGGTTTTTAGTTCAAAATCTATTGTGGCTCATGATGATAAAGGGGAAATAATCAAAGGTTGGGCTACAGACCACCGCTTAGGCAAGGCAGGAAACGTTGAGGCTGATGTAATTTAATGGCTACTTAAATTAGCTATGGCAAAAGAGTTCAACATCATAGTGGAAGGAGATGCAAATGCCTGCTTCAATGATCTTTATTACTAATTCCCCTGTTTCATGGATTGTCTCAAATGTTTCTATCACTTCTAAATGTACTAAATTTTTTAATGCTTTGACAAAGTGGATTCATATTGCAAAACATTCTTTTGATTGCACACCATGTGTTTGACAAAATGTGTCAATCACTTTTGCATTGGTTTAAATCAAGCTTCATTGTTTATGCCTCTTGGTTTTGGTTTCGGTTTCCATTTGGTCATCTCATTTTTTTCTCATGTGCATTTAAGCATACTAGGCCATCAACATCACTGGCAATTTAGTACATTAGAACTTTTCATCTTCAAAACCCAAATTACAACATTAGAATATTTAGTAATCTTCCTAAATATGAATGTCTTATGAGTTATGTTTTTTGCATTAATATATGGATATAGCTATTTTTTTTTTCAGCTTTTGTAAATGATAGAAAACCTATAGAAAATACTCATAAAAAATTTGTGCATCCACCACAAACCCAGGAAAAATAAATCTTTAAGAACAATCATACATTTGTCATTTGTACCAATTCTTTTATCTTTTAAGAGACTATGTCCACCATAATATAATTATATATATATATTTTTAGAGTAGATGATGTTGATGGAGGGTTAGGAAGAAGGATAAACACATAAGAGTATTTTATTTGTTCAAGGATACAAGCTAACAACCACTACCATTTTGCCTTTTTTATAGTTTATTTTTTGGTAAAAAAAAATGTTCATCTCATAAAACTATTTGAAAATAAAATTTGATCATCATAATGCAAAACTTTCATATAATTACTAAACTTTATCATAAACAGATACAAAGTTGATGTTATGATATCAAAGTCTCTTTTTTTTTTTTTTTTTTTTTTTTGAATCAAATGATATCAAAGTCTCAAAATTAGGAAATAATGTCAAAAGTCAGTTTTCCCCTTTTTTTTTGTCACATAGTTTTGAAACTATACATATATAACAATCAATTACTAAATTAAATGGAAAAAAAAAAAAAAAAAACTCCTAATCTGATGCACGTTATTTAAAGGTACAATAATTAGAGAGCCTTAAATTACTAATTAGAATTAAATAAAAGCAACTCTTAAAATTGTGGGCTGCCACCTAATACCAAATAAATAAATGTATTTATGTTCAATTTTCATAACCATTTTTTTTTAGTAGAGTATTTATGCATTAATTGGTTACTGACTCAATAGAGTTCAAAACGATCTCCTGAAGTTCTTTAATTGTATATTTACTTTATTGTGGTCTTAAATTACATCTTACAAAAATAAAGAACTACTAATTACTTTGTTAAAAAAAAAAAAAATAGCCCCAATAAAAAAATAAAGAAATATAAGATGTATATATAATCACGTAGGTTCAATATTAAAAAGTCAAATTAAATAAAAAAAACAAACCTAAACCAAATGGAATTGAGTCTCTAAAATGAGGATATCTAGGTAATGAAGTCGGTTAGGTGCAGGTCAACTTGGTGTTAACAAAAAAAGATAAAGAAGAAGAAGAAGTTGGAAGTTTGGGTTTTTTTTTTGTAATAACATTCAATGTACCTACTAGGTGAGTTGAAATCACCTCTACATGTTTGACTAAATGCTTGAGTTAACAAAAAAAGATAAAGAAGAAGAAGAAGTTGGAAGTTTGGGTTGTGTTTTTTTTGTAATAACATTCAATGTACCTACTAGGTGAGTTGAAATCACCTCTACATGTTTGACTAAATGCTTGAGTTAAGACTTGGCTTAGATTTAATTTCTAGCTATGTATATTGGAAAGTTGGGTTAATGCTAAATTTGGTTGTTTTTTTTTTTTTGTTTAACCACTGTCAAATAAATTTAGAGTAACAACAGCATAACCTCAAAATGGTTTTCTAGGTAGATTTTGTGAAATGACAACCTTAGAATAGGTGACTGCTGCTTTTAGTTGCCATTCTACATAAGACAATTACTCAATTGATCTACCCATACTTAATTGAGAGACTCTCCTTGATAGGTAATTAAATATTACCAAATGATTTAATATTTTATGCTAATTAATTTTGTTATATGATGTAGAGAAATCTGCAAGTACTAGGTTGAGTACCAAACTTTAACCAAGAAGCTCTCATTCCAAAGGTTCGACATTAAACATATAAATATTTGTACATTTTGGAAAAATCTTGATGGATTTTAGGATGGTTGAATTCTGATGAACTATATTTATTTATGTAGATTAAATAAGTTAAAAAATTTCCAAAATATTTAATGTTTCATGCTAATTAATTTTCTTATATAATGTAGAGAAATCTGCAAGTATTAGGAAGAGTACCAAGCTCTAACTAAGAAGCTCCCATTCCAAAGGCTCAACATTAAACATATAAATATTATATATTTTGGGAAAATCTTGATGGATTTTAGGAACGTTGAATTGTGATGAAATTTATTTATCTATGTAGATTAAATAAGTTGTGAGAAGAACTAATGGAATATTTCATGATTTGTACAAAAATTATTTTGTAAATTAAACTTTTTTGACATTTAGAAGAATAGTTTGTTTTTGGTACGTGATTTATAATAAATCTTACTACTATAAAATCAGTTGAATGGAAATTTTGTTTTGCCTATTGAGACAAAAGACCTCATCATGTGTTATAAAGAAAGTTGAATGACTATAGTTGGAAGGAAGATGATAGTACTATACAATAGAAAAGCTTGCCATCCATGCTACTACCATAACCCAAGAATTTATTTGGATGGAGGATACTCCAGACTTTCTAACACCCACTGTGGCTACAAATTTAACCCATTTATTTGATTAATGAATTATAATTCTCTCAAAAAGTTGTTTGCCTGATGAAAGCTTACATAAATTAAATGTAATTTTAAATAATATATATGTAATGTTTAAACTACAAATTCCATATTACAATTTTTCAATTATACTCCATAAAAAATCATATCAATTTTTTTTTTTTTTGGCACAACGCGCGGGTTTGCGACTAGTATAAATTCAAACTCAAAGCTGAGAGAAAGTTTTTTGGCTCCTCCAAAACCTACCACGTCAGATTTCCTGTTCCCAGAAAATTCCCCTCCACTCATTTACCCCTATTTACTTTTGGTTTAAATGCTTACTAATGACACTCTCCCCATTCAAACGTTAGTCTTCCTTTTCTTTTTCTTTTCACCATAAACTTGACCCGATGGTTAGGATTCCCCCACATTCTCCAGATTTGGTTTTGTCCAAACGGAAGCACAAGGCATGTTGTGCTGTAACAATCCTTGCTGACTCTCCAAATTCCAACTCTGTTTTTTTTTTTTTTAGCTGTTACATTTATGCCATTTATAACGTAAGAAACTTATGCTCTTCTACATCCATTCCCTTCCTCACCACCACTCATTTCCCCAACTAATTTTATTTTATTTATATAGATTTCCATTTGCTCTCTCTAAACCTCCGCAGAAGTGGGCACACTACAAGTAGAATTGAAAAGTCTCTTTTGAGGTGAGTTTCTTTTCTTTTCTTTTCTTTTCCGTCTTCTTCGGTTTTCTTGGTGCAATTTTGATGGATTGTGTTTGATTTTCTTTTGGTGGGTTGCAAATACAGTGTTTGTTTTATTTCGTTTTTCTTTTTTCAATTTTCAATTGCTATGTTATTTATTCTTATTCAAATTTTACTTTTTTTTCTTTTTCTTTTTCTTTTTTCATAATTGCGTTTTACCTATTCAAATTGTTTATGTTGGACTGTCTAAAGATTTGGTATGTATTTTTTTTTGTTTTTAGTTCATGTGCCTCCCATGTGTTTGTTAAAAATCCTTCTAATAAAAAACATTTGCACATAGATTTTAACAGAACCACTCCCAGCTTAAGGCCAGAATGTTCCATCCCCTCAAAAGTCTTTCTCTTATTTATGGAATGACCAGTGAACAGACACTATCTCTTTCTTCATATCCATTTGATTTAATATTTTTTGTGGTGTATTGTCTATTAAGTATCAGATATCGTTGGTTGATCTTATGCAAAATTGGCCTACCAAGGCATTTGGCCTAAGACATGTTTCAGGGGTCATTAAAAAAATTACTATTGCTTGGACCTCATATTGGATTTGTTAGTTTTGCGGCTTTTTTCTCTTAATATTGCTACCATTTTTGGAATACAGAACACCTTCCCGTAAACTAGAAATGGTTCTATCTGTTTAATCATGGTAGCCTTGACAAATTAAATTGGACCCTTATAAAGTTCTTGGAATACACTTGTAGGCCACTAGAAAAAAGACATTTACAGTATTCACATAATTTGGCCTAGGAAGTAGCGATTCTGATGTTTCATGCACAAATCCAAATTTTCTCATTGGTAAATTTTCACCTTGGACATGGAAGCTACAACATTCCAATTTTGTAATGAATATCCATGGTACAAAGAGCTTTTCCTTTGATAGATCAGATGCAAAACAGATCATTCAAACCATATATTTTTCAAGTATTTGCTGTGTCATTAATCTATGACAGGTTTGTTTTAAGGTTCATACTAGACCATATACTCTATAGATTTTTTTTCCCACTCCAGATTGCAGAAGATTGGCCAGCTATTTTAAACTTTAAAACCACAGTCAGCCGCCTACCACTTACAAGTAACAACCACATAAATTCATTGTTTTCTTTCATAATGTATTGGAAGATGACTATTCCTTATCTTAATTCTAATACAAACTATCACTCTTCACTAGGTTCCAGTCAAGTCCAAAGGATTGTCAATTCAAAGGAAGAAATGCAATTTATGATTACATCAAGATAATCATTGGGAGGAGATGTGCGATAGCTTACAAATTAGAAAGTGGTGGGTTGTTTAGACAACTATACCATGTACAAAGCATATTTAGTTACAGGCTAAGATAATCGCAAGAGATTCACTTAACCAAAAAAAGAATGGAGGATAAAGGAAAATTGTGTGATCTTGCAGCACCAACAACAACATGTTTAGTTGATTGATAAGCTACAGAATGTGCAAGGATGACAAAAGAGACTATGGCAGTAATCAAGTAATTCATAAACCAGAGAATTGGCCTTTTAATGGCTAAAGCTGACCATGACAACAACAACAATTGAAGATTGCAAGAAGCACACAAAGTAATCCAATGAATCAAAATTTTCCGCCTTCTTATTCATGTTTTCCCTTTTCTTTCTTTTTTTTTCATAATTGTGTTTTACTTATTCAAATTGTTTATGTCTGAAGGCTTGATATGCTTTTTGTATATATGGTCATTTGCCTCCCATATGTTTGTATTATTTTCTGAATAGGTTTGTTATTATTATTATTTTTTTTCCAGTTGTTTACTACATAAATTATAGCTAATTATCTTTTAATCCCATCTAAATCTATGCTAATTATATTTCTGACTACTTTCTCAATATACGTTGGAAGATGAAAGAAAATATTTTGATCGATAGGTATTGTGTTTCTCTTTTATTTGTATATGGCACTATTACTTAGCTTAATATGGTTTTCCATTTATTTTTTGAAAGATTACTATCCATATAACACTACCACTACCGTAAGTTAAGACATATTAAAGTCTTTTTGGGAGGTGGGAATGTGTTTATTAATCTACTAATAGTTTCATTATCTAATAAATTGCTTGGTAAGGATGCCAATGATCCTCCTAAAACCTTGGCGACCATGCAATTAATTGGTTCCATATTCCAACATAAGCATACAAGCCCTTAAGATTAAAACAGGTATGGCTCCTATCTGCTTACCTTTTGAATAACAATTTTATTAATCTGCCTTTAATTGCAATTGGCTTCTTTGGATGATAATACAAATGAATGGTTATTCATGACTTTTCTCTTTTCCTTCTTACTATGATGTTTTCTAACGACTGTCATCATTGTACACATTTTGATTACATAAAATTTACCTATTGATATTGAATTGGATTTGCAATTACCTTTTCGGTTCAAGCTTGGTGCTTCACAAAGAAGTTTGCTCTTCTCAACAATGTTCATCCTTCTATGCACAGTCATTATAGAATCATATTACATGCTCTTTTAAGGTTATTTACTAGCATAATTACAATATCTCTTGGATAGTACTCTATTTTATATTTTTTTTATTATATGATTGTTCAATTTTAAAATTTAAATAATATGTTGCAAATTGACTACAATTAGTATATTATTAACTTCATTTACAGTTTCTAAGCATATTATGTATTTTTGCAAAATTTTCTTATTAAAATATATTAACATGATGATTGAAACAATCTTCGACTTTCAACAACATTTCCAACTACAAATAATAATAAATAAATAAAACGTTTCCAATCAAAGAAGAAAAAGAACACATGATTTCTTTTAGATTTTATTTTTAATAGTTTAATAGTTTCCCATGCAACGCACGGGTTTGCGACTAGTAACTATAAATCCGGAATAAGTGCATGTACCTGTTTATTCACATTCATCTTCACTTATGTAGGTTCACTCGAAAAGTTCTTACAAACCATCCTAGCCATCTTGAGATGACAACATGTCCAGTAACAAGTCCAATTACCAATCCACAAGCATATCCAATTACTACCGTTTTCCAATTAAATCCTTCTCCAAATGAGGATTCATGGCTTGGGGTAGAAGTTGGTGCCTCATTATTTACACATTTCTTTAACAACGGAGAACCACACGATTCCAAGTTTCCCTCAAAAGAGGAATTTGGAAATGTCGAAAATTGTCCACCTTGTGGAATGGGACCAATAACGTGGTTTTGAGAGAGGTTTAAATATTCAAGAAATGTGAGACTTGTTAGTTGTTGAGGGATTTCACCTAAGAGCAGGTTTTAAGACAATTCCAATGATTCAAGCTCAATTAGGTTCCCGAATGATGATGGAATATGGCTCATGAAGCTATTGCTGGATAAATTGAATACAATTAGTCCTTTTAGGTTCCCCAAACTATCCGGAATTTCTCCATAAAACTTATTGTTTGAGAGATCAATAGCTTTGAAGATGGTCAAGATCTTTACAAATTCCATTTCTATCCCCTTATTCACTATTCTCAGTGATTAATAATTGGAGGCACTTCTCATATATTCCGATTGTGACTTTTCTTTGTTTGGAACCATTATCATTGCATTCCAGGTTTTGAAGTATTCTGATGGTAACTTGCGAAAGAAATTATTGCGAGAGATGTCGATGACATGCAACTTGGATAAGCCAAACTTGGTATGAGGATCCCATATAGGACCATGGAATGCATTCGCTCGCAAGACAAGAATCTGTAACTCAGGCAAAGACTCCAACCAGAAAGGAAATGTATCATTCAATTTGTTATTTCGAAGATTTAGAACTTCTAACATTTTATTTTGAACTAATGAGTGTGGAATCTTCCCTTGTATTTGGTTGTGATTCAAGTCCAGTGTCGTCAAACTACACCCATTTATGAATGTTTTAGGCAAGCTTCCTTGAAAATGATTGTTTCTCATAGCTAATACCGAAAGAGAATGGATAAAGTTACCTAAACATTGTGGAATGTGACCTGTCAACTCGTTGTTAGACAAATCAAGGACTTGAAGTTGACTCACCTTACAAATCATTGGAGGGATACTTCCGGTCAGCTTATTTTTTTAGGCAAAAAAATATTGTATAGACAATGGGGGAATTGGAAATGACTCTTGCAACATGTTGGAACTCAAGTCTATAAGGTTCATATTTTTCCAAGGAAGAACTATCGGTAGTTGCTCAAAACTGCTTAAATTGTTAAGAGAAAGATATAGGTATTGCAATGTCTCTTTTCCAACATTCAAGAACCATTTGGGTATTTTACCTTCAATGTTGTTGTTGGAAAGGTCTAAACTTTGCAATTCATTTTGTGCTTTCAAGAGAACCGGGAATTCACGCAAATTGCAAGAAGACAGATCTAGATCTTGAAATTTTGGGAGGGTGGAATTGATCTTTCCTTTTGAAATCAACAAATTGTTATTTGAAAGATAGAGATATTTAATCTTTTTGAGCTCAAAGAAAATGTTTAACTCCATCATGCCTTTTACGTTGATTGAAGAAAGACCTGAAATTAGTGATTGACCTTGGAATTGGTTCATATAATTTGTTTCTGCTCAAAGACAAGCCCAGCAATTGAGATGAAGAGATATTTTTGAATTTGAGAGGGCCAATCAAGTGATTTTGAGAGAGATATAGTATAAACAATGAAGTCATTGTAAACAAAATTGACAGGATGGGCCCCGTGAGTGAGTTATAGCCCAAGTTAAGGAAGGAAAAATGGGGTAATCTACTTATTTCAAATGGGATTGGGCCTACCAACTGGTTTTCTGAGATATCTATTCTTTTGAGTTTAGTGAGGTTTGTTAGTGAAATTGGGAAGCTACCATCAAAATTGTTATTCTCAAGATTTAAATATTCTAGTTGTGTAAGGTTTCCTAGGGCAGATAGTATTTCCCCATGAAAAAAGGTTATTGCTAAGATCCAGAGAAGTGAGCTTTGCAAGTTCTCCCCATGTGGATGGAAGTTGACCATGGAAATTGTTTGATGAGAGGGAAAGAGAAGTAAGTTGGGATAGATTTCCCAGGGAAGACGGTATTTCTCCATGGAAAAGGTTATTCCTAAGATCTAGAGAATTAAGCTTTGAAAGGTTCCCCCATGTGGATGGAAGTTGACCATGGAAATTGTTTGATGAAAGGGAAAGTGAGGTAAGCTGAGATATATTCTAGAAAAAATGAGGAATTACCCCTAACAAATTTGTTGAACTGAGATCCAAACCATTCAAGGACCTGAGGTAGCCGATTGAATTGGGCAATTCCCCAGAAAAGTTTGACCTAGAAAGATCCAACCAAATCAAGGACTCAAGGTTTCCGATTGAGTTTGGTATTTTCCCAAAAAAGTTTGTCCAAGAAAGATCCAAATATTCTAAGGATTTTAGGTTGCCAATTGAATTGGGTAATTCCCCAGAAAAATTTGTTGAGGAATGATGCAAATGCTTTAGGGAACTACGTGATTGAAATTTGGGAAGAAAACCAGCAAGATCTTCATTACCTGACAAATCAATGGCTTGTATCCTGGGCAATAGGAAAATATTTCAGGGAAATTTTCCATGCAAACCGCACCAAGACAGAGAAAGAGCTGTTAAGGAAGACAAATTTGTGAGGGATTAAGGTAGTGAAGATGAAATGTTCACTACACCTAGATGAAGTTCTCTCAAATATGTCATGTTCTAGACAAGTGCTTCAAGATCAATTCTTCTGAGATCCAAACACATTATATTATTAGAAAAATCAGGGATAATATAATTGAAAGAGAGATCAAGTGAAACCAAATTGGATAGCCATGAAATTTCCGACAGGATTCGGCACGATAAGATGGAAAAAGAGAGGTTGAGATGAGTCAAACTTACAAGGTGGCCAAATTGAGATGGGATTGTGGAGGAAGAGAAGTTGTTGAAGAGGCTGAAGAGGCTGCTGTTAGAGTTTAGACGCCCATTAAGCCAGCTGTTGGTTAGGTTTAAGCCAACCACGTGACCATTCTCTAGATCGCATGTGACCCCATCCTAGGAACAACAATCACTATCTGCCTTCCAAGACTTCATCTTTGGATAAGAACCATTATAGAAATCGTATATCCAGTAATCAGAATTCAATCTCTTTGGAACAAACTCTTGCCTTAGTTGCAGCAAAGTATGGCTCTGGTCAGGTAGGCAGTGATGTTGAGAGGAAGTATTTGAAGTAGTTTGAGAATGTGAAATGAAGAAAAAACAAGAGGCAAGGAATAACGAAAGAAATGGATTCATTTTTCCCATGCGAAACATCTAAACAGCAGAGGAAGTTGATGGAAAATTGAGTGGCAAGTGGTATGAGCTGATAAAGAAGTTATGATATGAGAGGATATTTATACACAGGCAGGACTCAGGAGCACAGATATTGGGAATCAAGTTGAAAGGCCTAACGTAATTGGATATTTTATCTTACTTTTATTTTATTTTTACAGGTCTGAATCAAATTGGATATTTTTATTTTATTTTATTTTATTACATGGGTATCGGAAGAATGAATCAAATTGGATTTCAATTCAAGGGGCTGTCAATACATTGATTTGAAAGGAGTTGCGTAATTGAATCTTAAGAGCTATCAGTATTGACTTGAATTTCGTTCAAAACACGGTTGTGAAGGTGTTTAATATACTAGAGTCCATTAAAAGGTTTTGGGACCTTCAATTATAGATGCTGTCTAGTCTAGTACTAATTTTTCCAAGTTTCCAACTGAGTTGTGAATTTCTTGAATTGAAATGATTGATATTATGGCATTCGAAGTTAAAGTTTTTATCTTACATATCTATTCTTTTTTACTTGATGAATTGAAGCTCCCAACCTACCGGTTTAAGAGAATTCATATCCAGTTTAATTTGTATATTTTGGTTCTTTAAAGTTCTTCATGTGATATTGTCATATTGATGCTCTTTTGAACGTTTTGAAGATTATCTTTAATATTCTACCTCACCTAAAAAAGAAACAGATTTTGTATTATGTGACCATAATATTATAAAGAGAACAATCCTTTTATAATTTCTTACAATTTATTTTTTGTAGGTAAATTCCTTCCTTTGTGTTACATTCTTGTGACCAAAGTTTAATTTTTCTTGTGCGTATATGTCATAGAGAAAACTAATAAAATTTTAATCTTGAAAGATTCAGCTAGCTATATAGGTTTCTCTTTGTCTATCACATTTATCTTAAAACCACTCTTAAGTTAATAATATTATTACTATCTCCTAATGTGTTGAGTAGTTCTAAATTTTATAATGCCCTGTATGTGAGCCAAAAATGAGTCTATGAAGAATGACACTAATTGCTTTCTAAAAACTTCAAATGATACAGCTTGTTGCAAGCTATGATTTTAAATTAAAATAATTATTATTTTAACCAAAAAGGTTCTTACAATGAAAATAAAATAATTTTGAAAAACTCTACGTCATACTGACAAATGTTTTCTGGACAAAAGTAAATTAATTAAGAGGATGTATATTTCTAACCCTGCTTTCTTTTCTTTAACTAGTTATTTTGCAAAGTCCTCTTGACCAGCATTTTGGATGTCATATTTGGATGGACCAATGAATGGGTTGGAATTTGTCACCTTGAAGTGTGGGAGACGGAAAATTGAGTCATGGGACAGTGCCATTAAGCCATTGTCTTCGAACGGTAATATGACATCACAACCTCACAAATATAGGTAACAATTAAAGACAACAAAACTTTAGTTTGAATATGGGACAGTGCCATTAAGCCATTGTCTTTCTTTGATGGTGGTTCTATTAGGTATGGGTGTTTGAGAGAGGAAGAGGGAGAAGAGAACTTAAATTAGGGTAATTGGATTTTGTTAAACAGAATTGGGTTGGGTTGATTTTATGAGTTGGGTGAGTTTTATTTGATTTTAAATGGGTATGCCATGACAAATCCTAATTGTGAATGAAAACAAAATATCACCTCAATTAAAAATAAGCGATGTCATCATTATGTTAGCCACGTATACACAAATTTAACGGAGACTAACAGAAGGACCAATGGTACATGATTTTGAAATGTTAGGGACCATTTTTGCTCATTTTAAACGTTACGGACCAAATGTGCAATTTGGGTAAACGTTAGGGACCAAACATGCAACTTGGGTAAACGTTTGGCTTCACTCTCTTCTCCATGAACTTGGTCAACCGCCTCCATCTTCCCCAGTTCTTTGGTGTGACAATATTGGCGCCACTTATCTCTCCGCAAATCCTGTTTTCCATGCTCGAACTTAGCACATTGAGATAGATTTTCACTTTGTTCGTGACATGGTGGCCTCCAAAACTCTCTTGGTTAGGTTTGTCTCCACAAATGCCCAACTTGCGGATCTTTTGACCAAGCCACTATCTTCTACTTGGTTTGTCTTATTTCGTTCCAAGCTATAAAATAGGAGATAAAGATCACCTACCTATAAAATAGGAGATTATCTTTGTTAAAGTTGTTCTGATAAACCACCACAGTGGTTATCTCTTTTTGTACTTATCTCTTATGTAAATTAGTGTAACTAAACTATACACCTTGACCAATTAGCAAGGCAAAAATACAAACATATACAGTTTGCTCTATTAACCTTTACACTTATAAACAAGGTTTAGTAATAGGTTCTACAATATAAATAGGCAAAGCAAATTCTTTTCCAATAGGCTCTTCCATTGTGCTACAAGAAATGGCCATACAAGTTAGTGTTTCGCTTTGTCTCATAGTGATTCAAATTGCACTTTCTTTCTTGCTTTCAAGCCACCATTTTGCAAATGCTAGTAATGAAATAGGAAATTCCCTAATAGCAAAATCTTGCAACCAGACCGAATTTCCTGATGTTTGCATCTCAACTTTGGAGTCAGATCCTCGTAGCTCTAATGCAAATCTTACTGACCTTTCAAAGATTGGTTTTGAGTTGACCGTAACCAAATCTAACGAGACTCTGGCGGAGGCTTTCAAGTTGTTGAATAATGCATCTGACTATGAGGAGTGGGCGAGGCGTAGTGCTTGTTATGATACATATAATTCGAGCGACTATCAAATTAAAGTGGGTCTCGAATATTTTGATGAAATGAAGTATGATGAGGCAAATCGAATTGTGGGTCTTTATAATGAAGGTTTAAATTATTGTCTTCTTAACCTTACTGTGGTAGAGTTAACTGAAAGGATCACATTCCTAAAGAAGTTCACCACTGATTTAAAGGTGATTCTACATCTCCTTTACTAATTACCGAGTTTGTATAAATAAATATTCATTCTAATAAATGTGTGAACTTTATCCATCTTTTAATCTTACATTTTTTATTTCTTCTTTCTGTTGGTTTTCAATCTTTGTTATCGTTCTTTACGTTCAAGTTTTATCCACATATTTATCTATTTGTAACTTTAGAAGCTCAAAGGAATGTAAAAAAACATCTTTCAAGCATTGAGGATTGTCTTTAGTTGCTAATTCTTTTGGGTTTGACAATCTTTAGTGGTAGGTTTCATAGGAGATTGAGATAATTTGGTTTGATGTTTATTTGGGCAAACTGGTTACTGAGTCATTCTTAGTTCGTTTCCCTAAGAGGATTGGCCCCTTGAAGCGGCTAAATTTCTATCTATAGTCTTAGAGCTCTCAATCTAATCAGACTCGATGTTCAAAGAGAAACACTAAAAGAGAGCAGCAGTAGATGATGGAACTATAAGTTCTAGCTACCCCTTTTTTATTTTTTGATTATTTTATATGATGGTCACAAGAAACGTTTCACTATGATTAGGACACAAATTTAAAAAAAAATAAAATAAAATAAAATCACAGTTTTCATTTAACCAATTTTAATAATAGTGGTGAGTAACTTGTACATTACTAATACATCTAGAGGAATATCGTTCTGTTTTACACTTGGTTTGGGAGAGGGGAAATGGGTGGAAATGAATGGAATGAATAGAATATTTTAAGAAGATTCTCTCATTTCCCTTGTTTGGAAGATTAAATAAGAGGGAATGAAAAAGAATGGAAAGACCTTTCCCTTATTTAGGAGTTTAAGTGAAGGGAATGGAATTGAACATCCATTCCTCCTTTTTCCCTTCAAACGCCAAATTTTCATCCCCCTTTAAATTGGGGGGAATAGGAGAGAGTAAAATTTTCATCCCCGGCCCCTACATTTTCTATTTTATACTTTTCTTTTCTTTTCAAATTTATTTTTCCTTTTCTTTATTGTTATTATTTATTCCTTCTTCTTTGTTAAGTTGCATTGTTAGGAACATATTTATAGAAAAACAATGCAAAAGAGCTGCGCATTGCACGGTTATAGTCTAGTAGAATTTAATATTGCAAAGTTAGTGCTAAATATACTGAATTATCTAATTGATTTTTATTTGTTAGTCGTGATTTTGTGGTGATTATATCACCTGTTAGTGCTAAATATACTGAACACGTGTTAGTGGTGATTATATCTAAAATCCCCTTATAGTGACCTATGCTAATCAGAACCTCTAACACTCCAAAAAGCTTTGAAGATTTCCACAGTTTACTTCACTGGATTTTTCCTTTGTGGTTTCAACCTAGCTTTGCCCACAAATGGATTTGAATTATTTGTGGGGTTAACTAAACTAAGTTCAATGATCTTTGCTTAAATTTTGGAATGGAAACAAGCACAAGATCAAGAATAAAATAAAGTGGGAGAGAAGGAGGAGGTGAGGGAAGGGCACGTGTGCGGTAGGATTACCATGGTTGTTTCCTGGGGTGTGGGTGTAGCTAGCTAGGTTTGTATTCTCTATGGGCTACTCTTTATTCTTTAGTTTTTCCCTATAATTTTTCTATATCACGTGATGTAACAACGTTAACATTCTTATGGCACAAAATGGTGTGAAAAAAATAAAAAAAAAACTAGGAATTATAGTTGGCAGGCACGGAAACTGAGTGGGAGATGAACATTTTTGTCTCTGTGAGTTTCGGTGGAGGTTTGGACCTACTGTTGGTTTTGTGTAAGGAATTGAATAGTGAATGGTTTGAGCGAAAAAAGATGTTATATAGATTAAGATTGTGTCTGCGGTCGTGGTTCTGTTGTGAGTTTTGTTTGGTTGTCAAGAAAATGTGAGAAAGGAAAGAAAATTGACATATTTGGTGATTTTAATGTTTTAGTCCTTGTTAGATTAAGTACTATCATATAAGCATTCTGTTAGTCACATATAGAAAATTAAGAGAAATGGACTGAAGGACATATAGAGTAACGTTTCAATATAATTAGGGCCGAAAAATAAAATTCATGCAGATTTTAATGACAAAAACAATATTTTAGCTAAAAAATAATGCATTAGCCATTTACATAAATGTAGTATAAATGTACAATTTTTTAGGCTAAATTACAAAATGACTTCTTGAGGATTGGGTCAACTGCAAACAAATCCCCTATTCTCTTAGTTTTTTTCTTAATAACCTTGAGCTATTGAAAATGCCAAAATTGATCCCTCCATCTGATTTCCTTCAATTATGAAGATGTGAGGGTTTTCCACACTGCCTGGTACCAATGATAAAACCTAACTAGTTTAACAAACTTCTCATAACAATAATTAATATTACAACTTCTGATGTTTAACTCTTCTGCTACAAATGACAAGCCGTTCATCATTTTTGTTTTATCTAATTCATAACTCGGCTTGATACGACTCGTAGGACAGCCGTATCTTCTTCTCAGTACGAATTGTAGGAAACTTGCACGACTAGTAGCTTAACATATTTTTTAATGATTTAGCCATTTACATAATATTGTAAAAATGAATAGCATAACATGATGCAAAATAGAGGTATGAGTGAGTGGGGAATAATATAATTGACCTCAATATTGTGAGGAGAGCCAATCTGGACTGGGGGAACATTACGACGTGTGCCCCTGTAAATTTATTGCATTATGGTGATAAAGAAGTAGAGGTTGAAGGTTTGTGCTCTTGTCCCACATTGGAAACATACAAAGCCTTGAAAGTGTTTATAAGGTGGCACAAATACTAACGCTTTAAAATTTAAATGATTATAGTGGGCCTATGGACATGTGGGGATCATAACTCATGGAAGTTATTTTTGTATCAAATCCAAATTCAAGAGCTATACACATTTTGCATTCTATAATTGGTAACTTTGTTGTATCCTTGAGGCGTACTAAGAATCTTGTGGTTTAATGATATTAATTATTAACCAATTCTTTCCATTAAAAGAATTTGGACCAAAATCCCCTCATACCACTCGTTGTAACTTGTAAGAGAAAAAAGAAGTCAAGCACATGCTAGACCCTTACAAAGTAACACAATATTTACATTTCGATATTAGTCATTTCAAAATGGCATCAAATTATCAAAGAAAGGACATTTCGATATCAGTTCATAATCAATTTTATGGATGAGCTTGTATAAACGTTACAGCAAAACAAAGGATTACATTGGGCTCCAGAGTTCAGACTTGTTTATTGCTATATAACAACATATGACTAATTACCTAAAAACAAATAAAATACAATTTGCATGACTGAACTGAAGAAAGAAAAAGGAATGTACAAGAGTAAATCCACTTAAACAAAGGAGAAATAAGTGGATTGGAGAATATGGAACAGAGAAAATCTTCCTATCTATTCCACCAAATGGCTAGTGCTCAAAACCACTTAACCATACATTTTGGGTAGAAACCTTCATCAGAAACAACAGAAGAAAGACTTTGGAGTTCTTTCTGAACTTTCCACGTCTTATAAAACACTGAGCATGTAGTGAAGTGCACTTGACACCACTTTCCATGATCCAATCACCGCCTCCACAATGTCGACATATAGCATCAAGGTGTTGCATCTCTATCTCTAATTTTGAAGTTCTTCCAAACAAAGCAGTCGTAGCAGCAACTCCCTTTTACAAAAATTGATTGCATATATGGGCTGATGCCTGGACCAACTCACAACAAAGTATACAATGTGATTATCAACCTTCAGTTTTACTACGAAAAAGGTAGCACATAAACTTTAGGAATGGAATCTGTATCATTTTGAATGGCAAGAGCTATCAGCTATGACATTGATGGCAACAAATCGAGGATCAGGTCTGAGATCTTCTCTTGATTATGCTTGAACATATTACCCATTATAGGATTGTAAGAGATAATTTATAGACAGATCATTTGTTCTAAAAGTGATGACAAGCGTAAATAAAATTCTATTTATCTGACTCTAGAAAGCAACAAAAGTGGGAAATAAATTATTCTTAATCATATTAATGAGCACTAAATCCGGAAAATATTAAGCATGTAAACTCATCAGAATTTAGGTTTGAGATAACATATCTTTTAAAAATAATTTAGAAAAGCACATCTAGTTTTGCAAAAATATCAAACATAAAAAAAGTTGTCAAGTACCTCTATATTTTAAAAATGTCAATTGTTGTCCACCACCAACACTTGCAGGGTCCCGAAACCCACTTTGACTAAGAGGAGTAGGCTTCAATTTCCCATCTGGTCCTGAAATCTGAGACAAATCTTGTGTGGAATCAAAGCATGATTTTTCCATCACCAAATGCACTCTTTCTCGATCGAGGATTCTAGGGTTTTCTTGATACAAATGATCCAAAATAGGCCTCACATGAGATCTAGAACCATTCAGGCTAATCCTTGTCACAATCATCATAGAGAAAGCTTTGTACCTTGTCACAATCATCAGGCAAAGAACTTTGTGTATCGATCAAATTGCTAGCTGAACCTGCAAAGAGTTAAAGAATTGATAAGAAGTTTCTTATTTCCAAATGCAAATGTTGGTCTTCCCACAAAATAACATGGGAAAATTTCAAACTTCCACATGACCCGAGTTAGAGTATCTTCCTAAAGCTTAAAACTGAACACACAACCCCTAATCTCACTTAAATTTTGGAAAGACCCTTAATATTCCCATTTCCATCAAATTAAGTGCAAGTTAATGAGCATGAGAAGGAACTGAGGAGGAGGATTGCTCAGTCCTAAATTTTAGGGGGGGCACACGAAGCTTAGGAAGGATATAATTGACACAAATAATACTGAAATAATTTACCTTTCAAAGGTAATGAGTCCACTGATGCTGCATTGTTCCCACTAGGAGCACTTGAAAGTCTAAAACCAAATAGTAACAAATAAAAAATTTAACATAAATAAATAACTAATAAGAAGCCAGTGCATTTACTTAAATGAATACATATATAAGATTCAATAAATTAATAGTTCTAGCTAACCTTTCTCATCACACAATAACCATCTATACACAGTATCTATAGAAAGAGGTGATAATATGGGTGTTAACAAGTACAAGTAAGAGCCATCATTTTAACAGTGAGTAGGGAGGCCAATGACAGCCTGGTCAGAATTAAAGCCACTGATTCTAGCATGCTTGTCCATGAGTTCTTTCTCTTCTCGACAGTCCACCTCAAAGAATGGGAGAAAATCATCCAAACTCGCCCTTAAAAAAAAATAAAATAATATATATATATATAAAATAAAATATATATATATAATAATATATATATATATATATATAATAAAAATAAAAAAAACATAGACAAAAAAGAAGAAGAGAAAAATAAAAAAGAAAGATATAAGTTGGTCAACAATATTACAAAACATGAACCACAAGATGAGAATACTGACAAACATGGTAGAAACCTGAACTTGTTTGATTAACAATTCTCTTCATATAAAGGACAAAAATATTCAATAATGCAATGGGCATTAACTATGACCAGTATTATTCAAAAAATTGAGGTATTGCATGCCATCAAGAAACTATAAGTGCAAGTGTGAAACTTGATGATCCATAAAAAATTGAGGTAGTAATTGTAAATAAAGCATTTTCAGATGCCCCATCTGTCAAGTCTGCAATGAGGGGTTTCTTGCAAAAGGTCATGCCACTAATGCAAGATTCTGAGCTGTTGACAACTACAGATTCTGAGTTGCCAAGCCCAGATAAAATAAAATCCCCTACCTGTTTTCCACCACTGCAATTCTGATTTTGCAGACCCATTGAGTCAGTTGTGACATTAGTGCCCTTAAGATTCTCAAACGATTTATCATGTACCCACACCAAAGATGGTTCATCTTTATGGCCACTTTCATACATGGAACAATCTGCACCAGATATTGCACATTCAACCATACCCGTTTGCAAACAACTTGAAGTAACAGAATCTATTTGCTATAATCTTTCAATAACCATGACAGTTACACCAAAACCAGACTCTTTAACATTGTAAATTTCACGATAGCCCATGGAAGCTGCAGAATCTACAGTCTTGGGCTTACAAATCCATGGTCTTGTATGCAATTAAGACGGACTTATTACTGTGAAAGTGTTCTAAGAACATCATATGAAAGTGGTTTGCTAGGATCAAAAGGCATTGCCACATCACGCATTCCAGTCCTTTCTTACTCCTAGAACACCATGGAGTAATTCACCAAATGAATGACCAGACAATATAAAATGTCAACAGATGTATAAAAAACAACAAAAGGATGCGACTAAAACAAACCTCCCAAATTGGTACAAGTGACTAAACCATTTTCACTTTTGAATGGGTTTGTGAGAGGGATGAATAAATTTTAAACTATTGATTAAGAATATCTACAAAACCCAAATAAGGAAATATTCTAACATTGAGCTATGAAGAGAGTACGCAATAATATATGCAATATAACTGCAAAGTCAAACAAACCATCTATGGAAGCATCCCCCTCAAGTTCACAGACACTTTGACGTTTAACGCAACAAACATCTTGGTGTGAGGAAGCCTTGAATTCACTAGAAAATTGCCATATCCAATCAGCTGGAATTGTCGAAGATATCCAAATTGGTGAACTTAAAGACGCAACAAAATTTGGGTCTGCCTATTGTAAAAAATCACACATCATTAATGATTATCACATAATTATGAGTATCTGGATCAGAAAAACAGGAAAAAATAACCTAGAAATCCGTAGGCAAGCAAGTCAACTTATCCATATTTTGGTTTTGCATACCAATACGATTAGATTTCCTTGGTGAGAAAGTGTTCAGTACTAGATTACGAAACTTCATCTTTGATAAATGCATATGGCCCATCCCATGCAAGTTATAGACAATCTGACAACAAGAAAATCTTAGATGTTATAAAATGAAACGGGAAACACAAATAAAGGAAATGAATTGAAGTGTTCAAAAATTCCACAAGAAATAAAGTCCCCTACCTGTTTTCCACCACTGCAATTCTGATTTTGCTGACCCATTGAATCAGTTTTGACATCAGTGCCCACAATATTCTCAAAAGATTTATCATGTACCCACACCAAAGATGGTTCATCTTTATGGCCACTATCATACAGGGAACAATCTGCACCAAATACTCCACATTCAACCATACCCGTTTGCAAACAGCTTGAAGCAACAGAACCTATTTGCTAAAATCTTTCAATACCTATGGCAGTTACACCAAAACCAGACTCTTTAACATTGTAAATTTCACGATGGCCCATGAAAGCTGCATAATCTATAGTATTGGGCATACAAATCCATGGACCTGTACGCACTTAAGAAGGACCTGTTACTGTGAAATCCACAGGTTCAGTGATAGCTCTTATTCTGGCCTCATAACCAACTTTTTTCATGAGAACCAATTGAATTGGGTAATTCCCCAGAAAATTTTGTTGAGGAAAGATGCAATTGCTTTAGGGAATTACTTGATTGAAATTTGGGAAGAAAACCATCAAGATCTTCATTACCTGACAAATCAATGGCTTGTATCCTGGGCAATAGGAAAATATTTGAGGGAAATTTGCCATGCAAACCGCACCAAGACAGAGAAAAAGATGTTAAGGAAGACAAA
The DNA here is from genome assembly GCA_907173295.1 of Fagus sylvatica. Classification (NCBI taxonomy): domain Eukaryota; kingdom Viridiplantae; phylum Streptophyta; class Magnoliopsida; order Fagales; family Fagaceae; genus Fagus; species Fagus sylvatica. Next base: position 60,367,115 of record OU015761.1, on the reverse strand, counting down.
TTTGCGAGGGATTGAGGTAGTGAAGATGAAATGTTCACTACGCCTAGATGAAGTTCTCTCAAATATGTCATGTTTTGGACAAGTGCTTCAAGATCAATTCTTCTGAGATTCAAACACATTATATTATTAGAAAAATCAGGGATAATATAATTGAAAGAGAGATCAAGTGAAACCAAATTGGATAGCCATGAAATTTCCGACAAGATTTGGCACGATAACATGGAAAAAGAGAGGTTGAGATGAGTCAAACTTACAAGGTGGCCAAACTGAGATGGGATTGTGGAGGAAGAGAAGTTGTTGAAGAGGCTGCTGTTAGAGTTTAGACGCCCATTAAGCCAGCTATTGGTTAGGTTTAAGCCAACCATCCCAGGAACAACAATCACTATCTGCCTTCCAAGACTTCATCTTTGGATAAGAACCATTATAGAAATTGTATATCCAGTAATCAAAATTCAATCTCTTTGGAAAAAACTCTTGCCTTAGTTGCAGCAAAGTATGGCTCTGGTCAGGTAGGCAGTGATGTTGAGAGGAAGTATCTGAAGTAGTTTGAGAATGTGAAATGAAGAAAAAACAAGAGGCAAGGAATAACAAAAGAAATGGATTCATTTTTCCCATGCTGAACATCTAAACAGCAGAGGAAGTTGATGGAAAATTGAGTGGCAAGTGGTATGAGCTAATAAAGAAGTTATGATATGAGAGGATATTTATACACAGGCAGGAGCACAGATAATGGGAGTCAAGTTGAAAGGCCTAACGTAATTGGATATTTTATCTTATTCTTATTTTATTTTTACAGGTCTGAATCAAATTGGATATTTTTATTTTATTACATGGGTATCAGAAGAATGAATCAAATTGGATTTCAATTCAAGGGGCTGTCAATACATTGATTTGAAAGGAGTTATGTAATTGAATCTTAAGAGCTATCAGTATTGACTTGAATTTCGTTCCAAACACGGTTGTGAAGGTGTTTAATATACTAGAGTCCATTAAAAGGTTTTGGGACCTTCAATTATAGATGCTGTCTAGTGTAGTACTAACTTTTCCAAGTTTCCAACTGAGTTGTGAATTTCTTGAATTGAAATGATTGATATTATGGCATTCGAAGTTAAAGTTTTTATCTTACATATCTATTCTTTTTTACTTGATGAATTGAAGGTCTTAACCTCCCGGATTAAGAGAATTCATATCCAGTTTAATTTGTATATTTTGGTTCTTTAAAGTTCTTCATGTGATATTGTCATATTGATGCTCATTTGATATTGATATTGTCATATAGGAGGGAAGGACGAGCACCAACCCTAAAGCACACCTTGTAAACTAGCAAATACTAATTAAAGCCAATGGGAGCCTGAGTAGGAAAAGAAAGAAGAGTGGAGCAGCTTTTGAAGCTAAATCTAGAGAAGGCAAACCACTGTTCACGGGATGCTGTAGCACCAACCACCAAGCCAGGAACCTGGCTAATGTTGCTGCAGTTAGGGAGGTTGTGTTGAGGGCCAAAGACATTGGTTTCATAAGAATTATTGTGTTGGCAGGAAATATCAAAATAGCAAGTAGAAATGGAAGAAAGAAAGGGAAAGTGAAACCCTAGCAGAGAATGATTTAGGGAACAAGAAGAGGAAATTAGAGTACTTGCTTAGATTAATTAAATGAAGAATACAAAGTATATATATAGAAACAGAGTAGCTTCTGCTACACGATGAATCTAACAAACAGACTCCACTACCAATATAACCAATAACAACTAAACACTTATATCATTAACTCTAACTAACTTTCATTAACTAAACTACCAGTAGCTTTACAACAGCTAGTGCACTATACAGAGAAGCTACAAGTCGTTTATGCAGAAGTTGCTGTATGCAGTAGTTGATTCCATGAACACCAAACATCATCAACTTCAATACTCCCCCTCAAGATGGAGCATAGATGTTGTGAACTCCCATCTTGTTTAATAGAGAATGAAACTGCACAGAGCCTAAAGCTTTGGTCATAATATCAACCAATTGATTTTGTGAAGTTACATGAAGAATTCTAACCAAGCCTGCTTGTATCTTCTCTCTAATTAAGTGGCAGTCCAGTTCTATATGTTTAGTTCTCTCGTGATAAACAGGATTAGCTGCTATGTGAAGAGCAGCCTAACTATCACAAAACAGAAGAGCTTCCTTAGGGTGAGCAGCTTGTAATTCCTTTAGTAATGGCAGTAACCACATCAACTCACACACTACAGAAGCCATAGCTCGATACTTAGCTTCTGCATATGATCTAGATACAGTTTGTTGCTTCTTTGATTTCCAAGAAATCAATGAGTCTCCAAGATAAACACAAAAGCCTGTAATGGACCTCCTTGTATCAAGGCAGCCAGCCTAGTCAGAATCTAAGAAGGCTTTCAACTGTAAATTTGTGTTACTAGGGAAGAAAAGACCCTGACCTGAGGTTCCTTTAATGTATTTCAACACTCTATAGGCAACTGTGAGGTGAAAAATGGTTGGCTTAGACATATATTGACTTAATTTCTGTACATTGTAACTAATGTCAGGTCTTGTAATTGTCAAATATAGCAGCCTGCCAACTAGTCTTCGATATAAGGAAGGATCCTCAAGAGGATCACCATTGGACTGATTAATCTTCAAGTTTTGTTCCATAGGTGTAGTCACTGGTTTTGATCCTAACATTCCACTGTCTGAGATGATATCTAAGGCATATTTTCTTTGGCATAATGAAATTCCCTTGGCAGATTTGGCCACTTCCAAACCAAGAAAATATTTGAGATTCCCTAAGTCTTTCAACTTAAACTCAGCATGGAGAGAATCCTTGAGAGCATGCATAGTACTCATGTCATTACTAGCTATTAGTATGTCATCCACATACACTAGTAAGGAAATAAAAATGGTGCCCTGAGTTCTAGTAAACAGTGAGTAATCTAACTTGGATTGAGTGAAGCCTTGCTTGAGAATGGTGGATGAGAACTTTGCAAACCATTGCCTAGAGGCTTGCTTCAATCCATATAGTGACTTGAGTTTGCAAACCAGATTGGTAGTCTCCCTCTTGCTACGAAAACCAAGGGGTAGCATCATATAAACTTCTTCATTAAGATCTCCATGAAAAAAGGCATTATTGACATCTAACTGGGTGAGAGTCCAGTTCTTGATAGAAGCAATAGCAAGGAGGGTTCTGACAGTAGAGAATTTGGCCATTGGTGAGAAGGTTTCTGAATAATCAAGCCCCTCTTGCTAAGTGTAACCCTTTGCAACAAATCCAGTCTTGTATCTCTCCAATGAACCATCTGCCTTCAACTTGACTTTGTATACCCATTTGCATCCAATGGGATGCTTACCAAGGGGTAAGGAAGTAAGGGACCAGATGTTGTTAGCCTCTAAACCAACCAGCTCAACTGACATGGCTGCTTGCCAATGAGGACATTGGTTGGCTTGAACAATGGAAGATGGTTCTGATATAGCATTAACAGAAAGAGCATATGTTCTATGGGCAGGGGAAAGATGATTATAAGAAAGGGAGGAAGATAAAGGATAAAAAATACCTAGAGATGCAGGGGAAGATGCATTGGTAGTGCCAACAGAGTGAGCTAACTGACAATGGTAATCTTGGAGATAAGTGAGAGGTTTATGAACTCTAACAAATCTTCTTAAGAGAGAAGAATCAGGTTGACATGGGGATTGAGGAGGTACAGGTGGATCAATTGGAGCAGATGAAGATGTAGAAGGAACATCAAGATTAGAATGAGTTTCTGATGTGGGTAAATTGGAACAAAAAGATGGAGATGAGGGACAATCTAGTAAAGGATGAGAAATAGGAATATTTATAGTAGTGTAGGGAAAAATAGGTAGATTGACAGAAGAAGAAGAAGAAGAAGATGTAAGAAGGTGGAGAAATTTGGTGAAGGAGATGTAGTTTTGAAAGAAAATATATCTTCATGAAAAATGACATTTCTAGAGATAAGAAGTTTGTGAGTAGCTAAATCAAATAATTTGTAGCCCTTGACACCAGGAGGATATCCTAAGAAGGCACAAGCTCTAGCTCTAGGATCAAACTTAGTTCTATGACCAGAAAGAGTAGAAGCAAAGCACAAACAACCAAAAAACTTTGAGGTGAGAATAAGAAGGTGGTTTGTGAAGTAATGCTTCATAAGGGGATTTATTGGACAGAATAGGGCAAGGAAGTCTATTAATGAGGTAAACAACAGCTTGAATGTAATGTCCCCAATACTTAATGGGAAGATGTGATTGAAAACAAAGTGCTCTAGCAACATTTAGAATGTGTTAATGTTTTCTCTCCACAATAAAATTTTGTTGTGGAGTTTTTTTGTGGAGTTTCAACACAAGAATGTTGGTGAATGATGCCTTTGGAAGCAAAGAAACCTGGCATATGGAATTCTTGTCCATTATCACTTCTAATGTGTTTAAGCATTGTGTTAAATTGGTTTTGGATCATGGTTATGAAAGAAATTAAGAGAGTTCTAGCGTCTAACTTAGATTTCATAAGGTAAATCCAAGTTGTTCTGGTGCAATCATCAACCAAGGTAAGGAAGTATTTGTACCCTTCAATTGTTGGAACATGATATGGACCCTAAATATCAACATGCAGTAATTCAAAAGAAGTGGAAGACAAGTGATTATTCTTGGGAAAAGGTAATCTTTTCTGTTTTGCCAAAGGACAAACAGTACATGTGTGAGCATCAGTACAAGAATAAGAAACATTAGGTACTATGCTAGAAAGAAATGACATTCTAGAAAGAGAGGGATGGCCAAGCCTACAGTGCCAAACATGAAAATTACTGTTTGAATGTTTAACAAAACTAAGGCTGTACAAATATCTATGAAGACTAGACTTAGGAACATTGGTTGCTACAACATGAGTGGAATTTGGAGAAGAATCCAACAGATAAAGCCCATTTTGTTGTTTACCCATACCAATCATCTTCCATTGCATGAGGTCCTCTATAAAACAGCAAGTAGACAAGAAGAATATGCAACAATTGAGAGATGAGGTAAGTTTGGATACATATATCAAGTTGAAATCAAAAGAAGGAACACAAAGCGCATCTATGAGAAGCAAAGTGGGAGTGACTTGTATAGAACCTATATGTGTGACCAAAACAGACTGTCCATTAGGTAAATTGACATTAATATTATCAACATGATGCATACTAGTATAAAATTGGTTTGTAATTACCATATGATCTATTGCACCAGTGTCAATGAACCACTTAGTGGAAGAAAAAATAGGTTTGACAATGAATTTATCAGAAAAGACAGAATGGTCCAAATTAGGCTTGATAAAGATTGAAAGGCAAGTGGGTATACCTGCCATGTTAGAAGGAGGCTTAGTTACAGTAACCAAAGTAGCAGCTTGATGGTTGGATATGCAATGTGAATCTGATGGAGATGCAACTTGGTGTGCTTGAGCAGTCAACATGTTTAGCAATTGTTGACATTAAACTGACATAGCAGCCAAGTTAGGCATGGTTTGAGTGCTATCAAGAGAGTCAGAATTTGTTTCACTATTGCCTAAAACTTGATTTTCCACTGCAACTCCTTTTCCCTTGCTTCGAAAACTTGGTGGATACCCATGTAACTTGTAACACTTGTCTGCAGTATGGCCCTTGAGACCACAGTGAGAACAGATGGGCCTATTATCCTTCCTTGGGTACTGATATTGCTTGCTATTGTCAACTTGAGAAAAGAAAGCATTGGGTACAGTGTTTGGATAGGAAAAGGAAGTATTTGGTCCATTATCTATTTTGGAAAGTAATGCAGTGTTTTCCACAATGGGTAATCCAGTGGGTAAAGGTAAAAGGCCTGCTCCCCTTTGTTTTTCTTCATTCTTAATCAAAGAAAAGACTTTGTTGATGTTTGGCAGTGGCTCCATTAACAAGATTTGACCTCTTACAGGAGCAAACAAGTCATTTAACCCCATAAGGAAACTATAGACATAATCATAGCGTTGATACTCCATTAAAATCCTACTCAAACCACATATGCATTTAGCACCACATGTGCAGCTAGGAATGGGTCTGTAATTGAGAAATTCATCCCATAGTCCCTTAAGATGAGTGAAGTAATCACTTACAGGCATATTTTCTTGCTTAAGGGAAGCAATTGCTTGCTTGAGATGGTGAACCCAAGTACCATTACTCTAACTATATCTCTGCTACAAATCATCCCAAACCTCATTGGCTATATACACATAGAGAACAGTAGCATAAATTTGTCTAGACAAGGAGTTTGTGATCCAGGACAGAACTAAATCATTACACCTTTGCCAATCAAAGAAAAGTGGATCAGCTTCATCATAAGGTTGTAAAACTGTGCCATTTATAAACCCTAACTTGTTCTTTGCTGAAAGTGCAGTGGTCATTGATCTTCTCCAAGACTAGTAATTGTCTCTAGTGAAAGGATCTGGAACTATGCGAATTCCAGGATTATCTCCATTGTTGAGATAATAAGGACTCCAAGAATTTTCAATGGGAACAAGTGTTGTGGTTGTTTGGCTTGTGGTAGAAGAAGAAGGAATAGTTTCAATGGAAACCATATTCAAGAAATCAGAGTGAAAAGAAAGAATAAGAGTAGAAATGAGATTAAGTAAAGATCAAAGAGATGAAGGAGAAATCATCAATGGTGAATTGCTCTGATACCATATCAAAATACCAAGTAGAAATGGAAGAAAGAAAGGGAAAGTGAAACCCTAGCAGAGAATGATTTAGGGAACAAGAAGAGGAAATTAGAATACTCGCTTAGATTAATTAAATGAAGAATACAAAGTATATATACAGAAATAGAGTAGCTTCTGCTACATGATGAAACTAACAAACAGACTCCACTACCAATATAACCAATAACAACTAAACACTTGTATCATTAACTCTAACTAACTTTCATTAACTAAACTACCAGTAGCTTTACAATAGCTAGTGCACTATACAGAGAAGCTACAAGTCGTTTATGCAGAAGTTGCTGTATGCAGTAGTTGATTCCATGAACACCAAACATCATCAACTTCAATAGGAAAGGAACTTCTCCGAACGTAATTCTGAAATATCCAGATCACCATCCAAGCTTCTCCGAATGTAATTTTGAAAGAAACCACAGATTTGGCTAGGCTAGCAACCAATTTGCCAATGCACAATTTTAGCAGCATGACGATGTCTCTAGTTGATTTTTTTGGTTCTATTGTTTCTCTTGTTAAGTTTCCTTCCTACTTTGTATAAAAATAAAATAAAATAAATAAATTTCTTCTTGTGATACAAAATCAGTTACTATGATCAAAGTGATACAAAAAAGAAAGTGCATCACATTATTATTACCTTAAACATGTACCGCACGACTGCACTATGACATTGCCATCTTCTAGGATGTGCACAATGTTATTCACAAATATCAATTAGGATATAACTGCCACAATTTCCATTAGGATTTTTTTCTACCTAAATTAAATTCTTTGATGCTTAAATTCAAATCTTTGATGTTCATGTGTTCAACAACAAGAGGGAAAAAGAAAGAAAGAACATAATAAGAGCTCCATTTAATACTCAAGTTGCATATTTGATACCATAAATACTAAAACAAAGGTAAAACAGTAGGCCAATTTGTGGTCAGAGGACATCAGACCAATGGGACTCAGTCCCAAATCTACATAAAAAATAAAATAAAATTATTGTGATACAAAATCATTTTCTATGATTAAAGTCATACAAAAAAGAAAGTATATCATTTCATTATTACCTTAAACATTGAAACTAAGGCAAAAAATAATAACCTAGATAATAATCTAGTCACTAGCATTTGCAAACATCGTGTATAATAACCTAGATAAATACGTGTGCAAAGAACCAAAAGCCTTCTATTTGATACAGTGAAATATCAAATGTGACTTATTTATTGCTTAATAGTTAAGACCAATAGATCAATTGTGAAATATCAAATTTGACTTATTTAGTGCTTAAGACCAGTAGATCAATTGTCTGCATCCTGGACAGATTGCAGAAGTTCAGCCCCTTTTTATTTTTGGGTTTGAGGTGGGTGAAGGCAAAGAGATTAAGCTCAACAATATGTTCATGTTGTCACAAGGGCAATCAAATGATATAAGATTACGTTGGTTAAGCATGTATACTGCACGACTGCACCATGACATTGCCATCTTCTAGGATGTGCACAATGTTACTCACAAATATCAATTAGGATATAACTGCCACAATTTCATTAGGATTCTTTGATGCTTAAATTAAAATCTTTGATGTTCATGTGTTCAACAACAAGAAGGAAAAAGAAAGAAAGAACATAATAAGAGCTCCATTTAATACTTAAAATGCATTTTTGACTACAATTACTTGTCAATATGAACTTCACAAACATGGCCACGTTGCTACAAGCTTCAACAGGCTAATCTTCATATTTTGATGACACATTTAGCCCATCAAGTAAAACCAAGCTCTCCATAGAATTAGGTGTGTAACCCACCCATTGTGCATCTTCAATTGCAAGAATATTCTTATTTAGACTCTCAGGGTCAAATGAAACCAGCTTAGTGGCATTCTCAATTAGAAGCTCACCATTGTCAGTGCAGCCATAGAAATTGTGAACCAAATCCACTGGTACACATATTTTAGGCCAAGACTCAACCACACCCGCGTGATGGTGTCCAAACAAATCAATTCTAGTTCACCGATGATGGTGTCCAATCTCTTCATTCTGCTTGACAATAAGAAATCTTGCTTTAATATTTGAATTATTGTGGCGGAGATGTTGTCATAGTAGACAGAGTTTGTAATGGTTTGACAAGCTGGACATGTGTAAAATATAGAAGTTTTCAATTTGAACATCTGATTTGGTTTGCGTAATATATTTTCTTTTCCTGCTTTGGATCTACAACGTTTTTTTTTTTTTTTTTTTTTTTTTTTTTTTTTTAAATTCTGGAGGAAATTAGCTAGATAATTTTTTATGGAATGACTAATTGCTGCAGCTTAATCTTTTGCTATGACTTGAGTTTCTTGTTATTTTTCCCCTTTTCTTCTTTATTGCTATCAATTGAAATGTTATATTATTCAATTGTCTTAAAATGATATGCAATTTTGGTGTACATTCTATTTATTGATGGAAGTTCTAGACATAGTGATGGTGCCCTTCAGCCTTCAGATGGACTTGAAAATTGGCCAGTCCAAGTTCTGAACCAGCAGCCACGACAACTTTCTGCTCTTCTTCGGAAACTTCGTTCAACGTATATTGCAGTTTCCATTCAAATATTAAATTCCTTTCTCTGTGGTGTAGTTTAGTATGTTGATTTTTTTTTCTTTCTTTCAAAATATCTTCCTGAATAGGGCAACAGTACACGTAAGTGTTGCTCGAGCATGCAAGGAGCAGCAAAGCCAAATTGAGTTATTTCTGAAAAACAGTGTTGGTTTAATTAGCTGTGAGATTTCCATCTTTCATTGCCAAGATTGTCTTTTTTTATAAGCAAATAAAAATTCATATAAGCAACAAATCAAAAGCCTTCTATTTGATATATTAAATATACTATTTGATTTATTGCTTAGGAACAATAATGAATCAATTCTATGAATCTTGTAGAGATTTCAGAAGTTCAATATCCCCCCTTTTTTTTTTGTATCAATCTAAAGACTGAGAGATTAAGCTGATCTAATTGTTAATGTTGTCACTAGTGCATACCAATAAGATAATATTATTTTCACTAAGCATGTATATTGCACCATGACATTCCCATCATCCCATGTTTGTGGAGGTGCACATGACACAAAAATCATTGACATAGCTAGAATAGCACCAATCTCAATAAGAATTCTTTTCCGTCTAATAAATTAATAGTTTAATATCACTAATATAATAGTTTCTTGTGTAAAACAATCTAGTAAACAAACAAAATTTCTAGTGTCTGTTAACTTCCAAACCCATAAATCAACCTCACGCATCTCATATAGATAGCAGATATTCATGCTTTCTTTTGGGACTAATGGCTAAAAGCTAAAGCTAATCTTGCTCATTACATATTTGTCACTAGGACAAAAATGAAACAAGATTATGTTTGCTAAGCATGTATTCTTGACAATGACATTGCCATGTCAAATAATATGCATAATCATTAGACAATAGGAGTCCGTTGTTAAATAAATAATAGCCATAAGCTCCAAATGAATTCCCTCTCTCTTGTTGGATAAATTTAATCTTCCACATCACAGCAATAATTTCATGTTTGCAGCAGGAAGAAAGAAAGCTAACATAATAACGGCTATGTTTTGAACACAAGCTTCATAAGATAACAATTCTTCAGCAGGTGTCATATGACAACATAAAACACTATCACCACAAAAGGGCCATGTATTATATCATTTATGTCAAACCCATATTCAAAATTATTCCTGAGCTTGAAGATGAAAAGGTCTGTCTAAATCCCTAGGCTAGGAGTGACAGATTAGGCAAACTAAACTACCAAATAATTCAACCTGTCAAATAAAAATTTGTTACAAAGAAGAGAGTGCATCAATTTATTAGTAACTTAACCATTGAAACAAAGGTAGAAAAACAGAGATTCAATCACTTGCAATTTTTGAAGTGTTGCACATTATCTTTGCACACACTAGCAACAATAATTGGAAAGTAGGCAATTTAAACAAAGCATGTAACTATAATATTAGATTAATACTTAATACTTTTAAAAAGAACTAAAAGCATATTGGCATTGAAAAACCATAGTATTCAGTCAAAATTTTGATTTGGACTTCTGCAAGTAAAGAGTATTCAAGCAAGCATCTGCCAACTTGTCTATAGCACTAGCCCACTTATCAACAATCTCACTAAATCCAAACTTTTTCAAGCAGTTAAAACATAAAAGACCCATAAAATCAATTAAATATGTGTACAAAGAATCAAAAGCCTTCTATTTAATATAGTGAAATATAAAATTTGATTTTTTTATTGCTTTCGTACAATAAATCAACTGTTTGCATCCTGGACAGATTGCAGAAGTTCAGCCCATTTAATTTTGTGTGTTTTTTTTTTTTGGTGGGGGTGGGGGGGAGTTGAAGGCAAAGGGATTAAGCTAATCAATGTTCATGTTGTCACAACAGCAATCAAATGAGATAAGATTATTATGGCTAACCATGTATACTGCACCATGACATTGCCATATTCGAGGATGTGCACAATGTTATTGACACAAATATCAGTTGGGATATAATAGCCACAATCTCCATTAGAATTCTTTTATTTTTTGCTTAATAAATGAATACCTATGATGCTATTGTGTTCAACAATAAGAGACTGAGGAGACAAAAAAGAAAGAAATAGAGAACATAATAAAAGCTACACTTGATACTCAAAATGCATATTTGATACCATAAATACTTGTCAATATAAACTTCCCAAACATGGCCACCTTGCTACAAAGCTCAAAAGACTAATCTTCATATTCTGATTACACATTTACATTTACCCCATCAAGTAAAGCCAAGCTCTCCATAGAATTAGCTGTGTAACCCACCCATTTAAGATCTTCAATTGCAAGAATATTCTCATTTAGACTCTCAGGGTCAAATGAAACCAGCCCATTGGCATTCTCAATTAGAAGTTCACCATTGTCAGTGCAGCCCCAGGATCTATGAAACCAATTGATTAGTATCCATTTTTTAGTCCAAGACTCAACCACACCATACTCCCTCATCACCCATATTTGGCATATGCCAAGAATTTTATCAATAACGGTACCGAAAACAATCAAAGCCAGTGAACCCTTGATCATTGCAAGATGTTCAAAATCTGAATAAGATGGTTCATCCAAGTAATTTTGAGGTAGCATTATCTTCCTGAATCTCTCATCATTGACATCAAATGACAGAATGAAACTCTGTTCCCTATATTCAGAATATACTATAGAGTGTAGAGCTCCGTTAAAAAATAAACAGGGTGATATATGTTTATAATTAATTGATCCAATATTGAGTTCAGACTCCATTGATATTACAACCCTTCTCCACGAATCCGTACTCAAGGTGTAAACCTCAGCAGAAGTGTCTGCCAGTGATCTTTGAAACACAATTCTCAATATTTTGAAGTCATTTTTTTGAGAATGATATGCAAGTCCATGAGCAACAGAACCAAGAAGATGTCCAAGCAAGTTAGGAGGGAGCATCTTAAACTTTCTAATGCTTGGGTTCCACAAATATAATAAATTTTTACGATAGTTACTGAGGAAGAACATGCCATTGCAGGAGTCGACTATGAGGGTATGAGATAATGGGATTTGAAAACTAGAAATCTCAGTCAATGTGCGGTCCTTATTATAAACAAACGTATACAATTCATTGCAAGATGAATGATTGTGTCTTTTTGCGCTATATAGCAGATAGCCATTGTTTTTGTTTTTATGGGATAACAATGAGTTTGCTCTGTCGTTGTGTATGGTAATGAAAATTGGATCGGTGATGATGGAGTTACAATATTTGGAAACGCACCTGTATCTCATTAAGGATTTCACCGGCAGCCAACTCAGGATGTCGTAGACCACGTCGTCCGGGACATGCTCATGCTTGGATAAAAATATAGACTTTTTCCTTGGCTGAGACTGAGACTGAGACATCTCTGGTTCTGAATTCTGATTTGCGTTCAATATTAGGTTTAGGTTTAGATTTTGCTGCAAAGAAGAAGGCAAAGTTACAGTCCACGTACGTAGTAGAGACGCTTATTTATTTGGGCTCAAAAGTAATTTACTGTGAGCTTCGAACTTTGTATGCCTAGTGGAGTAGCTAACGGAACTGACCGACTTCCAATTAACAACTTTTATTGTCCAACTATTTCAGTATTTTAGGGGGCAAAAATGTAAAAATAAAAGGGTAAAACTTAGGTACAATTCTTTAGATGAAGTACGTTAGGTTCCTAGTTGAATTCAAACATATTGAATTTAAATATTCTTGGAAAAGATAACATTGGTTTGTGTTTCATCGGTTAATGCAACAAAGTCCTAACGTACTTGACCTAAGGAACTTAACTTAAGTTTTGCTCAAAATAAAATACAAAAATCAGCCATAAGATTTGAGTTACTGACAAAAATTATTAATACTTCTAAAAAATATTTGCTTTCTCCCCCTATGTGCAAACAAAACTTAACATCGCTTGTGTATTTTTTTCCCCAAAAAAACTATAAATTTTATAACTGCTGAAGTAGTAAATTGTGTAATAAAGTGATATTAGTATGAAATCGATGTTGCACTAATCTCAATCTGTCATTTCAACAGTTGTGAAATTTTTTATGTCTGTAACATTTTTGTAGAAATAAAATTCATCCCCCTCGTTTTGGTTTATTTAAGACCACAAATTAGGTTTTGGTGAAAAGTTCACAAACGATGTTAAGTGTTGTTTGCTCTTTGGGGACAAAACTTGATAGTTTTTAAAATTTAATAGTTTTGGTCAGTAACTTAAACCTTCTTTAGGTTGGGGCAGCTCGGGTATCTCCTGGCAATGACATGCCTAATTGGTGTTCTGATGCATAGTGAAGTTCAATTTGTGCAGAGTTACAGCTAATGGTCAATGTTCAGTCCTACTTTAGATCTTTGTACTTTGTATGAGTAGATGGCCGCTTTTCATGGCCACCTTTTTTCTTCTTTTTTGGAGCTTCTTTGAACAACCAATCATTTTGCGTTAATTTGAATCTTGATGCTATATTGCATGCTGCATCACTTGTATATTGCCAATTATTCAAAGATTTTTAAATGAGAGTATACATCACAGGAAGAAATCTATTGGTTTCCTCACACTGGTTTCTACCTTTCCTGACTTTTATCACCCATTCCCTTCTACTTCTGTTGTTCCTTGAATTGGTGTTGACCTTTCAGTATGCTTAAATTCTTAATTAATGCATTGAGTAAATGTTACTCAAATTAAGTTCCTATAGAGGGGAACAGAGGAGTCTTATGACAAAGATTTAGATTCAGAAATGGAGGATTTTCTGTTCTTCCCCTTAACATGGTATCATGGGACAGTTGTCTGTTTTTGCAATCTTTCTTGGGGAAAGAGAATATGCTTTTGTACTTATCAGAAAAAAGGAGAGTATGCTTTGTTTTCTTAATAAAATTTCTATAAAAAACAAAAAAGAGTAAGCTTATAGAATCTGAATTTTATTCTCTACTTAATCCTATTTGTAATCCTTTCCCTCACATCAGCCATGACAAGATATAGAATCTGCATCTCATTCTTTACTCTCCCATTGTGGATTCTTTTATTTCTGTCCTTCCATAAAAGATGCAGAATAGCAGTTCAAGCTAATCTGCACATTTTCCTCTATACAATTAGGATTCCCCCAGTTGCACTGTTGAAGTGATATCAACAAGTGACCTCAGAGCACCAGAAAAGCACAAGTGCATTTTATTGAAAAGGTGGTTGTCCTGAACCTAGAAATTCCAAAAATCACGACTCTAGCAAGGATGCTCCACACACACACAAATTCCCAATTAACAAACTGATATATACAAATATAAGAGGTGGGCCTTCAACTACAACTTTGACATCCTCAGAGTCAGAGGTGGTATTTATCTAGGCAATCCAATAATACTTCCAAATTGAAGGAGCTAAAAGAGGATCCCTGCCAGATATATAAAGAGTACAACTCATTTCTCTCTTTTCTTCTTGAAAAGTCTGTGCAACTCAGTTCTCTCTTTTTCTTCTTCTATAGTCCCTTCTTCTATATTAAAGAAAAAATTATCGGGCAGCAGCTAAGAGCTTAAGCACATCTAGTTCTCCATAACTTTACTATGACACAGGAATTGAAAAAAAAATGAGTAAATTCATTGTACTAGCAGTCCCAAAGGAATACTACTATACAGAGGCATGCAGCTTAAAAGCTGCACAAAAAAAAAAAAAAAAAAAAAAAAAACAGAGATCAAGATAGAACCACACCAACCACACACCTAGCAAGGAAACAAAGGAAGAAACAACTAACAAAGATCTCAACTAACCAGCAACAGAACAAAACCAAGTTACAACTTTCACAGGACTAACAAGGACCATATACATTGGCAGAGATACCCCAATTAGCACAAAGTGGCTTATTAACTAGCAAAGACTTCACTCCTTTGCAGAACTAAACTCGGGCCTTGATATCCAACTTGATCAACTTCAAGATCACTTCCTCAGATTTAATAGAGCCATTATAAGTGTGAGAAGTTCTCTAAAGCCAAATATGATATAGTGTAGTAGAAATGGCCAGCTTTCAAATTCTGACCTTAAATCTCCCACCCTTTTCAATCTTTTTGGCTGCCCCAGCTAAAGCCTAAGCAGTACACTATTGCATTTAGTTGAAAGTTGAAACACTAGTAAAAGATAAACACCTAAAAGAAACAAAGAGCACCTTAATCTCCTCTATTACCAACCAACTTCTATAGGACATGAATCATCCGAATTTAACAAAGATACCAGATCCATATGAGAAAGACACTTGCATTACTACTCTAAACATGTTACAAACTTAAAAAACAGTATCAGGATACAACATAATAGGACTCCTAACATTGTGGTCATCATTTTCCTCAACCCATTCTAGTTCACCAAATGTAAGTTTAGGATGATCATTCCCTTTATATATTATAGTGACAGTGTAGGATTGTTTCTCGTACTTCTTTGAAAACACCAATGTCATTGGTGAGATTGTTATGTCATAGTTCTCTGGTGTTGTCACCAAAGCCTTGTATATTGTAGCACCTTTACCAACATTTGTGACTGTTCTCTTAAACTTTTCAGGTCTCATTCTACTATTTTGGTAAAAACTTATGAAAGAAGGATAATTAAGATCAGATAATGGGTTTGAGCAGTCATAGTTTCCTGATCTAATAATCAACTCAATTTCATGCTTTTGTAAAAGAGAACATAATTGGTCGATGTAATCTTGTGGAGTTAAATCATAAATCAAACCCGGGTCGAGTGCTTTATTAGGATCAATTTGGCCTGCTCCCATGTCTATAGGTGGTGAAATTCCAATTTCTACACTCATCTCTAGTATTGGCTTTAGAGTATTGTCTACTGTGTTTGCGGTGGTGATAATGGCAGACTTTATAGCAGCAGGGCTCCATTCTGGGTGTGCACCTTTCAAAAGTGCAACCACGCCAGCAGCATGAGGACAAGCAAAAGATGTCCCAGATACTAAATAAAATGACCCCATTTTAGTTGCTGCTTCATTTGGGACTGAACCAGCTAAAATTAATTCACCTGGTGCCATTGCATCCGGCTTCAAGATCCATGGAAAATCCAAGATGGTCCTCTAGAAGCAAAAGGAGGCACAACTGGTGCAGGCTTTGAATTCATAAATGTCTGTCTAAACTCAATGCTTACCAAAGACTTATCACTATTTCTTGCATATGAGAGCAACTCCCTTTCATCCGTTGAGCGAACCACTAGACATGGACAATGAAAATCTTCTCTGAATGACAGATTTGGAGGACCATTTGAGATAAGTATGGCTCCTGTTATATGTGAAGTGACAATAGATTTAACTTGCAAATCTAAATTCCCAATGTCACATAATAAGATGGTGTCACTAGGCACTTCATATAACAAATATTGAGAATTGCACCTTGATAAGGTTTCATTGTACACTAGTGGAAAATTCTCTAACATGGCTTTCCCTGTAAAAGTTGACCATCCAGTAATTTTTAGCCCGCTCATAGTTAAAGTTGCACCAAACCATCGATCAATGGTACCAGATGTAACTGTTAAGACCCATGGTATCCCATTTTTTAAAGTTGCAAGATTTGGTCCTTCATTTCCTACCACAGTCGTGACAGTTATGCCTTTCTTAATGGCAGAAAATGAAGCTTTTGCTAAAGGATCATTCGATAACTGGACCCTTTCATGTCCCGTGGGTGCCATGGAAATGCAAAACACATCAACACCATCCGCAATGGCTTTATCCATACCGGCAATGATATCAGACGTTGTAGATCTTTCATCAACACCCCAAACAACTTTATACATAGCGATCCTAGCATATGGTGCTACACCTTTCACTGTTCCTTCAGCATTGCCAAAATAAGACGCTCCATTTACGTAATTCCCAGCAGCTATTGAAGACACCAAGGTCCCGTGGCCTGTAGTGTCCCTAGCAGATTCTTCAAAGGGCAAGAACCTAGCTCCTCTTTTCAATCCTGCATTGAAGTATCTAACTCCAATGAGTTTGGAATTGCACATTGAGGAATTAAATTGTTTTCCTCCTTCACACGTTCCCTTCCACTTAGATGAATTTTTATAAGCAATCGGGCCATCGTCTTTAAAGCTTGGTTGTTCAGGCCAAATACCAGAATCTATAAAACCAATAATAACATCCTTTCCGTAATTTGAGGCGGGCCATAAACCAGTGGAGGATTTAAGGGAGAGAAATTCTGGGCTAGAGGTGGTAGTAAGCTTGTAAGGCTTATCAGCACAAGCTGAGATGAAGCCTAAGGACTTATTTAGGGTCTCTAGTTCATCTAAAGATATAAAAACACTAAAACCATGAAGAGCATTATCATAAGTGTATAAAAGAGATGGTGATGAGGATAGATTGCTATATGGTGATTCATGGTTTGTGAACTTGAAGGAATCAATAATGGATGAGTACCAGTAGTGTGGGCTAGTATATGCCTAGGGCATAAGAGACTTATCCATGTAGACAATATATGTGGACCTCTTTGGCATCAATATTGATTTAGCTTCAAAAGTTGACGCAACACAAACAGTAAGAAAGAAAAATGATGAAATTATCAGAGGGATATACCTCATAATTTTTTCTCTATAACATTTTTTCTTTGAGATGGAAAGTGGCAAGAAGTGATTATATATGAACATAAGCATGCGTTAAACTTACAAGAATGTAGAAAGTAGATAATTGCATTGAGAATTCAGTGGTTAATCATTGTTAGAAAAATGAAACTTCTACTTTCACTTGAAAGGTACAAAAAACTAAAATATTTAGTTACTTCAATCCATTAAACCAAATTGCCCCTTTATATAACCTAAAGGGTAAGTAAATATTGTTGCACACTGATTGACATATACACATATCATCTAATGTAATCATACATCCACAAATTGTGAACATTGATTTTCACAAATGTCTACAATTTATGGATATATATATATATATATATACACAGACAATGTAGAGTGGTGTGCACATATCACTATGTTACCTAAAGGTCGGGAGAGAGGGGAGGGTGGTTCGAGAAAAGACACAACTAGAAAGAGTTAAAAATAAATCTATAATCTATTATATAAACTAAAAGCTGAAGCTGAGAGAAAAGTTTTTAACTTCCCCATAATCTGCCACATCAGACTTGCTCTTTCCTTATAATTTCATATCATCAATTTCTCTCTCCTCAATTTTATTCTCTCTCTTTCTATCCTCATCATCCATGTTTAATTCCTCCTAACGTAACTGCTCCCCCTCCCTCCCTTCCTACCTTTTCAACTTCTTCTCTTCCAGTCACAACTCAGTAACCTCTTCGGATCCTTCAGTTTCCAAACCCTTTCTCTCCCTTATCTCTCTTCTTCACCTCACTTTATGGCATGATTAATGAGATGTTTTATTTTTGGAATCCAAAAAGGAAATTGAGACTTTATAAACACGTTGAATATAGAAATATATAGGGGAATAATTCATTAGTATTTAAGGTATATAATGGGACCAAAATAAAGAGGGGTGAAGTGAAACTCATGAGCTGGATGTTTTATAATTGGAAGTCAAAAAGAAAATTGAGACTCATTCGTTTAGTTCCACTACTTTGTATTTGATGATAAAAAAAAAAAAAAAAAAAAAATCCTTCTCATCTAAATTACTTTATAAACACATTGAATATAGACATAAATAGAGGGAATAATTGATTAGTATTTAATGTAGATAATGGGACCAAAATGAGTCAATTTCTATTGTTGAATTCCAAAATTAAAAGATCCCATTATTCATGCCATAAATATCGTTTTTCATGATTGATAATCGTTACATTTTTTGGTGATTAACTAAATGTTAAATAGCTGCAATTATATAGATATTAATGTTTCCAACGTTATATTTTATATAGATAAAACATAAATGTTGAATGTATCTGTATTGCATAGAGTTTTTCATATATATAGGGCTGTCTTCCCAAACCAAAAATTGCAACAGTAGATTGCACCATATAGATTCTATGCGAGGAGAAGAAGCAAGCTTACGAATCTGCCCTTTCCAATATAACATTCATTGCCAAGCATAGTTCTTTGGCAAAGACCGAATTTCATGTTCATAACTTTTAATTAACTTTATTTTCCTTTTCCTTTCCTATTTTTGATTTCCATGGATGTACTCTAATTTTCCATTGAAATGGTTACAAATGGTTCTGTTCAAATATCTTATGACTTCTTTTCTTTTCCTTTTTTTTTTTTTTTTTTCATATGTTGCTTTAAAGGTTAGCAATAATTAGAGGAACTAGAAGAAATGAGATATGGAGCTGGACGTGGACATCATGAGACATCTCTTCAAAGCATGTATAAATATTTTTTATTATTATTTATTTATCATCTTTTTAATGGTTAAAATTGTAAATCCAGTTTGTTAGGTACTTAGGTTCAATTAACTCCAAATCCTTAATAAATTAATATCAACTTATCATGTAGAACAATCTTTGTAATTGATATGTATTTTTTATTTTTTTTATTTATATTAAAAAAAAAAAGTTCATCGAAAGAGTGAGATGTATGGATAGATTTGTTGACTGTTTTGTGTGTGTGTGTGTGTGTGTGTGTGTTTTTTATGAGATGAGAATGAGAATGAATGCATTGAAGGCTCATATCTTTTGACTATAAAAACCGACTCAATATTTGGTTTAGTAGTAACTGATTATTTCAAATAATTGTGAGCAACTTGAATATACCATTAATTCACATGTTAAATCCACCTCAACCATTTTTGTCTTGGAGACTTAATTTAGTGATCCTTCATGATGTCTTGCCATCAGCCAAAAGTATAGGCATTTTCACTCTCTTATCCTTTACTTTGTTTTAGGCAAACTTTTTATTACCTTAACAATTTTGATGTGTAAGCTTATATTAAGTGTCCTGTTTTCGATTTAGTACTATGTTCCTTTAACTACTAAACAATATGACACATGAAGCAGAACATAAACAATTTGTAATGAATGTGGTTTATTCGTGTAGTAAATGTTATGAAGTGTATTAAAGACTTAGATACACTATCTTGCTATAAACCTTTTACTTTTATATGATCTTTCTGTATCTTGATGGTGACTGTTTATGTATAGGTTGGTGTTATTGTCCCACGAAGTTCTTGATATATATATATATGAAAACAATCGTTGGTTTAATCATGGTCTAGATTTAATTGTGAATTCAATTTGCTTTGTATTAATACATGAAGAGATGGGGTTCTGAATTTTCACCTTTTAGAGCCCACATGTGTCTTTATTTTGGAAATGTTATTTGTAATCATTCATTTCTCAGAATCTTTTGAAAGGAAAGAGAGAATAAATTTGTTATTTTTCTTGGGTGGTGCTTAATAATGATATGATTAAAGCAATCTCTAAAACAAAAAAAAAAAAAAAAAAAAAAAATATATTTATATATATATTTAGAAAAATAAAAATAACACAATATTTCTTTAGAGTTTATATTGTAAGTTTTCCGTGCATCGCACGGGTTTACGACTAGTATAAATTAAAAGCTGAAGTAGAGAGAAAGTGATTGCGCTCCTTCAAACATCTGCCACATCAGCACCTCTGCACCCACAAAAATCTAATTTTTTTTCCTCTCCACTCTCTCTCTGTTTCACGTCTCCCTCCCTCCTTCACGTCTGTCTCTCTCCCTCTGTTTCAGTTTCAGTTTCAGGTGCGCCTCTCTCTCTCCCTTTTCAGGTGCGCCTCTCTCTCTCCCTTACCCCCTCATTCAGCCATTAACCCCTTATTTCTCTCACACACGTTCTCCACTCTCTCTCTGCTTCACGTTTCTCTCTCTCTCTCCCTCTGTTTCAGGTGCGGCTCTTCCTTCCTTTGACTGTTACAGCATCCCTTTCTCATCAACTCTATTTAAACACCAAGGTAAAGTCAGCTTTTACTCAATTCTTTCCCACCGATTTTTTTCCCCCTTCTATGGTATCGGTAGATTTTGTATTTTTCCCTTTCTATGGTATCGGGGTTCTTTTTTCCTGGGTTTTTTGCATTGCTCAAGGAGTATAGAGTTCCTTTTCTGCTTTTGGTCTAATTGTTCATTGCAAAAGTGTATGTATTTTATGTATATGTATTTCAGATCCCTGTTTGTTTGTTCATAATTTTGAGAACAACAAAAATTATTTTTGGTAATTAAAAACCCGATTTCTGTATGAATTTCACTGTTTTTTAGTGAGAGGAATGAAAGCTATATTTTTTGTCACTGTTTTCGATCAATCCTTACTTATTTCTTAGGTTCTGTGATTGTGGGCTGTGTTTGTAATTAGTTCACTGCATGGGCTAATTTGGAGTTGTAGTTGGGTTAAAACCAGAAGCAACATCTGTTGGTGTGCTAATTTGGAGTTGTACTTGGCCTCACTTTCTGGATTTAGTTAGGATTCAATTCCTCTGTTTACTGTCTTTTTAGTTCTAACAATTAAATGTTGTGTACCACATGTAAATAGTGGCCAACCAATCACCCTCAATGTGTTTGACAAAAAACCTAAGCTAAACCAAAAAGGGGTTTGGGCATGAGGCCAATTAAATGTTGTGTACCACAAGGTTGATAGCTTCTTCAAACTCCCAATTGCCTGTGGAAGTGATCCTGTCATGTCCACGTTGAGAGATAGATCCCTATATGAAGAAGCCGGTAATTAGGATTGAATTGTAAGCATGACACTGAATGTGGTGCTACTTGAGATCAAGCTGATACTCACACTGTCTGTAAATAGGGACGGCTGAACAGGTCTACAAAAACTTGTCCTTGCAGTTGTGTGCAATTAGTATTTCCTTACAAGGTTGATAGCTTCTTCAAACTCCCAATTGCCTGTGGAAGTGATCCTGTCATGTCCACGTTGAGAGATAGATCCCTATATGAAGAAGCCGGTAATTAGGATTGAATTGTAAGCATGACACTGAATGTGGTGCTACTTGAGATCAAGCTGATACTCACACTGTCTGTAAATAGGGACGGCTGAACAGGTCTACAAAAACTTGTCCTTGCAGTTGTGTGCAATTAGTATTTCCTTACAAGGTTGATAGCTTCTTCAAACTCCCAATTGCCTGTGGAAGTGATCCTGTCATGTCCACGTTGAAAGATAGATCCCTATATGAAGAAGCCGGTAATTAGGATTGAATTGTAAGCATGACACTGAATGTGGTGCTACTTGAGATCAAGCTGATACTCACACTGTCTGTAAATAGGGACGGCTGAACAGGTCTACAAAAACTTGTCCTTGCAGTTGTGTGCAATTAGTATTTCCTTACAAGGTTGATAGCTTCTTCAAACTCCCAATTGCCTGTGGAAGTGATCCTGTCATGTCCACGTTGAAAGATAGATCCCTATATGAAGAAGCCGGTAATTAGGATTGAATTGTAAGCATGACACTGAATGTGGTGCTACTTGAGATCAAGCTGATACTCACACTGTCTGTAAATAGGGACGGCTGAACAGGTCTACAAAAACTTGTCCTTGCAGTTGTGTGCAATTAGTATTTCCTTACAAGGTTGATAGCTTCTTCAAACTCCCAATTGCCTGTGGAATTGATCCTGTCATGTCCACGTTGAAAGATAGATCCCTATATGAAGAAGCCGGTACTTAGGATTGAATTGTAAAAGACTAACTGAAAAGATACTACCAAATAGTGCATCTAATGATGGAGCTCTTGAAATTGATTTACTTAAACATGCAAATAAAATATATATCCTTAGTCACTATTTTTATGATAATGGTTAGTTGCTAAGACTCAAGTCTCAGAGATAAAAGAGCATGCCCTGGCATTTGAGGCATGTGCTGCACATACTAAACACTGAACCTTACAATATATGACCAATGTGGACTAAAGAGAAATGTTGGTTCAACACATTAGCTCTAAATGAATTCCCATGACAATAGAAAAAGCTAAGTGCAATTAAAAGACCTACAAATATTGTAACTCAGATAATGACCCAATATCTCCTGATAGCTGACCCGTCAAATTCATGTTTGATAAAAATCTGAAATTGAAAGCAGCCAGGGTTAATAACAATTTGACAGAATGACCAACCTTCCTTCCAAAAGCATCAAAGACAAAAGACATGTTCAATAGGGGTGATGTATTTGTGTTTATTATGATGGTTGGTAAATGATTTTTTGTAGGTAGAATGCAGTCTTCTTATTATGCACGTTTGAGAAGGAAAATGATTTTGGATGGAAAGAAAAGAGGAGTTGATTCTTTTAATGGAGCATCGTCTTCTCAAGATACTGTTAATAGCTGTAAGTTGAAATCAACATGTCCTGATAAAATGTTTTCTACAAGAATCTTCTTTTATAAAGCCTCATAGTCTTATTCTTTTTCAAAATATTGTACCAATTTTTTTTATGTCAATTACCTACAATTTTTTTCTTTTTACTCATAAGTAGACCAATGAATTTTCTAATTGTGTTTTATCTTTCCTTAATATAAAATTCTGGATATCAAATATATCCTACAATTTACTAATGCATTTTCAAATATGGATGTCTCCTATCACATACTATCCATTGATGTTCTCTGTATTGAAATTTTTTTTTTTTTTTAAATAATTGAATTAATCGTTTGAAATTTCTGAAATATAGGTCATTTAGGCTTGGTGTTTATACTAGCATTGAATATGGTTAAGATGGGAATACCAGGAGTTGCCAACCATTACTATGTACTTGATTTTAGTCTCAATCAAGGATTTTCTATTCCCTAAGTCAACTATATGGTGTATATAGTCAGACCCTTCTCATGTATTTTTCATTGTACAAAACATATACAATATACTTTCTCTTTTATTTTGCCTGTCTACTAGAAGAAGAAAATCCAAAATGCAAGAAATACATATTTGAGCGTGTTAATGAAATGGCAGCAAGGATGGGATGCACCCCATCACATCTAGCACTGGCATGGGTGGTTAAATGAGTAGTCTTATTGTGTTTTGTCATTCCTTAATGTAAAATTTTAGATATCAATTATATCCTACACTACACTACAATTTACATTGGAATATGTTCTAAAATGACAGTCTATTATTTTGTAAGCGCAAACATAAACATTATTTTCATTTTAAATTGTATACTTTTTTTTTTTTGGGGGGGTCTTTCCCTTTGATATTATTTGTTTGTAACATCAGTTGTTTTTCCTTTTTTTTTGTTTTTTATTGTAGATAGAATAGAGTGTTATTACGCACGCTTGAGAAGGAGGTTGATTTTGGCAAGGAAGAGAATTCGAAATGTTGGGAGCAATCCTGATGTTCCTACAAATTCAAAAAATAATGTTACTATAGGTGAGTTCGTTGTAGATTGTAGAACTTTTTTCCATTAAAAATTTAAAATAAATTTTCTTTTTTCCACCTAAAAAAAAATATATATATATATATATATATATATATATATATATTACACAATGTTTTTTTTTTTTTTTTTTTTTTTTTTTTTTTTTTTTTTTTTTTTTTTTTTTTCGCAAACCTATTCATTATTTTCATTTTTTATTGTATACTTTTTTTTTTTTTTTTTTTTGGTCTTTCTCTTTGATATTATTTGTTTGTAACATCATTTTTTTACCCCTTTTTGTTTTTATTTATTTTTATTGTAGATAGAATAGAGTGTTATTACGCACGCTTGAGAAGGAGGTGGATTTTGGCGAGGAAGAGAATTCGAAATGTTGGAAGCAATCCTGATGTTCCTACAAATACAAAAAATAATGTTACTATAGGTGAGTTTGTTGTAGATTTTAGAACTTTTTTAGAACAAAAATTTAAAATTAATTTTTTTTTTTCCCCCTAAAAAAGGTTCATTTGGTTATTATTTAGTACATTCAAGATATAGAATGTCCAGTCAAAATATAAAGCCTTATATTTATGCACAAGAATGTCCAATCATTGACTTATGATTTCGTAATGTTGGCAAGAACTTTCCAAAAAAATAATGGTAAAGAGCTCAGTACGACAATCAAGTGAATCCATTTTAGATGAATCTATACAAACACATCGTATGTACATGTCTTATATTCTTTACATTGTCTATTATTCCAAGGAATATATTTTCCTTGAATAACTTTAATTTATTTCATTGAATATGTGTGTTTTCTTAAGGTAAATTTCTTGAAACTTCAACAAGAAATCATTGACTTATCATTTCATAATGTTGGCAGGAACTTTACGAATAAATAATAGAAAGAGCTCAGTACAACAATCAAGTGAATCCATTTTAGATGAATCTATACAAACACATCGTATGTACATGTCTTATATTCTTTACATTGTCTATTATTCCAACGAATATATTTTCCTTGAATCACTTTAATTTATTTCATTGAATATGTGTGTTTTCTTAAGGTAAATTTCTTGAAAGTTGGAACTTTGGTCCTCCAAGTCATGTATGTGAACATTGTGGAGCTCAACTTTGGTATGAAGAAAGGACAATTAAGTCAAGAAAGCCTAAAGATCCAAAATTTAGGCTATGTTGTTCCGATGGTATAGTTCACCTACCTCTTCTTAAAGATCCTCCACCTTTTCTAGCAAGACTGCTCGGTTTGAATGGTGGGTCAAGGTCATTAAAATTCCGTGTAGGAATAAGGCTATATAATTCATTATTTGAGTTTACCTCTTTAGGTGGTAAAGTTGACTATTCTGTGAATCGTGGTTCAGCTCCATATGTTTTTCGTCTCAATGGCCAAAACTATCACAAGATTGGGTCACTTCTTCCCGTTGATGGTGAAAAACCCAAGTTTGCTCAACTCTATATCTATGATACTGATAATGAAATAGGTAATAGAATTGGTGCAATGACAAGTGATGATGGTAAAAATGTAGCCCAACTCCAACCTTAACCATTTTAATTGGAATAATAAACAAACAAGACAAGCAAGTTATGATAGGGAAAAGGTACAAAAAATAAACTTGAATTTAGCCATCCTTGAAACAATTTACAACATTATTGATTTATTAACTATATACTTCCACAAATACAACTAAATTTTTTGGAGAAAACAAAAAATAAATAAAGTAACAAAGAGATGAACCTACACTACCTAAAAGTTATTATGAAAAATATAAAATTGAGATTGCAATTGCAATTGATTTAAATTAGAACAAACAAATTGCTTAAACACTCTTAATTTATTTCTTCGAATAGTTCAAATGTAAAATAAAAAAAATAAAAAATAGCCTTTACTAAATGCCAAAAAGTTGGAAAAAGGCAAAATAACGTTCTCTTATTATGATATATGAAAAGAAAATAAATTAGGTTACACTACAATTTAAATTTAAAATACTATTTCAAATAAAGTTTTTCTAAAACTCAAAAATCTATTACATTTAAAATAAAAACAACAAAATATCCGAACGCGCGGGTTTAGTAATAAATAAAAATGCATTGAATTACTATGTAGGAGGGCTATCCTAAATGAGCAAACTCTTTTAAGCTATATATTTTTTACATTTCTTTCATCTTTGTTTATCTTATCTAATTAATTCTACATTTTGTGTGAAAAAGGAAATAATAGCATAAGTTAAGAATCATGTTCAAGACTTTGGGTTGTTATAAAAGTTACATTGCTACAGCTAACATTATTGCGAGTTGAAATCGTGAGAAAATGTGGCTACAATAATTAATGGCTTAATCTAAGCTGAAAGGTTAGGTTATTGTAAACACAATGAGGAGAGTGGCTTTCGAAGTAACAATCCATCACTAATGTGTAACGACAAGTAGCAGGATCTCTAGGGAAAATTGTAAGCAAACTCTATTATTTCATACATTGTGGACGTCTTTAAGTACGTCCTGAAAACTACTAGCATGTACATATATAAATATAATGTACATATATATATGACATATCCTCCATTAAAAATTAGGAAATTGATGTCTATTATATATTGATATGGTGGTCTCACGCAAAGTAGATAAGCTCTAGAGGGTAATAGACATGTATTAGGATATTTTCTTCTATTTTATAAGTTAGGTGGTTGGCATATTTCGATAACTAATTACAAATTTGTCAAAAACAATGTTTAAGTAATCCAATCAAGTGTCGATTTGCTCTTGGTTACTCCATTCAACAGTAGTACATGGAAAAAGAGAGTTGGTGAGCTTGAAATGAAGTTAATGACCACGAAATAATTGTAACCCACTGGACTAGACTCCAATTAAGAAATTTAGTGTCGGCTAATTCCATGCCAAAAATAGTTGTAATTAGATTATTTTCTATGCATTTCAAAAGGATGTAAACAGGGTGGTCCAATTATTTTGGGGGCCTCAAGCGAAATTTTAAGTTTGAGCCCTTTGACTATTCAATGCTAAATTATATTAATATTTATGAAAAATTAAGATCAGATATAGGAGAATTACATAAATAAGTAAAATTTATTTTTAGATATATTTTTATATTTTTAGGCATAATTTATGTTTAAAAGTTATAATTTTAAACATAATTTAAGGTGGTTTTCTTCAGTTAACTTATAATTTTAAAATAGAAAAAAAAAAAAAAATTAAAAGTTACTACATGGACAAAAAATTAAAACAGTATACTTTTATACACTACTCACATGAGTAAAAAAATCAAACCCACACAATTATAGCTACACACCACACTCACTATTATCCTTTATAAAATAATATAATCTCATATCCTATTGCCAATACAAATAAAATTTCAAGAATTGAGAAAGAAAAAAATAATAATAATAATAAGTTTACGTGGGAAGGTGGAGCTGTCACTTTTGTGGCAGTCTGCTTTGCCCAATGCCATTGGCTAAACTAAAATAAAATAATGTGTAGAAAAAAAAAAAAAAAAAAAAAAAAAAAAAAAGGGCTTTGTCTTATCCACTCCTTAATTCAGCAGTTTCGGGATTTAAAAAGAAAGAGTTATAGGAGAGAGAGAGAGAGAGAGAGAGAGAGAGAGAGAGAGAGAGAGAGAGAGAGAGAAATAAAAGAAGAAAGAAACAGAGGGACGAGAGAGAAATAAAAGAAGAAGAATAGTCAAGTGAAAAAAAGAGAGAAAATGAGGGGGAAAATTGCTGGAGATGGACAGATGGTGCCAGGTGTGAGAAATCTGTGATTTTCTTCTCTCTTGTTTTTTTGTTTGCTCTGGCGAGTCCTCCCGTTCTACTCTACGACCATGTTTGCTTTGGCAAGGTAGTAGATTTGTGATTTTATTTTTAGGGCCTTTTTAAAAAAATTTTGGGGCCTTTGCCATTTGGGGGCCTCAAGCCATTGCTTAATTCGCTTAATGGATGGGTCGGTCCTGGATGTAAATCAGGGTCTTCTGGAATAAAAAAAACTGGACTAAAACAAATCAAAGACATTCCTCAATCATTTGTTCAAGCTAACGATAGTGATATGTGCACACCACTTATATTGTACACTGTCCATATACCTTTGCTCAAGCTAAATTGAAAACTTTCACAAATACTTTTGCCAGCTAGTCGCTTGACACTTGCACTCACAAAACTCACACAAAAAGTTTCGATTGCCCCTCGTCTGCCATTAGCTTGAGCGAAATCCTAAAATGGAAAATTTCATGATTTCCTTTGTACCCTACGCCATATAAGCCATATGATGTAACCCTAATTCAAAAAGGTGGAAAATGGTCACTATTGGGAAAAAACTTTAGAGAAAACCCTCTCCATCTTCTATTGTCTCTCCCATTGAGAAATCATTGAGAGACCATTGAAACCTTCATCTATAGTTTAAAAGCTAGAAACCACAAAGCTATCATTCAGTATGTTCACTGCAAACCAGAAGGTGCTTTGGAATCAAGCTAGAGGTTTTGGTTCGTAGAAGCAGACGAGTTGTTTGCGAATGATCTCTTGAAAACTTTGACAAGTTGAAAGGGATTCACTTTGACACTCTAACAAAAAGAGCAGTCTAGGCCGTCTTCTAAAGAACAAGTTTCAATCTAGCATGTATTCCTAAATTCCCAGAACCCAACCTATCCTTCTTGGTCAAAAGACCAAGCCTAGATGGAATATGAAGATGGTAAGCTGATTTCACATTGAAGTTCCGAGAGTGGCTTGTAGTCCAACAAATTCAGTAATCTCTATTGATACAGGGGAAGTGGATATTTAAAATATTTTGAAAAGTTTGATATATTCGAAAATTTCAAAAAAGTTTAGCTGGATCCCATTGTCCATTATAATTCATGGAGAAACAGATATTTCCTAAATCTCTAGTTCTTTACAATCCAAATGGATTAGGCCAAGCAGCCTTCGCTTTGGTTTTCTTGCTTTGGAGGAAGTATTTTCCTAAATTTGGATCCTACCTCAAAACCTTTTGGTTGACAAAATTTACACTCTAAATCCCTGGTCTTAAGAATTAGACCACACATTCTTATCCTCCTGACATTGGTTCGCAGCTTAGCTACATACAGCTCCTCCAAAAAAAAAAGAATCCATTGACTTCAACTCCCAATTCTGAACAGGTCAAATAAATGAAGGGTTCCATTGCATAACACCATTTGTAAACACCATACAGCCCGCCAATTTGAAATAGCTCCAGGTACCAATTTTTGAAGTTATCCTCACCACACCACTGATCATACCAAAAGCGAAGCGTAGTGCCATTCCCACCTTGAAACTAATGAAATTCTTAAACCTCTGTATGGATTACACTTTCCGTGCACCAAGTCACCACCACAAATTGCCACAACCATTTGCCCAGAAATTTAAACACCTCCCCATTCCACACCATTGGAAATCTGTCTGATTTTTTACCTTTCTATTAGCTACCTGAACAAGAAGTGGAATCATAGATGTAAAATAAGTAGGATGGCTAGAAAGCGTACTCTTTATTAAGGTGAGTCCACCACCCTTTGATAAATAAATATTCTTCCAACTTCCTAGTTTTGTGTCCTCTATCCTCTCTAATATGCAATCCCAAAAATAGCTTTTGTCTTAAAAACGAGTTCCTAATGGCAAACACAAGTACTTCAGCAGTAAAGAAGAGACATCCTACAAATAAGAATATTAACCAACTCTTCAGGGTGTGTAACCTCTCCTATCGGTAACATCTCTGATTTGCTCAAAACTATCTTGAAATCAGACATCACTTCAAAACATAACAATATACACCTTTAAAAACAAATCTAGCTCAACTCTGCATCGCACAAAATGAGTGTATCATCCGTAAACAACAAATGCGAAATCTTAAGGAGATCATTATTTGTCATATTCATTATGAATCATGTTAAGAATCCCCCATCCATTGCCTTTAAGATCATTCGGCTTAGAGCTTTCATCACAAAAACAAACAGAAGCAGGGATAATGGGTCGCCTTGACATATGCCCCTAGTGCTTGCAAAAGAAAAAACACTAGGAGAGCCATTCACCACCACTGAGAACCTAACTATGGATATGCTAAACACATCCACTTTCTTCATTTTTCCCCAAAACACCTCCTCATTATACAAAAGAAAATCCACGTGGAAAAAATTGTAAGTAATAATTTATATAAGCAGAACAAGATGAGCTATTTATTCATGGGCAGCTATACCAACATCGTTTGGAGCCAATTCAAAACGAAATTGTGACTCATCATCCTAACATTTCAACTAAGCTCCACATTCTAATTCCAAATACATCTCTAATGACACAGATAGACAGAATAATTTCAACTCAATAAGGCACAGCCAAGGGGAAGGAAATTGAATACCTTTTCTTTTTGGCAAGGTAACACTCTATGTTCACATGCTACTGCACATACCCTAAACCTGGGCAGTATGTCAAATTTATTGGAAATCATCTAGGGTGTTCTACGTTATCATTTTTCATGGTGATGCTTGTGTGCACTGATAGAAATTTTCTTTGTCAGAGTAGGTTCTCTAGCCCAAAACTTTGTGTTCATGTGCTAATTTTCACATGTTCCTCTGACAGGGAATAGCTTGTGAGGTAAGTTGTATTATAGAGAGACGCCTAACCCTATATCTACTCTTTGATTGAGTTATTTTGAAATTGTAAGTTTCTACAACAAGGCATACTTTATGCCATCACTGCAAAGGATGCATATTCCAAATATTTAGCAGAAGCATGAAGTGTAAAAATGAATGCACAAGATTAAGGCTCCCAACTAGAGAAAGTTATTCCTGCCATTTGTTTAATAATGTTGTTGGAAAATGAGAGTAGGGTCATAACCACATGCAAGGAGTGAGGATGATTTGCAGTTTGGTGAAGGGATTTCCTGCCATATATTCTACAGTTTCTATCCAACTGGCACTTCTAGAGAAAAAAGCCATCTTTAACACCAACCAACAAGTGTTGAGTTGAATGATCATAATTAAAGACATACGAGATCCAAGTTTTGCTTTTGCATATCAAATCTACAAATCTGAGTCCACTAAAACTATGTAAGAGCTTTAGTAAGTTGTGTGATATACAGAATACTAAGAAACATTCATATGGATTTCAGTAAACAACAATATAAGATTATGTTGGTTGAACAAATGAAGGGCATAGTTCAGTTGTAAAAATATGAAAGCTTAGGGTTAAGAGAATAGAAAGGAGAAGAGAAGAATGGAGAGAGAGAGATTCGAAAAAAAGGTTTAGGGTTCCATCAATCAATCCCTCACCTTAGCAGATATTCATATTAGAGTGATATGACAATATTACTTTACGCTAATATAAAATAAAAATTTAATACAAAAAAATATTAATAAGAATAATGCTAACAGGCACCACCAAGTATAAACAGTTTACAACTAAAACAAATTTTAGACTCTTCCTATTCCATTAAAACCAAACTCTCCAATAAATTAGTTGTGTAACCTACCCATGAAGGAAATTGAATACCAAGACTGTTCGTTTTTAGACTCTCAGGATCAAATGAAGAAACAAACCCATCGCGATCCTCAATTAGAAGTTCACAATTGTCGGTACATCCATAGAAGCTGTCAACCCAATCCAAAGATACAACTTTTTTAGTCCAAGACTCAAACACACCATACTCCCTCATCGCCCATATGCGGCACCTATTACCTTTAGAAAAAGCAATCAAAGCCAGTGATCCCTCGAACACCGCAAGATACCGAGAAAATCCACCTACATGTCGAAAAACCTCATCTATGTAATCATCCGGCATCATTATCTCTTGGAATATCTCGTCATTAACATCAAAGGACAAAATGAAATTGCGGATCTGATTATAATATGTTATAAAGTGTAAAGCTCCATTAAAAAATATACCGGGTGAGTCATCAATACCTCTAATAGACATCGGCGATATCACAACCCTTCTCCACGAATCCTTACTCAATGTATAAACCTCGGCCTCAACCATTTGACAACACCCAATTCTCAAAATCTTGTAGTCATTGTCATTGTTTTGAGAAAGATAAGCAAGTCCAAAAGCAGCCGGAATATGAACACAAATATCACAAATACTAGTGAAACTAGTAGCAACAAGCTTCTTAAACTTTCTAATAATTGGGTTCCACAAATGTATTATATGTTTACAATTGCTCTCATAACTAACAAGACAGAACATACCATATAAGAAACCAATTATCCGAGAATGATTGAAGGGTACTTTGGTCATGGAAATCATGGTCATTGTATTATCACTATTGAGAACATTTGTACACAATGTTTTCGAACTTGGAAAGCACATGGGTAGTGGCGTAGATAGAAGATAGCCATTGTTAATGTATGAATTGGATAATGATTTGGTTTTGTTGAGATTGAAGTGTGTGGTAATGAAAATTGGGGTTGTGATTGTGGAGTTTAAGGATTTAGAAACGGACCTGAATCGGATTAAGGATTTGGCTGGTAAACATGGAAGGATGTCGTGGACGATGTGGTCTGGGACATACTCAGATGGGAATTTAGGGTTTCTTCTAGGATGAGACATCGCTGATTGATTGTGTTTCTGATTTAGGTTTTGCTGGGAAGAAGGGAAAGTAACTTTAAACAGACCTAAATTTTTTATTGGGCTGGATCGAATCCGAGCTTTATTGGGCTTTTTACTAACACAAGGCTTAAAGTGACTGACTCTTTGCATCGCTAGTGAGATTGGCCGAGTTTGTCATTGGTACAAGTTCAAAATATGGTTCAATTACACTTTTGTTTCATGGCTCCTGGGAGAAATACTTTTTTTTTTTTTTTTTTTTTTAATCTTAAGTGTTTGGATCAAAGTTTCGTAAATACGAGCATCTTATTAGCCATATGTATTATGATAAATGCAAGGTTTTGTCTTAGGTAAGTGACCCTGAGGGATTTCGAATTAATGATCATTGGAAAGAACACCCAAGACCGGACCAGTTGAGTTACTGTTAAGACCCCAACCATCCCACATCCGTGGGTATGCTTACCCTAGCCACTAAGGCACGGATTGGCTTAGCTTAAACATTTGATTAAACATGTATTAGCTTATATTCATAATTAGTAAGGTCCAAGCTAATCAAGCTTGTACCTTGTTAGTTAATTAGGTGCATTGGGGGTCTAGTACATTCCTAGGCTTTAACCCCTTGTACTTAATTGTTAGAGATCCTAAGGTTGTACCTTGGTTGTGCATGAGAAATGCATGACCAGCTCAACCAATGAGAGGAGAGCATGGCTTGGCCAATGAGAGGGGAGTATGAGAATGCATGACAAATGCATGATCCTCTCGGCCAATGGGAGGAGAGCATGCTCGGCCAATGAGAGGAGTGCATGAGATATTATCTCTCCCACTCCTCCATTGTTGCTCATTATCCAAATAACTCCATTGTTACTCATAGGATTCTCTCTAGGAGATTAGATACATTAGTTGGTAGAATTCAATAAGAATTAGTAGGTTTTCTTCATAAATCCAAGGGGATCCATCCTATCGGATTGGATTATTCAAAGTGTGTGTTGATTGTGTGTGATTGTTGAAGGGAGATTGAGTGTTCTTGAGAGAGAAACCAAGGGGTTCCTTTCATTTGGTATCAGAGCTAATTACGAGCCATGGTGATTGAAACAAGAGGAGGAGCGCAAATTAGAGCTCTCAATGAGAATGTCCAAGGGATTCAACAACAATTGGATGAGCATTCCAATCAAATCGGGTTGATCAATGTGAAATTGGATCGAATGGAGAGCAATTTTGGTGAGTTCAAAGCTACATTTTCTGGTTTTCAAGGTACACTTTCTGGTTTTCAATCGGCATTTTCTGGTCTTCAAGCCATGATGGAGGAAAGGCTGCCCAAACCAGCAGAACCGAATGTTAACCAAGCTTCAAGTTCAATTCGGGTTCAACCTAGTTTTGGTGAGCAATTGCCAACTACTCCTCCAAGCACTCATAGGCTTCCAATTGGGGCTGAGGAGAGGAATGGCATGCCAATGAGACCTCCAAACCAAGACATTAGGCTCCAGCCCAATCAAACCCGAGTTGGAGTGCAAATGGGAGAAGGTATGGAAAATGGGCAAAATAGGCCCATTTTGGGTGATTTTGGTGACCCGATTGAGGAGAGAAGGAATGTGGGGAACAATGCTAGGGTCATGCCTCCATTTCAAGGGCATTTTAATGCTCCTTATGAGGAACCTTGGCAAGGAATGAGGCAAGGAAGGCAGCACGGGCAGCAAGGGCAGCAAGCACAGCTTGAGCCCATTTTGGGTGACTTTGGTGACCCGATTGAGGAGAGAAGGAATGTGGGGAACAATGCTAGGTTCATGCCTCCATTTCAAGGGCATTTTAATGCTCCTTATGAGGAACCTTGGCAAGGAATGAGGCAAGGAAGGCAGCACGGGCAGCAAGCACAGCTTGAGCCCATTTTGGGTGACTTTGGTGACCCGATTGAGGAGAGAAGGAATGTGGGGAACAATGCTAGGTTCATGCCTCCATTTCAAGGGCATTTTGATGCTCCTTATGAGGAACCTTGGCTAGGAAGGAGGCAAGGAAGGCAGCAAGGGCAGCAGGGGCAGCAAGCACAGTTTCAGCCCCATGCAGCCCCTCCAAGGCATGGTTTGCACTTTGGTGACCCGAGAGAGGACCAATGGGGTTTGAATGACCAAGATGAAGCTTGGTTTGATCCAAGAGGTGGGAGACCAGCTAGGGAAAGGCCAAGGCAGTACCAAGGAGCTCACCATAGAGATCCTTATTGGCAAGAGCAAGATGGACCTCCATGGAACCAAGGAAGAGCAAGGGACCCGAGGCCAATGAAGCTGGACTTTCCAAGGTTCAAAGGTGGTGATCCAACGGCTTGGGTGTATAGGGCATTGCAATACTTCCACTACTATCAAGTCCTTGAACCGGAAAAGGTAATGCATGCTTCTTATCACTTAGATGAGGAAGCCCTAGTGTGGTTCCAAGATTGTGAGCATGAATTGCATGGATGGAATGATTTTGTTAGAGCTATACAAATTAGGTTTGGGCCTGCTAGCTATGATGATCCTATGGAATTGTTGACTAAATTGAAACAAACTCATAATATTGCTGCATATAAGAGTCAATTTGAGTCTACTAGCAATAGGGTGAGGGATTTATCTGACATGCATAAATTGAGTTGTTTCATGAGTGGCATGAAAGATGAAATTAGGTTGGCTGTAAAAATGCAAGGGCCAAGGAACTTAGGGGAGGCCTATGCCTTGGCCAAGATACAAGAGGAGTACTTGGCAACTGTGAAGAGAAGTGCAAGACCAACCTATGAGCCAAGCCGAGGCTCATGGGTCCAGTCACAAGGCCCAACAAGGGGCAGCTCAGGTTGAGAACAAGAGTGGGGATTCCAAAGAGTATAGTGCAAGACCTTCTATGCAAGTGCAAAGGTTAACACCTATGCAAATGTCAGAGAGGAGGAAGAAGGGTTTGTGCTACAATTGTGATGAGAGATGGAGTTCAGACCACAGGTGCAAGAATAGGAAGCTATATCTTATGGAAGAAGTGGATGATGAAGAGGCCGAATTAGTAGAGGTTGAAGAAGAAGAAGTTGAGGCTGAATTGGGAGATGAGAATGCCGAGATTACTTTGTGTGCATTGTTGGGAAGCACCTCTCCTTCCACCATGAGAGTGATTGCCATTGTGAATGGCCAGACGACTGTTGTTCTTCTTGATACTGGAAGCACCCATAACTTCATGGATGGGACTTTGGCAAAGACATTGAAGCTACCAATTGATGGGGAAAGCAACTTTGGAGTGAGGGTAGCAAATGGCCAAGTAATAAGAACTTTGGGTGAATGCAAAGAAGTGAAGTTCAAGATGCAAGGGCTTGCACTTGAATTTGACTTTCAACTTGCTAGAATTGGGAGGATATGGCATAGTATTGGGTACCCAATGGTTGAGCACACTTGGGATGATTAATTGGGACTTCAAGAACCTTATGATGGGGTTCATGCATGAAGGAAATAAAGTGTGGCTGCAAGGGTTGAAGGAAAAACCCAACTTGATACAAGGTAGCAAGGACTTCAAGGGGAAGGCTACCATGAAAGGACTACTCTTTCAGATTATGCCTTGTGAGTTGGCTAGTATACAAGAAGGGATTGATGCTCCAATCCAAGAGTTTGTAGAAGAATGTCCTCAAGTCCTTGAGGAACCCGAGGGTTTGCCTCACAAGAGGAACCAGGAGGACCAAATACTACTCAAGCATGAGGCTAGCAAGCTTGAGCTACCCGAGTGGGCTTGTATACATCCAGTTTTCCATGTGTCTTTCCTCAAGGCTAAGTTGGGGGAGACTATCACTCCTATATCAAGGCTTCCACCCACGGATGCATTGGGTTATTTAGCTCCTCAACCAGCAAGGATCCTTGAGACACGGACCATCAAGAAGAGAAGACTTCCTGCAGTGACAGAAGTGCTTGTGTCGACACCGGCGGAAAATCTCTATTCTAAAGTTTTCTTTTTCCTTTTTTATTTTCCTAGATACCGACCCCCATTTGGCGAGTGTTGTGTGTGATCTCTATCTCTTTTCCGTTTCGAGATATGAGTTGTGTGTGTGTGGGAACTTGTGTGTGTGTGTGCGTATGAGCGCAATTTGGAGTCGCCACCAATCATGGGAAATTT
This sequence comes from Fagus sylvatica, assembly GCA_907173295.1. Classification (NCBI taxonomy): domain Eukaryota; kingdom Viridiplantae; phylum Streptophyta; class Magnoliopsida; order Fagales; family Fagaceae; genus Fagus; species Fagus sylvatica. The sequence continues at coordinate 60,329,988 of OU015761.1, read as the reverse complement.
TAAGGTGTGATTGGGCACCTATGTCTAATAGATTTTATCTTATTTAGACATCTATAACAAAAATGGTCTTGAACCAGAGATGGGTTCGGGGGTTTGCTTATGCGTGGGGAAGGTGTTAGGCACCCCACGACATCCGTTAAAAAAAACGGTTACCTCCTTTCTAATGTTTTCTTTATTTGCTAAGCCTAGGTTTGTTGGTTTTAATTATGTACAAATGTCCCAAATTTGGTCGAGCAATATACCAAGAGTGGCAAATGCATTTTGACCTCATTTGGTTTTGATTAGACTCTTTATTTCACCATCCCTTTATCTTTGTATCTTTTAAATTTCCGGGCATTTCGGTGGTAGGATATACTTGAAATCCTAACACCTAGTGCCGGGACAAACAATTAATGTTTTTGGTGCCATATTCGGGATCTCTTTACCCTTGATTTCCAAGGATAAAGCGGTCCGTCAAATGGCGGGGTTTTGGGTGATTAATTCACACTTTGGGGAATTTTAGACCATGATCCTATGGGAGTTAGAACGTGTAGAATCCCTTACACGAAAGCACGTACCAGCCACGCCCCCGTGTAAAGGACTCATACCTTCGTTTCTAACGCCCACATTACCATGTTTACTCTTTTTAAAGTTTTCATGGCAAAGTGTATTTTAATCACATTTTTATATCAAAGCGATAAACAATCAAGCAAGTAATCACGGTATATTCACAACACATAATTACAAGAAAGAGTATGAAAGCCAACAAAAATGTTCAAACAAGTAATCACGGCATGTTCGCAGCACATAAATCACAAGTATGACATAATATGGGATGATCATGGTATGTTAGCAGCACATCAATCATAAGTATGAAATGACATAAATGCAACATTTATTTGAAATGGCAAGGTACAATTCATGAGAATTTTTAGGGAAAGGGTCAAGACCTCGTGGGGTCGGGATTCGATGCTATTTGAAAGACTTATTCGAATCTCGACACCACCTTAGGATTTACATGAATAAAACAAGGCAATTTTTAGAAGAGAATTCAATGCCTTTTCGGGCTTACACGGGGGTTTAGTACTATTTGAAAAGATTTACCTAAACCCGCGAAGCCAAATAGGACTTAAATGAGAAAAACTGTTTTAGAAATGAGGTTTCAACGCCTTTTCGGGCTTACACGGGGGTTTAGTACTATTTGAAAAGATTTACCTAAACCCGCGAAGCCAAATAGGACTTAAATGAGAAAATCTTTTTGAAAACGGGTTTCAACGCCTTTTCGGGCTTACACGGGGGTTTAGTACTATTTGAAAAGATTTACCTAAACCCGCGAAGCCAAATAGGACTTAAATGAGAAAAATTGTTTTGGAAATGGGGTTTCAATGCCTTTTCGGGCTTACACGGGGGTTTAGTACTATTTGAAAAGATTTACCTAAACCCGCGAAGCCAAATAGGACTTAAATGAGAAAAACCGTTTTGGAAATGAGTTTCAACGCCTTTTCGGGCTTACACGGGGGTTTAGTACTATTTGAAAAGATTTACCTAAACCCGCGAAGCCAAATAGGACTTATATGGGAAAAATCATTTTTGAAAATGGGGTTTCAATGCCTTTTCGGGCTTACACGGGGGTTTAGTACTATTTGAAAAGATTTACCTAAACCCGCGAAGCCAAATAGGACTTAAATGAGAAAAATTGTTTTGAAAATGGGTTTCAATGCCTTTTCGGGCTTACACGGGGGTTTAGTACTATTTGAAAAGATTTACCTAAACCCGCGAAGCCAAATAGGACTTAAATGAGAAAAACCGTTTTGGAAATGAGTTTCAACGCCTTTTCGGGCTTACACGGGGGTTTAGTACTATTTGAAAAGATTTACCTAAACCCGCGAAGCCAAATAGGACTTATATGGGAAAAATCATTTTTGAAAATGGGGTTTCAATGCCTTTTCGGGCTTACACGGGGGTTTAGTACTATTTGAAAAGATTTACCTAAACCCGCGAAGCCAAATAGGACTTAAATGAGAAAAACTGTTTTAGAATGTCTTTGCAATTTTAGGGTCCAACGCCTCATGGATTTACATGGGGTTTTAGTACTATGTGAAAAGATTTACCTAAACCACCAATACCGTTAGGTATTTTCATGCCCAAATCAAAATAATGAAATATGAATAATATTTACAACAACGTAGTAAATAATGTAAATAACCGGGTTTGAAAAAGAGTGTTTTTGTGGATCCAATACCTTATGGAATTACGTGATGGCTAATGCCTCCTTGAGGTCTTACATAAACCATCACGACCAATCGGGATTATCACGCCCATTTTTACGGGGAACGGGGATAATAACAACGCAATATATTCACAAGTGCGTAAAAGTAAATAAAGCGATAAATGTATTTAAAGCATTGCGGAAAGCGATAAATATATTTAAAGCAATAATGGAATTTAAAGCGTGGGATTTTCATGGGTCCAATGCCTTATGGAATTACGTAATGGCTAATGCCTCTTTGAGGTCTTACATAAACCATCACGACCAATCGGGATTATCACGCCCAAATCACAAAGGGGAAAAATGAGGGATATTCACAATATAATATTCACAACGTAGTAAATGTAAATAAAGCGATAAATGACAATATTTACACATGGGGATTTTTAATGGGTCCAATGCCTATGGAATTATATGGTGGATAAAGCCTCTTTGAGGTCTTACATAATCCACCACGACCAATCGGGATTATCACGCCCAAATCACAAAGGGAAAAATGGGGGATATTCACAATATAATATTCACAACGTAGTAAATGTAAATAAAGCGATAAATGACAATATTTAACATGGGGATGTATTTTTCGGGTCAAATACCTCGTAGGCTAACAAGGTTGTTACGGCCTCGTTAGAGGTCTTACGCAACTGAGCCAAAGCTACTCAATATTTGCCGTACTAAAACACGAGGAAACCGGTGTATTTTTCGGGTCAAGACCTCGTGGGCTAACATGGTTGTCACGGCCTCGTTAGAGGTCTTACGCGAGCCGCCAAAGCCACTCAATATTGCCGTACTAAAACACACCGGGGGAGAGGGGGGGTAGTCACAACAACATATATATTCACAAGTACGTAGTAAATGTAAATAAAGCGATAAATGACTAGAAAATGTAAATAAAGCGATAAATGACTAGAAAATGTAAATAAAGCGATAAATGACTAGAAAATGTAAATAAAGCAATAAATAGACAAGAAAATGTAAATAAAGCGATAAATGACTAGAAAATGTAAATAAAGCAATAAATAGACAAGAAAATGTAAATAAAGCAATAAATAGACAATAAAGAAACTAGTAAAGCATAAATGAACTAAAATGAACTAAAGAATGTAAAATAGAACAATAAATGAACTCAAAGAATGAGAGGGAGAGAGAGAGAGGGGGGAAGATGAGGAGAGGTTAGAGAGAGAAGCACCTAGTAGATGCTTCTCACTCTAAAAACACCCCAAAATCCCTAAAGAAAGAGTTTAGAGAGAGAAAGAGCTTAGAGAGAGAGAGAGGGGGGGAGGATGAGGAGAGGTTAGAGAGAGAAGCACCTAGTAGATGCTTCTCACTCTAAAAACTCCCCAAAAACCCCCCAAAGAAAGACCCCAAAACCCCCTATTTAATGCCTAACTACGCTCAGACAGCCTTGGGGCTCGAGCAAAAATGTGTGCTGAAGTGAGGGGAGGGGGGCTGGTTTTATAGAACCGCGTGCACGCCTCGCGCGGGTCCATCATGCGCCGCGCAGGATGGTCCCGCGCGAGTTACTGTAGCTGCCACGTGGCGATCTTATCCGCCACGCGGCGATCTTATCCGTTACGTGGAAATTCGCACGCGCGTACAGTTTTTTGACCCGATTTTCGAAGGAAATTTTGGAGGTCTTCGGGTACTCAAAATGGGTCATGCAGCATATCTTTGGAAATCCCCAGATGTCTACTTTCCAATGATATAAAGTTTGCGCGAATCGGAGTTCGGACGCGAGAGTTATGGCTCCCGAAAGTCGGGGTGTTGGAGCTGTTTTTGCACGTTTTTCCGGTGAAGATTCCTGGTCGAACGGGGGATGCTACCGGCGAACCGAGAGTTCCACGTCGTAGCTGGAGTCGTCATCTTTCCAACGCACCCGGGCCCACACGTCAACTTGCTGCGAGTAGGAAAGACTCTGTGCGCAAAGGCGGCTGTCCGGGAGAAAAAATGCGTTTTGCTCCCAACGCGTTTTTTCTCAAATCTTGTCCCAGTTCGCGCGCATATTTGACCTAGCTCCCGATGTCGGATTTTGACGTTCTTGGTACCGTCGGAAAGCTTGCGCTGCCTACTTTTGCAAGGTTCCGGATTTGCGGAAATCCGAGCTTGGACTTGTGAGATATGGCCCCGCGAACAGAGGCCACCGGGGTGTTTTTGGTCCGTTTGAGGGCAGTTTTCCGATCGGGATTCCGGCTGGCCCCGATAAATTCTTGGCGATCCGAGAGTTCCTTGTCGTGCATGAATGTGTCTTCTTTCCAATGTGCCCAGGCTCGCTGATCAACTTGTTGCGAGTCAGGAAGACTCTGTGCGCAAGCGTGGCAACGTCGGTGGGAAAATCCCGGAACTTTCAGCAAAACCTTATTTTGTCGGCCTGTTTTCACGCGCGTGGTAGACGTAGCTCCCGATGTCGGATTCCGACGATCTTGGTATCGTCGGAAAGCTTACGTTACCTATTTTTTAATGGTACAGGCCTTGCACAGAGGCGAGCTTGGGTTCGCAAGATATGATCTTGCGAACAGAGGCCGTTGGAGTGTTCCTCATGCCAAGGGGTCATCTTCTGGCTGAGATTCCGGCTTGACCGGAGGAGCTCTTGACGATCCGAAAGTTGCGTGTGGTAGCTGAAGTGAACCTCTTGCCTAAGGGTCTTGGCTCGCGGACCAAGTTGCAGCGGGTCGGAGAGAATCTTTGCGCAAACGTTGCCTCCTAAATAGGCTGTTTTGTCAACAACACTTAGCAAAATTTGGCTAAGTGTTGGACCGTTTTTTCACAGTTTTAACCATAACTCCCTCGTTTCTCGTCCGTTTTTGGCCCGTAAAGTGTCGAATCGAAGCTCTCATCACGTTCTTTAGAATGGTCAAGGAGCGGTCAGTTCGATTCAGCTTTCGGTCTGGTCAATGGTCCGGTCAAACCTTGGTCAAACTTGGTCAACCTTGGTCAAACTTGGTCAAAATTCTCCGAACCCTGGGAAATGTATCCTGGGCCGCGTTTCGAGGACTTTCGGGCATAGTGGGCCCTAGTCGGGTCAGAAACGGCTTGGTCAAACCTTGGTCAAACTTGGTCAACTCCGGTCAAACTTGGTCAACCTTGGTCAAACTTGGTCAAATCTTGGGAAATGTGTCCCAGACCCCGTTTTGAGGTTATTTGGTGTGATGAGCCCTCATCGGATCAGGCCGACTTGGTTCGGGCTACCTCGTTTTACGTGTCGACACCCGAGAAAATTCCGGGGGTAAAAATGGGGTTATGACAGTTGCCCCTTCTTTGTTTGGCGTTTATTGGTACAAGGAACGTCGGACAAAGAATAAATGACTCGATTTTTGCCCGCTGGGATTTTCTCGGTTTTCATGCCCGTCTTCAGGTACTGCGAAAAATCTTCCTCAGTTTGCATGTCACTCTCTGTCAGACGCGCTGGCTGTCAATCGGTTGACACACGGGTCAAAAGTCAAGGTAGGTTTCAGATTCTTGGTTTTCTCTCAAAACTCCACTTTTCCTACTTCTGCTTTCTCCTTCCCTTCTAGTTCAGATCTCGTGCTTCGAAAGTTTGTTCGCCTTTCTGAGGTATGTCGCCATGTGCGTGCCTTTGGCGGGGGTAGAAATTTTGAAAAGCGTAGGCTAAATTTGGGACTTACACAAACTTAGTTGGGTTCGGGGAAAATTGGGATTCGAGACTTGTCCAAATCTCAATTTGGAGAAATTCGACGGTTTGGAAATCCTGAGTCCAAACAGGTCGGGAGAATTTGGGATTTGAAATTTGTTCTAATCTCGAATTGGGCAGTTCAACGGTTTGGAATCTGGATCCAAACACAATGGGGGGTGATTTGACTTGGGGACTACCCAAGCTGCAAATCGGTGAACCAACGGTTTGGAATCTCAGTCCAAACACGTTGAGGGGTGATTTGACTTGGGGACTACCCAAGCTGCAAATCGGGTGAACCAACGGTTTGGAATCTCAGTCCAAACACGTTGAGGAGTGATCTGACTTGGGGACTACCCAAGCTGCAAATCGGGTGGTTTCAACGGTTTGGAATCTCAGTCCAAACACGGTTGAGGGGTGATCTGACTTGGGGAACTACCCAAGCTGCAAATCGGGTGGTTTCAACGATTTGGAATCTCTTAGTCCAAACACGGTTGAGGGGTGATCTGACCTTGGGGAACTACCCAAGCTGCAAATCGGGTGGTTTCAACGGTTTGGAATCTCAGTCCAAACACGGTTGAGGGGTGATCTGACCTTGGGGAACTACCCAAGCTGCAAATCGGGTGGTTTCAACGGTTTGGAATCTCTTTAGTCCAAACACGGTTGAGGGGTGATCTGACTTGGGGAACTACCCAAGGCTGCAAATCGGGTGGTTTCAACGGTTTGGAATCTCTTAGTCCAAACACGGTTGAGGGGTGATCTGACCTTGGGGAACTACCCAAGCTGCAAATCGGGTGGTTTCAACGGTTTGGAATCTCTTAGTCCAAACACGGTTGAGGGGTGATCTGACCTTGGGGAACTACCCAAGCTGCAAATCGGGTGGTTTCAACGGTTTGGAATCTCTTAGTCCAAACACGGTTGAGGGGTGATCTGACCTTGGGGAACTACCCAAGCTGCAAATCGGGTGGTTTCAACGGTTTGGAATCTCAGTCCAAACACGGTTGAGGGGTGATCTGACTTGGGAACTACCCAAGCTGCAAATCGGGTGGTTTCAACGGTTTGGAATCTCAGTCCAAACAGGTTGAGGGGTGATCTGACTTGGGGAACTACCCAAGCTGCAAATCGGGTGGTTTCAACGGTTTGGAATCTCAGTCCAAACAGGTTGAGGAGGTGATCTGACTTGGGGAACTACCCAAGCTGCAAATCGGGTGGTTTCAACGGTTTGGAATCTCAGTCCAAACAGGTTGAGGGGTGATCTGACTTGGGGACTACCCAAGCTGCAAATCGGGTGGTTTCAACGGTTTGGAATCTCAGTCCAAACAGGTTGAGGGGTGATCTGACTTGGGGAACTACCCAAGCTGCAAATCGGGTGGTTTCAACGGTTTGGAATCTCAGTCCAAACAGGTTGAGGGGTGATCTGACTTGGGGAACTACCCAAGCTGCAAATCGGGTGGTTTCAACGGTTTGGAATCTCAGTCCAAACAGGTTGAGGGGTGATCTGACTTGGGGAACTACCCAAGCTGCAAATCGGGTGGTTTCAACGGTTTGGAATCTCAGTCCAAACAGGTTGAGGAGGTGATCTGACTTGGGGAACTACCCAAGCTGCAAATCGGGTGATTCAACACTTCGTCAAATCGCAATTCAATGGTTAGACCCAGTTTGGAAATTCATCCAAACGATCATGGACAACATTGTTTTGTTTGATTGTTTTTTCCTATCATTGGGTTTTGAGTATGAAGTTTACCTAGCTTTTCTGGCTCTTGGATTGCCTGTTGCTCTTTCTTGCAGACGCTTTACCGAGGCAGTGGTAGCGGAGATCGTCGCCGGTTCTCACGCCTTGGATTCTTGTGAATGTATGAACATTGAGGGTCAGATCTTAAGAAAGACCTGAGGTAGACTGGGGTCATGTGAATTTAGCTCCCCCTTCTTGGGTTTGTCGCCGATGGTGGCATTCCATGTGGTCCATTCCTGAGGGGCTTTGGCTCTTGTGTGCTTTAAATGCCATGCGAGCTTCATTGAGATGGTTGTTGCTTTGTCTGCTGGGTCGGAGTGCACTCGCATCCCATACTTTAGGCTTAGCTATCTCGTAGGTTAGCTGCGGATTTGAATCATCAAAGGATCGGGTCTTATACATCCAAGAGGCCCACTTCTATCATCATTGGGTCTTACTCCTTTCTTGAGGCCCATTTCATCATCATCGGGTCTTACTCCTTCACGAGGCCCATTTCAGCAGATCCTGGGTCTTACTCCTTCACGAGGCCCATTTCAGCAGCTCTTGGGTCTTACTCCTTTACGAGGCCCATTTCTATCAATGTTGGGACTTACTCCTTCATGAGGCCCATTTCTATTAATATTGAGACTTACTCCTTCACGAGGCCCATTTCAGCAAATCTTGGGTCTTACTCCTTCATGACGCCCATTTCAGCAAATCTTGGGTCTTACTCCTTCACGACGCCCATTTCAACATCCTCGGGTCTTACTCATTCACGAGGCCCATTTCTATCAATGTCGGGACTTACTCCTTCACGAGGCCCATTTCTATCAATGTCGGGACTTACTCCTTCACGAGGCCCATTTCTATCAATATCGGGACTTACTCCTTCACGGGGCCCATTCCTATCAACGTTGGGACTTATTCCTTCACGAGGCCCATTTCATCATCATAGGGTCTTACTCCTTCACGAGGCCCATTTCATCAACTCCGAGGTCTTACTCTTCCACGAGGCCCATTTCAGCAAATTCTGGGTCTTACTCCTTCATGAGGCCCATTTCAGCAACTCTTGGGTCTTACTCCTTCACGAGGCCCATTTCAGCAACTCTTGGGTCTTACTCCTTCACGAGGCCCATTTCTATCATTGGGTCTCCACGAGGCCCATTCCTATCATCATTGGGTCTTACTCCTCCATGAGGCCCATTTCCATCAATGTTGGGACTTACTCCTTCATGAGGCCCATTTCAGCAAATCCTGGGTCTTACTCCTTCACGAGGCCCATTTCAGCAACTCTTGGGTCTTACTCCTTCACGAGGCCCATTTCTATCATCATTGGGTCTTACTCCTTCACGAGGCCCAGTTCAACAAATCCTGGGTCTTACTCCTTCACGAGGCCCATTTCAGCAAATTTTGGGACTTACTATTTCACGCGGCCCATTTGGATGACTCTTCGAATTTTTCCAATTTTTCTCTGACAGAAATGGAAAAATTTGCCCCAGTATGCAGTGTCGAATAAATTTTTCTAGCTTCTTGAAGATAGAAAAATTTTGCCCCGGTGTGGAACAATACATGCTGATGCAGAATCCCGGATTTCTTCCTCTATCTTCTTTGCATCGGACTGCGATAGCCACTCGAGAGTCGAACTATTTTCCTTCGAAATTTTTCAAAACCCTTTTGAAAAATTTTGGCCCAGTATGGAATATCGAAACAAATTTTTCCAACTTCTCAAAGATGGAAAAATTTTGCCCCAGTATGGCATTATCTTGATCGGTACGAGTTTCCAAACTCTTCATGCACATACTTCTTGATTTGGTCCAAATTAACCGCCCGGGTCTCGAACCAGCTCTTCTTCACAATTTTTCAGTTGACTGAAAAATTTGCCCCAGTGTGGAATCACACTTGTCGATGCAGAATCCAAATTTCAGCTTCTATTCCCTTTGCCCTGAATCGAAACAGCTGTCTGAGTGTTGAGCCACTTCTCCTTTAAAATTTTTCAAAACCCCTTTCGAAAAATTTGCCCCAGTGTGTTGTCAAATTCGATCATGAGACATTTCTTGGCTGCTTCTTAACTTTTCCGGTCTTCTCAGTGCTGACAACTTGTCCTTGGTCATT
>OU015761.1:60288702-60320189 GCA_907173295.1 Fagus sylvatica | reverse complement strand
TGATAGGTTTTTGCCATGGCAAGCATTAGCTACAATGGATGAGAGGTAGTTTTTGCAACGTTGGCAGAAGTTTGGCAAATGACATCTCAAACAACAAAATTTTCTTCTCATTTTTTTTTAGCTATGTCTTGACTCTAAATTGTTGACTTTATCTTTTGTTCTTTGTAATTGTTCTCTATTTTGATGATGTACCAAAAATAATTTATCATTTGTTTTTTGTCCACCTCTTTTGTCAAGTTTTTTCCTTTTTGTCAATTATGTTTTGACCAGTGAAAAATTTCTCAATTGTAGTAGATATTTATAAGGTTTTTATATAATTTAAAATAATTCAAACAAATATTTTGTTATAGAGTACCCCGCGCAAAGTGCAGGTTATTATCTAGTTATTTAATTATTTCATTAAACAAAAACTAGGCTTATCTTAAAAATAACTATAAATTCAGAACAAGTGCACGTACTAGTTTATTCATATCCATATTCACATATGTAGGTTCACTCGAAGAGTTCTCACAAACCAATTTGGCCTTCTTGAGATGACAACATGTCCAATAAGAAATCCAATTACCAATCCGCAAGCATATCCTATCACTACTACTTTCCAATTAAATCCTGCTCTAAAGGATGATTCATGGCTTGGGGTAGAAGTTGGTGTCTCATTATTTTCACATTTATTTGACAATGGAGAACCACACAATCCCAAGTTTCCCTCAAAAGAGGAATTTTGAAATGTCGAAAATTGTCCACCTTGTGGAATGGGACCAATAAGGTGGTTTTGAGAAAGGTTTAAATATTTAAGAAATGTGAGACTTGTTAGTTGTTGAGGGATTTCGCTAGAGAGCAAGTTTTGAGACAAATCCAATGATTCAAGCTCCATTAGGTTCCCAAATGATGATGGAATTTGGCTCGTGAAGCTATTGCCAGATAAATTGAGTACAATTAGTCCACTTAGGTTCCCAGCAGTATCAAGAATTTCTCCATGGAACTTATTGTTGGAGAGATCAATAGCTTTGAAGACGGTCAAGATCTTTACGAATTCCATTTCTATTCCCTTATTCACTACTGTCATTGAGTCTTTATAATAGCCAGAGTCACTTTCCATATATTCCGGTTTTGACTTATCTTTGTTGGAAACCATTAGCAGTACATTCCAGGTTTCGAAGTATTTTGACGGTAACTTTCCAGAGAAATCATTGTGAGAGAGGTCTATGACATGCAACTTGGATAAACCAAACTTGGTACGAGGATCCCATATAGGACCATGGCATCCATTTACTCGCAAGACAATAATCTATAACTTTGGCAAAAACTCCAACCAAAAAGGGAATGTATCATTCAATTTGTTATTTCCAAGATTCAGAACTTCAAGCATTGTACATTGAAACAATGATCGTGGATTCTTCCCTCGTATTTGGTTGTGATTCAAGTCTAGTGTCCTCAAACTACATTCATTTATGAATGTTTCAGGCAAGTTTCCTTTAAGGCGGTTGCTTCTCATAGCTATAATTGAAAGTGAGATACTAAAATTAAATAAACACTGTGGAATCTGACCATTCAACTGATTATTAGACACATCAAGGACTTGCAAAAACTTCACCTTACAAATCATGGGAGGTATACTTCCGGTCAACTTATTTTTTGAGGCAAAAAAATAAATTGTAGACAATGGGGGAATTGGAAATGACTCTTGCAACAGGTTGGAACTCAAGTCTAAAAGGTACATATTTTTCCAAGGAAGAACTATAGGTGGTTGCTCAAAACTGCTTAAAAGGTTAATATAAATATTCAAGTATTGCAATGTCTTTTTTCCAACATTCAAGAACCATTTGGGTATTTTACCTTCAATGTTATTGTTGGAAAGGTCTAATTCTTGCAATTCATTTTGGTCTTGTAGGAAATATGGAAATTCACGCAAATTGCAAGAAGACAACCACAAAGTAAGAAATTTGTGGAGGGTTGAATTGATATTTTCTTTTGAAATCAATAAATTGTTACTTGAAAGATCTAGACTTTTAAGCTTCTAATCTTGAAGAAAATGCTTAGCTCCATATTTCCCTTTACGTTGATCGAAGAAAGATACAGTTCTTGTAGCTTAGTGAAATTGGCAATTGACTTTGGAATTGGTCCAATCAGCTTGTTTCTGCTTAAAATCAAGGTCTCCAATTAAGATGAAGAGATATTTTGGAATATAATAGGGCCAGTAAGTTGATTTTGATCTAGATATAAATATAACAATGAATGCATTGTAAACAAAAATGATGGGATGGCCCCAGGCCCCCAGTGAGTGAGTTATCTGACAGGTCAATGCTAGACAAATGGTGAAGTCTACTTATTTCAGATGGGATGGGCCCTTTCAATTGATGTTTTAATTTGTATATTTTGGTTCTTTAAAGTTCTTCATGTGATATTGTCATATTGATGCTCATTTGAAAGTTTTGAAGATTATCTTTAATATTCTACCTAACCTAAAAAAGAAACAGAGTTTGTGTTATGTGACCATAATATTATAAAGAGAACAATCCTTTCATAATTTCTTACAATTTTTTTTTTTTTTTTTAAGGTAAATTCCTTCCTTTGTGTTACATTCTTGTCACCAAAGTTTAATTTTTCTTGTGTGTATATGTCATAGAGAAAACTAATAAAATTTTAATCTTGAAAGATTTTGCTAGCTATATAGGTTTGTATTTGTCTATCACATTTATCTTAAAATCACTCTTAAGTTAATAATATTATTACTATCTCCTAATGTGTTGAGTAGTTCTAAATTTTATAATGCCTTGTATGTGAGCCAAAAATGAGTCTATGAAGAATGACACTAATTGCTTTCTAAAAACTTCAAATGATACAGCTTGTTGCAGGCTATGATTTTAAATTAAAAAGGTTCTTACAATGAAAATAAAATAATTTTGTGGAACTCTACGTCATACTGACAAAAGTTTTCTTAACAAAAGTTAATTAATTAAGATGATCTATATTTCTAACCCTGCTTTCTTTTCTTTGACAAGTTGTCTACCTATCAATTCTAATCCCCCCTCTCATCTCATTCATACCATACCCTGTCCTTCAATGACATATTGCTTCCCAAACATTGAGGAATTTCCGTTTGATGTCCTAATAAGTGGGTTTTCGTTATTGAATTGTCAATCTCTACTTACCACATAGATCCATTTTAATGAATTTGGTATGTGTAAATGCATAATCTATATGTATCACAGATACACTTGACACCATAAAAATACTCAGTTATGTCCTTTTGTGACAGTTCGACAGAATAATAGTGAAACATATAATACACCATGCATTACTTTTGAAGATACCATGGAATATAACCATAAGGTGAGATAATTACATAACCAATTTATTTGGGAAATTATATTTCCATACCAATTTTTGTTATTTCCGCACTATTTATTTGGGAAATTATATTTCCACACCAAATGGTGCGGAAATAACAAAGGCTGGTGTGGAAATAACAGCGGCCTTTTATTTTCTTAGTTACCTTGTAAGACTTGGTAAAAAAAAAAAAAGTTACTTTGTAAGACCAAAAGGATTTCCTCTTCAGTCTTCAAGCTTTCCTTCGTCCAGTATTTAAAATCTCAACGTTTCAAATTTGTCATTATACTCCTTTATCATTTATCATTGTGTAATTTTGATCATTGTCGTACAAGTGGTCAGTGGTGGAGCCAAATGTTGGCTAGGTTCTTTTTTTTTAATTTACACATATTATTATTATTTTTTAAAATATAGTCCAACCCAAATTAAGCCATTAACCAACCCTTTAAGACATTTAACCTAATCCAAATATCCAACCCTTTAACATAGAATCAATCCAAAACAAAACAAAGCACATGGGTCTGAAAACCTATAAAACACTTTATCCTAATTTATTTTTTTTATTTTTTTATAACTAATCTAGCCCATCATATAACCGAGGGTCCAAAAAAAAAAATGTATTTATCTTAGCAAAACAAATCCCAAATTCGGAAATACCTATCAAGCCAACAACAGATCACAACTCCCAAATCTATGTGTGATAACTATGAAAGTTTGAAATAAATATATAATGTGAAATGTGAGTGAGAGTGTGAGACCCATGTCATTTAATTTATACGGTCAACATCTCTGTGTATTATAACTTTTCAATTCCATCGTTGTTACTAATAATAAAGAATTAAAAATAAAAAATAAAAAAGATATTGAGATCAGATGAGAATATTTGAAAAGTCTTGCATAGTGAAATGTGAATTCCAAAATGTGGAATCTGATATAGTGACTCAAAAATTATTGATATTTGATTTGATTTGTGTTTTTTTTTTAGTGGGTGGGTTGTGCTTGAATGTGCTGAGTTTGAGTGAGGTTATGTTTGTCAGTTTGTGATTGTGAGGGGCTGGGGCTTAGGAGTAGGTAGGGCATTGGTCCATGTTTGATGATTCTTTAATTAATATTGTTTGTTTGTTTTGTTATTTTATTTATGTTATATAAAAATTAGTTTTAATTTTAACTTTGATTTTTTTTTTATTTACTTACAAATTTATTATAGGGTTTATGTATAAAATATACATTGAGGGCTAACCGAGTAAGGTTCATTATGTTCCTCTCACTAGATATATCTTTTTTTTATTTTTTATTTTTTTTATTAAATAAAATTTTCTCGTTCTATCAAGATTTGCTTAATTCTTTCAGCCTATTTTAAAATAATTTTCTAGTTCATCCCCTATAAGTAGTAGATGGAAAAAACTGATGTGGTTGACAAACCTATTAAATGATGATAAGACACAGACATGGCTACCAGGTCAAAAAAATAAAAAAACAATTGCAGGTATGAATTAACCTCTCATGCGACGCACATCAGATAAAATTTGGAGATCAAAGTCTAAAGTTCTGAAATCCCTAAGGTGTTGAACCCAAAACTAAAATGACACATTTAAAACACATATATGAAAGTATCACACCAAAGGCCAGAGGCCAGAGGCCCAAAACCATATATATGAAAAATAAAATAATAGTAACAAATTTTTTTAAAAGATGTAAACTTTTTAAAATTATATAAGATTTTACACTTTTAGAAAAATTTTGGAAGTGACGTGAACAACGCCACACAAAAATTATACAACTTTTGGTCATCAATTTTTAGGCAAAATGAGTCAATGCTATCTCTTTCTACAATTTTTAGTGCCTTTATCTTGGCAGACAAAATATTGACTATAAAGATCGTATCAACTAGTTATTTTGCAAAGTCCTCTTGACCAGCATTTTGGATGTCATATTTGGATGGACCAATGAATGGGTTGGAATTTGTCACCTTGAAGTGTGGGAGACGGAAAATTGAGTCATGATGAGCATTTATATTGCTAAACTCAAACACCAATTTCCAAATTCTTGTTGGAAAATAGTTACAAAAAATTCTTGTTGAAAAATAATTACAAGAGAAGTAGAACATTCAAATGGAGATGGTCCATCATATATATTCTATGAGAGGACCTAGTCATGAATGTTGTTGTATTTGCTTATAGATTCTCGAAACAAAGGGATGACATTTTTTTGGATTGTTGAGGGACAAATATCCTATCAACAGACCCTTGTAGTACAAAGGAAGTTTCTTCTTACTTATCTATCCTCAATCTCGTCATTTAAAAAGAATATATAATGAGTGTAAAAAGATAATGATATTAGAAGTAATGTGAACAACACAAAATAAAAATAAGACAACTTTTTCTATGTCATCAATCAGAGAAAAATATGACAAATGCTATTTCTATCAACAATTTTTTGTTGTTCAAGGACCAAGGCAAATATCACGTGAAAGAGTTCAATCGGGGTTGAAGCTGCATGGACTCGTGTTAGTAAGTTTCTATCGTCAATAGCATATATTTAGGCTTGGATAGGTTTATTTGTAGAACTTCTATACATAGTGGATTTGTTGCATTGAGGGTGAGGACGCAAACCCCTGCAAAGTTTTTACCCTGGTGAGTGACTTGGGTTTCTCTTCATGAATAATTATTTGTGTTTACTTTGAATTTGATTGCATAATTGATTAAGAAATTCAACTTGGTTAATTTGGGGAAAATCAAACAAGTTAGTGGTCTAAATTTTCCAACAAAATTAGTAATATATTGAGTGGATGCAATTATAGGAAGGAAAAAAAAAAAAGAAAAAAAGAAATAATCCATACAAATTAATTAATGCTTGCATAATGAATTACTATATATATATATATATATATATATATAAGCAGAAGACGTTGCCATCTTTCTGCCACGTGGTATTTAAGGTAACGTCTTCTGCTTAACACGTAATATCTTAGGTGGCATATGTGTCATTAGTGACATTTTATGTGGCTGAAATGCTGCCACATATTTTCCATTTGTTAGTTTATGATAAAAAAAAAAAATGCATCATTAATAAATTAAATTACCACTACCCCCTAATAAAAATTACACCATTAATAAATTAAATACCCACTACCATCATTAATAACTTATATACCCACTATCCCATAGTAAAAATTACACCATTAATATATTAAATATCCACCATTTAATATTTTCCATATGTTTTAATAAATTAAATAGTTTTATTAATTAATTCAGATATAAATAGATATATTCCAACCAAATATCTTAAACACAATATATGTTATTTCAAATATGCATTTAAATTCACTTTTGACGATTCAATGTACTTGAGGAGAGAATGTTGTTAACGACATGTTTTTTTATTATTTCCTTATAAAATAAATTTAAAATGGAAGTATATCAAGCACAATCTGACACGTGTTATATTGTAGTTGGTGGAGATAAAGTGAAGAACAAAAAGTGGGATAGAAGATATTCATTCAGGAAAGCCATATAAGATTCCCCTTTTGACGATTCAATGTACTTGAGGAGAGAATGTTGTTACTCGATTGGCAATGAAAAACCATGTGATAAGAATGTTTCCTTATATAAAATTTATAATTAAAGTGTTTAAATGATTTCCTAATATAGTATAAATTTTAAAAGCATTATCCTTTTTGGCAAAGGCTTTCCATGTATTTTGGTCAACGAAAAATAACAAAAGAGAAAAAAGACATTTATTATTTGGTTAAATACTGGTCCCTAATTTTGACCCAAGTTGCACATTTGGTTCTTAACATTTAAAATAAGCAAAAATGGTCTCTAGGATTTCAAAATCATGCACCATTGGTATATCCATTAGTATCCGTTAACTTTGTGTATACGTGAAAATTAAATTGGTGACGTGGCCAATTGTGTATACCCTAACTTTTTCATTTACAATCAGGATATAACATGGCATACCCGTTTAAAATCAAATAAAACTCACTCAACCCAAAAATTCAACCCAACTCGATTTCATTTAAAAAAAAAAAAAAACCAATTACCCTAATTTAACTAAACCCAATTAAGCCCTAATTTGGCCTTTACTCTCTCTCTCTCTCTCTCTCTCTCTCCCCCCCCCCCATTAGTATTAAAACCACCATCAAAGAAAATCGCAAACTAGAACACCTGTATACCACTTCACAAAATTATATAATTGAATTTTGTCTTTTGAGTACAAGAAATCCTCTACACTCCAAAAGGTGTACTCCCTTTTTTTTTCCCTGGGGGAAAGTTTTGAGGACTTAAAAAATGAAACATACAAGTTTAACAATAATCTACAACTGGGCCTTATGTTTTTATTATCTTCGAACGGTAATATGACATCACAACCTCACAAATATAGGTAACAATTAAAGACAACAAAACTTTAGTTTGAATATGGGACAGTGCCATTAAGCCATTGTCTTTCTTTGATGGTGGTTCTATTAGGTATGGGTGTGTGAGAGAGGAAGAGGGAGAAGAGAACTTAAATTAGGGTAATTGGATTTTGTTAAACAGAATTGGGTTGGATTGATTTTATGAGTTGGGTGAGTTTTATTTGATTTTAAATGGGTATGCCATGACAAATCCTAATTGTGAATGAAAACAAAATATCACCTCAATTAAAAATAAGCCATGTCATCATTATGTTAGCCACGTATACACAAATTTAACGGAGACTAACGGAAGGACCAATGGTACATGATTTTGAAATGTTAGAGACCATTTTTGCTCATTTTAAACGTTATGGACCAAATATGCATGGACTCGTGTTAGTAAGTTTCTATCGTCAATAGCATATATTTAGGCTTGGATAGGTTTATTTGTAGAACTTCTATACATAGTGGATTTGTTGCATTGAGGGTGAGGACGCAAACCCCTGCAAAGTTTTTACCCTGGTGAGTGACTTGGGTTTCTCTTCATGAATAATTATTTGTGTTTACTTTGAATTTGATTGCATAACTAATTAAGAAATTCAACTTGGTTAATTTGGGGAAAATCAAACAAGTTAGTGGTCTAAATTTTCCAACAAAATTAGTAATATATTGAGTGGATGCAATTATAGGAAGGAAAAAAAAAAAAAAGATCAATCCGTACAAATGAATTAATGCTTGCATAATGAATTACCTAATATATATATATATATATATTAAAGCAGAAGACGTTGCCATCTTTCTGCCACGTGGTATTTAAGGCAACGTCTTCTGCTTGACACGTAATATCTTAGGTGGCATATGTGTCATTAGTGACATTTTATGTGGCTGAAATGCTGCCACATATTTTCCATTTGTTAGTTTATATGAAAAAAAAAAAAAAATAAAAACTGCATCATTAATAAATTAAATTACCACTACCCCCTAATAAAAATTACACCATTAATAAATTAAATACCCACTACCATCATTAATAACTTATATACCCACTATCCCATAGTAAAAACTACACCATTAATATATTAAATATCCACCATTTAATATTTTCCATATGTTTTAATAAATTAAATAGTTTTATTAATTAATTCAGATATAAATAGATATATTCCAACCAAATATCTTAAACACAATATATGTTATTTCAAATATGCATTTAAATTCACTTTTGACGATTCAATGTACTTGAGGAGAGAATGTTGTTAACGACATGTTTTTTTATTATTTCCTTATAAAATAAATTTAAAATTTTTTTTTGAATTGAAGATAGAAATTTTATTGAAAGAGAATAAGAAAATACACGTAAGAAAGAGCCCACCCACTTAGAAAGGGGCAGCTCACTTCCAAACAGGCACGGGTTATCCCGTATTCACTGGAGGAAAATATGTGAACAAAACACATAACAAATAAGACAAAAACAAAACTAGCAGTATAAGTAGGACCTCCCATTCAGGATACACAGAAATAGCTTTATAAAGCACTGTTGGGAGTCTTTGCTTGATGGTACTCTCGAGATAAAAGGAGAACTTCTCTTCTGATGTGCTGAGGACTCTTTTGATGAGCTTCAAAAATGAAACAGTTCCTTGCTGACCAGATTGCCCACGCTGTGATAGCCCAGTCTTCCAATTCATCCTTTGAAAAATTCTGAAACATCCATAGCATAAACCGAGCAAAATCATCTCCTTGGTTCGGTAATTTTTGCACACGACCCGGCACCAGAGCCCAGGTGTTCCGAGCCATGGCACACTGCCATAGTGCATGAATTGTGGATTCCTCTTCTTGACCGCAGATCGCAGAGGGGGTTAGGAGTGATTCTGCGTCTGAACAGATTGAGAGATGTTGGGAGGGAATCATGGTATGCCCTCCATATGAAGTGTTTGATCTTGCCTGGGATGCGGAGCTTCCAAACTTTTCGCCAAAGCCATCGGAAAATCTGGGAAGAAGAACTCTCACCTCGGCTTTCTTCTCTCATGGTCTTCTCCATTAATTGGTAAGCAGATTTTACAGTAAAGTTTCCTGATTGAGTCTCTGACCACCTCAGCTGAGGTAGTGAACCCGGTTTATAAATCCATCTAAGGCCTTTCATTAGTAATTCTCTTCCCGATAAAAAACTACGCCACAGAAAGGATGGAGATGAGCCCAGTTGTGCATCTAGAAAGGAACAAGTAGGAAAGTATTTCGCTTTGAAGACTCGGAAGAACAGGGACTGCTGATTTTCTAACATTCTCCAGCATTGCTTAGACAGTAAAGCCGTATTGAACATGTGCAGATTACGAAAGCCAATACCACCTTCTTCTTTTGCTGCGCAGAGCTTATCCCATTTCAACCAATGGATTTTCCTCTTGTCCTTGGTCTGCCCCCACCAATATTGAGCTATTAAGCTATTCACTTCATCACACCATGTTTTAGGAAGGCGAAAGCAATTCATTGTATACGTTGGGATCGCTTGTGCTACTGCTTTTATTAAGATTTCCCTTCCAGCCTTGGAAATAAATTTTTCTTTCCACCCTTGCAGCCGACGCACGATCCTTTCTTTCAGGCCATTGAAGATTGATCTTTTTGATCTGCCTATAAGTGCAGGCAGACCAAGGTATTTGTCAAAGTTCTTAACTCCATTCGATCCCCAAAACTCTTGGATATCAAGCACAATCTGACACGTGTTATATTGTAGTTGGTGGAGATAAAGTGAAGAACAAAAAGTGGGATAGAAGATATTCATTCAGGAAAGCCATAATTCCCCTTGACGATTCAATGTACTTGAAGTTGCATTGGCATGAAAAATTGGTTCTTAATAAAATTTATAATTAAAGTGTTTAAATGATTTCATTTAAAATAAGCAATCCTTTTTGGCAAATTTCCATGGTCTCTAGCATTTCAAGTTGCAATTTGGTTCATTTAAAATAAGCATGGTCATTTCAAAATCATGCATCATTGTCCATCCATTAGTGTCCGTTAACTTTGTGTATACGTGGAAAACAAATTGGTGACGTGGCCAATTGTGTATATCCTAACTTTTTCATTTACAATTAGGATATAACATGGCATACCCGTTTAAAATCAAATAAAACTCACTCAACCCAAAAATTCAACCCAACTCGATTTCATTTAAAAAAAAAAAAAAACCAATTACCCTAATTTAACTAAACCCAATTAAGCCCTAATTTGGCCTTTACTCTCTCTCTCTCTCTCTCTCTCTCTCTCATTAGTATTAAAACCACCATCAAAGAAAATCGCAAACTAGAACACCCCCCAATATGAAGATTCCTAGTTTATATTAGAACCACTTCACAAAATTATATAATTGTATACGAATTTTGTCTTTTGAGTACAAGAAATCCTCTACACTCCAAAAGGTGTACTCCCTTTTTTTTTTTTCCCTGGGGGAAAGTTTTGAGGACTTAAAAAATGAAACATACAAGTTTAACAATAATCTACAACTGGGCCTTATGTTTTTATTATCTTCGAACGGTAATATGACATCACAACCTCACAAATATAGGTAACAATTAAAGACAACAAAACTTTAGTTTGACTATGGGACAGTGCCATTAAGCCATTGTCTTTCTTTGATGGTGGTTCTTTTAGGTATGGGTGTGTGAGAGAGGAAGAGGGAGAAGAGAACTTAAATTAGGGTAATTGGATTTTGTTAAACAGAATTGGGTTGGGTTGATTTTATGAGTTGGGTGAGTTTTATTTGATTTTAAATGGGTATGCCATGACAAATCCTAATTGTGAATGAAAACAAAATATCACCTCAATTAAAAATAAGCCATGTCATCATTATGTTAGCCACGTATACACAAATTTAACGGAGACTAACGGAAGGACCAATGGTACATGATTTTGAAATGTTAGAGACCATTTTTGCTCATTTTAAACGTTATGGACCAAATATGCAATTTGGGTAAACATTAGGGACCAAACATGCAACTTGGGTAAACGTTTGGCTTTACTCTCTTCTCCATGAACTTGGTCAACCGCCTCCATCTTCCCCAGTTCTTTGGTGTGACAATATTGGCGCCACTTATCTCTCCGCAAATCCTATTTTCCATGCTCAAACTAAGCACATTGAGATAGATTTTCACTTTGTTCGTGACATGGTGGCCTCCAAAACTCTCTTGGTTAGGTTTGTCTCCACAAATGACCAACTTGCGGATCTTTTGACCAAGCCACTATCTTCTCCTCGGTTTGTCTTATTTCGTTCCAAGCTATAAAATAGGAGATAAAGATCACCTACCTATAAAATAGGAGATTATCTTTGTTAAAGTTGTTGTGATAAACCACCACAGTGGTTATCTCTTTTTGTACTTATCTCTTACGTAAATTAGTATAAATAAACTATACACCTTGACCAATTGGCAAGGCAAAAATACAAATATATACAGTTTGCTCTATTAACCTTTACACTTCTAAACAAGCTTTATTGTAAATAGGTTCTACAATATAAATAGGCAGGGTCATTCTACGGTACCCATAGTTTTTTTGTAGGTACCAAACCCACTTAAAATGTCAACCATTCATTTTAAGTGTTTTAATCGTGAGCGTTGATTCCTATTAAAATTGAAACCTGCTACCGGTTACCGGTTAACCAAGTTATTTTCTCTTTTAATTGAAAACCCAGAGAGTTGAGTGTATTTCTCTTTCTCCCTACAAGATTTGGTGGAAACAATTTTATTACTTCTCTGTTAACTCTCTTACTTCTCTGTAACCAACTTCTTCTATCCTCTAAAAGCTCACATCACCATATCTCCAGATCTGCAGTGCCGTTGATCTAGACCCATTAGTATGACTCCATGTTTCCTTCATAATTTCTCAAAGTTTCTCTCTTTGCTGGACACATTTTGAAACCCATTATTTTATGAATCCAAATAAGTATATTATGCTTAGACAATCATGGCCATTCCGGCTCATGGTTTAAGGCTTTCGCATGTGATATTAGCCAACCTACAGTAGCCGACTTTGACATATGTGTTGCGGTTTTGTTGAGTGAGCCTCAAGTACAGATATTAGCATATGTATTTAGTTTTGAGGGGATAAAAAGGTGATATCTGGAGATACCCATCTATATTCCAAATCCCTCGATCCCCCAAATTGAATCCCCAAATTTTTTGCCATACATTCATTCGGATTTATATTTTTACAGTTTGATTTTAGCATAGTTTCTGAATTCTTGATTCAATTCGATTTTGATTGCTGGCGGGGCAAAATCAAATGGTTACGTATGAAGGAATCTACTTTAGGAGAGCCGATTTTGATGGCAATGGCTGTTTCTTTCTTTCAAACGACCCCACCCCCAGATTCTACCCCTATCTTTCAAAGAAGCGCTGCTCTCATCGAAATCCTGGGTAAGACCCCACTTTACACATTTCTCAAACTACAGGCCATGGGATGAGATGTGGGGAGGGAGGAAAAATATTTTGTTGGTGATGGAGGCCGGTGAAGGAACTGGCAGTGATTACGAAGATGAACAGTTGTGACTCATTTTGGAGAGAAAGATGTTGAGGACCTGGTATTTAAACCAATTTGATATTATCTAATTTTTTAATATATATATATATATATATTTTTAAAAATTATGGTACCAATTAATGTGATGGTAGGGTACTATCATATGTGATATTGGTAAAATTAAATGTGATGTTGGTACCATAAAATGTGATACGAAATTAAGGTACAAACCAATGTGATGTTAGGTACCATCATATATGAGGTTGGTACCAGGTACCATCATTGTGATGAAAGTACTATAATATGTGATATTTGGTACTTAATGTGATGTTGGTACCATAAAATGTGATACAAAATTAAGGTACCAACCAATGTGATGTTAGGTACCATTATATGTGATGTAAAGTACCATCATATGTGATATTGGTACCAAGTACCATAATTATGATGAAGGTACTATCATATGTGAAGTGAATAAAAGTACTAAATAATGTGATAAAGGTACTATAATATGTGATATTGGTACCATCAAATGTGATGATGGTACCATTAATGTGATGTTTTAGAACCTGTTATAGCAGGTTATCATTTAGAGTACGGTACGTACCATAGAATGACCCTAAATAGGCAAAGCAAATCCTTTTCCAATAGGCTCTTCCATTGTGCTACAAGAAATGGCCATACAAGTCACTGTTTCGCTTTGTCTCATGGTGATTCCAATTGCACTTTCTTTCTTGCTTTCAAGCCGCCATTTTGCAATAGCTAGTAATGAAATTGGAAATTCCCTAATAGCAAAATCTTGCAACCAGACCGAATTTCCTGATGTTTGCATCTCAACTTTGGAGTCAGATCCTCGTAGCTCTAAAGCAAATCTTACTGACCTTTCAAAGATTGGTTTTGAGTTGACCGTAACCAAATCTAACGAGACTCTGGCGGAGGCTTTCAAGTTGTTGAATAATGCATCTGACTATGAGGAGTGGGCGAGGCGTAGTGCTTGTTATGAACATATAATTCGAGCGACTCAAATTAAAGTGGGTCTCCAATATTTTGATGAAATGAAGTATGATGAGGCAAACCGAATTGTGGGTCTTTATAATGAAGGTTTAAATTATTGTCTTCTTAACCTTACTGTGGTAGAGTTAACTGAAAGGATCACATTCCTAAAGAAGTTCACCACTGATTTAAAGGTGATTCTACATCTCCTTTACTAATTACCGAGTTTGTATAAATAAATATTCATTCTAATAAATGTGTGAACTTTATCCATCTTTTAATCTTACCTTTTTTATTTCTTCATTCTGTTGGTTTTCAATCTTTGTTATCATTCTTTATGTTCAAGTTTTATCCACATATTTATCTATCTGTAACTTTAGAGGCTCAAAGGAATGTAAAAAAACATCTTTCAAGGATTGAGGATTGTCTTTAGTTGCTAATTTTTTTGGGTTTGACAACCTTTAGCGGTAGGTTTCATAGGAGATTGAGATAATTTGGTTTGATGTTTATTTGGGCAAACTGGTTACTGAATCATTCTTAGTTCGTTTCCCTAAGAGGATTGGCCCCTTGAAGCGGCTAAATTTCTATCTATAGTCTTAGAGCTCTCAATCTAATCAGACTTGATGTTCAAAGAGAAACACTAAAAGAGAGCAGCGGTAGATGATGGAACTATAAGTTCTAGCTACCCCTTTTTTATTTTTTGATTATTTTATATGATGGTCACAAGAAACATTTCACTATGATTAGGACACAAATTTAAAAAAAAATAAAATAAAATAAAATCACAGTTTTCATTTAACCAATTTTAATAATAGTGGTGAGTAACTTGTACATTACTAATACATCTAGAGGAATATTGTTTGGTGGAGTAGTTTGTTTAAATATTCAAAGTCTTGCAGTGATGAAGGGATCACTGGCTTTGATTCTTTTCAGTAAGGATATTGATGCAATTACTCATTCTATATGCAACATATGGGTGATGAGGGAGTACGGTGTGGTTGAGTCTTGGACTAAACGATGTGTACGAGTTGATTGGGTTCGTTGTTTCTATGGCTGCACGGACAATGGTGAACTTCTAATTGAGAAGGCTGATGAGCTGGTTTCATTTGACCCTGAGAGTCTAAATGAGAACATTCTTGCAATTGAAGCTATTGATTACACAGCTAATTCTATGGAGAGCTTGGTTTTACTTGATGGTGCAAGTATCTCATATGATTCTATGGAGAGCTTGGTTTTACTTGATGCTGCAAGTGTCTCATCTGAATAGGAAGATTAGTCTGTTGAAGTTTGTAGCACCGACCATGTTTGTGAAGTTCATATTGAGAACTATTTGTCAAATCAAATATGCAATTTGAGTATTAAATTGAGCTCCTATTATGTTTTCTCTCTTTTCCTTTCTTTTTTCCACTCTTATTGTTGAACACATGAACATCAAAGGTATATTTTGTGTCAATAACATTGTGCACATCCTCGAATATGGCAATGTCATGATGCAGTATATATGGTTAGCCATAATAATCTTATCTCATTGCCATTGTGACAACATGAACATTGATGAACATTCTTTGCCTTCAACCCCGCCCCAACAAAAATAAAATAAAATAAAATAAAAAAGAAAACCCCAACATTAAAAAGGGGCTGAACTTCTGCAGAGAGTTGGTTTATTGTATGTATGCAATAAATAAGTCAAATTTTATATTTCACTATATCAAATAGAAGGCTTTTGTTTCTTTGCACACATATTTAATTGATTTTATGGGTCTTTTATGTTTTAACTGCTTGAAAAAGTTTGGATTTAGTGAGATTGTTGATAAGTGGGCTAGTGCTATAGACAAGTTGGCAGATTCTAGCCTCCACATGACTCATTTACAAAGGTTTGAGAGGCTGTACATAAGATTCGAAGCACAAATGCAGGGGTTTCATAATGGCTGTAGGCCCATAATTGGCCTTGATGGGTGTCATTTGAAGGGGGTTTATGGTGGGCAACTATTGAGTGCCGTGGGAAGAGATGGTAATGACAACTTGTTCCCAATTTCAATGGCTGTAGTGGAGGCAGAAACTAAGGATTCATGGACTTGGTTCTTAATGGAGTTAACTGAAGACATTAAAGCTCAAGAGAAGATGAAGTCTTCCTGGATCTCTGACAGGCATAAGGTATGGCAATGTTATGTGACTTGTAAATAAAATTTTTCTATTCATCTAATTATCTTATAAAAAATCTTCCTTTTACTTCTACAAGTATCAACATATATTGGTATACTTGCTTGTTATAAGTGGTAATTTTTGATTTACAATGGATTTTACAGGGGCTGACCAAGAAATTCCAACAGATCATGTCAACTGCTGACCACATAGTCTGCATGAAGCAACTTCAAGATTGAATTCAAAGGCAAGGAATTGAAGGATGCAATGTGGAAGGAAGCTTCATGTAGTACTGTTAAAGAGTTTGAGAAAAAACATGAATTTCATCAAGGGACTTGATGTAAAAGCTCATGAATGGCTGAGCAATGTACCACCCTCTACCTGGTTTAGATCTCACTTCAGTACTAAAAGCAAATGTGCTATTCTTGTCAATAATCCTGTTGAGGCTGACATTAACACGTTGAGCACGGATTCGTGGAGAAGGATTAAATCATTGGAGTCTGAACCCAAAATTGGATCTATTGTTTTCTTCTATGATTCACCCTGTTTATTTTTTAACAGAGCTCTGCCCTCTATAGCATATTTTCAGGAACATGGTTTGATAATTCTGTCCTTTGATGTCGATGATGAGAGATTCCGGAATATAATGCTGCCTCAAGATTACTTAAATGGACACAATGAAGTAGTTACTTCAAGTATTGAACGTCTTGCAGTGATCAAGGGATCACTGGCTTTGATTGTTTTTAGTAACTATTTTGATGCAATTACTACTAAATGCCACATATGGGTGATGAGGGAGTATGGTGTGGTTGAGTCTTGGACTAAAACATCTGTACCAGTTCATTCGGTCAAGAATTTCTATGGCTACACAGTGAATGGTAAGCTTCTAATTGAGAATGCCAATAGGCTGGTTTCATTTGACCCTAAGAGTCTTAATGAGAATGTTCTTGCAATTGAAGCTGCTGATTGGATGGGTCACACTGACACAGCTAATTCTATGGGTAGCTTGTTTTTACTTGATGGTGCAAGTGTTATCTGAACCAATTGGCACCCTTAGTGGGTCACACTGACACTGCTAATTATCTGTTTGTTTTTTTTTTTGTTCCAGTTAAGCTACCAATGTATTATTTATCCTCATTTTTTTTATGATCTTTTGTATATCCTACTAATTATGATGTTGTAATAGTGATGTCTTGCTGTCTTGTGTTTTTTACGTAGTATTAAAAATATAGTCCAGCTGAACCAATTGGCACCACTGGATAGTTCTAGCTTAGATCAAGGACTACTGTTGGAAAAAAAAAATTAATAATTTCATACGCATGTGGTCCATTATCTGGATTCACAATACATAAAGGACTACTGTTGAAAAAAAAAAAAAAAAATCTTATACATGTGGTCCATTTTCTTTGTTCTATGTCGTTTACATCTTGTTTTTATAATTAGCCAAAGTTGTAAATTAAATTTTATTGTTTATGTTCAATGCAGATGTTTACCATACAAATGCACCATGGGGGTGGGTCTCTTCATATACCCCAAAAGGTATATGTTGGGGGTGTGTGTCTTTCAATAGATCAAGATATGATGAGTTATTTTGAGATGCTAAGCTTCTGTGCAAATTTAGGGTAAGAATCCACCAAAGTCCTTTACCATGTGCTACCTAACAAATCTGTTAGTGTAGTAGGGATCAAGAAGTTCTTGATATGTTTGACCAATATAAGAAAGCAAGACTTACCTGCGTATGTTATTGCTGGCCCAACAACTTTTAGTGTTGAGATAGTGAATAGTAATTTTGAGGGACTGGTTAGTTCTTAATGAGGTTGTGAGGGGGTTGCTGAGGAAGAGGAGGATAGTGGTTGTAGGCCCATAATTGGCCTTGATGAGTGTCATCTGAAAGGGGTTTATGGTGGGCAACTATTGAGTGCTGTGGGAAGGGCTGGTAATGACAACTTGTTCCCAATTGCAATGGCTGTAGTGGAGGCAGAAACTAAGGATTCATGGACTTGGTTCTTATGGAATTAACTGAAGACATTGGAGCTCAAGAAAGGAAGTGGACCTGGATCTCTGACAGGCATAAGGTATGGCAATGTTATGTGACTTGTAAATAAAATTTACATACTGTCTATATTTCTTAAAAAAAAACCATCCTACTATTTCTACAATTATTGACTTCTATTGGTACACATGCTTGTTATAAGTGGTCTGTTTTGATTTACAAAGGATTTTACAGGGGCTGATCGAGGCATTCCAACAGATCATGCCAACTTCAAGATTGAATTCAAACGCAAGGAATTGAAGTATGCAATGTCAAATGAAACTTCATGCAGTACTGCTATAGAGTATGAGAAAATCATGAATTTCATCAAGGGACTTGATTTAAAAGGCTCATGAATGGCTAACAGGCTAAGCAATGTACCGCCCTATACCTGGTCTAAATCTCACTTCAGTACTAGCTAAAAGTAAATGTGATATTCTTGTCAATAATCCTTTTGAGTCATTTAATAGTTATATAATACAAGCTAGGGACAAGCCTATTGTGTGGAGTGGATTAGAAAAAGACTAATGGACAGGCTTTATGTGAAGAAGGTGAGTATGGCAAAGTATGGTAGTCCAATTTGTCCTGCAATACAAGACAAGTTGGAAAATAATAAGCATGATTCTAGGAATTGTTTTGCATATGTGATAGATATGGGAGCAAGGAGTTGTTCATGTAGGATGTGGGATTTGACTTGCATTCTTTGCAAGCATGCAGTGCCTGCCATTCAGATGAGTAGAGAGAACCCATAGAAATATGTCCATAAGTATTACTCAAATTATATTTACCTTAAAACATTTGAGGCTATCATCAGCCCCCATACCTGAAGAACATGAATGGATTTTACCTGCTGTCTGCCCCTCCTATCATAAGAAGGCCAAAAAGTTGAGGAAGAGAGTTGTTGATGAACCTAGGAATCCATACAAGGTTTCTAGAGCCAATATGGTTGTTAGATGTGGAAAATGTAATCAAATTGGACACAATACAAGGTCATGGAATACAGAGTCTCATGTTTAGTCACAACTCTCCAACAAAATTTGGCCAAAAGAGCTTTATTTCTATCCCTTATGTGCCATGGGACAAATGTAAAAATAAAATTAAAAAATCAGCAATGAGCATCTTTTTTCCCTAAAGTACATTGAAATAGTTAGACTATAAAAGACTTTTAGGTGTAATTGCAGGTTTAAATTACTAATTCAGCCCCCATATTAATAAACCCTCCCTTCGTGAAAGTATGTTGGTCTTTTTACAATTTATTATATTTGTGGAACCCAAGCATTAGAAAGATTAAGAAACTCGCAAATGCTCGCTTCTATTTCCCTTATTCTTGTAGCTGTGTAGCTCATGGACTTGCCTATCATTCTCAAAACAATGACTTCAAAATTCTCAGAATTGGTCAAGTAAATAAGCTGTGGGCTAAGGCCGAGGTTTACACATTGAGTATGGATTCATGGAGAGAGCTTGTAATGCCGGTGGAGTCCCTAACTAGATCTAGATCTATTGGTACACAAGAATCATTCTGTTTGTTTCTTAATGGAGCTCTGCACACTAGAGTAGACTGTGCGGAAGGTCGTTTCATTTTGTCCTTTGATGTTAATGATGAGAGATTCCGGAAGATAATGCTGCCTCAGAATTACTTAGTTGGAGTCTCTGTAATTTTTGAACAACTTGCGGTAATCCTGGGATTGCTGACTTTGTTTTTGGTTACAATGTGGATGAAGTTACTGGTATATGTCACATATGGGTGATGATGGAGTACGGTGTGGTTGAGTCTTGGTCTAAATTATGTGTACAAATGGATTTGGTTCAGAATTTCTGTAGCTGCACTGACAATGGTGAGCTTCTAATTGAGAAGGTCACTGAGCTGGTTTCACTTGACCTTGAGAGTCTTAATGAGAATAAACTTGCAATTCAAGATGTTCAATGGATGGATTACACACCTAATTCTATGGAGAGTTTGGTTTTACTAGATGGGATAAATGTGTCATCAGAATATGAAGATTAGTCTGTTAAAGTTTGTAGCAAGGTAGCCATGTTTGTGAAGTTAATGTTGACAAGTATTTATGGTATCGTTATGGGTTTTTGCTTAATCCCAGCTGCAAAATATGTATGGCAGGAAGTTATAAGATGAGGCATCAAGCGCTTGAAAGAAAAAAATTTAAGAGCCACCTTATGTAAAATTTCTCTTTGGGCTGCTGTATACTACATATAGTCCCAAAGAAATGCCAGCATTCCCATTGGTATGGTCTAGACTGAGGAGCAGCTTATAAGGAGAGTTAAAAAAAGATGTCTGAATAAAGTTTCTGAAATCTGCTATTAACACTGTGGAGTGTATGCCGTCCTATTGCAGAAGAGAGACCTTTCTTTGCATTTATGACACTCTCTGTTCCTTTTTTAAGCTTTGCTGCTGTGTAGAGTAGTGGCTAGTCTTTTTAGTTTTTTTTTTTTTTGAGTTGTTGGCTGTGCTGTTGTAAATTTGGGACCGAGTCCCATTGGTCTGTTGTCCTCTGGCTGCTCTGTAACCTCTGTTTTGTTCAATTAAATTAATACTGATTCATAAAAAAGGAAAAGTATTCATAATAATTCACCAAACTTAGGGGGTGCAATTTGATTTTTATTTTATTTTTGTCCTAAGTATAATAAAATAGTTGGACAACTGAATAAAAGATTACTCAGCAAACAAAAATAAAATAAAAAGATTAAAAGGTGTAATTGGAGCTTCAACTTGAATCAACTAGAAGTCGGTCATCAAAGTTCAAGCTACAGCAATTAAAGAGCCCAAATTGAACTTTCCCTTCTTTGCAGCAAACTCAAACCAAAAGTGAAATCCATAATCCGATTTTAACTTCAGCAGCCCTATAGTAAAAGGGGAGGTCTTAAAATCATCCTCAAAAGAAGAAGTTAGGACAAGAAATTTATTTGTGTAAGCTGAAACCTCAAAAATATCCTTGTTGACTTTTCCTTGAATCACATGACAAACCATTCACGAATGAGGCAATGACCAACACCATGGAGCCTTCTTTGTCTTATCTGTTTGCAAGAAGAGAATAAACATTAAGTGGAAGCAGTTTCACAAGATTTAGACAAATCGGATGACTGCTTAGTTTTGTCTATGTTTATGAAGTTATTAAGGGAATCAACTATCCTTGCAATTGTTCCATATGCTATTTTCCATTTGTCTAGATCCAGGTGTATCAAATTTCTTTTATAGTAGTAACTATACAACGAAGGGGATCATGTCAGATAACCAACTCACTTTCATTCTTGGAGACCAAGTGACAAAAAATCCCTACAATCCATGGTCATATTTCAAATGATCTGCTTTCTTGCACATAGTGATATACTATTACGGCAACTATGACCACATATTTACAGTAAAAAAAAAAATGGAAATGCATCGTACTTATCAAACAATATATATCATGCCCTTAATGAATGAAGGCAAACAAAAAGTTTAGGGCCATATCTTTCTGTTTTTGATCAAAACAAAACTCATACTGACCTTTAGGAAAAAAAAAAAAAAAATCATACTAACACAAATGAAAACACCTTATTTATTTTTGCATTCACTTCTCATTTCTTAGGGTACTAAGAGGTAGTTTCTCGGGACCTTTTCAGTTAGGTTACAATATCTATTAAGAAATACTCATTTTGAATTGTGACTCCATCGTGTTGTGTCCTATCCATTGGAAAATCGTTTGTGTCAGATTTTCCATGCCCTACTTTCTGACATTTGTTGTGCTGGTGTGTCCCTACCGCATAATACCCATGTATCGTCTCCATGGCTAACAAATGGCGACATATAGAACTCATAAGCATTATCAGTTGCTTCTGCTGCAGTCCCAATTGGGGCACATGGTAACGTATCTTTTAAGCTTCTTAAGCTATGAGAATTGCCCCATTCTATCTGTCATTTTAAGAAGGGCCCTCTTTTCCCTTTTAACGGTGTGGCAAAACTACAAAGTTGCTGCCAAAAAGGTGAGGCCAAGCAAAACCTTTACATCATTAAACCTTTTTAAGAGATCTTAGATAAGAATATACATGTAGTGTGTTACATAATGAATACCTTAAACACAAGCCAATCAGCTAATAGAGAGTACTGTAGCTACCAACCAACCAATTCAGTGGTTCAAGGAAGGAGTTGAACAAGTGTTTCTGCATGGAGGGTTCATGGACAAGGTGCATGGAAAGATCAATAAAGAGGTCTACTAGAATAAACAAGAGAATTAGTGTTTTGGGTAGTTGATGGTTTTATGGTTATTTTAGGAATAGTGAAATCATGTGTTGTAAGCGATTGACAATTGAATTAATATGAGCTTGAATTTTGTAAAATTGGATTAATATGAGTTGAAAATTTTGTAATAACTTACTGATAAAAAAAAAAAAATTGTAATATGTAATACTAGCTGGAATTTTATTATACAATTAGTTTGTAGCAATTTCCAAGTGTTAAACTAATAGGTTTCTCTTCATTTTAAGAAGAATCGGGATTCAAATTCTCTTTTCTCAACTATCGAATTATCAAAAAGAAAATGAAAAAGAAAAAGTTGAGCTTGGCCTTAAACTCAAGTTTAGTTGATAGCTTGAGCTTAATAGCAAATTAATTTGGAATTATCTCAAACATGATTCCAAATTATAATATTTTTGAAATATTAGTGAAAATACGAGAAATATTTTTAATTACAATAATTTGGAATTGTCTTGAACATAATTGGACAAAGGTGTGGAAATTTTGCTCTCTTTAAAGAGATTCAAGTTGTTTACAGTTGGTGAAGTCCTCTTCAACTTCTCATATGCGCGTAGGCTACACCCATTTTTCTATAATAAACATTTAAACTGAATAACTTCAGACACTTATAAATTAATAAGGACTAAATAATAATAAAATATTTGGAAACCCGTATATATACCTAGTGTAAAATTAAACTAAACTATATAATAAAGTTCAAGGGGGTTTCAATGCATTTTACCCATTAAAAAATTTAGAAAGTTTGGACGACCACAATCGCTTAAATATGCATGTAGTACAATCTTTGGTTAAGATGGACAATACATATGAAATAAAACATAAAGCTCTATGTCTCAACAATTCTTTCAATAATTTTGAGATATTCAAATTAGGGAATCAAAATCTTAAATTCTTTATGACTTATATATAATTTTTTAGATTAGCACCAAGTCACAATACAAAAGGGCCTAACTTTTGTATTGACAGATTGGCTACTTAAACCCAAACATACACACACAAAACCGATGTGGGACTGGGAAACCTCACAGGGGAGGGCCCATGGAGCCCACCTTTGCTGGTTGGACTTTAACGTGTAAACAGGTCCCACTTCCCACACAAACATGCTTTTTGTATTTTAGATTAACACAAGTGGCAATACAAAAGGGCTTAAGTTTTGTATTATCAGATTGGCTACTTAAAGCCAAACACACACACACAATCGACTTAATGGTAAATACAGATTATGGAATATAATCGAATAGTGGGAATTATAGATCGCCAGATAATGGAATAGGGAACTACTTTAATGTGATTTTAAGGTGAATAATGGTGTTTTTCACACACACAAAAAAGGACATCTAAGTGATGATAAAAAAAACTTGGGGTGTTAAATGGGCGGGTTTGAGTGGATAATAAATAGGTTGAGTCTTTAAAAACCAATTACTTATTTAAATCCATTTAACAAAGTAAGTATTACCCATACCCAACCCAACCCAACCCAACCCAACCCAATTATCTAAGATAAATTCCAACCCACTCATTTACCCAACAATTTTATGTATGTATATGGTCAAAATATTCTAACATATCTAAAATGACAAATGTAACCCTATAAAAATGACAGAAATACCTCAAATGATTAATAGATGGGCTTGGGTAATTTGTTAGATACCCAATAAGCAACCCAGTTAAAACCCAATTAAACCTAACTTTATTAGGCCTAATTGGGTCAACACCCATTTACCTATTTATTTAAATAAGTAAGTTTGGATGAGTAATTAGTGAGTGGGTTGGGTGAGTTAGTGGGTTCGAGCATATTTTGCCACTCCAATGATGAAAACTAGTGAACCAATATGGTCAATGCATATTCTGTGTTGGAAATAGTTTACCTTCAATTTGATTTGGAAGAATTTTCCTTCAACCCACTACGTGGCAAGCAAATAGACCATTCACATGTGTATTTTAAAAAGTCACACGACTTATTTAAAAATACACGGTCTATTTACTTGTCACATAGTAGGTTAGAGGTAAACTATTTGTTTATGTGTATATCCATTCAATTTTTGGCTGAATTAATCATTTAATCATATAGCCAAATAAATAAAGCGTCCCTTTGCTGAAATGTAAACTTTCCATTCTTTCCAAAATTGAGAAGCAGCGATGTCTCATTTACCTAAAAAAAAACGAGAAGCAGCGATGTCTCATTTACCTAAAAAAAAACGAGAAGCAGCGATGTCTGAGTCTGAGCGTCTCCCTCACGACGTCGTCTACGACATCCTTACTCGACTGGCAGTCAAATCCTTAATGCGACTCAGGTGCGTTTCCAAATCTTGTAACTCCATCATCATCAACCCCATTTTCAGTTCAACACACCTCGACCGAGCAAAATCATTATCCAATAAAAATGGCTATCTCTTATATTTAGATGATGCAAGTGGGAATCCTCCATACCGCAGAGAATTGTGTACGGTTGTTTACAATACATTGACTGAGATTTCTCGGTTTCAAATCCCATTTTCTCATGTCGACATAGCTGGCTTCTATGATGGCATGTTCTGTCTCCAAAACAATCGTAACAATGAATTATATTTGTGGAACCCAAGCATTAGAAAGTTTAAGAATCTTGTACCTCCTCGTTTGACTCGCCGTATTGAGAGTAAGAATCTCGTTCATGGACTTGCCTATCATTCTCAAAACAATGACTTCAAGGTTCTCAGACTTGTCACTTATGAAGTGTGGGCTAAGGCTGAGGTTTACACATTGAGTACGGATTCATGGAGAGAGGTTGTAATGCCGGTGGAGTCCATAACTAGATTTACTTGGTGGTTATTCATATAAATCATACTGTATATCTTTTCATGGAGCTCTGCACACTATAGTAGATTCTACGGAAGGTGTTTTCATTATGTCCTTTGATGTCAATGATGAGACATTCGGGTAAGATAATGCTGCCTCAGAATTATGATGTTGAATTCCTTACAATGTTTCAACAACTTGAAGTATTTAAGGGATTTCTGGCTTTCTTTGTTTTCGGTTTCAATCCGAATGGATATAATGGTACTAAATGCAACATATGGGTGATGAAGGAGTACGGTGTGCTTGAGTCTTGGACTAAAATATGTCTACCAGTGAATTATTTTGGTAATTTCTGTGGCTGCACTGACAATGGTGAGCTTCTATATATCAATGACACTAAGCTGGTTTCACTTGACCCTGACAGTCTAAATGAGAATATTATTGCAATTGAAGAGGTTATATGGGAGGGTTACACAGCTAATTCTATGGAGAGTTTGGTTTTACTTGATGGGCTAAATGTGTCATCAGAATATGAAGATTAGTTTGTTATAGTTTGTAGCAAGGTAGCCATGTTTGTTAAGTTGGTATTGTTGGATTTTGCTTAATCACAGCTGCAAAATATGAATGGCAGGAAGTTATAAAATGGGGCATCAAGCACTTGAAAGAAAGAAGTTTAAGAGCTACCTTATGTAAAAATTCTCTTTGGGCTACAGTATACTACATATGGTCCCAAAGAAATGCCATCTTTCACAATGGTATAGTCTAGACTGAGGAGCAGCTTATACAAGCCGTCTTTTGGTTTTCTTTTTTGAGTTAAGCTGTTGTGCTATTGTATTTGGTCTGTTGGCACTTTGTACTTTTGTTCAGATTAATTGTTTCTTTTTTAAAAAAGGTATTTAATATGCATTTGAGTTAAGAAAAAGTTGAAACAAGAAGTATAACAGTTTCCCCTTTTTCACCTTCATAAATTAAAGCTTTGAGGATAAAGGCAATATTGCAGAGACCATTAGATCTTCTGATCTTATCCACCACAGAGAAGTTTATATACAAAGATGAAATATCCCAAGAAATCAATAAACTTCTGTGCAAATTTAGGGTATGAATCACCAAAGTTAATGTACCCTAATGGGGTAATAAAACATAGGGATCGAGAAGTTCTTGATATGTTTTACCAATATAAGAAAGCAAGACTATAACATACCCACGATGTTAATGCTGGCACAACTTTTAGTGTTGAGGTAGTGAATAATAATTTTGAGGGACTGGTTAAAGGATGAGGGGGTTGCAAAGAGGAGGATAGTGGCTGTACCCATAATTGGCCTTGAAGTGTCATAAAGGGGGTATGGTGGGCAAATTGAGTGCTGTGGGAAGAGATGGTAGACAACTTGTTCCCAATTGAAAGTGGAGGCAAACTAGAATTCATGGACTTGGTTCTTAATGGAGTTAACTGGAGACATCGAAGCTCAAGAAAAGAAGACTTGGTTCTTAATGGTATCAAATATTTACAGGGGCTTCGAGACATTAACAGGTTCCAACTGCTGACCACAGAGTATGAAGCACTTCAAGATTGAATTCAAAGGCAAGGAATTGAAGGCAACTTCATGTAGTACTGTTAAAGAGTGAGATAATCATTAATTTCATCAAGGGACTTGATGTAAAAGGCTCATGAATGGCTAAGCAATGTACCACCCTATACTTGGTCGAAATCTCACTTCAGTACTAGCTTGAAGCAAATGTGATATTCTTGTCAATAATCCTTTTGAGTCATTTAATAGTTATATAATCCATACAAGGTTTCTAGAGCCAATATGGTTATTAGATGTGGAAATTGTAATAAAATTGGACACAATACAAGGTCATGGAAGGCACCAGTTATGGGTGAGACCCCCTGAAAAAAGACGATGAGGCAAAAAAAGGCAAAGGAAATGGCAACCAAAGTAGTTCAGAATGAAGGTAAGCTTGGACTTGCTGTACATACTGGGAGCAAGAAGCAGGCTAAGAATGAACATCAACTATCTAAGGTGGCAAACTTATCTTAGTCTTATATTCGCTTGTACAACATATATGCCTCTCAAACTACTTATAATTGTACTTGACATGTGACAGGATCCGAAAGGAAGAGGTGCGGCTTCATCTTCACAGCTTATAGATGCTTCTACATCCACTACAAGACCAGCATGTAGAGAGTATACTGCTGTCAACCAATCAGTCCAGTGGTTCAAAGAAGGAGTTAAACAAGTGTTTCTGCATGGTGGGTTCAAGGACAATGTGCATGGAAAGATCAATAAAGAGGTCTACTAGAAAAAATAAGAGAATAGTCTTTGGGTTGTTCATGGTTTTTTTTTGGCTATTTTAGTAATAGCGAAATCATGTGTTGGAAGCCATTGACAATTGGATTTATATGAGCTGAAATTTTTTAATATGTGAAATTAGCCGGAATTTTATCATGTAATTAGTTGGTATAATCCGAAGTGATAAACTAATAAGTTTCTATTCATTTAGCAACATCAGCTGCCATTCTTCTTCTTGGTAGGTCTATTTTTTTATTTAGATAGCTCAATAATCAATTATAAAAAGTAAAAATAAATAAATAAATAATGAGGTCAACAATGTGAGTGTACCACTTTATCGGTGGAGAGCTTGGCAAATATAATAACCTCTTTTGAGGTTTTACAAAATAACACATCGTTTATTTTATTTTAAAAAATGACCTCACCTTTTAAAAAATACAAAGCAAAGTGTATTTTTTAAAATAGGAGAAATAAAGTGTCATTTTTCAAAATCTCAAAGGAAGTTGCTATAATTTATCTATTTTCTTCTTAAAAAAAAGATTAGAAAGCTCATTATGTTATATATATATATATATATAAGAAACAAAAGCAACATGAGCATGAGCTTAAACTTGAGTTAGAACTTAAACGTAGAAGATGGCTTCGAGTTTCCCTTTTTTGTTTTCTTAAAGCTCTACTTGGTTTTAAATTGGGGTCAACAATTTTTTTAAAGTTATTTTCTAGTAGTTGAAGTTGTCATTTGTCACATCATAAAATTCTTATTATTATTTAAACAATTAAAGAATTAAAGAACCAGTGCAAAGACAAAGGACTGGATGGTATCCAAATTATTATTATTATTATTATTAGTTTTTAAATAGCATTATCAATCATTATAGCATCTTAACTATAAAAAGAAAACAAAGCATAATTATCCCACAAAGACATCAATTACAACTGGAATTAGCATTAAAGAAAAGAAGAAACAAAGCCCAAAATTTAATATGCAATTGAATTATTAAATTCTAATCTTAAACATTCTATTCTCAAAATCATCCTATTGAAAATTTCCATCCATTGATTGTACCATGTATGCATTTTCAGTACATGAAAGCAAACAACAAAGGCTCAAAAAGAATCCAACTTTTGAGATTAAACATAAAGAAACTGTGGAGGATAAAAATATTTCATCTCTTTAATACAAACCCACAATAAACACATTAACCCCATAAATACTGTAACCACTAAACAAACACTACAAATATACAAAAATAGAGGAAAAAAACCCACAAATATTTGAGTTTGTTCTTAATTCTATACACTCTTCAAAGAAGTAGCTTGAAATTACCAGTTGCAGTTCCTATTCCCACAATGAAGAACCTGATTTGCCATAAGCTCGCACATCAGAAAATCAATTTACAGTCCTGGTATCTGCAATAAAGTGATTCACCACCAGAGTGCAAATTATAACTCTTAAGAAACAGTAAAATATTTATAAAGAGATGTCATCAACTATGTTTGCCTAAAAATTATTGATGCTTTAGAGATATCATTTACTAATGCAAGCTAAATATTTACTCATGCGCCACCATTTGTCCACCATATATGTCCATAACATGTCCAAAGTTTGATATATATACCACAATTGGTAAGGCAGAAAACACATATAAACATCTGCAGTCTTTAGAAATGGTATCAGAAAAAGACTAAGTTTGAAAAATTAATAACAAGAAATTTAGCGTTAAAATAGTAAAAATTCAGAAAATAGCAGAACACTTTAAGGCTAATCAATTCAATATCAACTACTAACAAATAGGTGAAGAAAGGATGAAGATGTTTGTGGTCATTCCACAATTGCAAAACAAGGAAATCAGAAAAATAAGGTTAATGACCTTCAAACATTCTAAAAGTAACCTTCAAGCCCCATTTTCACTTGGTTTATGCAAAGCACGATATGATGGACCATAAGCATACATGACATCCATTATCTGACGCCTGGGATCACTTTTTTTTTTTTTTTTTTCTCCTGTGTCTTTCTCACACGCAAACCTTCAAACACCTTCCCTACAATGACTACTCCTGACACTGACTGCCACCCTCTCTTTGCTCTCTACCCCCACTCATCTTCCCATTGTTCACCATCTTTAGACTTTACAGTTTTAGAAGAAGAAAAAACAAAACAAAAGAACCTTAAATTTGAAAACTTGATTGATTGCCTTTTAGGTGCCTTCAATTTCCACAACCACCCAACAAAGAAAAAGACAAAAAACCATTTTGCAGAACATAAGAAAGCCGCAATGCTTATTAAAAGAAAAAAGATGTAAACTTGCTGAAAACCAATTTGTAATTTTGCACATGAAGAAAAGATAATACCTTCGGTTCTGGAACCAAACTTTGATCTAATTGGGCTCAATGTTGGAGAGAATGGGGCACTCCCTGATAAGCTGTCGACGGCGCATGGAGCTAGGTTTGGGGCAGTCATGGTAAAGCCTTTCGAGAGCCTCAACTTGCTAGAGAGAGATACCGAGCAAGAGAAGAGCTGGCCATGGTGGCGTGGCCCGATCTGGTGTGAAGAAGAAAGAGAGAAAGCAAAACTCACCCGGTTGCCCAACAGGTAGCCTTTCTCCACTAAAACGCATCCAATGGCGCAAAATTTTTCATGAAATCTAAGGGCTTAAAAAGCCTGGCGGGACCATCCCGCTTTTACTAAATGCGGGACCTAAGTCCTAACCCCAATAAAAACACAAAACCTAAAAAACTTCTTAGCAGCAAAATCTAAACCTAAACCTAAAATTGAACGCAAATCAGAATTGAGAAGCACCGATGTCTCAGTCTCAGCCAAGGAAAAAGTCGGAGCGTCTCCCATACGACGTCGTCTATGACATCATTACTCGGCTGGCAGTCAAATCCTTAATGCGATTCAGGTGCGTTTCCAAATCTTGCAACTCCATCATCACCAACCCCATTTTCATCAAAACACACCTCGGCAGAGCCAATAACAATGGCTATCTGTTATATATAGATCGTAAGAATCCTCCATACCGCAGAGAATTGTGTACGGTTGTTTACAATACATTGACTGAGATTTCTCGGTTTCAAATCCCCTTTTCTCATCTCTACATAGCTGGTTTCTGTAATGGCATGTTCTGTTTCCATAACTATCGTAACAATGTATTATATTTGTGGAACCCAACCATTAGAAAGTTTAAGAAGCTCGCAAATGCTCGCCTCTGTTTCCCTTATTCTCGTAGCTTTGTCACTTTTGGACTTGCCTATCATGCTCAAAACAATGACTTCAAGATTCTCAGGATTGTGTGTTACAAAGAGATTGGTCAAGTATATATGCTGCAGGCTAAGGCCGAGGTTTACACATTGAGTACGGATTCATAGAGAGGTTGTAATAGAGCTGGAGCCCCAAACTAGATTTATTGGTCATATTCCTGAATCATATTGTTTATTTCATAATGGAGCTCTGCACACTATATTAAATTCTGCTGTGGAACGTGGTTACATTCTGTCCTTTGATGTTAATGATGAGAGATTCCGGAAGATAATGCTACCTCAAAGTTACTTCGATCAAGGGATCACTGGCTTTTATTGTTTTCTGTAACAATATTGATGAACTTTCTGGTATTTGCCACATATGGGTGATGAGTGAGTATGGTGTGGTTGAGTCTTGGACTAAAAAATCTGTACCAATGGATTTGGTCCAGGATTTCTATGGCTGCACTGACAATGGTGAGCTTCTAATTGAGAATGCCACTGGGCTGGTTTCACTTGACCATGAGAGTC
>OU015761.1:60275127-60288602 GCA_907173295.1 Fagus sylvatica | reverse complement strand
CACATCAAATGCAATGACTAATATATCCTTAGCCATCTGGACTAAATCCTCTTCCTGGAACTGTCATTATGCGTATTTTTCTCAAGAATTTACTAAATACATCCCAATAAGTCATACCTAGAAAATGTAGCCGCACACGAGTCATTTGCCTCCATGAACCTTCAATCTAAGTGATGCAAATGCATCAACAATTATTTAAGTTTTAATCCATCAATTTGCATCCATATGAAAGCTACGATTTAGTGTCTTACTGAGGTAGCAACCTATCAATATCAAATCCATTGTTAATTTTTAAGAAAATACAAAGTCTAATAAAAAAATGAATCAACAATAAACTTGTTATATGGGACAGTTAGAATTTCTATTATACTTAGGCATATGCAATGGTGTAAGTATAAAATACCATTATACTCACCCGTGGAAATTGACTACCCATTATCCATTTGTATGTGAGGAGGAAGGGCTCATTGGCAGAAATTGCCTAACCCTTCCACATCAGAGAGATGAGTGCATTTTTAAAAAAGAAAATCAATTCATATCAACCTTAATTTGAATGGAAAAAGCACATACCCAAGATTGACCTTTCGATCAAAAACATTAATATAAAGAAAGAAAATATAAAGAAAAGAATTTATAAGAGACATGACATACTTGGAAAATGATTGATATCCATTTCATCTAAACACAATGTGCATTACCATAGTTTGCTAAAACATCCATAATATGAATAATGAGTATTAATAAAATGTTGTCATCAGATTTTTCCTTTAATGAGTATCTGCTCAAACCACAAAGATCAGTGAGAATTAGCAAATCAGATCCAACTAAATAAAAGGATTGATATCTAGAGGAATACTAAAATTTAAACGTACTTGCATGTATGATCTCAGTAGTTTTTTCTCCTAGTTGAGTTCTGCCAACACTCGAGCCTGTTGCTCTAACTATGAAGAAAGAAGTATGATATGAATCTTCAACCATCGCAATGCTGGAAATCAACAACAGAAATAAATAAATAAAAATCATTCACATAATTCAATTTATAAAAAAAAATGAACATTAACAAAATTCAGCAAAAAATACATCGAGACTTTTAGGATGAAAGTACCAAAGCAATTAGTTTGTCAATCCCAAACATATCTAAAATGACAAATGTAACCCTATAAAAATGACAAAAATACCTCAAATGATTAATAGTGGGCTTGGGTAATTTGTTAAATACCCAATAAGTAACCCAGTTAAAACCCAATTAAACCTAACTTAATTAGGCCTAATTGGGTCAACACCCATTTACCCATTTATTTAAATAAGTAAGTTTAGATAAATAATTAGTGAGTAGGTTGGGTGAATTAGTGGGTTCGGGCATATTTTGCCACTCCAATGATGAAAACTAGTGAACCAATATAGTCAATGCATATTCTGTGTTAGATAGAGTTTTCCTCCAATCCGGTTTTGGAGGAATCTTCCTTTCAACCCACTACGTGGCAAGCAAATAAATATCTATGTGTATTTGAAAAAGAAGAAAAAAAAAAAAGCTCCCCCACAGCCCACCTATAAAGTTGTGTACACTCACTTTGTTGACCTATTTATTTATTTTTACATTTTATAATTGATTGTTTGAGCTTACTAAATAAAAAATAAACCAACCTTGAAGAAGAATGACAAGCTGACATTGTTACTAGCAAAATGAATAGAAACTTATTAGTTTATCACTTCAGAGTTGATACCAACTAATTGCATAATAAAATTCCAGCTAATATCACATATTACTAAATTTCAACTCATATAAATCCAATTGTCAATGGCTTACAACACATGATTTCGATATTACTATAGTAACCAAAAAACCATCATCTACACAAAGCACAAATTCTCTTATTTGTTCTAGTAGACCTCTTTATTGATCTTTCCATGCACCTTGTCCATGAACCCTCCGATGCAGAAACACTTGTTTAACTCCTTCCTTGAACCACTGAACTGGTTGGTTGGTAGCTACACTCTCTACATGGTGGTCTTTTAGTGGATGTAGAAGAATCTATAAGCTGTGAAGATGAAGCAGCACCTCTTTCTTTCGGATCCTGTCACATGTCAAGTACAATTATAAGTAGTTTGCAAGGCATATATGTCTTACAAGCGATTATAAGACTAAGATAAGTTTGTCACCTTAGATAGTTGATGTTCCCTACTAGCCTTCTTGCACCTAGTATGTGCAGCAAGTCCAGGCTTACCTTCATTCTGAACTACTTTGGTTGCCATTTCCTTTGCCTTTTTTTGCTTCATCCTCCTTTGGCAGGGGATCTCACCCATAACGGGAGCCTTGCATGATCTTGTATTGTGTCCAATTTGATTACATTTTCCACATCTAACAAACTTATTCTCTCTAGAAACCTTGTATGGATTCCTAGGTTCATCAACAACTCTCTTACTCTCAACTTTTTTGGCCTTCTTATGATAGGAGGGCAGAAAGCAGTTACAACCCATTCATGATCTCCAGGTATGGGGCTGATGATAGCCTCATATGTTTTAAGGCAAGTATCCTTCTGAGTAAAACTTAAGGACATATTTCTTTGGGTTCTCTCTACTCATTTGAATGGCAGCCACTGCAAGCTTAGAAAGAATGCCAGTCAAATCCCACATCCTACATGAACAACTCCTTGCTCCCATATCTAACACATGCGTTGTGTCCAAAATTTCAACCTCAAACTTACCCTTACTGGCTGGACTAGCAAAACAATTCCTAGAATCATGCTTAATTTTTGCCAACTTGTCTTGTATTGCAGGACAAATTAGACCACCATACTTTTCCATACTCACCTTCTTCACATAAAACCTTTTCATTAGTCTTTTTCTAATCCACTCCACCCATCTAATAATAGGCTTGTCCCTAGCTTGCATAATATAACTATTGAATGACTCAGAAGGATTATTGACAAGAATATCACATTTGCTTTTAGTACTGAAGTGAGATCTAAACCAGGTAGAGGGTGGTACATTGCTCAGCCATTCATGAACTTTTACATCAAGTCCCTTGATTAAATTCATGTTTTATCTCAAACTCTTTAACAGTACCACATGAAGCTTCCTTCCACATTGCATCCTTCAATTCCTTGCCTTTGAATTCAACCTTGAAGTTGCTTCATGCAGACTCTGTGGTCAACAGTTGACATGATCTGTGTTGATATTCAAAATATCTTAAAATGTAATCTACTGCTCTC
Organism: Fagus sylvatica; assembly: GCA_907173295.1. Lineage (NCBI taxonomy): Eukaryota > Viridiplantae > Streptophyta > Magnoliopsida > Fagales > Fagaceae > Fagus > Fagus sylvatica. The sequence goes on along the minus strand of OU015761.1, from coordinate 60,285,390 downwards.
AAAAGAGAGAAGCTTTGTATATTATGTATCAGTTGATAAAGAATGGGCCTAGCTTTCTAAAAGCCCAAGAAAGCCCAAGTATACATAAAAGCCTAAAAGCCCAATTTAATACAATTTAATATCCAACACTCCCCCTCAAGCTGGAGCAAAGATGTCAATCAAGCCCAACTTGACAATAGATGACTGGAGTAGAGAAGGTCCCACAGGTTTAGTGAATACATCTGCAGTTTGTTCTGATGAAGAAACGAAGGATGGAGTTATAATGCCAGACCGAACCTTTTCCCGAATAAAGTGAATATCCACCTCTATATGCTTGGACCGTTCATGCAGAACAGAATCTGAAGCAAGCATAATAGCAGATTTATTATCACAAAACAACTGAGATGAATCTGTTTCCATAAAGCCTAACTCATTACATATAGATCGAAGCCAAAGAATTTCACATGTTCCCTGTGCCATAGCACGATATTCAGCTTCAGCGGAAGATCTGGAAACAACAGCCTGCTTCTTACTTTTCCATGAGATAAGATGATTCCCATAGAAAGTACTGAGTCCAGTGGTAGAGCGTCTGTCAGTCTGAGATCCAGCATAGTCAGCATCAGTAAAACATGAGAGTCCTGATTGGTGACCAGCAGAGTAGAATAAGCCAAGCCCAGGGCTAGTCTTAATGTACCTCAAAATATGATAAACTGCATCCAAGTGAGAAGTGCGAGGAACATGCATAAACTAGCTGACAACACTTACTGCAAAGGTCAAATCCGGTCTAGTATTTGTCAAATAAATTAAACGACCAACCAGGCGCTGATACATAGATGGATTGGAAATTAATTCTCCAGATTCAACTGATAGCTTCATATTTGGATCCATTGGGGTAGAGGTTGGTCGACATCCTAACATACCAGTTTCCTGAAGAAGGTCAAGAGTGTACTTTCTTTGAGAAAGTGAGATTCCATGGCGAGAGCGAGCAACCTCAATACCAAGAAAATACTTAAGGGCACCTAAATCCTTTACATCAAAAACTTTACCAAGACTCTGTTTGACATGAGTAATCCCTGGGGTATCATCGCCAGTGAGAATAATGTCATCCACATATACCAGTAGGATGATACAACGGCCATCAGAGCGGCGGCGAATAAAGCAAGTGTGATCAAGAATGACAGCGGACAAACTCCATAGATAATATGACTTCACTAAAACGGCTAAACCAAGCCCTAGGCGATTGTTTCAGCCCATAAAGAGACTTACGAAGGCGACACACCTTCCCAGCATACTCCCCCTCAGCCCGAAAACCCGGAGGAGGATCCATATAGATAGTCTCAAGTAAATTACCATGGAGAAATGCATTCTTGACATCTAGTTGATGAAGGGGCCAAGAATGAGAAGCAGCCAAGGACACAAGAAGACGAACAGAAGTTAACTTAGCAACAGGAGCAAAGGTAGCACCAAAGTCTTTGCCTGGAATCTGGGTGAAACCTTTTGCCACAAGGCGAGCTTTATACCGATCAACAGAACCATCGGCTAAATACTTCACAGTAAAGACCCATTTACACCCCACTGTTTTCTCACCAGAAGGCAAGGGAACAAGTTCCCATGTCTGATTAGCTTGTAATGCATCCATCTCTGCTTGCATGGCAGTAACCCACTTGGGATCCTGAAGAGCCGCAGACACTGACCGAGGAATAGAGACAGAGTCTATCATCCCAATGAAGGCGTGATAAGAATCTGAAAGACCAAGATAAGAGATATACTGGAAGATAGGGTGATTAGTACTGCAAAGCCAACCAAATCAGGAAGGGGGTTGGCGAATACGAGAAGGATAATGTGAGGTGGGTGGAGACTGTGTAGAAACCAAAGGAGTAGAGGACATACCTGAACCTGGTGCCAAAGGAGAATCTGGTAAAGGAGACCGAGGGCGACGAGTATACACTTGCAGGGGAGGATGAGAAGTCGGGACTGGTGGCAGAAGGAGACTCAGGAACCATAAAGTCAAAAATGGGAACTGGACGAGGAAGAGGAGAGGTATCCTCTGTGGAAGGAGAAGAATCAGATACCTGCAATGGAGAGTGAGTGCCATAGAAAGGAATATCCTCAAAAAATGTCACATCAAGAGAGTGATATAAATGGCGAGAGACAGGATCATAACATCGATAGGCTTTGGACATAGTAGAGTATCCTAAGAAGATACACCTGATAGATTTGTTATCCAATTTAGTATGAGTGGGACTACGATTTTGGACAAAACAAGTACATCCAAACACACGAGACAGAATTTGAAATAAAGCACAATCAGGCTTAAGGAATTGAAGAGGAGCCGTACTGTGTAAAACCCGACTAGGAGTGCGGTTCATAAGATAAACCGCAGTAAGAACAGCCATATGCCAATAAGATTTAGGTACATGCATGCCACAAAGAAGACAACGAACTATAGACATGATATGACGGTTTTTACGTTCCGCCACACCATTCTGTTCAGGAGTCTGAGGACAGGTAAGTTGGTGCAAGATACCTTTCTGGTTAAGCTGGAAACAAAAAGCATCAGAAATATACTCACCACCATTATCAGAACGAATAGCACGAACAATAGTATTGTATTGAGTTTTGATCATTTGTAAAAATTGAGTAAATAATGGGAGCACATCAGATTTCTTTTTGAGCAAATAAACCCATGTACATCTAGAATGATCATCAATAAACGTCACATAATAACGATGTCCAGAAAAAGCCATAACTGGAGAAGGTCCCCAAACATCAGAATGAATAAGATCAAAAACACTTGAAGGACGATGCATTCGAGGAATATAACTAGTACGAGTGTGTTTAGAAAGTTCACAGACTTCACACTGAAATTTATGATCCTTACAAGCTTTTATAAAAGAAGGAAACAGCAAACATAAATATTGAAAATTGGCATGTCCTAAACGAGCATGCCACAATGTCAAAGTTTTAAAAGAAAAAACATAAGAACTAGATGAAGGCAAAATAGAAGCTTGAAGGCCGGATGTAGCAAGTGGAGGATCCCCAAAGTAATATAACCCATTGCACTCATATCCCCTGCCAAAATCTTCTTCGAACTCAGGTCCTGAAGCAAACAATGAAAGGGTAAAAATATGATAGCACAATTGAGACTCTTAGCAAGACGACTAACAGATAAAAGATTAAAGGCAAAGTTAGGAATATGGAGAATAGAAGACAACATAATATCAGATGACAGAAACACATCACCCTATGGCTAATGTGGGAAGTGGAGCCATCTGCAAGACTAACAGATTGTGTAACAGGAATAAGAGGTGAAGAAAATATCGATGACTCACCAGTCATATGATCATTGGCTCCGGAATCCAGAACCCAAATAGGTTCTCCAGACCTAACATGAAAAGCAGTAGGAGTACCTGTAGCAATGGTGGTAGTGGGAGCTATAGATGTATCATGAGCCTGAGCAGCAAGAGAGCCAAGTTGATCTTGAAGCTGACCAATTTGAGCCTGAAGCCTACTGAAGTCAGAAAGGGCTGCAGAGTTTCCAGTAGTCTCGGCAATGGCTGCAGTGCGGGTAGAACTGAAGTTAGGAGGGCGATTCTTATGAACAGTCTGCCGCAACTCAGGATGAAGTTTGAAGCATCGTGCTTTAAGGTGCCCAACTACACCACAATGATGACAAATAGGCCGCCAACTAGGGGAACGAGGACCAGAGTTAGCAGCAAAAGCCATCTGCTCGGCAATGACTGGAGATGCTGAGACAGTAGTAGAAATGGGGGGCCCCAAACGACGACGACGCTCATCACTATCAATTGTAGCATATGCTTCATACAAGGATGGCATAGGAGATGTATTTAAAATCTGAGTTCGAAGAGCCTCAAATTCAGGTTTTAAACCCAACAAGAACTGATATGTGTGTTGACGACCAAGTCGTGTAACCACAATAGAAGCTGCTTCAGCTGGAAAATCACTAAGAGGCTCATACTGAGCCAACTCCTCCCAACGGGATTGTAAGTATCCAAAATAATCTACCACTGATAGACCCAAAGCTGCCTGAGAGGCATGAGAGACATCTTGATACAACTAAAAAATGCGGGCATCATTACGGGCGTGTGCGTACATCTGACATAATGCAGTCCATAATCCATTCACTGTATCATGATACATAAACGTGTTGTAAATACGTTCGTTCATTGAATTAAACATCCAACCCAAGATAGTGCAATTGTCCATATCCCATTGAATACGCTTTGCATCGCTTGCAGCGGGTTGCTTCTCAATGCCCAAAAGCCATCCAGACTTTCCTTTACCCCCAAGATAAAGACGAAGAGACCGGCTCCAAGCCGCAAAATTTCGACCATTCAACAAAGCACTTGTAATACATTGAGCTGGTGCATGATGAGACAGAGACATAGAAGGTGTGGAACTAGAATCACCTCATAGCTCCCAAATAGTCACAAGAAGCACACAGAACAGCTAGCAACACGACTGACCCACAAACAAAAAAATGCTACCAAAACTAGGCAGCCCCAAACGGTCATAAAGAGCACTAAAAAAATTTGTATCACGTACCAACAGACAATAACACCAAAACCAGCATCGCTATCCCAACAAAAAAAAATAAGACTACCAATAACAGCAAAGGCGATCACAACTACAACAAACCCTTTGATCACAAATCAATAGCATCAAAAAGATCACAACAGCAGCAATAACTCACGAAGACAATCCACAAAATGGGTTCCAGAACACTGAACATCAATTTTAGCACATCATAAAAGTAGCAAGGTCTAGTAACAAACCTCAAGAGAGAAAAAAAAATTTAGAAGCAAAGATTAGTGGGACGGCAGCACAAACAGCAGCTTGAATCGCGCCTCGGTTGCGCTGTCACGGAGCCGGCGCCGACAGGGGCTGCTCAGCCCGAGTCCTCAGGCCAGCCCAAAGGCTGGTACAGTGAGTCCAAGGAGGAAGGTGTTTCTATGTTTGGGTTTATGGGCTATCGGAGTGTTTGGGTTTGTAGGTTATCGGGTTACCAGAAACAAATAGGAAAGAAAAAAAAAAATTACAGAGAAAAGGATACAGAAAACTGGTTTGATACCATGTTGATATTCAAAATATCTTAAAATGTAATCTGCTGCTCTCAAAAGAGAGAAGCTTTGTATATATGTACAGTTGATAAAGAATGGGCCTAGCTTTCTAAAAGCCCAAGAAAGCCCAAGTATACATAAAAGCCTAAAAGCCCAATTTAATACAATTTAATATCCAACAATCTGTTGGAATGTTTTGGTCAGCCCCTTTAAAATCCATTGTAAATCAAAACTTCCCACTTATAACAAGCATGTATACCAATATATGTTGATACTTGTAGAAGTAAAAGGATGATTTTTTATAAGATAATTAGATGAATAGAAAAATTTTATTTACAAGTCACATAACATTGCCATTCCTTATGCCTGTCAGAGATCCAGGAAGACTTCATCTTCTCTTGAGCTTTAATGTCTTCAGTTAACTCTATTAAGAACCAAGTCCATGAATCCTTAGTTTCTGCCTCCACTACAGCCAATGAAATTGGGAACAAGTTGTTATTACCATCTCTTCCCACGGCACTCAATAGTTGCCCACCATAAACCCCCTTCAGATGACACCCATCAAGGCCAATTATGGGCCTACAGCAATTATGAAACCCCTGCATTTGTACTTCGAATCTTATGTACAGCCTCTCAAAACTTTGTAAATGAGTCATGTGGAGGCTAGAATCTGCCAACTTGTCTATAGCACTAGCCCACTTATCAACAATCTCACTAAATCCAAACTTTTTCAAGCAGTTAAAACATAAAAGACCCATAAAATCAATTAAATATGTGTGCAAAGAATCAAAAGCCTTCTATTTGATATAGTGAAATATAAAATTTGACTTATTTATTGCATACGTACAATAAACCAACTCTCTGCAGAAGTTCAGCCCCTTTTTAATGTTGGGGTTTTCTTTTTTATTTTATTTTATTTTATTTTTGTTGGGGCGGGGTTGAAGGCAAAGAATGTTCATCAATGTTCATGTTGTCACAATGGCAATGAGATAAGATTATTATGGCTAACCATGTATACTGCATCATGACATTGCCATATTCGAGGATGTGCACAATGTTATTGACACAAAATATACCTTTGATGTTCATGTGTTCAACAATAAGAGTGGAAAAAAGAAAGGAAAAGAGAGAAAACATAATAGGAGCTCAATTTAATACTCAAATTGCATATTTGATTTGACAAATAGTTCTCAATATGAACTTCACAAACATGGTCGGTGCTACAAACTTCAACAGACTTATCTTCCTATTCAGATGAGACACTTGCAGCATCAAGTAAAACCAAGCTCTCCATAGAATCATATGAGATACTTGCACCATCAAGTAAAACCAAGCTCTCCATAGAATTAGCTGTGTAATCAATAGCTTCAATTGCAAGAATGTTCTCATTTAGACTCTCAGGGTCAAATGAAACCAGCTCATCAGCCTTCTCAATTAGAAGTTCACCATTGTCCGTGCAGCCATAGAAACAACGAACCCAATCAACTCGTACACATCGTTTAGTCCAAGACTCAACCACACCGTACTCCCTCATCACCCATATGTTGCATATAGAATGAGTAATTGCATCAATATCCTTACTGAAAAGAATCAAAGCCAGTGATCCCTTCATCACTGCAAGACTTTGAATATTTAAACAAACTACTCCACCAAAGAAATTTTGAGGCAGCATTATCTTCCGGAATCTCTCATCATCCACATCAAAGGTCAGAATGAAACTATATTCCCTAGAATGTACCATAAAGTGCAGAGCTCCATTAAGAAATAAACAGTGTTCTGTATCTATATCAATCAATATATTATTGGGTTCAGAGTCCAACAATACTACAACCTTTCTCCACGAATCCGTACTCAATGTGTAAACCTGAGCAGAAATTCCTTTCACTGCTATTCGAAACCCAAGTCTTAAAATTTTGTAGTCATTGTTTTGAGAATGATACGCAAGTCCATGAGCGACACCACGATAATGACCAATAAAGTGAGGAGGGAGCATCTTATACTTTCTAATGCTTGGGTTCCACAAATATAATATCTCTTTACTATCGTGACAGAGGAAGAACATGCCATTGCAGAAGCCAAGTATGCTGATATCAGTAATGGGTATTTCAAACCGAGAAATCTCAGTCAATGTTCGGTCTTTATTATAAACAACCGTACTCAATTCATTGAAATCCTGTTTTTCTGGAATATATTGTTTTTGTAGCATATATAGCAGATAACCATTGTTATTGTTGTTCTTGGATAATGAGTTTGCTTTGTCGAGATGTATGGTATTGAAAATTGGGTCGGTGATGATGGAGTTACAAGATTTCGAAACACACCTGAATCTCATTATGGATTTCACTGGCACCCAAGTCAGGATGTCGTAGACCACGTCGTAAGGGACATGCTCGGATAAAAATATAGACTTTTTCCTTGGCTGAGACTCAGACATCGCTGCTTCTGAATTCTGTTTCGGTTTTGCTGCAAAGTAGGGAAAGTTAGAAGAGCAGAGTTACAATTCACGAAGAGAAGGCTTCTTTATTTGGGCTCAAAAGTAATACAGTAGTTAATAGTTATAGAGTTATTTGAGTTCAACCATGTGTGCCTAGTGGAGTAGTAATCGTAGTTATAGAGTTATAGTCCAACTATTTCAGTGTAGTTTAGGGAAAAAAAAAATGTAAAAATACAAAAATCACCCTGGTTAACACTTCTAAAATAATATTACAAACTACAAAAAATCAATACTTAACATCATTTATGTTTTTTTTTTCCTTTAAAATTACAAATTTTACAACTGTTGAAGTGATAAATTAATTGTAATTGATAAATAATGAAGTGACGTTGCACTAATTTCAAACTGTCATTTCAACAAGTTATGAAATTTATTGTGTCTATAACATTGTTATGGAAAATAAAAATTCTTGGTCCACGTTTTGATTTATTTAAAACCACAATAATTTAGGCTTTGGTGAAAAGTTTACAAATGATGTTAAATATAGTTTGGACTTTGGGGGCAAATATTATTATAATTTGGAATCGTGTTTGAGATAATTCCAAATTAATGTGCTATTGAGCTCAAGCTATCAACTAAACTTGAGTTTAAGACCAAGCTCAACTTTTTATTTTTCTTTTTGATAATTCGATAGTAGAGGAAAGAGGATTTGAATCCCGATTCTTTTAATAAAGGAGACTAGTCAATATCTTTTAAGTTACAATGCTCTTGATGCTCAACTTTTATGTTCAAGATTTATTTGTTAACTTTCCAGACCTGCTTGAACTTACTCATAATTTATATTACAATAAACTTGACTAACTTAGTTTTTACTTAGGAAAAAAAAAAAAAAAAAAAACTTATTTTTCTATCTCTTAGTGTCTATTAGCCACAAAACTATATACTAAAAATTTAATAATTTATTTTTGGGCAGGTTACAAATATCTTCTATGTAGTTTACTCTTAAAACAATGAACTATCATGTGTTTTATTTTGTGACACTGAACTGATTGGTTGACAGCAGTATACTCTCTACATGGTGGTCTTGTAGTGGATGTAGAAGCATCTATAAGCTGTGAAGATGAAGCCGCACCTCTTCCTTTCGGATCCTGTCACATCTCAAGTACAATTATAAGTAGTTTGAGAGGCATATATGTTGTACAAGCGAATATAAGACTAGGATAAGTTTGCCACCTTAGATAGTTGATGTTCATTCTTAGCCTGCTTCTTGCTCCTAGTATGTACAGCAAGTCCAAGCTTACCTTCATTCTGAACTACTTTGGTTGCCTTTTTTTGCCTCATCCTCTTTTGTCAGGGGGTCTCACCCATAACTGGTGCCTTCCATGACCTTGTATTGTGTCCAATTTTATTACATTTTCCACAACTAATAACCATATTGGCTCTAGAAACCTTGTATGGATTATATAACTATTAAATGACCCAAAAGGATTATTGACAAGAATATCACATTTGCTTCAAGCTAGTACTGAAGTGAGATTTAGACCAGGTATAGGGTGGTACATTCCTTAGCCATTCATGAGCCTTTTACATCAAGTCCCTTGATGAAATTAATGATTATCTCACTCTTTAACAGTACTACATGAAGTTGCCTTCAGCCCTTCAATTCCTTGCCTTTGAATTCAATCTTGAAGTTGCTTCATGCACACTCTGTGGTCAGCAGTTGGCATGACATGTTGGAATGTCTCGATCAGCCCCTGAAAAATCCTTTGTAAATCAAAACAAACCACTTATAACAAGCATGTATACCAATATAAGTCAATACTTGCAGAAATAAAAGGATGGTTTTTTATAAGATATATAGACGAATGAAAATTTTATTTACAAGTTACATAACATTGCCATACCTTCTCTGCCTGTCAGAGATCCAGACTTCTTCTTTTCTTGAGCTTCAATGTCTCCAGTTAACTCCATTAAGAACCAAGTCTATGAATCCTAGTTTCTGCCTCCACTATAGCCATTGCAATTGGGAACAAGTTGTCATTACCATCTCTTCCCACGGCACTCAATAGTTGCCCACCATAAACCCCCCTTAGATGACACTCATCAAGGCCAATTATGGGTACAGCCACCATCCTCCTCTTCCTCAGCAACCCCCTCATCCTTACTAACCAGTCCCTCAAAATTATTATTCACTACCTCAACACTAAAAGTTGTTGGGCCAGCATTAACATACGTGGGTATGTTATACAGTCTTGCTTTCTTATATTGGTCAAACATATCAAGAACTTCTCGATCCCCTACTAAGTTTTATTACCCCATTAGGCAGCACATGGTAAAGGACTTTGGTAGATTCATACCCTAAATTTGCACAGAAGCTTAACATCTCAAAATAAGTCATCATATCTTGATTTATTGAAAGATATTTCATCTTTGGTTTCCTTCTCTCTCTCTCTCTCTCTCTCTCTCTATATATATATATATATATATATGGTTAACTCATACTTCTCTATGGTGGATAATGAGGGCTCGGAAGATCTAAAGGTCTCTGCAGGATCCAGTTTGCCTGTATATGCCATTGCAAAGCTTTAATTTATGAAGGTGAAAAAGGGGAAACTGTTATACTTCTTGTTTCAACTTTTAATGCTATAACTCAAATTGCATATTTGATACCATAAATACGGAATTAAAAACTTTTTAGCAAAAACAAATTTAAGAACACAATTCAATTGCAATAAGATATGATAGAAAATCAAACACAAGCATATATAA
>OU015761.1:60214477-60275027 GCA_907173295.1 Fagus sylvatica | reverse complement strand
GACAAATCGGATGACTGCTTAGTTTTGTCTATGTTTATGAAGTTATTAAGGGAATCAACTATCCTTGCAATTGTTCCATATGCTATTTTCCATTTGTCTAGATCCAGGTGTATCAAATTTCTTTTATAGTAGTAACTATACAACGAAGGGGATCATGTCAGATAACCAACTCACTTTCATTCTTGGAGACCAAGTGACAAAAAATCCCTACAATCCATGGTCATATTTCAAATGATCTGCTTTCTTGCACATAGTGATATACTATTACGGCAACTATGACCACATATTTACAGTAAAAAAAAAAATGGAAATGCATCGTACTTATCAAACAATATATATCATGCCCTTAATGAATGAAGGCAAACAAAAAGTTTAGGGCCATATCTTTCTGTTTTTGATCAAAACAAAACTCATACTGACCTTTAGGAAAAAAAAAAAAAAAAAATCATACTAACACAAATGAAAACACCTTATTTATTTTTGCATTCACTTCTCATTTCTTAGGGTACTAAGAGGTAGTTTCTCGGGACCTTTTCAGTTAGGTTACAATATCTATTAAGAAATACTCATTTTGAATTGTGACTCCATCGTGTTGTGTCCTATCCATTGGAAAATCGTTTGTGTCAGATTTTCCATGCCCTACTTTCTGACATTTGTTGTGCTGGTGTGTCCCTACCGCATAATACCCATGTATCGTCTCCATGGCTAACAAATGGCGACATATAGAACTCATAAGCATTATCAGTTGCTTCTGCTGCAGTCCCAATTGGGGCACATGGTAACGTATCTTTTAAGCTTCTTAAGCTATGAGAATTGCCCCATTCTATCTGTCATTTTAAGAAGGGCCCTCTTTTCCCTTTTAACGGTGTGGCAAAACTACAAAGTTGCTGCCAAAAAGGTGAGGCCAAGCAAAACCTTTACATCATTAAACCTTTTTAAGAGATCTTAGATAAGAATATACATGTAGTGTGTTACATAATGAATACCTTAAACACAAGCCAATCAGCTAATAGAGAGTACTGTAGCTACCAACCAACCAATTCAGTGGTTCAAGGAAGGAGTTGAACAAGTGTTTCTGCATGGAGGGTTCATGGACAAGGTGCATGGAAAGATCAATAAAGAGGTCTACTAGAATAAACAGAGAATTAGTGTTTTGGGTAGTTGATGGTTTTATGGTTATTTTAGGAATAGCGAAATCATGTGTTGTAAGCGATTGACAATTGAATTAATATGAGCTTGAATTTTGTAAAATTGGATTAATATGAGTTGAAAATTTTGTAATAACTTACTGATAAAAAAAAAAAAAATTGTAATATGTAATACTAGCTGGAATTTTATTATACAATTAGTTTGTAGCAATTCCCAGTGTTAAACTAATAGGTTTCTATTCATTTTAAGAAGAATCGGGATTCAAATTTTCTTTTCTCAACTATCGAATTATCAAAAAGAAAATGAAAAAGAAAAAGTTGAGCTTGGCCTTAAACTCAAGTTTAGTTGATAGCTTGAGCTTAATAGCAAATTAATTTGGAATTATCTCAAACATGATTCCAAATTATAATATTTTTGAAATATTAGTGAAAATACGAGAAATATTTTTAATTACAATAATTTGGAATTGTCTTGAACATAATTGGACAAAGGTGTGGAAATTTTGCTCTCTTTAAAGAGATTCAAGTTGTTTACAGTTGGTGAAGTCCTCTTCAACTTCTCATATGCGCGTAGGCTACACCCATTTTTCTATAATAAACATTTAAACTGAATAACTTCAGACACTTATAAATTAATAAGGACTAAATAATAATAAAATATTTGGAAACCCGTATATATACCTAGTGTAAAATTAAACTAAACTATATAATAAAGTTCAAGGGGGTTTCAATGCATTTTACCCATTAAAAAATTTAGAAAGTTTGGACGACCACAATCGCTTAAATATGCATGTAGTACAATCTTGGTTAAGATGGACAATACATATGAAATAAAACATAAAGCCTCTATGTCTCAACAATTCTTCAATAATTTTGAATATTCAAAATTAGGAATCAAAATCTTAAATTCTTTATGACTTATATATAATTTTTTAGATTAGCACCAAGTCACAATACAAAACAAAAGGGCCTAACTTTTGTATTGAACCATTGGCTACTTAAACCAAACATACACAAAAAAACCGATGTGGGACTGGGAAACCTCACAGGGAGGGCCCATGGAGCCCACCTTTGCTGGTTGACTTTAACGTGTAAACAGGTCCACTTCCCACACAAACATGCTTTTTAAAATTAGATTAACACAAGTGCAATACAAAAGGGCTTAAGTTTTGTATTATCAGATTGGCTACTTAAAGCCAAACACACACACACAATCGACTTAATGGTAAATACAGATTATGGAATATAATCGAATAGTGGGAATTATAGATCGCCAGATAATGGAATAGGGAACTACTTTAATGTGATTTTAAGGTGAATAATGGTGTTTTTCACACACACAAAAAAGGACATCTAAGTGATGATAAAAAAAACTTGGGGTGTTAAATGGGCGGGTTTGAGTGGATAATAAATAGGTTGAGTCTTTAAAAACCAATTACTTATTTAAATCCATTTAACAAAGTAAGTATTACCCATACCCAACCCAACCCAATTATCTAAGATAAATTCCAACCCACTCATTTACCCAACAATTTTATGTATGTATATGGTCAAAATATTCTAACATATCTAAAATGACAAATGTAACCCTATAAAAATGACTGAAATACCTCAAATGATTAATAGATGGGCTTGGGTAATTTGTTAGATACCCAATAAGCAACCCAGTTAAAACCCAATTAAACCTAACTTTATTAGGCCTAATTGGGTCAACACCCATTTACCTATTTATTTAAATAAGTAAGTTTGGATGAGTAATTAGTGAGTGGGTTGGGTGAGTTAGTGGGTTCGAGCATATTTTGCCACTCCAATGATGAAAACTAGTGAACCAATATGGTCAATGCATATTCTGTGTTGGAAATAGTTTACCTTCAATTTGATTTGGAAGAATTTTCCCACTACGTCAACAAGCCACTACGTAGGCAAGCAAATAGACCATTCACATGTGTATTTTAAAAAGTCACACGACTTATTTAAAAATACACGGTCTATTTACTTGTCACATAGTAGGTTAGAGGTAAACTATTTGTTTATGTGTATATCCATTCAAATTTTTGGCTGAATTAATCATTTAATCATATAGCCAAATAAATAAAGCGTCCCTTTGCTGAAATGTAAACTTTCCATTCTTTCCAAAATTGAGAAGCAGCGATGTCTCATTTACCTAAAAAAAAACGAGAAGCAGCGATGTCTCATTTACCTAAAAAAAAACGAGAAGCAGCGATGTCTGAGTCTGAGCGTCTCCCTCACGACGTCGTCTACGACATCCTTACTCGACTGGCAGTCAAATCCTTAATGCGACTCAGACTCAGGTGCCAAATCTTTCCAAATCTTGTCAACTCCATCATCATCAACCCCATTTTCAGTTCAACACACCTCGACCGAGCAAAATCATTATCCAATAAAAATGGCTATCTCTTATATTTAGATGATGCAAGTGGGAATCCTCCATACCGCAGAGAATTGTGTACGGTTGTTTACAATACATTGACTGAGATTTCTCGGTTTCAAATCCCATTTTCTCATGTCGACATAGCTGGCTTCTATGATGGCATGTTCTGTCTCCAAAACAATCGTAACAATGAATTATATTTGTGGAACCCAAGCATTAGAAAGTTTAAGAATCTTGTACCTCCTCGTTTGACTCGCCGTATTGAGAGTAAGAATCTCGTTCATGGACTTGCCTATCATTCTCAAAACAATGACTTCAAGGTTCTCAGACTTGTCACTTATGAAGTGTGGGCTAAGGCTGAGGTTTACACATTGAGTACGGATTCATGGAGAGAGGTTGTAATGCCGGTGGAGTCCATAACTAGATTTACTGGTGGTTATTCATATAAATCATACTGTATATCTTTTCATGGAGCTCTGCACACTATAGTAGATTCTACGGAAGGTGTTTTCATTATGTCCTTTGATGTCAATGATGAGACATTCGGGTAGATAATGCTGCCTCAGAATTATGATGTTGAATTCCTTACAATGTTTCAACAACTTGAAGTATTTAAGGGATTTCTGGCTTTCTTTGTTTTCGGTTTCAATCCGAATGGATATAATGGTACTAAATGCAACATATGGGTGATGAAGGAGTACGGTGTGCTTGAGTCTTGGACTAAAATATGTCTACCAGTGAATTATTTTGGTAATTTCTGTGGCTGCACTGACAATGGTGAGCTTCTATATATCAATGACACTAAGCTGGTTTCACTTGACCCTGACAGTCTAAATGAGAATATTATTGCAATTGAAGAGGTTATATGGGAGGGTTACACAGCTAATTCTATGGAGAGTTTGGTTTTACTTGATGGGCTAAATGTGTCATCAGAATATGAAGATTAGTTTGTTATAGTTTGTAGCAAGGTAGCCATGTTTGTTAAGTTGGTATTGTTGGATTTTGCTTAATCACAGCTGCAAAATATGAATGGCAGGAAGTTATAAAATGGGGGCATCAAGCACTTGAAAGAAAGAAGTTTAAGAGCTACCTTATGTAAAAATTCTCTTTGGGCTACAGTATACTACATATGGTCCCAAAGAAATGCCATCTTTCAATGGTATAGTCTAGACTGAGGAGCAGCTCAAAAAGAATCCAACTTTTGAGATTAAACATAAAGAAACTGTGGAGGATAAAAATATTTCATCTCTTTATATACAAACCCACAATAAACACATTAACCCCATAAATACTGGTAGACCACTACAACAAACACTACAAATATACAAAAATAGAGGAAAAAAACCCACAAATATTTGGTAGTTTGTTCTTAATTCTATACACTCTTCAAAGAAGTAGCTTGAAATTACCAGTTGCAGTTCCTATTCCCATCAATGAAGAACCTGCATTTGCCATTATAGCTCGCACATCAGCAAAATCCACATTTACTAGTCCTGGTATCTGCAATAAAGTGATTCACCACCAGAGTGCAAATTATAACTCTTAAGAAACAGTAAAATATTTATAAAGAGATAGTCATCAACTATGTTTGCCTAGAAAATTATTGATGCTTTAGAGATATCATTTACTAATGCAATGCTAAATATTTACTCATGCGCCACCATATATGTCCACCATATATGTCCATAACATGTAAACTTCAATCAGTTTGAATATATATACATCATTGGTCTAACATATTTTGGTAAGGCAGAAAACACATATAAACTATCTGCAGTCTTTAGACATTAAATGGTATCAGAGCCATAAGAGACTAACGTTTGAAAAATTAGATAACAAGAAATTTAGCTCAGTTAAAATAGTAAAAATTCAGAAAATGAAATGCAGAACACTTGAGTAAGGCATGAATCAATTCAATATCAACTACTAACAAATAGGTGAAGAAAGGATGAAGATGTTTGTGGTCCAAAATTACCACAATTGCAGAATACAAGGAAATCAGAAAAATAAGGTTAATGACGTTCTAGCTTTCTAGAACATTCTAAAAGCTAACCTTCAAGTGCCCCATTTTCACTTGGTTTATGCAAAGCACGATATGATGGACCATAAGCATACATGACATCCATTATCTGACGCCTGGGATCACTTTTTTTTTTTTTTTTCTCCTGTGTCTTTCTCACACGCAAACCTTCAAACACCTTCCCTACAATGACTACTCCTGACACTGACTGCACCCTCTCTTTGCTCTCTACCCCCACTCATCTTCCCATTGTTCACCATCTTTAGACTTTACAGTTTTAGAAGAAGAAAAAACAAAACAAAAGAACCTTAAATTTGAAAACTTGATTGATTGCCTTTTAGGTGCCTTCAATTTCCACAACCACCCAACAAAGAAAAAGACAAAAAACCATTTTGCAGAACATAAGAAAGCCGCAATGCTTATTAAAAGAAAAAAGATGTAAACTTGCTGAAAACCAATTTGTAATTTTGCACATGAAGAAAAGATAATACCTTCGGTTCTGGAACCAAACTTTGATCTAATTGGGCTCAATGTTGGAGAGAATGGGGCACTCCCTGATAAGCTGTCGACGGCGCATGGAGCTAGGTTTGGGGCAGTCATGGTAAAGCCTTTCGAGAGCCTCAACTTGCTAGAGAGAGATACCGAGCAAGAGAAGAGCTGGCCATGGTGGCGTGGCCCGATCTGGTGTGAAGAAGAAAGAGAGAAAGCAAAACTCACCCGGTTGCCCAACAGGTAGCCTTTCTCCACTAAAACGCATCCAATGGCGCAAAATTTTTCATGAAATCTAAGGGCTTAAAAAGCCTGGCGGGACCATCCCGCTTTTACTAAATGCGGGACCTAAGTCCTAACCCCAATAAAAACACAAAACCTAAAAAACTTCTTAGCAGCAAAATCTAAACCTAAACCTAAAATTGAACGCAAATCAGAATTGAGAAGCACCGATGTCTCAGTCTCAGCCAAGGAAAAAGTCGGAGCGTCTCCCATACGACGTCGTCTATGACATCATTACTCCTAACCCCAATAAAAACACAAAACCTAAAAAACTTCTTAGCAGCAAAATCTAAACCTAAACCTAAAATTGAACGCAAATCAGAATTGAGAAGCACCGATGTCTCAGTCTCAGCCAAGGAAAAAGTCGGAGCGTCTCCCATACGACGTCGTCTATGACATCCTTACTCGGCTGGCAGTCAAATCCTTAATGCGATTCAGGTGCGTTTCCAAATCTTGTAACTCCATCATCACCAACCCCATTTTCATCAAAACACACCTCGGCAGAGCCAATAACAATGGCTATCTGTTATATATAGATCGTAAGAATCCTCCATACCGCAGAGAATTGTGTACGGTTGTTTACAATACATTGACTGAGATTTCTCGGTTTCAAATCCCCTTTTCTCATCTCTACATAGCTGGTTTCTGTAATGGCATGTTCTGTTTCCATAACTATCGTAACAATGTATTATATTTGTGGAACCCAACCATTAGAAAGTTTAAGAAGCTCGCAAATGCTCGCCTCTGTTTCCCTTATTCTCGTAGCTTTGTCACTTTTGGACTTGCCTATCATGCTCAAAACAATGACTTCAAGATTCTCAGGATTGTGTGTTACAAAGAGATTGGTCAAGTATATATGCTGCAGGCTAAGGCCGAGGTTTACACATTGAGTACGGATTCATAGAGCTGGAGCCCCAAACTAGATTTATTGGTCATATTCCTGAATCATATTGTTTATTTCATAATGGAGCTCTGCACACTATATTAAATTCTGCTGTGGAACGTGGTTACATTCTGTCCTTTGATGTTAATGATGAGAGATTCCGGAAGATAATGCTACCTCAAAGTTACTTCGATCAAGGGATCACTGGCTTTTATTGTTTTCTGTAACAATATTGATGAACTTTCTGGTATTTGCCACATATGGGTGATGAGTGAGTATGGTGTGGTTGAGTCTTGGACTAAAAAATCTGTACCAATGGATTTGGTCCAGGATTTCTATGGCTGCACTGACAATGGTGAGCTTCTAATTGAGAATGCCACTGGGCTGGTTTCACTTGACCATGAGAGTCTAAATGCGAATAAACTTGCAATTGAAGATGCTCAATGGATGGCTTACACACCTAATTCTATGGAGAGTTTGGTTTTACTTGATGGGCTAAATGTGTCATCAGAATAGCAGCTTATACTAGTAGCTGTTTCTTTTTTGAGTTATTAGCTGTTGTGCTGTTGTAAATTTGGTCTGTTGGCTTACTTTGTAACTTCTGTTTTGTTCAATGAAATTAGTACTGTTTCTTTTTTAAAAAAGGTATTTATGGTATCAAATATGCAATTTGAGTTATAGCTTTAAAAGTTGAAACAAGAAGTGTAATAGTTTCCCCTTTTTCACCTTCATAAATTAAAGCTTTGCAATGGCATATACAGGCAAACTGGATCCTGCAGAGACCTTTAGATCTTCCGAGCCCTCATTATCCACCATAGAGAAGTATATATATATATATATATATATATAGAGAGAGAGAGAGAGAGAGAGAGAGAGAGAGAGAGAGAAGAGAAGCCAAAGATGAAATAAGAAAAATAAACCAACAGAGATCCATATTTATGAAAATCATTGAGAGTGAAAAATCTAAAATGCAAAGATACAGAAACAGAATGCATGTCTACCTTTGGGTTCTTATCCTTATCCAACATTTTAGCTCTGCAGCCCTACAGTAAAAGGGGAGGTCTTAAAATCATCCTTGTTGACTTTCATGCTTGGAGACCAAGTGACAAACAATCCCTACATTCAATGATGTTGGGGGGTGGGGGGGGGGTGCGTGTCTTTCAATAAATCAAGATATGATGACTTATTTTGAGATGTTAAGCTTCTGTGCAAATTTAGGGTATGAATCCAACAAAGTCCTTTACCATGTGCTGCCTAATGGGGTAATCAAACTTAGTAGGGATCGAGAAGTTCTTGATATGTTTGACCAATATAAGAAAGCAAGACTGTATAACATACCCACGTATGTTAATGCTGGCCCAACAACTTTTAGTGTTGAGGTAGTGAATAATAATTTTGAGGGACTGGTTAGTAAGGATGAGGGGGTGAGGGAGTTGCTGAGGAAGAGGAGGATGGTGGCTGTAGGCCCATAATTGGCCTTGATGAGTGTCATCTAAAGGGGGTTTATGGTGGGCAACTATTGAGTGCCGTGGGAAGAGATGGTAATGACAACTTGTTCCCAATTGCAATGGCTATAGTGGAGGCAGAAACTAGGATTCATGGACTTGTAATGGAGTTAACAACATATCAAGAAAAGAAGTTGCGACAGGCACAGAAGGTCTCAAACTAAATAAAATTTTCTTCGTCTATAATTTATAAAAAACCATCCTTTTATTTTTGTACTTGACATGTGATAAGTGGTTTGTTTTGATTTACAGGATCCGAAACATTCCAACAGATCAACTGTACCACAGAGGTGCGGCTTCATTGAATTCAAAGGCAAGGAATTCACTGCTTATAGATGCTTCTACATCCACTACAAGACCAGCATGTATATTCTTGAATAATCCTTTTGAGTATACTGCTGTATGGTTATTCAACCAACAAGGTCAGGAAGGCACCAGTTATGGGTGAGACCCCCTGGCAGTGGGCAAAAAAAGGCTTCAAGGAAGGAGTTAAACAAGCAAGAAGCAGGCTGTTTCTGCATTATCTTAGTCTTATATTTGTGACAACATATATGTTCAAACTACTTATAATTGTACTTGACAACAGGATGAAAGGAAGAGGTGCGGCTTCATCTTCACAGCTTATAGATGCTTCTAATCCACTACAAGACCACCATGTAGAGAGTATACTGCTGTCAACCAACCAGTAGTGGTTCAAGAGGTCTATGGTGAGTTCAAGGACAATAGAAAAAATAAGAGAAGAAAAAATAAGAGAATAGTGCTTTGGGTTATTCATGGTTTTTTGGCTATCAATATATATATATAAAAGCATTAGAAAGTTTAAGAAGCTCTCTAAATGCTCCTCTGTTTCCCTTATGCTGACACTTCGTAGCTGCTTTCACTGTTGCTATGGACTTGCCTATCATTCTCAAAACAATGACTTCAAGATTCTCAGAATTGTGTGTTATCCAAGGAGATTGGTCAAGTATATATGCTGCAGGCTAAGGCCGAGGTTTACACATTGAGTACGGATTCATGGAGAGAGGTTGTAATAGAGGTGGAGTCCCCAAACTAGATTTATTGGTCATATTCCTGAATCATATTGTTTATTTCATAATGGAGCTCTGCACACTATAGTAAATTCTGCTGTGAACGTGGTTACATTCTGTCCTTTGATGTTAATGATGAGAGATTCCGGAAGATAATGCTACCTCAAAGTTACTTCGATGAAGCATTTTATTCAGATATTCAATTAAAAGTCTTGCAGTGATCAAGGGATCACTGGCTTTTATTGTTTTCTGTAACAATATTGATGAACTTTCTGGTAAATGCCACATATGGGTGATGAGGGAGTATGGTGTGGTTGAGTCTTGGACTAGAAAAATCTGTACCAATGGATTTGGTCGACAGGATTTCTATGGCTGGCACTGACAATGGTGAGCTTCTAATTAAGAATGCCACTGGGCTGGTTTCACTTGACCCTGAGAGTCTAAATGTGAATAAACTTGCAATTGAAGATGCTCGATGGATGGCTTACACACCTAATTCTATGGAGAGTTTGGTTTTACTTGATGGGCTAAATGTGTCATCAGAATATGAAGATTAGTTTGTTTTAGTTTGTAGCAAGGTAGCCATGTTTGTGAAGTTAACGTTGACAAGTATTTATGGTATCATTATGGGATTTTGCTTAATCCCAGCTGGAAATGGCAATAAGTTATAAGATGGGGCATCAAGCTGTTGAAAGAAAGAAGCTTAAGAGCTACCTTATGTAAAATTTATCTTTGGGCGGCTGTATACTACATATGGTCCCAAAAGTGCCATCATTCACAATGGTATAGTCTAGACTGAGGAGAAGCTTATAAGGAGAGTAAAAAAAAGATGTCAAAGGTTGTTTGGAAACCAGAACAAAGTTTCAGAAATCGGCTCTTGACACTGTTATCTGCTCAAATTGGGGTCTGAACCCTGCATTTATCTTTGAACCTCACTGTGGAGTGTAGTGTATGCTGTCCTAGTGCAGAAGAGAGACCTTTCTCTGCATTTGTAACACTCTCTAGTCTTTTTTAAGCTTTGCTGCTGTGTAGCGTAGTAGCTAGTCTTTTGGTTTTTTTAAGTTGTTAGCTGTGCTGTTGTAAATTTGGGACTGAGTCCATTGGTCTGATGTCCTCTGACCTTAAATTGGCCTACTTTGTAACCTCTGTTTTATTTAATGAAATTGATACTGATTCATAAAAATAAAAAGATATTTATGGTATCAAAAATGCAATTTGAGTATTAGTGGTGCTCCTTATTATGTTCTTTCTTTCTTTTTTCCTCTTTTTGTTGAACACATAAACATCAAAGATTTTAATTTAAGCATTCGAGATTTTATTTTAATCAGAAAAGAATCCTAATGGAGATTGTGGTAGTTATATCCTAATTGATATTTGTGAATAACATTGCGCACATCCTAGAAGATGGCAATGTCATGGTGCAGTCATGCAGTATACATGCTTAACCAACATAATCTTATATCATCTTGATTGCATTTGAGATAGTGAATAATAACTTTGAGGGACTGGTTATTAAGGATGAGGGGGTTTCTGAGGAAGAGGAGGATAGTGGCTGTAGGCCCATAAATTGGCCTTGATGAGTGTCATCTGAAGGGGGTTTATGGTGGGCAACTATTGAGTGCCGTGGGAAGAGATGGTAATGACAGCTTGTTCCCAATTGCAATGGCTGTAGTGGAGGCAGAAACTAAGGATTCATGGACTTGGTTCTTAATGGAATTAACTGAAGACATTAAAGCTCAAGAGAAAGATGAAGTCTTCCTGGATCTCTGACAGGCATAAGGTATGGCAATGTTCTGTGACTTGTAAATAAAATTTTCATTCATCTAATTATCTTATAAAAAATCATCCTTTTACTTTCTACAAGTATCATCATATATTGGTATACATGCTTGTTATAAGTGGTAAGTTTTGACTTACAAAGTTACAATGGATTTTACAGGGGCTGACCAAAACATTCCAACAGATCATGTCAACTGCTGACCACAGAGTCTGTACATGAAGCAACTTCAAGGTTGAATTCAAAGGCAAGGAATTGAAGGATGCAATGTGGAAGGAAGCTCCATGTAGTACTGTTAAAGAGTTTGAGAAAAAACATGAATTTCATCAAGGGACTTGATGTAAAAGTTCATGAATGGCTGAGCAATGTACCACCCTCTACCTGGTTTAGATCTCACTTCAGTACTAGCTAAAGCAAATGTGATATTCTTGTCAATAATCCTTCTGAGTCATTCAATAGTTATATAATGCAAGCTAGGGACAAGCCTATTATTAGATGGGTGGAGTGGATTAGAAAAAGACTAATGAAAAGGTTGTGTTAAGAAGGTGAGTATGGAAAAGTATAGTGGTCTAATTTGTCCTGCAATACAAAACAAGTTGGCAAATATTAAGCATGATTCTAGGAATTGTTTTGCTAGTCCAGCCAGTAAGAGGTAAGTTTGAGGTTGAAATTTTGGACACAACGCATGTGTTAGATATGGAGCAAGGAGTTGTTCATGTAGGATGTGGGATTTGACTGGCATTCTTTCTAAGCCTGCAGTGGTTGCCATTCAAATGAGTAGAGAGAACCCAAAGAAATATGTCCTTAAGTTTTACTCAAAAGGATACTTACTTTAAAACATATGAGGCTATCATCAGCCTCATACCTGGAGATCATGAATGGGTAGACTCAGACATCGTTGCTTCTCAATTTTAAACTGGGAAATTTCTTGTGTATATAGTATTGTTCTGGAAATAAAAATCTTCGTCGTCCACGTTTTGGTTTATTTAAGACTATTTTGGTAAAAAGTTATGTTGCTAAGTGTTGTTTGGATTTTGGGGGCAAATATTATTATAAACTAGCATGTATCCCGTGCAATGCACAAGATTTTTAATTCATAGCTATAATAATTCAGTTGCTATTATTGCTTTTCGTTGAATTATCTGTTTTTCTCTGATTTTTTTTCGGTCCTGTAATAATTCAGTCTTTAGAAGGTATTATCATTTTTGTTTTCTCTTTTGGATTTTTGTTCTGTTTTTTTTTTTTTTTTTTTATTATTATTATTTTTTCTTAATCTTTATCTTCATCTTAATTTTTTTTTAATAAATAAAATAAATAAAAAGATCTCAACACATGTCAAATTCTAAGCATGCTAAATGATAGAACTTCAACTGAAGGTCTCTGCCTTTATATATACAAGGGATGCGTATACTTTCGTAACTACATTCTTATGTATAAAGTAGAGAGATCCATGGATCGGTGTGTGCATGCATTTCGATTTATCTAAGTTGAAAGTTTTGGCCTAGTGGCCCAAGGATCTGCCAAACTTTGTTTCCTTGATGTCCATTTGATACTACGAGTTAAACCCGTTTCGGTAGCCCACAATTCGTGAATTGGGCAGATTCCAATTTTCTTTCACAGCTCTTGAGCCCAAAAGTGGTTGATGCAAGCAGTTCAATCAGCAAATGTTATGACCATTGCCACCTGGTCAATCATTCCGTTCAATTAGTTTCTTGGAATTTTATTTTACATGCATGTCTACCATTATTCACAATTTGAACCAATAGGAATTAATCTCTTAATTGAATTAATTAATATTTTGGAGGACCAATAAAAAATAATCAAAGTATTCCTATACATGCACGTTTACAACTGCATGGTAATGTATACAAGTCCTTGTAGTTCTTTCATTCTGGTGGGAAATGAGCAAAATATTGGCTGAAACCCATTCTAATCCAAAATATCCCCCTGCTAATGTATACATCAATTTCCACTAATTTGACAAATTTTTTCCAAAGGTTTCATTTTTAATTATTTTTTATAATTTGATAGTTGGGGGAGAACGGATTCGAACTTTGGTTCTTCTTATAAAATATAAAAATATTTGTAACTGATATGATGGTTTATAAAATGATTCAAGAAAAATACTAAACTTACTACTAATTTGAGGGTTAGAAGGGAGATAACGTTAGAATCTAATTTGAGGGTTAATTTGATTTGGGTGGGGTGGGTTAATTTTAATTTGGGTGGGCTTTTTTTATTGGGATTGGGTTAATTTTTTTTGGGTTAGGTTATTTTTAAATGGGTATGCCATGTCATATCCTAGTTGTCATTAAAAAAAAAATACACGTCAATTAAAAATTGTCTACGTCATAATTTCGTTAGTCACGTATACACCAAGTTAACGAAGACTAACGAAAAGACCAATGGTGCATTGTTTTGAAACGTTAGGGACCATTTCTGCCCATTTTAAACGTTAGGGACCAAACGCGCAACTTGGATAAACGTTAAGGACCAATACTGTAGTTTACCCAATTTTATTACAAAAAATTTATGAACTGACATAATAATGAATATAATTGATGCAACATCAATAATATAATAAAAAAATTTGTAATTATTATTTTTCTCTGAATCATTGTTCTCTTATTTTTGGGCAAATAAAATGTTAAGATTCTTTCTTTTCTTTTATGAGAAAAATCAAGATTTAAATCCGTTTTCTTCCAACTATTAAATTTATATTGTGTCTTGAATGCCATTTGACTAACAAGTCATTGGTAAGACATAATTGAACTTATACGACTTATTTTTTTAGGCTTAAATGTATAATCGTTTCCTAAAGTTTAGTCAATTAACAATTTAAATTTTATGTTTAAAGCGATAGTTTTTAGTATTTTAGATGATATGACTAAATTAAAAAATGATACGTCATGACTCCATAAGGACTAAAAACCATCACATTAAATTTGTCAAGGATAAAAAAACAATTTATATTTAATTTTTTTTTAAGAACTAAAAATGATTCTTTTAAGTTTTCCAAGACTAAAAGTGAACCTGAACTAAAATCACTCCATAGCTAAAATTTAGAACCAACAATGTCTTTTAAAACTTTTTTTTTTTCTTTACCATGCCAAAAATGATAAATGAAATGGAGATTATATTACAGTGCTAAGTCCCCCCACGGCCACACCTTCCGCTTTATGGATGGATAAGGTTTCAACTTTACTACTTTTCCAATCTTGCAAGTCGTAACTGACCACTCATTCTTTTTTTTACTACTTTGCCAATCTCGCAACTGACCTGATCAGCACTCTCATTCATCATATTGGCATTCGATCGTCTTCACCATCTCACGAAGTAAGAAACATGGCTAAAACTTGGCTATGGAATAGCAGTGAAGGTCCTGGAGCAGCTTGGATCCCTTACTTACCAAGAACTCAGCTCGGCATGGGGCGTTCCGAAGTGATCTGGAAAAGCTTAAGGACACCGTGTCAACCATTAAAGCGGTACTCTTAGACGCTGAGGAGAAGCAAGCAAGTGACCATAGGCTGAACCATTGGCTAGGAAAGCTCAGAGACGTTCTTCATGATGCTGAGAATGTTCTGGATGAATTTAACTACCGAGTTCTGCTGAAGGAAGTGATGAAGAAATATGGGAGCACTAGCAAAAAGGTGCGTGATTTCTTTTCTAGCTCTAATCCACTTGCATCCCGTTTTAAACTGGCACATAAAATCAAGGATGTTAGGAAGAGGGTAGATGATATTGCAGCTGATAAGGATAAGTTCAATCTTGCTCAACGAGTTGAAGATAGGAAGACAACAATGCATAGGAGGGACATGACCCACTCCTTTGTTAATCCTTCTGATGTCATCGGTAGGGACTAGGGATGATGATAAAAGAAAGATCATACATCTTTTGATGCAACAAGATTCTGGCAGAAATGTCAGTGTAATTCCTATCATTGGAATTGGAGGTTTGGGGAAGACCACAATTGCCAAGCTGGTGTATAGGGATGAAGGGGTAGTTAGCTATTTTGAATTGAGAATGTGGGTGTGCATCTCTGAGGATTTTGATGTTACAAGGTTGATAAAAGAAATCCTCAAATCTGCAATTGGTTCAATTGATGAGAATTTGGGTGTGGATCAATTGCAAATTCGCTTAAGAGAATTTTTAAAAGAAAAGAAATTTCTACTTGTCTTGGATGACGTTTGGAATGAAGATCGTAATAAATGGATTGAATTGGAAGCTTTGTTACTTGGTGCTGGTGGTTGCAATGGAAGTAAAATCATAGTGAAAACACGGAATGACTTGGTTGCTAATATTATGGGCACCACTCCCACATACAAGTTAGATGGCCTGTCCCAAGAGGAGTGTTTGTCTTTGTTTGTGAAATTTGCATTTAAGGAAGGAGAAGAAAAACAACATCCAAACCTCTTAGAAATTGGAAAAGAAATTGTTAGAAAATGTATAGGGGTTCCATTGGCAGTGAGGACTTTAGCTAGTCTTCTATATTCAAAAGTTGACGAAAAAGAGTGGAAACACGTGAGAGATAATGAGATATGGAATTTGGAACAAAAGGAGGGTGGCATCTTACCTGCATTGCAGCTCAGTTACAATCAATTGCCATTTCAGTTGAAGCAATGCTTTGCCTATTGTTCTCTTTTTCCAAAGGATTATGATTTCATTAATCTCCATTTGATTCAACATTGGATGGCACATGGAATTCTTCAATCCCTTGTCAATGAAAATCAAGAATTAGAGGATGTTGGTGAATTTTATATCAAGAAGTTGTTGTCAAGATCTTTCTTTCAAGATTTTAATGAGATAGAAACCTCGATGATGTATACCTTTAAAGTGCATGATCTCGTCCATGATCTTGCACTCTCAATTGCCAAAGGTGAGTGTTCAGTAGTGACCAAGCAATCCTCCGTTGCTCCAAATGTTTGTCATTTGACATTTTCGGACAATGGCCAAGAAGTTACAACACAATTAGAGAAGTTGAGTAAAGTTCGAACTGTTATTTTCCAAACAGAACAACCACTGTCCTTAGTTGAAGCACGCATCTCAAGATTTAAGTACTTGTGTGTGGTTCATTTCACGAAATCATCTTTTAAGGAGTTTCCAAGTTCTATTGGTACTTTGAAACATTTGAGACTTCTCAACCTATCAAAGAATCGCATAATCAAGCTACTTCCTAATTCCATTTGCAAGTTGCACAGTTTGCAAACTTTACTACTTGATCGTTGTGACAATCTTGAACGGTTGCTCAAAGGTATAAGGAACATGATCAACCTTAGGTGTTTGACAGTAACAACAAAGCATACATCCTTGTTGGAGAATGGAGAAGGTTGCTTGAACTCTCTTCGATTTTTACTTATTTTTGAATGTGATAAATCTAAAATGTTTGTTTGAAGGGATGGATGGGTCCCTCCCCTATCTTCGAACATTGATTGTTAAATATTGTTGGAATGTTTTGGCCAGCCCCTGTAAAATCCATTGTAAATCAAAACTTACCACCACTTATAACAAGTATGTATACCAATATATGTTGATACTTGTAGAAGTAAAAGGATGATTTTTTATAAGATAATTAGATGAATGAAAATTTTATTTACAAGTCACATAACATTCCAATACCTTATGCCTGTCAGAGATCCAGGAAGACTTCATCTTCTCTTGAGCTTTAATGTCTTCAGTTAACTCCATTAAGAACCAAGTCCATGAATCCTTAGTTTCTGCCTCCACTACAGCCATTGCAATTGGGAACAAGTTGCCATTACCATCTCTTCCCACAACACTCAATAGTTGCCCAACATAAACCCCCTTCAGATGACACTCATCAAGGCAAATTATGGGCCTATTGCCACTATCCTCCTCTTCCTCAGCAACCCCCTCACCCCCTCATTCTAATCTTTTTTTATTGAGAAGAAAATGGATAAATTATAGCAACCTCCCTTGAGATTTTAAAAAATGACACTTTATTTCTCTTATTTTAAAAAATGACACTCCGCCTTTGTATTTTTTAAAAGGTGAGGTCATTTTTAAAAATAAAAGAAACGAAGTGTCATGTAAAAACTCAAAAGAAGTTATTTGACCACTCACATTGTTGACCACATTTTTTATTTATTTATTTATTTTTACTTTTTATAATTGATTATTAGAGCTTTCTAAATAAAAAATAGACCTACCAAGAAGAAGAATGGCATGCTGATGTTGCTTAGAAACTTATTAGTTTATCACTTCGGAAATGATACCAACTAATTGCATGTTAAAATTCCAGCTAATATCACATATTACAAAATTTCAGCTCATATAAATCCAATTGTCAATGGCTTACAACACATGATTTCGCTATTACTAAAATAGCCAAAAAACCATGAACTACCCAAAGCACTAATTCTCTTATTTTTTCTAGTAGACCTCTTTATTGATCTTTCCATGCACATTGTCCTTGAACTCTCCATGCAGAAACACTTGTTTAACTCCTTCCTTGAACCACTGAACTGGTTGGTTGACAGCAGTATACTCTCTAAACAACTCCTTCCTTGAACCACTGAACTGGTTGGTTGACAGCAGTATACTCTTTACATGGTGGTCTTGTAGTGGATGTAGAAGCATCTATAAGCTGTGAAGATGAAGCCGCACCTCTTCCTTTCGGATCCTGTCACATGTCAAGTACAATTATAAGTAGTTTGAGAGGCATATATGTTGTACAAGTCCATGAATCCTAGTTTCTGCCTCCACTACAGCCATTGCAATTGGGAACAAGTTGCCATTACCATCTCTTCCCACAACACTCAATAGTTGCCCAACATAAACCCCCTTCAGATGACACTCATCAAGGCTAATTATGGGCCTACAGCCACCATCCTCCTCTTCCTCAGCAACCCCCTCACCCCCTCATCCTTACTAACCAGTCCCTCAAAATTATTATTCACTATCTCAACACTGAAAAGTTGTTGGGCCAGCATTAACATACGTGGGTATGTTATACAGTCTTGCTTTCTTATATTGGTCAAACATATCAAGAACTTCTCGATCCCTACTAAGTTTGATTACCCCATTAGGCAGCACATGATAAAGGACTTTGGTGGATTCATACCCTAAATTTGCACAGAAGCTTAACATCTCAAAATAAGTCATCATATCTTGATTTATTGAAAGACACGCACCCCCCCCCCCCCCCCCCCCCCCAACATCATTGAATGTAGGGATTGTTTGTCACTTGGTCCAAGCATGAAAGTCAACAAGGATGATTTTAAGACCTCCCCTTTTACTGTAGGGCTGCAGAGCTAAAATGTTGGATAAGGATAAGAACCCAAAGGTAGACATGCATTCTGTTTCTGTATCTTTGCATTTTAGATTTTTCACTCTCAATGATTTTCATAAATATGGATCTCTGTTGGTTTATTTTTCTTATTTCATCTTTGGCTTCCTTCTCTCTCTCTCTCTCTCTCTCTCTCTCTCTCTCTCTCTCTCTCTCTCTGTATATATATGGTTAACTCATACTTCTCTATGGTGCATAATGAGGGCTCGGAAGATCTAAAGGTCTCTGCAGGATCCAGTTTGCCTGTATATGCCATTGCAAAGCTTTAATTTATGAAGGTGAAAAAGGGGAAACTGTTATACTTCTTGTTTCAACTTTTAATGCTATAACTCAAATTGCATATTTGATACCATAAATACCTTTTTTTAAAAAAGAAACAGTACTAATTTCATTGAACAAAACAGAGGTTACAAAGTAAGCCAACAGACCAAATTTACCACAGCACAACAGCTAATAACTCAAAAAAGAAAACCAAAAGACAGCTACTAGTATAAGCTGCTACTCAGTCTAGACTATACCATTGTGAAAGATGGCATTTCTTTGGGACCATATGTAGTATACAGCAGCCCAAAGAGAATTTTTACATAAGGTAGCTCTTAAACTTCTTTCTTTCAAGTGCTTGATGCCCCATTTTATAACTTCCTGCCATTCATATTTTGCAGCTGTGATTAAGCAAAATCCAACAATACCTACTTCACAAACATGGCTACCTTGCTACAAACTATAACAAACTAATCTTCATATTCTGATGACACATTTAGCCCATCAAGTAAAACCAAACTCTCCATAGAATTAGCTGTGTAACCCTCCCATATAACATCTTCAATTGCAATAATATTCTCATTTAGACTGTCAGGGTCAAGTGAAACCAGCTTAGTGTCATTGCTATATAGAAGCTCACCATTGTCAGTGCAGCCACAGAAATTACCAAAATAATTCACTGGTACACATATTTTAGTCCAAGACTTACTCCTTCATCACCCATATGTTGCATTTAGTACCATTATATCCATTCGGATTAAAACCGAAAACAAAGAAAGCCAGAAATCCTTTAAATACTTCAAGTTGTTGAAACATTGTCAAGAATTCAACATCATAATTCTGAGGCAGCATTATCTTCCCGAATGTCTCATCATTGACATCAAAGGACACAATGAAAACACCTTCCGTAGAATCTACTATAGTGTGCAGAGCTCCATGAAAAAGATATACAGTATGATTTATATGAATAACCACCAATAAATCTAGTTATGGACTCCACCGGCATTACAACCTCTCTCCATGAATCCGAAGTCAATGTGTAAACCTCAGCCTTAGCCCACACTTCATAAGTGACAAGTCTGAGAATCTTGAAGTCATTGTTTTGAGAATGATAGGCAAGTCCATGAACGAGATTCTTACTCTCAATACGGCGAGTCAAACGAGGAGGTACAAGATTCTTAAACTTTCTAATGCTTGGGTTCCACAAATATAATTCATTGTTACGATTGTTTTGGAGACAGAACATGCCATCATAGAAGCCAGCTATGTCGACATGAGAAAATGGGATTTGAAACCGAGAAATCTCAGTCAATGTATTGTAAACAACCATACACAATTCTCTGCATTTTTATAGGTATTTGTCATTTTAGAGGATTCTCACTTGCATCATCTAAATATAAGAGATAGCCATTTTTATTGGATAATGATTTTGCTCGGTTGAGGTGTGTTGAACTGAAAATGGGGTTGATGATTCATATCATACTTCTTTCTTCATAGTTAGAGCAATAAGCTCGAGTGTTGGCAGAACTCAACTAGGAGAAAAAACTACTGAGATCATACATGCAAGTACGTTTAAATTTTAGTATTCCTCTAGATATCAATCCTTTTATTTAGTTGGATCTGATTTGCTAATTCTCACTGATCTTTGTGGTTTGAGCAGATACTCATTAAACGGAAAAATCTGATGACAACATTTTATTAATACTCATTATTCATATTATGGATGTTTTAGCAAACTATGGTAATGCACATTGTGTTTAGATGAAATGGATATCAATCATTTTCCAAGTATGTCATGTCTCTTATAAATTCTTTTCTTTATATTTTCTTTCTTTATATTAATGTTTTTGATCGAAAGGTCAATCTTGGGTATGTGCTTTTTCCATTCAAATTAAGGTTGATATGAATTGATTTTCTTTTTTAAAAATGCACTCATCTCTCTGATGTGGAAGGGTTAGGCAATTTCTGCCAATGAGCCCTTCCTCCTCACATACAAATGGATAATGGGTAGTCAATTTCCACGGGTGAGTATAATGGTATTTTATACTTACACCATTGCATATGCTAAGTATAATAGAAATTCTAACTGTCCCATATAACAAGTTTATTGTTGATTCATTTTTTTATTAGACTTTGTATTTTCTTAAAAATTAACAATGGATTTGATATTGATAGGTTGCTACCTCAGTAAGACACTAAATCGTAGCTTTCATATGGATGCAAATTGATGGATTAAAACTTAAATAATTGTTGATGCATTTGCATCACTTAGATTGAAGGTTCATGGAGGCAAATGACTCATGTTGTGGCTACATTTTCTAGGTATGACTTATTGGGATGTATTTAGTAAATTCTTGAGAAAAATACGCATAATGACAGTTCCAGGAAGAGGATTTAGTCCAGATGGCTAAGGATATATTAGTCATTGCATTTGATGTGCTGTGCAAGGGTGTTCCATTAGAGTCATTAAGTTCAAACTAATGTTTCCCCATTGACAGAAAATGCACAGACTGTGTGTGGTTTTTTCCTGTTTCATTTCACTAGGCCATGCAATTGGCTTGAAATGCATAGGGCTTTAATGTTAACAATCTAACTAGGAGTTTTGCTTCTTTTTTCCCAAGTGAAGCTACGTGGTGGAGCTACTGTTTGACAGGAGATCACCAGTTTAGCAAAATCAAATAATTTCATATTTTCTCCAGATGCCTTTTATTTATCAAAAGTTGTTTATGATTTGGTGTTTTCTAAAATATGGTAAGAAAGGATTTTTTTTTGGCTTTAGATATATTACTTTTGAAGATATTAATAAATCAATAGGTTGATTATCTTGACATATTCATAATTAAGTAAGGATGTTCATTCGTTTGAATTAATTACCCATAAGAATTGCTCAAAAGTGTTGAAATTGTTTTCTTCAGTAGATTGTATAACTGGAAATATTTGCTTGCATCAATATAAATTTTTATAATTTTCTTATATGTGACAACCTTAATGGTTCCTAAGCAACAATTCTTTGTAAACGGTTTATAAAGGTACATCTTATTCTGTCTTTCTCTTAAAGGAATACTTTCTTGCAAATTTTATGAATGATAATTGTTAATGGCCTTTGTACAACAGGATTGATTTGAATTTTTTAATAGATTTTGATTAAAACTAATTTTTAAACTATAAACATAGCCTAGATTTATAATGTCAAAGGGGAATTGGCAACATTATGTCTAGAATGCATATAGTGTGCTTACTAAACTTCAATATTTATGTACGTCATAATTCAGAAAGTATTGCGTGTTCATCATTTGTGTACTGCACATTTTACTTACACTTGGAGATCTATTCTTATTATGGCTTATTAGCTTATTTTTATTTATAATATGACTATATTTTCCATAGACAGTACTTTTCTTAAAACCCAGCTCAAGTCAATTTAAGCTAGACATTAAATCTTATGAATAGTGTCATTGTGATATTTTTATTACATATGTTTTGGTTGCCTTTGCTTTTTCTTTTGTTGATTGGTATAGCTATGTTGTTAAAAATAGATTGGCTACCAGAATTAGAATTCATGTTTTGGCTGTGTTGATGATAGGTTTTTGCCATGGCAAGCATTAGCTACAATGGATGAGAGGTAGTTTTTGCAACGTTGGCAGAAGTTTGGCAAATGACATCTCAAACAACAAAATTTTCTTCTCATTTTTTTTTAGCTATGTCTTGACTCTAAATTGTTGACTTTATCTTTTGTTCTTTGTAATTGTTCTCTATTTTGATGATGTACCAAAAATAATTTATCATTTGTTTTTTGTCCACCTCTTTTGTCAAGTTTTTTCCTTTTTGTCAATTATGTTTTGACCAGTGAAAAATTTCTCAATTGTAGTAGATATTTATAAGGTTTTTATATAATTTAAAATAATTCAAACAAATATTTTGTTATAGAGTACCCCGCGCAAAGTGCAGGTTATTATCTAGTTATTTAATTATTTCATTAAACAAAAACTAGGCTTATCTTAAAAATAACTATAAATTCAGAACAAGTGCACGTACTAGTTTATTCATATCCATATTCACATATGTAGGTTCACTCGAAAAGTTCTCACAAACCAATCTTGGCCTTCTTGAGATGACAACATGTCCAATAAGAAATCCAATTACCAATCCGCAAGCATATCCTATCACTACTACTTTCCAATTAAATCCTGCTCTAAAGGATGATTCATGGCTTGGGGTAGAAGTTGGTGTCTCATTATTTTCACATTTATTTGACAATGGAGAACCACACAATCCCAAGTTTCCCTCAAAAGAGGAATTTTGAAATGTCGAAAATTGTCCACCTTGTGGAATGGGACCAATAAGGTGGTTTTGAGAAAGGTTTAAATATTTAAGAAATGTGAGACTTGTTAGTTGTTGAGGGATTTCGCTAGAGAGCAAGTTTTGAGACAAATCCAATGATTCAAGCTCCATTAGGTTCCCAAATGATGATGGAATTTGGCTCGTGAAGCTATTGCCAGATAAATTGAGTACAATTAGTCCACTTAGGTTCCCAGCAGTATCAAGAATTTCTCCATGGAACTTATTGTTTGGAGAGATCAATAGCTTTGAAGACGGTCAAGATCTTTACGAATTCCATTTCTATTCCCTTATTCACTACTGTCATTGAGTCTTTATAATAGCCAGAGTCACTTTCCATATATTCCGGTTTTGACTTATCTTTGTTGGAAACCATTAGCATTGCATTCCAGGTTTCGAAGTATTTTGACGGTAACTTTCCAGAGAAATCATTGTGAGAGAGGTCTATGACATGCAACTTGGATAAACCAAACTTGGTACGAGGATCCCATATAGGACCATGGCATCCATTTACTCGCAAGACAAGAATCTGTAACTTTGGCAAAGACTCCAACCAAAAAGGGAATGTATCATTCAATTTGTTATTTCCAAGATTCAGAACTTCAAGCATTGTACATTGAAACAATGATCGTGGATTCTTCCCTCGTATTTGGTTGTGATTCAAGTCTAGTGTCCTCAAACTACATTCATTTATGAATGTTTCAGGCAAGTTTCCTTTAAGGCGGTTGCTTCTCATAGCTATAATTGAAAGTGAGATACTAAAATTAAATAAACACTGTGGAATCTGACCATTCAACTGATTATTAGACACATCAAGGACTTGCAAAAACTTCACCTTACAAATCATGGGAGGGATACTTCCGGTCAACTTATTTTTTGAGGCAAAAAAATAAATTGTAGACAATGGGGGAATTGGAAATGACTCTTGCAACAGGTTGGAACTCAAGTCTAAAAGGTACATATTTTTCCAAGGAAGAACTATAGGTGGTTGCTCAAAACTGCTTAAAAGGTTAATATAAATATTCAAGTATTGCAATGTCTTTTTTCCAACATTCAAGAACCATTTGGGTATTTTACCTTCAATGTTATTGTTGGAAAGGTCTAATTCTTGCAATTCATTTTGGTCTTGTAGGAAATATGGAAATTCACGCAAATTGCAAGAAGACAACCACAAAGTAAGAAATTTGTGGAGGGTTGAATTGATATTTTCTTTTGAAATCAATAAATTGTTACTTGAAAGATCTAGACTTTTAAGCTTCTAATCTTGAAGAAAATGCTTAGCTCCATATTTCCCTTTACGTTGATCGAAGAAAGATACAGTTCTTGTAGCTTAGTGAAATTGGCAATTGACTTTGGAATTGGTCCAATCAGCTTGTTTCTGCTTAAAATCAAGGTCTCCAATTAAGATGAAGAGATATTTTGGAATATAATAGGGCCAGTAAGTTGATTTTGATCTAGATATAAATATAACAATGAATGCATTGTAAACAAAAATGATGGGATGGCCCCAGGCCCCCAGTGAGTGAGTTATCTGACAGGTCAATGCTAGACAAATGGTGAAGTCTACTTATTTCAGATGGGATGGGCCCTTTCAATTGATGTTTTAATTTGTATATTTTGGTTCTTTAAAGTTCTTCATGTGATATTGTCATATTGATGCTCATTTGAAAGTTTTGAAGATTATCTTTAATATTCTACCTAACCTAAAAAAGAAACAGAGTTTGTGTTATGTGACCATAATATTATAAAGAGAACAATCCTTTCATAATTTCTTACAATTTATTTTTTTTTAAGGTAAATTCCTTCCTTTGTGTTACATTCTTGTCACCAAAGTTTAATTTTTCTTGTGTGTATATGTCATAGAGAAAACTAATAAAATTTTAATCTTGAAAGATTTTGCTAGCTATATAGGTTTGTATTTGTCTATCACATTTATCTTAAAATCACTCTTAAGTTAATAATATTATTACTATCTCCTAATGTGTTGAGTAGTTCTAAATTTTATAATGCCCTGTATGTGAGCCAAAAATGAGTCTATGAAGAATGACACTAATTGCTTTCTAAAAACTTCAAATGATACAGCTTGTTGCAGGCTATGATTTTAAATTAAAAAGGTTCTTACAATGAAAATAAAATAATTTTGTGGAACTCTACGTCATACTGACAAAAGTTTTCTTAACAAAAGTTAATTAATTAAGATGATCTATATTTCTAACCCTGCTTTCTTTTCTTTGACAAGTTGTCTACCTATCAATTCTAATCCCCCCTCTCATCTCATTCATACCATACCCTGTCCTTCAATGACATATTGCTTCCCAAACATTGAGGAATTTCGTTTGATGTCCTAATAAGTGGGTTTTCGTTATTGAATTGTCAATCTCTACTTACCACATAGATCCATTTTAATGAATTTGGTATGTGTAAATGCATAATCTATATGTATCACAGATACACTTGACACCATAAAAATACTCAGTTATGTCCTTTTGTGACAGTTCGACAGAATAATAGTGAAACATATAATACACCATGCATTACTTTTGAAGATACCATGGAATATAACCATAAGGTGAGATAATTACATAACCAATTTATTTGGGAAATTATATTTCCATACCAATTTTTGTTATTTCCGCACTATTTATTTGGGAAATTATATTTCCACACCAAATGGTGCGGAAATAACAAAGGCTGGTGTGGAAATAACAGCGGCCTTTTATTTTCTTAGTTACCTTGTAAGACTTGGTAAAAAAAAAAAAAGTTACTTTGTAAGACCAAAAGGATTTCCTCTTCAGTCTTCAAGCTTTCCTTCGTCCAGTATTTAAAATCTCAACGTTTCAAATTTGTCATTATACTCCTTTATCATTTATCATTGTGTAATTTTGATCATTGTCGTAAAGTGGTCAGTGGTGGAGCCAAATGTTGGCTAGGTTCTTTTTTTTTAATTTACACATATTATTATTATTTTTTAAAATATAGTCCAACCCAAATTAAGCCATTAACCAACCCTTTAAGACATTTAACCTAATCCAAATATCCAACCCTTTAACATAGAATCAATCCAAAACAAAACAAAGCACATGGGTCTGAAAACCTATAAAACACTTTATCCTAATTTATTTTTTTTATTTTTTTATAACTAATCTAGCCCATCATATAACCGAGGGTCCAAAAAAAAAAATGTATTTATCTTAGCAAAACAAATCCCAAATTCGGAAATACCTATCAAGCCAACAACAGATCACAACTCCCAAATCTATGTGTGATAACTATGAAAGTTTGAAATAAATATATAATGTGAAATGTGAGTGAGAGTGTGAGACCCATGTCATTTAATTTATACGGTCAACATCTCTGTGTATTATAACTTTTCAATTCCATCGTTGTTACTAATAATAAAGAATTAAAAATAAAAAATAAAAAAGATATTGAGATCAGATGAGAATATTTGAAAAGTCTTGCATAGTGAAATGTGAATTCCAAAATGTGGAATCTGATATAGTGACTCAAAAATTATTGATATTTGATTTGATTTGTGTTTTTTTTTTAGTGGGTGGGTTGTGCTTGAATATGCTGAGTTTGAGTGAGGTTATGTTTGTCAGTTTGTGATTGTGAGGGGCTGGGGCTTAGGAGTAGGTAGGGCATTGGTCCATGTTTGATGATTCTTTAATTAATATTGTTTGTTTGTTTTGTTATTTTATTTATGTTATATAAAAATTAGTTTTAATTTTAACTTTGATTTTTTTTTTTATTTACTTACAAATTTATTATAGGGTTTATGTATAAAATATACATTGAGGGCTAACCGAGTAAGGTTCATTATGTTCCTCTCACTAGATATATCTTTTTTTTATTTTTTATTTTTTTTATTAAATAAAATTTTCTCGTTCTATCAAGATTTGCTTAATTCTTTCAGCCTATTTTAAAATAATTTTCTAGTTCATCCCCTATAAGTAGTAGATGGAAAAAACTGATGTGGTTGACAAACCTATTAAATGATGATAAGACACAGACATGGCTACCAGGTCAAAAAAATAAAAAAAACAATTGCAGGTATGAATTAACCTCTCATGCGACGCACATGAGATAAAATTTGGAGATCAAAGTCTAAAGTTCTGAAATCCCTAAGGTGTTGAACCCAAAACTAAAATGACACATTTAAAACACATATATGAAAGTATCACACCAAAGGCCAGAGGCCAGAGGCCCAAAACCATATATATGAAAAATAAAATAATAGTAACAAATTTTTTTAAAAGATGTAAACTTTTTAAAATTATATAAGATTTTACACTTTTAGAAAAATTTTGGAAGTGACGTGAACAACGCCACACAAAAATTATACAACTTTTGGTCATCAATTTTTAGGCAAAATGAGTCAATGCTATCTCTTTCTACAATTTTTAGTGCCTTTATCTTGGCAGACAAAATATTGACTATAAAGATCGTATCAACTAGTTATTTTGCAAAGTCCTCTTGACCAGCATTTTGGATGTCATATTTGGATGGACCAATGAATGGGTTAGAATTTGTCACCTTGAAGTGTGGGAGACGGAAAATTGAGTCATGATGAGCATTTATATTGCTAAACTCAAACACCAATTTCCAAATTCTTGTTGGAAAATAGTTACAAAAAATTCTTGTTGAAAAATAATTACAAGAGAAGTAGAACATTCAAATGGAGATGGTCCATCATATATATTCTATGAGAGGACCTAGTCATGAATGTTGTTGTATTTGCTTATAGATTCTCGAAACAAAGGGATGACATTTTTTTTGGTTGTTGAGGGACAAATATCCTATCAAAAGACCCTTGTAGTACAAAGGAAGTTTCTTCTTACTTATCTATCCTCAATCTCGTCATTTAAAAAGAATATATAATGAGTGTAAAAAGATAATGATATTAGAAGTAATGTGAACAACACAAAATAAAAATAAGACAACTTTTTCTATGTCATCAATCAGAGAAAAATATGACAAATGCTATTTCTATCAACAATTTTTTGTTGTTCAAGGACCAAGGCAAATATCACGTGAAAGAGTTCAATCGGGGTTGAAGCTGCATGGACTCATGTTAGTAAGTTTCTATCGTCAATAGCATATATTTAGGCTTGGATAGGTTTATTTGTAGAACTTCTATACATAGTGGATTTGTTGCATTGAGGGTGAGGACGCAAACCCCTGCAAAGTTTTTACCCTGGTGAGTGACTTGGGTTTCTCTTCATGAATAATTATTTGTGTTTACTTTGAATTTGATTGCATAATTGATTAAGAAATTCAACTTGGTTAATTTGGGGAAAATCAAACAAGTTAGTGGTCTAAATTTTCCAACAAAATTAGTAATATATTGAGTGGATGCAATTATAGGAAGGAAAAAAAAAAAAAAAAAAAATCAATCATACAAATTAATTAATGCTTGCATAATGAATTACTAATATAATTATATATATATATATATATATATATATATATATATATATATATATATATATATATATATATTAAAGCAGAAGACGTTGCCATCTTTTTGCCATGTGGTATTTAAGGTAACGTCTTCTGCTTGACACGTAATATCTTAGGTGGCATATGTGTCATTAGTGACATTTTATGTGGCTGAAATGCTGCCACATATTTTCCATTTGTTAGTTTATGATAAAAAAAAAAAATAAAATGCATCATTAATAAATTAAATTACCACTACCCCCTAATAAAAATTACACCATTAATAAATTAAATACCCACTACCATCATTAATAACTTATATACCCACTATCCCATAGTAAAAACTACACCATTAATATATTAAATATCCACCATTTAATATTTTCCATATGTTTTAATAAATTAAATAGTTTTATTAATTAATTCAGATATAAATAGATATATTCCAACCAAATATCTTAAACACAATATATGTTATTTCAAATATGCATTTAAATTCACTTTTGACGATTCAATGTACTTGAGGAGAGAATGTTGTTAACGACATGTTTTTTTATTATTTCCTTATAAAATAAATTTAAAATGGAAGTATATCAAGCACAATCTGACACGTGTTATATTGTAGTTGGTGGAGATAAAGTGAAGAACAAAAAGTGGGATAGAAGATATTCATTCAGGAAAGCCATATAAGATTCCCCTTTTGATGATTCAATGTACTTGAGGAGAGAATGTTGTTATCGATTGGCAATGAAAAACCATGTGATAAGAATGTTTCCTTATATAAAATTTATAATTAAAGTGTTTAAATGATTTCCTAATATAGTATAAATTTTAAAAGCATTATCCTTTTTGGCAAAGGCTTTCCATGTATTTTGGTCAACGAAAAATAACAAAAGAGAAAAAAGACATTTATTATTTGGTTAAATACTGGTCCCTAATTTTGACCCAAGTTGCACATTTGGTTCTTAACATTTAAAATAAGCAAAAATGGTCTCTAGGATTTCAAAATCATGCACCATTGGTATATCCATT
This sequence comes from Fagus sylvatica, assembly GCA_907173295.1. Taxonomy (NCBI): domain Eukaryota; kingdom Viridiplantae; phylum Streptophyta; class Magnoliopsida; order Fagales; family Fagaceae; genus Fagus; species Fagus sylvatica. The sequence continues at coordinate 60,245,124 of OU015761.1, read as the reverse complement.
AGTATCCGTTAACTTTGTGTATACGTGAAAATTAAATTGGTGACGTGGCCAATTGTGTATACCCTAACTTTTTCATTTACAATCAGGATATAACATGGCATACCCGTTTAAAATCAAATAAAACTCACTCAACCCAAAAATTCAACCCAACTCGATTTCATTTAAAAAAAAAAAAAAACCAATTACCCTAATTTAACTAAACCCAATTAAGCCCTAATTTGGCCTTTACTCTCTCTCTCTCTCTCCCCCATTAGTATTAAAACCACCATCAAAGAAAATCGCAAACTAGAACACCTGTATACGAATTTTGTCTTTTGAGTACAAGAAATCCTCTACACTCCAAAAGGTGTACTCCCTTTTTTTTTCCCTGGGGGAAAGTTTTGAGGACTTAAAAAATGAAACATACAAGTTTAACAATAATCTACAACTGGGCCTTATGTTTTTATTATCTTCGAACGGTAATATGACATCACAACCTCACAAATATAGGTAACAATTAAAGACAACAAAACTTTAGTTTGAATATGGGACAGTGCCATTAAGCCATTGTCTTTCTTTGATGGTGGTTCTATTAGGTATGGGTGTGTGAGAGAGGAAGAGGGAGAAGAGAACTTAAATTAGGGTAATTGGATTTTGTTAAACAGAATTGGGTTGGGTTGATTTTATGAGTTGGGTGAGTTTTATTTGATTTTAAATGGGTATGCCATGACAAATCCTAATTGTGAATGAAAACAAAATATCACCTCAATTAAAAATAAGCCATGTCATCATTATGTTAGCCACGTATACACAAATTTAACGGAGACTAACGGAAGGACCAATGGTACATGATTTTGAAATGTTAGAGACCATTTTTGCTCATTTTAAACGTTATGGACCAAATATGCATGGACTCGTGTTAGTAAGTTTCTATCGTCAATAGCATATATTTAGGCTTGGATAGGTTTATTTGTAGAACTTCTATACATAGTGGATTTGTTGCATTGAGGGTGAGGACGCAAACCCCTGCAAAGTTTTTACCCTGGTGAGTGACTTGGGTTTCTCTTCATGAATAATTATTTGTGTTTACTTTGAATTTGATTGCATAACTAATTAAGAAATTCAACTTGGTTAATTTGGGGAAAATCAAACAAGTTAGTGGTCTAAATTTTCCAACAAAATTAGTAATATATTGAGTGGATGCAATTATAGGAAGGAAAAAAAAAAAAAGAATCCGTACAAATTAATTAATGCTTGCATAATGAATTCTAATATAATATATATATATATATATATATATATATATATTAAGCAGAAGACGTTGCCATCTTTCTGCCACGTGGTATTTAAGGCAACGTCTTCTGCTTGACACGTAATATCTTAGGTGGCATATGTGTCATTAGTGACATTTTATGTGGCTGAAATGCTGCCACATATTTTCCATTTGTTAGTTTATGATAAAAAAAAAAAAATAACTGCATCATTAATAAATTAAATTACCACTACCCCCTAATAAAAATTACACCATTAATAAATTAAATACCCACTACCATCATTAATAACTTATATACCCACTATCCCATAGTAAAAACTACACCATTAATATATTAAATATCCACCATTTAATATTTTCCATATGTTTTAATAAATTAAATAGTTTTATTAATTAATTCAGATATAAATAGATATATTCCAACCAAATATCTTAAACACAATATATGTTATTTCAAATATGCATTTAAATTCACTTTTGACGATTCAATGTACTTGAGGAGAGAATGTTGTTAACGACATGTTTTTTTATTATTTCCTTATAAAATAAATTTAAAATGGAAGTATATCAAGCACAATCTGACACGTGTTATATTGTAGTTGGTGGAGATAAAGTGAAGAACAAAAAGTGGGATAGAAGATATTCATTCAGGAAAGCCATATAAGATTCCCCTTTTGACGATTCAATGTACTTGAGGAGAGAATGTTGTTACAATTGGCAATGAAAAATCCATGTGATAAGAATGTTTCCTTATATAAAATTTATAATTAAAGTGTTTAAATGATTTCCTAATATAGTATAAATTTTAAAAGTATTATCCTTTTTGGCAAAGGCTTTCCATGTATTTTGGTCAACGAAAAATAACAAAAGAGAAAAAAGACATTTATTATTTGGTTAAATACTGGTCCCTAATTTTGACCCAAGTTGCATATTTGGTTCTTAACATTTAAAATAAGCAAAAATGGTCTCTAGCATTTCAAAATCATGCATCCATTGGTCCATCCATTAGTGTCCGTTAACTTTGTGTATACGTGGAAAACAAATTGGTGACGTGGCCAATTGTGTATATCCCTAACTTTTTCATTTACAATTAGGATATAACATGGCATACCCGTTTAAAATCAAATAAAACTCACTCAACCCAAAAATTCAACCCAACTCGATTTCATTTAAAAAAAAAAAAAAACCAATTACCCTAATTTAACTAAACCCAATTAAGCCCTAATTTGGCCTTTACTCTCTCTCTCTCTCTCTCTCTCTCTCTCTCTCTCTCTCCCCATTAGTATTAAAACCACCATCAAAGAAAATCGCAAACTAGAACACCCCCCAATATGAAGATTCCTAGTTTATATTAGAACCACTTCACAAAATTATATAATTGTATACGAATTTTGTCTTTTGAGTACAAGAAATCCTCTACACTCCAAAAGGTGTACTCCCTTTTTTTTTCCCTGGGGGAAAGTTTTGAGGACTTAAAAAATGAAACATACAAGTTTAACAATAATCTACAACTGGGCCTTATGTTTTTATTATCTTCGAACGGTAATATGACATCACAACCTCACAAATATAGGTAACAATTAAAGACAACAAAACTTTAGTTTGAATATGGGACAGTGCCATTAAGCCATTGTCTTTCTTTGATGGTGGTTCTATTAGGTATGGGTGTGTGAGAGAGGAAGAGGGAGAAGAGAACTTAAATTAGGGTAATTGGATTTTGTTAAACAGAATTGGGTTGGGTTGATTTTATGAGTTGGGTGAGTTTTATTTGATTTTAAATGGGTATGCCATGACAAATCCTAATTGTGAATGAAAACAAAATATCACCTCAATTAAAAATAAGCCATGTCATCATTATGTTAGCCACGTATACACAAATTTAACGGAGACTAACGGAAGGACCAATGGTACATGATTTTGAAATGTTAGAGACCATTTTTGCTCATTTTAAACGTTATGGACCAAATATGCAATTTGGGTAAACATTAGGGACCAAACATGCAACTTGGGTAAACGTTTGGCTTTACTCTCTTCTCCATGAACTTGGTCAACCGCCTCCATCTTCCCCAGTTCTTTGGTGTGACAATATTGTCGCCACTTATCTCTCCGCAAATCCTATTTTCCATGCTCAAACTAAGCACATTGAGATAGATTTTCACTTTGTTCGTGACATGGTGGCCTCCAAAACTCTCTTGGTTAGGTTTGTCTCCACAAATGACCAACTTGCGGATCTTTTGACCAAGCCACTATCTTCTCCTCGGTTTGTCTTATTTCGTTCCAAGCTATAAAATAGGAGATAAAGATCACCTACGTATAAAATAGGAGATTATCTTTGTTAAAGTTGTTGTGATAAACCACCACAGTGGTTATCTCTTTTTGTACTTATCTCTTATGTAAATTAGTATAAATAAACTATACACCTTGTCCAATTGGCAAGGCAAAAATACAAACATATACAGTTTGCTCTATTAACCTTTACACTTATAAACAAGGTTTAGTAATAGGTTCTACAATATAAATAGGCAAAGCAAATTCTTTTCCAATAGGCTCTTCCATTGTGCTACAAGAAATGGCCATACAAGTTAGCTGTTTCGCTTTGTCTCATAGTGATTCCAATTGCACTTTCTTTCTTGCTTTCAAGCTACCATTTTGCAATAGCTAGTAATGAAATTGGAAATTCCCTAATAGCAAAATCTTGCAACCAGACCGAATTTCCTGATGTTTGCATCTCAACTTTGGAGTCAGATCCTCGTAGCTCTAATGCAAATCTTACTGACCTTTCAAAGATTGGTTTTGAGTTGACCGTAACCAAATCTAACGAGACTCTGGCGGAGGCTTTCAAGTTGTTGATTAATGCATCTGATTATGAGGAGTGGGCGAGGCGTAGTGCTTGTTATTATGAATATAATTCGAGCGACTCTCAAATTAAAGTGGGTCTCCAATATTTTGATGAAATGAAGTATGATGAGGCAAACCGAATTGTGGGTCTTTATAATGAAGGTTTAAATTATTGTCTTGTTAACCTTACTGTGGTAGAGTTAACTGAAAGGATCACATTCCTAAAGAAGTTCACCACTGATTTAAAGGTGATTCTACATCTCCTTTACTAATTACCGAGTTTGTATAAATAAATATTCATTCTAATAAATGTGTGAACTTTATCCATCTTTTAATCTTACCTTTTTTATTTCTTCATTCTGTTGGTTTTCAATCTTTGTTATCATTCTTTATGTTCAAGTTTTATCCACATATTTATCTATCTGTAACTTTAGAGGCTCAAAGGAATGTAAAAAAACATCTTTCAAGGATTGAGGATTGTCTTTAGTTGCTAATTTTTTTGGGTTTGACAACCTTTAGCAGGTAGGTTTCATAGGAGATTGAGATAATTTGGTTTGATGTTTATTTGGGCAAACTGGTTACTGAATCATTCTTAGTTCGTTTCCCTAAGAGGATTGGCCCCTTGAAGCGGCTAAATTTCTATCTATAGTCTTAGAGCTCTCAATCTAATCAGACTTGATGTTCAAAGAGAAACACTAAAAGAGAGCAGCGGTAGATGATGGAACTATAAGTTCTAGCTACCCCTTTTTTATTTTTTGATTATTTTATATGATGGTCACAAGAAACATTTCACTATGATTAGGACACAAATTTAAAAAAAAAAATAAAAAAAAAAAATCACAGTTTTCATTTAACCAATTTTAATAATAGTGGTGAGTAACTTGTACATTACTAATACATCTAGAGGAATATTGTTTGGTGGAGTAGTTTGTTTAAATATTCAAAGTCTTGCAGTGATGAAGGGATCACTGGCTTTGATTCTTTTCAGTAAGGATATTGATGCAATTACTCATTCTATATGCAACATATGGGTGATGAGGGAGTACGGTGTGGTTGAGTCTTGGACTAAACGATGTGTACGAGTTGATTGGGTTCGTTGTTTCTTTGGCTGCACGCACGGACAATGGTAAACTTCTAATTGAGAAGGCTGATGAGCTGGTTTCATTTGACCCTGAGAGTCTAAATGAGAACATTCTTGCAATTGAAGCTATTGATTACACAGCTAATTCTATGGAGAGCTTGGTTTTACTTGATGGTGCAAGTATCTCATATGATTCTATGGAGAGCTTGGTTTTACTTGATGCTGCAAGTGTCTCATCTGAATAGGAAGATTAGTCTGTTGAAGTTTGTAGCACCGACCATGTTTGTGAAGTTCATATTGAGAACTATTTGTCAAATCAAATATGCAATTTGAGTATTAAATTGAGCTCCTATTATGTTTTCTCTCTTTTCCTTTCTTTTTTCCACTCTTATTGTTGAACACATGAACATCAAAGGTATATTTTGTGTCAATAACATTGTGCACATCCTCGAATATGGCAATGTCATGATGCAGTATATATGGTTAGCCATAATAATCTTATCTCATTGCCATTGTGACAACAAGAACATTGATGAACATTCTTTGCCTTCAACCCCGCCCCCAACAAAAATAAAATAAAATAAAAAAAGAAAATAGAAAACCCCAACATTAAAAAGGGGCTGAACTTCTGCAGAGAGTTGGTTTATTGTACGTATGCAATAAATAAGTCAAATTTTATATTTCACTATATCAAATAGAAGGCTTTTGTTTCTTTGCACACATATTTAATTGATTTTATGGGTCTTTTATGTTTTAACTGCTTGAAAAAGTTTGGATTTAGTGAGATTGTTGATAAGTGGGCTAGTGCTATAGACAAGTTGGCAGATTCTAGCCTCCACATGACTCATTTACAAAGGTTTGAGAGGCTGTACATAAGATTCGAAGCACAAATGCAGGGGTTTCATAATGGCTGTAGGCCCATAATTGGCCTTGATGGGTGTCATTTGAAGGGGGTTTATGGTGGGCAACTATTGAGTGCCGTGGGAAGAGATGGTAATGACAACTTGTTCCCAATTTCAATGGCTGTAGTGGAGGCAGAAACTAAGGATTCATGGACTTGGTTCTTAATGGAGTTAACTGAAGACATTAAAGCTCAAGAGAAGATGAAGTCTTCCTGGATCTCTGACAGGCATAAGGTATGGCAATGTTATGTGACTTGTAAATAAAATTTTTCTATTCATCTAATTATCTTATAAAAAATCTTCCTTTTACTTCTACAAGTATCAACATATATTGGTATACTTGCTTGTTATAAGTGGTAATTTTTGATTTACAATGGATTTTACAGGGGCTGACCAAGAAATTCCAACAGATCATGTCAACTGCTGACCACATAGTCTGCATGAAGCAACTTCAAGATTGAATTCAAAGGCAAGGAATTGAAGGATGCAATGTTGAAGGAAGCTTCATGTAGTACTGTTAAAGAGTTTGAGAAAAAACATGAATTTCATCAAGGGACTTGATGTAAAAGCTCATGAATGGCTCAGCAATGTACCACCCTCTACCTGGTTTAGATCTCACTTCAGTACTAAAAGCAAATGTGCTATTCTTGTCAATAATCCTGTTGAGGCTGACATTAACACGTTGAGCACGGATTCGTGGAGAAGGATTAAATCATTGGAGTCTGAACCCAAAATTGGATCTATTGTTTTCTTCTATGATTCACCCTGTTTATTTTTTAACAGGAGCTCTGCCCTCTATAGCATATTTTCAGGAACATGGTTTGATAATTCTGTCCTTTGATGTCGATGATGAGAGATTCCGGAATATAATGCTGCCTCAAGATTACTTAAATGGACACAATGAAGTAGTTACTTCAAGTATTGAACGTCTTGCAGTGATCAAGGGATCACTGGCTTTGATTGTTTTTAGTAACTATTTTGATGCAATTACTACTAAATGCCACATATGGGTGATGAGGGAGTATGGTGTGGTTGAGTCTTGGACTAAAACATCTGTACCAGTTCATTCGGTCAAGAATTTCTATGGCTACACAGTGAATGGTAAGCTTCTAATTGAGAATGCCAATAGGCTGGTTTCATTTGACCCTAAGAGTCTTAATGAGAATGTTCTTGCAATTGAAGCTGCTGATTGGATGGGTCACACTGACACAGCTAATTCTATGGGTAGCTTGTTTTTACTTGATGGTGCAAGTGTTATCTGAACCAATTGGCACCCTTAGTGGGTCACACTGACACTGCTAATTATCTGTTTGTTTTTTTTTTTGTTCCAGTTAAGCTACCAATGTATTATTTATCCTCATTTTTTTTATGATCTTTTGTATATCCTACTAATTATGATGTTGTAATAGTGATGTCTTGCTGTCTTGTGTTTTTTACGTAGTATTAAAAATATAGTCCAGCTGAACCAATTGGCACCACTGGATAGTTCTAGCTTAGATCAAGGACTACTGTTGGAAAAAAAAAATTAATAATTTCATACGCATGTGGTCCATTATCTGGATTCACAATACATAAAGGACTACTGTTGAAAAAAAAAAAAAAAAATCTTATACATGTGGTCCATTTTCTTTGTTCTATGTCGTTTACATCTTGTTTTTATAATTAGCCAAAGTTGTAAATTAAATTTTATTGTTTATGTTCAATGCAGATGTTTACCATACAAATGCACCATGGGGGTGGGTCTCTTCATATACCCCAAAAGGTATATGTTGGGGGTGTGTGTCTTTCAATAGATCAAGATATGATGAGTTATTTTGAGATGCTAAGCTTCTGTGCAAATTTAGGGTAAGAATCCACCAAAGTCCTTTACCATGTGCTACCTAACAAATCTGTTAGTGTAGTAGGGATCAAGAAGTTCTTGATATGTTTGACCAATATAAGAAAGCAAGACTTATAACCTGCGTATGTTATTGCTGGCCCAACAACTTTTAGTGTTGAGATAGTGAATAGTAATTTTGAGGGACTGGTTAGTTCTTAATGAGGTTGTGACCACTTGTGAGGGGGTTGCTGAGGAAGAGGAGGATAGTGGTTGTAGGCCCATAATTGGCCTTGATGAGTGTCATCTGAAAGGGGTTTATGGTGGGCAACTATTGAGTGCTGTGGGAAGGGCTGGTAATGACAACTTGTTCCCAATTGCAATGGCTGTAGTGGAGGCAGAAACTAAGGATTCATGGACTTGGTTCTTATGGAATTAACTGAAGACATTGGAGCTCAAGAAAGGAAGTGGACCTGGATCTCTGACAGGCATAAGGTATGGCAATGTTATGTGACTTGTAAATAAAATTTACATACTGTCTATATTTCTTAAAAAAAAACCATCCTACTATTTCTACAATTATTGACTTCTATTGGTACACATGCTTGTTATAAGTGGTCTGTTTTGATTTACAAAGGATTTTACAGGGGCTGATCGAGGCATTCCAACAGATCATGCCAACTTCAAGATTGAATTCAAACGCAAGGAATTGAAGTATGCAATGTCAAATGAAACTTCATGCAGTACTGCTATAGAGTATGAGAAAATCATGAATTTCATCAAGGGACTTGATTTAAAAGGCTCATGAATGGCTAACAGGCTAAGCAATGTACCGCCCTATACCTGGTCTAAATCTCACTTCAGTACTAGCTAAAAGTAAATGTGATATTCTTGTCAATAATCCTTTTGAGTCATTTAATAGTTATATAATACAAGCTAGGGACAAGCCTATTGTGTGGAGTGGATTAGAAAAAGACTAATGGACAGGCTTTATGTGAAGAAGGTGAGTATGGCAAAGTATGGTAGTCCAATTTGTCCTGCAATACAAGACAAGTTGGAAAATAATAAGCATGATTCTAGGAATTGTTTTGCATATGTGATAGATATGGGAGCAAGGAGTTGTTCATGTAGGATGTGGGATTTGACTTGCATTCTTTGCAAGCATGCAGTGCCTGCCATTCAGATGAGTAGAGAGAACCCATAGAAATATGTCCATAAGTATTACTCAAATTATATTTACCTTAAAACATTTGAGGCTATCATCAGCCCCCATACCTGAAGAACATGAATGGATTTTACCTGCTGTCTGCCCCTCCTATCATAAGAAGGCCAAAAAGTTGAGGAAGAGAGTTGTTGATGAACCTAGGAATCCATACAAGGTTTCTAGAGCCAATATGGTTGTTAGATGTGGAAAATGTAATCAAATTGGACACAATACAAGGTCATGGAATACAGAGTCTCATGTTTAGTCACAACTCTCCAACAAAATTTGGCCAAAAGAGCTTTATTTCTATCCCTCATGTGCCATGGGACAAATGTAAAAATAAAATTCAAAAATCAGCAATGAGCATCTTTTTTCCCTAAAGTACATTGAAATAGTTAGACTATAAAAGACTTTTAGGTGTAATTGCAGGTTTAAATTACTAATTCAGCCCCCATATTAATAAACCCTCCCTTCGTGAAAGTATGTTGGTCTTTTTACAATTTATTATATTTGTGGAACCCAAGCATTAGAAAGATTAAGAAACTCGCAAATGCTCACTTCTATTTCCCTTATTCTTGTAGCTGTGTAGCTCATGGACTTGCCTATCATTCTCAAAACAATGACTTCAAAATTCTCAGAATTGGTCAAGTAAATAAGCTGCGGGCTAAGGCTGAGGTTTACACATTGAGTATGGATTCATGGAGAGAGCTTGTAATGCCGGTGGAGTCCCTAACTAGATCTAGATCTATTGGTACACAAGAATCATTCTGTTTGTTTCTTAATGGAGCTCTGCACACTAGAGTAGACTGTGCTGAAGGTCGTTTCATTTTGTCCTTTGATGTCAATGATGAGAGATTCCGGAAGATAATGCTGCCTCAGAATTACTTAGTTGGAGTCTCTGTAATTTTTGAACAACTTGCGGTAATCCTGGGATTGCTGACTTTCTTTTCGGTTATGATGTGGATGGAGTTACAGGTATATGTCACATATGGGTGATGAGGGAGTATGGTGTGGTTGAGTCTTGGTCTAAATTATGTGTACAAATGGATTTGGTTCAGAATTTCTGTAGCTGCACTGACAATGGTGAGCTTCTAATTGAGAAGGTCACTGAGCTGGTTTCACTTGACCTTGAGAGTCTTAATGAGAATAAACTTGCAATTCAAGATGTTCAATGGATGGATTACACACCTAATTCTATGGAGAGTTTGGTTTTACTAGATGGGATAAATGTGTCATCAGAATATGAAGATTAGTCTGTTAAAGTTTGTAGCAAGGTAGCCATGTTTGTGAAGTTAATATTGACAAGTATTTATGGTATCGTTATGGGTTTTTGCTTAATCCCAGCTGCAAAATATGTATGGCAGGAAGTTATAAGATGAGGCATCAAGCGCTTGAAAGAAAAAAATTTAAGAGCCACCTTATGTAAAATTTCTCTTTGGGCTGCTGTATACTACATATAGTCCCAAAGAAATGCCATCATTCCCATTGGTATAGTCTAGACTGAGGAGCAGCTTATAAGGAGAGTTAAAAAAAGATGTCTGAATAAAGTTTCTGAAATCTGCTATTAACACTGTGGAGTGTATGCCGTCCTATTGCAGAAGAGAGACCTTTCTTTGCATTTATGACACTCTCTGTTCCTTTTTTAAGCTTTGCTGCTGTGTAGAGTAGTGGCTAGTCTTTTTAGTTTTTTTTTTTTTTTTTTTGAGTTATTGGCTGTGCTGTTGTAAATTTGGGACCGAGTCCCATTGGTCTGTTGTCCTCTGGCTGCTCTGTAACCTCTGTTTTGTTCAATTAAATTAATACTGATTCATAAAAAAGGAAAAGTATTCATAATAATTCACCAAACTTAGGGGGTGCAATATGATTTTTATTTTATTTTTGTCCTAAGTATAATAAAATAGTTGGACAACTGAATAAAAGATTACTCAGCAAACAAAAATAAAATAAAAAGATTAAAAGGTGTAATTGGAGCTTCAACTTGAATCAACTAGAAGTCGGTCATCAAAGTTCAAGCTACAGCAATTAAAGAGCCCAAATTGAACTTTCCCTTCTTTGCAGCAAACTCAAACCAAAAGTGAAATCCATTATCCGATTTTAACTCAGCAGCCCTACAGTAAAAGGGCAGGTCTTAAAATCATCCTCAAAAGAAGAAGTTAGGACAAGAAATTTATTTGTGTAAGCTGAAACCTCAAAAATATCCTTGTTGACTTTTCCTTGAATCACATGACAAACCATTCACGAATGAGGCAATGACCAACACCATGGAGCCTTCTTTGTCTTATCTGTTTGCAAGAAGAGAATAAACATTAAGTGGAAGCAGTTTCACAAGATTTAGACAAATCGGATGACTGCTTAGTTTTGTCTATGTTTATGAAGTTATTAAGGGAATCAACTATCCTTGCAATTGTTCCATATGCTATTTTCCATTTGTCTAGATCCAGGTGTATCAAATTTCTTTTATAGTAGTAACTATACAACGAAGGGGATCATGTCAGATAACCAACTCACTTTCATTCTTGGAGACCAAGTGACAAAAAATCCCTACAATCCATGGTCATATTTCAAATGATCTGCTTTCTTGCACATAGTGATATACTATTACGGCAACTATGACCACATATTTACAGTAAAAAAAAAAATGGAAATGCATCGTACTTATCAAACAATATATATCATGCCCTTAATGAATGAAGGCAAACAAAAAGTTTAGGGCCATATCTTTCTGTTTTTGATCAAAACAAAACTCATACTGACCTTTAGGAAAAAAAAAAAAAAAATCATACTAACACAAATGAAAACACCTTATTTATTTTTGCATTCACTTCTCATTTCTTAGGGTACTAAGAGGTAGTTTCTCGGGACCTTTTCAGTTAGGTTACAATATCTATTAAGAAATACTCATTTTGAATTGTGACTCCATCGTGTTGTGTCCTATCCATTGGAAAATCGTTTGTGTCAGATTTTCCATGCCCTACTTTCTGACATTTGTTGTGCTGGTGTGTCCCTACCGCATAATACCCATGTATCGTCTCCATGGCTAACAAATGGCGACATATAGAACTCATAAGCATTATCAGTTGCTTCTGCTGCAGTCCCAATTGGGGCACATGGTAACGTATCTTTTAAGCTTCTTAAGCTATGAGAATTGCCCCATTCTATCTGTCATTTTAAGAAGGGCCCTCTTTTCCCTTATTAACGGTGTGGCAAAACTACAAAGTTGCTGCCAAAAAGGTGAGGCCAAGCAAAACCTTTACATCATTAAACCTTTTTAAGAGATCTTAGATAAGAATATACATGTAGTGTGTTACATAATGAATACCTTAAACACAAGCCAATCAGCTAATAGAGAGTACTGTAGCTACCAACCAACCAATTCAGTGGTTCAAGGAAGGAGTTGAACAAGTGTTTCTGCATGGAGGGTTCATGGACAAGGTGCATGGAAAGATCAATAAAGAGGTCTACTAGAATAAACAAGAGAATTAGTGTTTTGGGTAGTTGATGGTTTTATGGTTATTTTAGGAATAGTGAAATCATGTGTTGTAAGCGATTGACAATTGAATTAATATGAGCTTGAATTTTGTAAAATTGGATTAATATGAGTTGAAAATTTTGTAATAACTTACTGATAAAAAAAAAAAAATTGTAATATGTAATACTAGCTGGAATTTTATTATACAATTAGTTTGTAGCAATTTCCAAGTGTTAAACTAATAGGTTTCTCTTCATTTTAAGAAGAATCGGGATTCAAATTTTCTTTTCTCAACTATCGAATTATCAAAAAGAAAATGAAAAAGAAAAAGTTGAGCTTGGCCTTAAACTCAAGTTTAGTTGATAGCTTGAGCTTAATAGCAAATTAATTTGGAATTATCTCAAACATGATTCCAAATTATAATATTTTTGAAATATTAGTGAAAATACGAGAAATATTTTTAATTACAATAATTTGGAATTGTCTTGAACATAATTGGACAAAGGTGTGGAAATTTTGCTCTCTTTAAAGAGATTCAAGTTGTTTACAGTTGGTGAAGTCCTCTTCAACTTCTCATATGCGCGTAGGCTACACCCATTTTTCTATAATAAACATTTAAACTGAATAACTTCAGACACTTATAAATTAATAAGGACTAAATAATAATAAAATATTTGGAAACCCGTATATATACCTAGTGTAAAATTAAACTAAACTATATAATAAAGTTCAAGGGGGTTTCAATGCATTTTACCCATTAAAAAATTTAGAAAGTTTGGACGACCACAATCGCTTAAATATGCATGTAGTACAATCTTTGGTTAAGATGGACAATACATATGAAATAAAACATAAAGCTCTATGTCTCAACAATTCTTTCAATAATTTTGAGATATTCAAATTAGGGAATCAAAATCTTAAATTCTTTATGACTTATATATAATTTTTTAGATTAGCACCAAGTCACAATACAAAAGGGCCTAACTTTTGTATTGACAGATTGGCTACTTAAACCCAAACATACACACACAAAACCGATGTGGGACTGGGAAACCTCACAGGGGAGGGCCCATGGAGCCCACCTTTGCTGGTTGGACTTTAACGTGTAAACAGGTCCCACTTCCCACACAAACATGCTTTTTGTATTTTAGATTAACACAAGTGGCAATACAAAAGGGCTTAAGTTTTGTATTATCAGATTGGCTACTTAAAGCCAAACACACACACACAATCGACTTAATGGTAAATACAGATTATGGAATATAATCGAATAGTGGGAATTATAGATCGCCAGATAATGGAATAGGGAACTACTTTAATGTGATTTTAAGGTGAATAATGGTGTTTTTCACACACACAAAAAAGGACATCTAAGTGATGATAAAAAAAACTTGGGGTGTTAAATGGGCGGGTTTGAGTGGATAATAAATAGGTTGAGTCTTTAAAAACCAATTACTTATTTAAATCCATTTAACAAAGTAAGTATTACCCATACCCAACCCAACCCAACCCAACCCAACCCAATTATCTAAGATAAATTCCAACCCACTCATTTACCCAACAATTTTATGTATGTATATGGTCAAAATATTCTAACATATCTAAAATGACAAATGTAACCCTATAAAAATGACAGAAATACCTCAAATGATTAATAGATGGGCTTGGGTAATTTGTTAGATACCCAATAAGCAACCCAGTTAAAACCCAATTAAACCTAACTTTATTAGGCCTAATTGGGTCAACACCCATTTACCTATTTATTTAAATAAGTAAGTTTGGATGAGTAATTAGTGAGTGGGTTGGGTGAGTTAGTGGGTTCGAGCATATTTTGCCACTCCAATGATGAAAACTAGTGAACCAATATGGTCAATGCATATTCTGTGTTGGAAATAGTTTACCTTCAATTTGATTTGGAAGAATTTTCCTTCAACCCACTACGTGGCAAGCAAATAGACCATTCACATGTGTATTTTAAAAAGTCACACGACTTATTTAAAAATACACGGTCTATTTACTTGTCACATAGTAGGTTAGAGGTAAACTATTTGTTTATGTGTATATCCATTCAATTTTTGGCTGAATTAATCATTTAATCATATAGCCAAATAAATAAAGCGTCCCTTTGCTGAAATGTAAACTTTCCATTCTTTCCAAAATTGAGAAGCAGCGATGTCTCATTTACCTAAAAAAAAACGAGAAGCAGCGATGTCTGAGTCTGAGCGTCTCCCTCACGACGTCGTCTACGACATCCTTACTCGACTGGCAGTCAAATCCTTAATGCGACTTCAGGTGCGTTTCCAAATCTTGTAACTCCATCATCATCAACCCCATTTTCAGTTCAACACACCTCGACCGAGCAAAATCATTATCCAATAAAAATGGCTATCTCTTATATTTAGATGATGCAAGTGGGAATCCTCCATACCGCAGAGAATTGTGTACGGTTGTTTACAATACATTGACTGAGATTTCTCGGTTTCAAATCCCATTTTCTCATGTCGACATAGCTGGCTTCTATGATGGCATGTTCTGTCTCCAAAACAATCGTAACAATGAATTATATTTGTGGAACCCAAGCATTAGAAAGTTTAAGAATCTTGTACCTCCTCGTTTGACTCGCCGTATTGAGAGTAAGAATCTCGTTCATGGACTTGCCTATCATTCTCAAAACAATGACTTCAAGATTCTCAGACTTGTCACTTATGAAGTGTGGGCTAAGGCTGAGGTTTACACATTGAGTACGGATTCATGGAGAGAGGTTGTAATGCCGGTGGAGTCCATAACTAGATTTATTGGTGGTTATTCATATAAATCATACTGTATATCTTTTCATGGAGCTCTGCACACTATAGTAGATTCTACGGAAGGTGTTTTCATTATGTCCTTTGATGTCAATGATGAGACATTCGGGAAGATAATGCTGCCTCAGAATTATGATGTTGAATTCCTTACAATGTTTCAACAACTTGAAGTATTTAAGGGATTTCTGGCTTTCTTTGTTTTCGGTTTCAATCCGAATGGATATAATGGTACTAAATGCAACATATGGGTGATGAAGGAGTACGGTGTGGTTGAGTCTTGGACTAAAATATGTGTACCAGTGAATTATTTTGGTAATTTCTGTGGCTGCACTGACAATGGTGAGCTTCTATATATCAATGACACTAAGCTGGTTTCACTTGACCCTGACAGTCTAAATGAGAATATTATTGCAATTGAAGAGGTTATATGGGAGGGTTACACAGCTAATTCTATGGAGAGTTTGGTTTTACTTGATGGGCTAAATGTGTCATCAGAATATGAAGATTAGTTTGTTATAGTTTGTAGCAAGGTAGCCATGTTTGTTAAGTTGGTATTGTTGGATTTTGCTTAATCACAGCTGCAAAATATGAATGGCAGGAAGTTATAAAATGGGGCATCAAGCACTTGAAAGAAAGAAGTTTAAGAGCTACCTTATGTAAAAATTCTCTTTGGGCTACAGTATACTACATATGGTCCCAAAGAAATGCCATCTTTCACAATGGTATAGTCTAGACTGAGGAGCAGCTTATACTAGTAGCCGTCTTTTGGTTTTCTTTTTTGAGTTATTAGCTGTTGTGCTATTGTAAATTTGGTCTGTTGGCTTACTTTGTAATCTCTGTTTTGTTCAATGAAATTAGTATTGTTTCTTTTTTAAAAAAGGTATTTAATATGCAATTTGAGTTATAGCATTAAAAGTTGAAACAAGAAGTATAACAGTTTCCCCTTTTTCACCTTCATAAATTAAAGCTTTGCAATGGCATATACAGGCAAACTGGATCCTGCAGAGACCATTAGATCTTCCGAGGCCTCATTATCCACCACAGAGAAGTGTGAGTTAACCATATATATATATATATATATATATATAGAGAGAGAGAGAGAGAGAGAGAGAGAGAGAGAGAGAGAGAAGGAAGCCAAAGATGAAATATCCTTCAAGAAATCAAGATATGATGGCTTATTTTGAGATGTTAAGCTTCTGTGCAAATTTAGGGTATGAATCTACCAAAGTCCTTTACCATGTACTGCCTAATGGGGTAATAAAACTTAGTAGGGATCGAGAAGTTCTTGATATGTTTTACCAATATAAGAAAGCAAGACTGTATAACATACCCACGTATGTTAATGCTGGCCCAACAACTTTTAGTGTTGAGGTAGTGAATAATAATTTTGAGGGACTGGTTAGTAAGGATGAGGGGGTTGCTGAGGAAGAGGAGGATAGTGGCTGTACCCATAATTGGCCTTGATGAGTGTCATCTAAAGGGGGTTTATGGTGGGCAACTATTGAGTGCTGTGGGAAGAGATGGTAATGACAACTTGTTCCCAATTGCTATGGCTATAGTGGAGGCAGAAACTAGAATTCATGGACTTGGTTCTTAATGGAGTTAACTGGAGACATCGAAGCTCAAGAAAAGAAGACTTGGTTCTTAAGTATGTAAATAAAATTTTCATTCGTATCAAATATTTACAGGGGCTGATCGAGACATTCCAACAGGTCATGCCAACTGCTGACCACAGAGTGCATGAAGCAACTTCAAGATTGAATTCAAAGGCAAGGAATTGAAGGCAACTTCATGTAGTACTGTTAAAGAGTGAGATAATCATTAATTTCATCAAGGGACTTGATGTAAAAGGCTCATGAATGGCTAAGCAATGTACCACCCTATACTTGGTCGAAATCTCACTTCAGTACTAGCTTGAAGCAAATGTGATATTCTTGTCAATAATCCTTTTGAGTCATTTAATAGTTATATAATCCATACAAGGTTTCTAGAGCCAATATGGTTATTAGATGTGGAAATTGTAATAAAATTGGACACAATACAAGGTCATGGAAGGCACCAGTTATGGGTGAGACCCCCTGGCAAAAGACGGATGAGGCAAAAAAAGGCAAAGGAAATGGCAACCAAAGTAGTTCAGAATGAAGGTAAGCTTGGACTTGCTGTACATACTAGGAGCAAGAAGCAGGCTAAGAATGAACATCAACTATCTAAGGTGGCAAACTTATCCTAGTCTTATATTCGCTTGTACAACATATATGCCTCTCAAACTACTTATAATTGTACTTGACATGTGACAGGATCCGAAAGGAAGAGGTGCGGCTTCATCTTCACAGCTTATAGATGCTTCTACATCCACTACAAGACCAGCATGTAGAGAGTATACTGCTGTCAACCAATCAGTCCAGTGGTTCAAAGAAGGAGTTAAACAAGTGTTTCTGCATGGTGGGTTCAAGGACAATGTGCATGGAAAGATCAATAAAGAGGTCTACTAGAAAAAATAAGAGAATTAGTGCTTTGGGTTGTTCATGGTTTTTTTTTGGCTATTTTAGTAATAGCGAAATCATGTGTTGGAAGCCATTGACAATTGGATTTATATGAGCTGAAATTTTTTAATATGTGAAATTAGCCGGAATTTTATCATGTAATTAGTTGGTATCAATTCCGAAGTGATAAACTAATAAGTTTCTATTCATTTAGCAACATCAGCATGCCATTCTTCTTCTTGGTAGGTCTATTTTTTTATTTAGATAGCTCTAATAATCAATTATAAAAAGTAAAAATAAATAAATAAATAATGAGGTCAACAATGTGAGTGTACACAACTTTATCGGTGGAGAGCTTGGCAAATTATAATAACCTCTTTTGAGGTTTTACAAAATAACACATCGTTTATTTTATTTTAAAAAATGACCTCACCTTTTAAAAAATACAAAGCAAAGTGTCATTTTTTAAAATAGGAGAAATAAAGTGTCATTTTTCAAAATCTCAAAGGAAGTTGCTATAATTTATCTATTTTCTTCTTAAAAAAAAGATTAGAAAGCTCATTAATGTTAATATATATATATATATATAAGAAACAAAAGCAACATGAGCGTGAGCTTAAACTTGAGTTAGAACTTAGAACGTAGAAGATGGCTTCAGGCGTGTTCCTTTTTTGTTTTCTTAAAGCTCTACTTGGCTTTAAATTGGGGTGAACAATTTTTTTAAAGTTATTTTCTAGTAGTTGAAGTTGTCATTTGTCACATCATAAAATTCTTATTATTATTTAAACAATTAAAGAATTAAAGAACCAGTGCAAAGACAAAGGACTGGATGGTATCCAAATTATTATTATTATTATTATTAGTTTTTAAATAGCATTATCAATCATTATAGCATCTTAACTATAAAAAGAAAACAAAGCATAATTATCCCACAAAGACATCAATTACAACTGGAATTAGCATTAAAGAAAAGAAGAAACAAAGCCCAAAATTTATATATGCAATTGAATTATTAAATTCTAATCTTAAACATTCTATTCTCAAAATCATCCTATTGAAAATGTTCCATCCATTGATTGTACCATGTATGCAATTTTCAAGTACATGAAAGCAAACAACAAAGGCTCAAAAAGAATCCAACTTTTGAGATTAAACATAAAGAAACTGTGGAGGATAAAAATATTTCATCTCTTTATATACAAACCCACAATAAACACATTAACCCCATAAATACTGGTAGACCACTACAACAAACACTACAAATATACAAAAATAGAGGAAAAAAACCCACAAATATTTGGTAGTTTGTTCTTAATTCTATACACTCTTCAAAGAAGTAGCTTGAAATTACCAGTTGCAGTTCCTATTCCCATCAATGAAGAACCTGCATTTGCCATTATAGCTCGCACATCAGCAAAATCCACATTTACTAGTCCTGGTATCTGCAATAAAGTGATTCACCACCAGAGTGCAAATTATAACTCTTAAGAAACAGTAAAATATTTATAAAGAGATAGTCATCAATTATGTTTGCCTAGAAAATTATTGATGCTTTAGAGATATCATTTACTAATGCAATGCTAAATATTTACTCATGCGCCACCATATATGTCCACCATATATGTCCATAACATGTAAACTTCAATCAGTTTGAATATATATACATCATTGTTCTAACATATTTTGGTAAGGCAGAAAACACATATAAACTATCTGCAGTCTTTAGACATTAAATGGTATCAGAGCCATAAGAGACTAACGTTTGAAAAATTAGATAACAAGAAATTTAGCTCAGTTAAAATAGTAAAAATTCAGAAAATGAAATGCAGAACACTTGAGTAAGGCATGAATCAATTCAATATCAACTACTAACAAATAGGTGAAGAAAGGATGAAGATGTTTGTGGTCCAAAATTACCACAATTGCAGAATACAAGGAAATCAGAAAAATAAGGTTAATGACGTTCTAGCTTTCTAGAACATTCTAAAAGCTAACCTTCAAGTGCCCCATTTTCACTTGGTTTATGCAAAGCACGATATGATGGACCATAAGCATACATGACATCCATTATCTGACGCCTGGGATCACTTTTTTTTTTTTTTTTTCTCCTGTGTCTTTCTCACACGCAAACCTTCAAACACCTTCCCTACAATGACTACTCCTGACACTGACTCCACCCTCTCTTTGCTCTCTACCCCCACTCATCTTCCCATTGTACACCATCTCTAGACTTTACAGTTTTAGAAGAAGAAAAAACAAAACAAAAGAACCTTAAATTTGAAAGCTTGATTGATTGCCTTTTAGGTGCCTTCAATTTCCACAACCACCCAACAAAGAAAAAGACGAAAAACCATTTTGCAGAACCTAAGAAAGCCGCAATGCTTATTAAAAGAAAAAAGATGTAAACTTGTTGAAAACCAATTTGTAATTTTGCACACGAAGAAAAGATAATACCTTCGGTTCTGGAACCAAACTTTGATCTACTTGGGCTCAATGTTGGAGAGAATGGGGCACTCCCTGATAAGCTGTTGACGGCGCATGGAGTTAGGTTTGGGGCAGTCATGGTAGAGCCTTTCGAGAGCCTCAACTTGCTAGAGAGAAATACCGAGCAAGAGAAGAGCTGGCCATGGTGGCGTGGCCCAATCTGGTGTGAAGAAGAAAGAGAGGGCCAACAGGTAGCCTTTCTCCACTAAAACGCATCCAACGGCGCAAAATTTTTCATGAAATCTAAGGGCTTAAAAAGCCTGGCGGGACCATCCCGCTTTTACTAAATGCGGGACCTAAGTCCTAACCCCAATAAAAACACAAAACCTAAAAAACTTCTTAGCAGCAAAATCTAAACCTAAACCTAAAATTGAACGCAAATCAGAATTGAGAAGCACCGATGTCTCAGTCTCAGCCAAGGAAAAAGTCGGAGCGTCTCCCATACGACGTCGTCTATGACATCATTACTCGGCTGGCAGTCAAATCCTTAATGCGATTCAGGTGCGTTTCCAAATCTTGCAACTCCATCATCACCAACCCCATTTTCATCAAAACACACCTCGGCAGAGCCAATAACAATGGCTATCTGTTATATATAGATCGTAAGAATCCTCCATACCGCAGAGAATTGTGTACGGTTGTTTACAATACATTGACTGAGATTTCTCGGTTTCAAATCCCCTTTTCTCATCTCTACATAGCTGGTTTCTGTAATGGCATGTTCTGTTTCCATAACTATCGTAACAATGTATTATATTTGTGGAACCCAACCATTAGAAAGTTTAAGAAGCTCGCAAATGCTCGCCTCTGTTTCCCTTATTCTCGTAGCTTTGTCACTTTTGGACTTGCCTATCATGCTCAAAACAATGACTTCAAGATTCTCAGAATTGTGTGTTACAAAGAGATTGGTCAAGTATATATGCTGCAGGCTAAGGCCGAGGTTTACACATTGAGTACGGATTCATGGAGAGAGGTTGTAATAGAGCTGGAGCCCCAAACTAGATTTATTGGTCATATTCCTGAATCATATTGTTTATTTCATAATGGAGCTCTGCACACTATATTAAATTCTGCTGTGGAACGTGGTTACATTCTGTCCTTTGATGTTAATGATGAGAGATTCCGGAAGATAATGCTACCTCAAAGTTACTTCGATGAAGCATTTTATTCAGATATTCATATTAAAAGTCTTGCAGTGATCAAGGGATCACTGGCTTTTATTGTTTTCTGTAACAATATTGATGAACTTTCTGGTATTTGCCACATATGGGTGATGAGTGAGTATGGTGTGGTTGAGTCTTGGACTAAAAAATCTGTACCAATGGATTTGGTCCAGGATTTCTATGGCTGCACTGACAATGGTGAGCTTCTAATTGAGAATGCCACTGGGCTGGTTTCACTTGACCATGAGAGTCTAAATGCGAATAAACTTGCAATTGAAGATGCTCAATGGATGGCTTACACACCTAATTCTATGGAGAGTTTGGTTTTACTTGATGGGCTAAATGTGTCATCAGAATATGAAGATTAGTTTGTTTTAGTTTGTAGCAAGGTAGCCATGTTTGTGAAGTTAACGTTGACAAGTATTTATGGTATCATTATGGATTTTGCTTAATCACCAGCTGCAAAATATGAATGGCAGGAAGTTATAAAATGGGGCATCAAGCACTTGAAAGAAAGAAGTTTAAGACCTACCTTATGTAAAAATTTATCTTTGGGCTGCTGTATACTACATATGGTCCCAAAGAAATGCCATCTTTCACAATGGTATAGTCTAGACTGAGTAGCAGCTTATACTAGTAGCTGTTTCTTTTTTGAGTTATTAGCTGTTGTGCTGTTGTAAATTTGGTCTGTTGGCTTACTTTGTAACTTCTGTTTTGTTCAATGAAATTAGTACTGTTTCTTTTTTAAAAAAGGTATTTATGGTATCAAATATGCAATTTGAGTTATAGCTTTAAAAGTTGAAACAAGAAGTGTAATAGTTTCCCCTTTTTCACCTTCATAAATTAAAGCTTTGCAATGGCATATACAGGCAAACTGGATCCTGCAGAGACCTTTAGATCTTCCGAGCCCTCATTATCCACCATAGAGAAGTATGAGTTAACCATATATATATATATATATATAGAGAGAGAGAGAGAGAGAGAGAGAGAGAGAGAAGGAAGCCAAAGATGAAATAAGAAAAATAAACCAACAGAGATCCATATTTATGAAAATCATTGAGAGTGAAAAATCTAAAATGCAAAGATACAGAAACAGAATGCATGTCTACCTTTGGGTTCTTATCCTTATCCAACATTTTAGCTCTGCAGCCCTACAGTAAAAGGGGAGGTCTTAAAATCATCCTTGTTGACTTTCATGCTTGGAGGCCAAGTGACAAACAATCCCTACATTCAATGATGTGGGGGGGGGGGGGGGTCTTTCAATAAATCAAGATATGATGACTTATTTTGAGATGTTAAGCTTCTGTGCAAATTTAGGGTATGAATCCAACAAAGTCCTTTACCATGTGCTGCCTAATGGGGTAATCAAACTTAGTAGGGATCGAGAAGTTCTTGATATGTTTGACCAATATAAGAAAGCAAGACTGTATAACATACCCACGTATGTTAATGCTGGCCCAACAACTTTTAGTGTTGAGGTAGTGAATAATAATTTTGAGGGACTGGTTAGTAAGGATGAGGGGGTGAGGGGGTTGCTGAGGAAGAGGAGGATAATGGCTGTAGGCCCATAATTGGCCTTGATGGGTGTCATCTGAAGGGGGTTTATGGTGGGCAACTATTGAGTGCCGTGGGAAGAGATGGTAATGACAACTTGTTCCCAATTGCAATGGCTGTAGTGGAGGCAGAAACTAAGGATTCATGGACTTGGTTCTTAATGGAGTTAACTGAAGGCATTAAAGCTCAAGAGAAGATGAAGTCTTCCTGGATCTCTGACAGGCATAAGGTATGGCAATGTTGTGTGACTTGTAAATAAAATTTTCATTCATCTAATTATCTTATAAAAAATCATCCTTTTACTTCTACAAGTATCATCATATATTGGTATACATGCTTGTTATAAGTGGTAAGTTTTGACTTACAAAGTTACAATGGATTTTACAGGGGCTGACCAAAACATTCCAACAAATCATGTCAACTGCTGACCACAGAGTCTGTATGAAGCAACTTCAAGGTTGAATTCAAAGGCAAGGAATTGAAGGATGCAATGTGGACGGAAGCTCCATGTAGTACTGTTAAAGAGTTTGAGAAAAAACATGAATTTCATCACGGGACTTGATGTAAAAGTTCATGAATGGCTGAGCAATGTACCACCCTCTACCTGGTTTAGATCTCACTTCAGTACTAAAAGCAAATGTGATATTCTTGTCAATAATCCTTCTGAGTCATTCAATAGTTATATAATGCAAGCTAGGGACAAGCCTATTATTAGATGGGTGGAGTGGATTAGAAAAAGACTAATGAAAAGGTTGTGTTAAGAAGGTGAGTATGGAAAAGTATAGTGGTCTAATTTGTCCTGCAATACAAAACAAGTTGGCAAATATTAAGCATGATTCTAGGAATTGTTTTGCTAGTCCAGCCAGTAAGAGTAAGTTTGAGGTTGAAATTTTGGACACAACGCATGTGTTAGATATGGAGCAAGGAGTTGTTCATGTAGGATGTGGGATTTGACTGGCATTCTTTCTAAGCCTGCAGTGGTTGCCATTCAAATGAGTAGAGAGAACCCAAAGAAATATGTCCTTAAGTTTTACTCAAAAGGATACTTACTTTAAAACATATGAGGCTATCATCAGCCTCATACCTGGAGATCATGAATGGGTAGACTCAGACATCGTTGCTTCTCAATTTTAAACTGGGAAATTTCTTGTGTATATAGTATTGTTCTGGAAATAAAAATCTTCGTCGTCCACGTTTTGGTTTATTTAAGACTATTTTGGTAAAAAGTTATGTTGCTAAGTGTTGTTTGGATTTTGGGGGCAAATATTATTATAAACTAGCATGTATCCCGTGCAATGCACAAGATTTTTAATTCATAGCTATAATAATTCAGTTGCTATTATTGCTTTTCGTTGAATTATCTGTTTTTCTCTGATTTTTTTTCGGTCCTGTAATAATTCAGTCTTTAGAAGGTATTATCATTTTTGTTTTCTCTTTTGGATTTTTGTTCTGTTTTTTTTATTTTTTATTATTATTATTTTTTCTTAATCTTTATCTTCATCTTAATTTTTTTTTAATAAATAAAATAAATAAAAAGATCTCAACACATGTCAAATTCTAAGCATGCTAAATGATAGAACTTCAACTGAAGGTCTCTGCCTTTATATATACAAGGGATGCGTATACTTTCGTAACTACATTCTTATGTATAAAGTAGAGAGATCCATGGATCGGTGTGTGCATGCATTTCGATTTATCTAAGTTGAAAGTTTTGGCCTAGTGGCCCAAGGATCTGCCAAACTTTGTTTCCTTGATGTCCATTTGATACTACGAGTTAAACCCGTTTCGGTAGCCCACAATTCGTGAATTGGGCAGATTCCAATTTTCTTTCACAGCTCTTGAGCCCAAAAGTGGTTGATGCAAGCAGTTCAATCAGCAAATGTTATGACCATTGCCACCTGGTCAATCATTCCGTTCAATTAGTTTCTTGGAATTTTATTTTACATGCATGTCTACCATTATTCACAATTTGAACCAATAGGAATTAATCTCTTAATTGAATTAATTAATATTTTGGAGGACCAATAAAAAATAATCAAAGTATTCCTATACATGCACGTTTACAACTGCATGGTAATGTATACAAGTCCTTGTAGTTCTTTCATTCTGGTGGGAAATGAGCAAAATATTGGCTGAAACCCATTCTAATCCAAAATATCCCCCTGCTAATGTATACATCAATTTCCACTAATTTGACAAATTTTTTCCAAAGGTTTCATTTTTAATTATTTTTTATAATTTGATAGTTGGGGGAGAACGGATTCGAACTTTGGTTCTTCTTATAAAATATAAAAATATTTGTAACTGATATGATGGTTTATAAAATGATTCAAGAAAAATACTAAACTTACTACTAATTTTAGAAGGGAGATAACTACAAAAAATTTGGGTGGGGTGGGTTAATTTTAATTTGGGTGGGCTTTTTTTATTTGATTGGGTTAATTTTTTTTGGGTTAGGTTATTTTTAAATGGGTATGCTGACATGATAAAAAAAAAATGAATAAAAATTGTCTAATAATGATGCAACATCAAAAGACCAATGGTGCATTGTTTTGATATAATAAAAAAATTTGTAAGGACCAATTATTTATTTTTCTTTATGAACTGAATAATAATGAATATAATTGATGCATCAATAATATAATAAAAAAATTTGTTTATTATTTTTCTCTGAATCATTGTTCTCTTATTTTTGGGCAAATAAAATGTTAAGATTCTTTCTTTTCTTTTATGAGAAAAATCAAGATTCAAATCGGTTTTCTTCCAACTATTAAATTTATATTGTGTCTTGAATGCCATTTGACTAACAAGTCATTGGTAAGACATAATTGAACTTATACGACTTATTTTTTTAGGCTTAAATGTATAATCGTTTCCTAAAGTTTAGTCCATTAACGATTTAAATTTTATGTTTAAAGTGATAGTTTTTAGTATTTCAGATGATATGACTAAATTAAAGAAATGATTTGTCATGACTCCATAAGGACTAAAAACCATCACATTAAATTTGTCAAGGATAAAAAAACATTATATTAATTTTTTTTTAAGAACTAAAAATGATTCTTTTAAGTTTTCCAAGACTAAAAGTGAACCTGAACTAAAATCACTCCATAGCTAAAATTTAGAACCAACAATGTCTTTTAAAACTTTTTTTTTTTCTTTACCATGCCAAAAATGATAAATGAAATGGAGATTATATTACAGTGCTAAGTCCCCCCACGGCCACACCTTCCGCTTTATGGATGGATAAGGTTTCCACTTTACTACTTTTTTCCAATCTCGCAAGTCGTAACTGACCACTCATTCTTTTTTTTACTACTTTGCCAATCTCGCAACTGACCTGATCAGCACTCTCATTCATCATATTGGCATTCGATCGTCTTCACCATCTCACGAAGTAAGAAACATGGCTAAAATTGGCTATGGAATAGCAGTGAAGGTCCTTGGAGCAGCTTGGATCCCTTACTTACCAAGAACTCAGCTCGGCATGGGGCGTCCGAAGTGATCTGGAAAAGCTTAAGGACACCGTGTCAACCATTAAAGCGGTACTCTTAGACGCTGAGGAGAAGCAAGCAAGTGACCATAGGCTGAACCATTGGCTAGGAAAGCTCAGAGACGTTCTTCATGATGCTGAGAATGTTCTGGATGAATTTAACTACCGAGTTCTGCTGAAGGAAGTGATGAAGAAATATGGGAGCACTAGCAAAAAGGTGCGTGATTTCTTTTCTAGCTCTAATCCACTTGCATCCCGTTTTAAACTGGCACATAAAATCAAGGATGTTAGGAAGAGGGTAGATGATATTGCAGCTGATAAGGATAAGTTCAATCTTGCTCAACGAGTTGAAGATAGGAAGACAACAATGCATAAGAGGGACATGACTCACTCCTTTGTTAATCCTTCTGATGTCATCAGTAGGGATGATGATAAAAGAAAGATCATACATCTTTTGATGCAACAAGATTCTGGCAGAAATGTCAGTGTAATTCCTATCATTGGAATTGGAGGTTTGGGGAAGACCACAATTGCCAAGCTGGTGTATAGGGATGAAGGGGTAGTTAGCTATTTTGAATTGAGAATGTGGGTGTGCATCTCTGAGGATTTTGATGTTACAAGGTTGATAAAAGAAATCCTCAAATCTGCAATTGGTTCAATTGATGAGAATTTGGGTGTGGATCAATTGCAAATTCGCTTAAGAGAATTTTTAAAAGAAAAGAAATTTCTACTTGTCTTGGATGACGTTTGGAATGAAGATCGTAATAAATGGATTGAATTGGAAGCTTTGTTACTTGGTGCTGGTGGTTGCAATGGAAGTAAAATCATAGTGACAACACGGAATGACTCGATTGCTAATATTATGGACACCACTCCCACATACAAGTTAGATGGCCTGTCCCAAGAGGAGTGTTTGTCTTTGTTTGTGAAATTTGCATTTAAGGAAGGAGAAGAAAAACAACATCCAAACCTCTTAGAAATTGGAAAAGAAATTGTCAGAAAATGTATAGGGGTTCCACTGGCAGTGAGGACTTTAGCTAGTCTTCTTTATTCAAAAGTTGATGAAAAAGAGTGGAAACACGTGAGAGATAATGAGATATGGAATTTGGAACAAAAGGAGGGTGGCATCTTACCTACATTGCAGCTCAGTTACAATCAATTACCATTTCAGTTGAAGCAATGCTTTGCCTATTGTTCTCTTTTTCCAAAGGATTATGATTTCATTAATCTCCATTTGATTCAACATTGGATGGCACATGGAATTCTTCAATCCCCTGTCAATGAAAATCAAGAATTAGAGGATGTTGGTGAATTTTATATCAAGAAGTTGTTGTCAAGATCTTTCTTTCAAGATTTTAATGAGATAGAAACCTCGATGATCTATACCTTTAAAATGCATGATCTCACTCCATAACTGGTGCTCTTCCAAAGGTGACCTTGTATTGTTGTCCAAATGTTTGTCATTTGACATTTTCGGACAATGGCCAAGAAGAAGTTACAACACATATTAGAGAAGTCTAGTAAACCTTCGTAACTGTTATTATATAACTGTCCTTAGTTGAAGCACGCATCTCAAGATTTAAGTACTTGATTATTGATTTCACAGAATATCATCATTTTAAGGAGTTTCCAAGCTATTGGTACTTTGAAACATTTTGAGACTTCTAGAACCTAGGTATCTTAGGGTCAAGGTACATTCCTTAATTCCATTTGCAAGTTGCACAGTTTGCAAACTTTACTACTTGATCAAGTCGACAATCTTGAACGGTTGCCCAAAGGTATAAGGAACATGATTATCTCACTCTTTAACAGTACAACAAAGCATCCTTGTTGGACATGAGAATGGAGAAGGTTGCCTTGAACTTCTTCTTGCCTTTTTTTGAATGTCAATCTTGAAATGTTTGCTTTGAAGGGATGGATGGGTCACCTCCCCTATGGTTCGAACATTGATTGGCAAATGATCTGTTGGAATGTCTTTGGTCAGCCCCTGTAAAATCCATTGTAACAAGCAATCATACCAATTAAGTATGTATACCAATATATGTTGATACTTGTAGAATTAAAAGGATGAGTTTTTATAAGATAATTAGATGAATGAAAATTTTATTTACAAGTCACATAACATTCCAATACCTTATGCCTGTCAGAGATCCAGGAAGACTTCATCTTCTCTTGAGCTTTAATGTCTTCAGTTAACTCCATTAAGAACCAAGTCCATGAATCCTTAGTTTCTGCCTCCACTACAGCCATTGCAATTGGGAACAAGTTGCCATTACCATCTCTTCCCACGGCACACAATAGTTGCCCAACATAAACCCCCTTCAGATGACACTCATCAAGGCAAATTATGGGCCTTTTGCCACTATCCTCCTCTTCCTCAGCAACCCCCTCATCCTTACTAACCAGTCCCTCAAAATTATTATTCACTACCTCAACACTAAAAGTTGTTGGGCCAGCATTAACATACGTGGGTATGTTATACAGTCTTGCTTTCTTATATTGGTCAAACATATCAAGAACTTCTCGATCCCCACTAAGTTTTATTACCCCATTAGGCAGCACATGGTAAAGGACTTTGGTAGATTCATACCCTAAATTTGCACAGAAGCTTAACATCTCAAAATAAGTCATCATATCTTGATTTATTGAAAGATATTTCATCTTTGGCTTCCTTCTCTCTCTCTCTCTCTCTCTCTCTCTCTCTATATATATATATATATATATGGTTAACTCATACTTCTCTATGGTGGATAATGAGGGCTCGGAAGATCTAAAGGTCTCTGCAGGATCCAGTTTGCCTGTATATGCCATTGCAAAGCTTTAATTTATGAAGGTGAAAAAGGGGAAACTGTTATACTTCTTGTTTCAACTTTAAATGCTATAACTCAAATTGCATATTTGATACCATAAATACCTTTTTTATAAAAGAAACAGTACTAATTTCATTGAACAAAACAGAGGTTACAAAGTAAGCCAACAGACCAAATTTACAACAGCACAACAGCTAATAACTCAAAAAAGAAAATCAAGAGACAGCTACTACTCTACAGAGCAGCAAAGCTTAAAGAAAGACAGCATACAATCCATTCCACAGTGAGGTTCAAAGATAAACGCAGGGTTCAGACCCCAATTTGAGCAGAGACAGTGTTAATAAGTAATAACAGATTTCTGAAACTTTGTTCTGACACCCTTTTCCTACTCTCCTTATAAGCTGCTCCTCAGTCTAAACTATACCATTGTGAAAGATGGCATTTCTTTGGGACCATATGTAGTATACAGCAGCCCAAAGAGAATTTTTACATAAGGTAGCTCTTAAACTTCTTTCTTTCAAGTGCTTGATGCCCCATTTTATAACTTCCTGCCATTCATATTTTGCAGCTGTGATTAAGCAAAATCCAACAATACCAACTTCACAAACATGGCTACCTTGCTACAAACTATAACAAACTAATCTTCATATTCTGATGACACATTTAGCCCATCAAGTAAAACCAAACTCTCCATAGAATTAGCTGTGTAACCCCCCCATATAACCTCTTCAATTGCAATAATATTCTCATTTAGACTGTCAGGGTCAAGTGAAACCAGCTTAGTGTCATTGATATATAGAAGCTCACCATTGTCAGTGCAGCCACAGAAAGTACCAAAATAATTCACTGGTACACATATTTTAGTCCAAGACTCAACCACACCGTACTCCTTCATCATCCATATGTTGCATTTAGTACCATTATATCCATTCGGATTGAAACCAAAAACAAAGAAAGCCAGAAATCCCTTAAATACTTCAAGTTGTTGAAACATTGTAAGGAATTCAACATCATAATTCTGAGGCAGCATTATCTTCCCAAATGTCTCATCATTGACATCAAAGGACATAATGAAAACACCTTCCGTAGAATCTACTATAGTGTGCAGAGCTCCATGAAAAGATATACAGTATGATTTTTCTGAATAACCACCAATAAATCTAGTTATGGACTCCACCGGCATTACAACCTCTCTCCATGAATCCGTACTCAAGGTGTAAACCTCAGCCTTAGCCCACACTTCATAAGTGACAAGTCTGAGAATCTTGAAGTCATTGTTTTGAGAATGATAGGC
>OU015761.1:60142594-60214401 GCA_907173295.1 Fagus sylvatica | reverse complement strand
ATTTCTGTGGCTGCACTGACATTGGTGAGCTTCTATATAACAATGACACTAAGCTGGTTTCACTTGACCTTGAGAGTCTAAATGAGAATATTATTGCAATTGAAGATGTTATATGGGAGGGTTACACAGCTAATTCTATGGAGAGTTTGGTTTTACTTGATGGGCTAAATGTGTGATCAGAATATGAAGATTAGTTTCTTATAGTTTGTAGCAAGGTAGCCATGTTTGTGAAGTTGGTATTGTTTGATTTTGCTTAATCACAGCTGCAAAATATGAATGGCAGGAAGTTATAAAATGGGGCATCAAGCACTTGAAAGAAAGAAGTTTAAGAGCTACCTTATGTAAAGATTCGCTTTGGGCTGCAGTATACTACATATGGTCCCAAAGAAATGCCATCTTTCACAATGGTATAGTCTAGACTGAGTAGCAGCTTATACTAGTAGCTGTCTTTTAGTTTTCTTTTTTGAGTTATTAGCTGTTGTGCTGTTGTAAATTTGGTCTGTTGGCTTACTTTGTAACCTCTGTTTTGTTCAATGAAATTAGTACTGTTTCTTTTTTAAAAAAAGGTATTTATGGTATCAAATATGCAATTTGAGTTATAGCATTAAAAGTTGAAACAAGAAGTATAACAGTTTCCCCTTTTTCACCTTCATAAATTAAAGCTTTGCAATGGCATATACAGGCAAACTGGATCCTGCAGAGACCATTAGATCTTCCGAACCCTCATCATCCACCATAGAGAAGTATGAGTTAACCATATACATACACACACACACACACACACACACACACACAGAAGGAAGCCAAAGATGAAATAAGAAAAATAAACCAACAGAGATCCATATTTATGAAAATCATTGAGAGTGAAAAATCTAAAATGCAAAGATACAGAAACAGAAACAGAAACAGAATGCATGTCTACCTTTGGGTTCTTATCCTTATCCAACATTTTAGCTCTGCAGCCCTACAGTAAAAGGGGAGGTCTTAAAATCATCCTTGTTGACTTTCATGCTTGTCCCTACATTCAATTATGTTGGGGGGGGGGGGGGGTGCGTGTCTTTCAATAAATCAAGATATGATGACTTATTTTGAGATGTTAAGCTTCTGTGCAAATTTAGGGTATGAATCCACCAAAGTCCTTTATCATGTGCTGCCTAATGGGGTAATCAAACTTAGTAGGGATCGAGAAGTTCTTGATATGTTTGACCAATATAAGAAAGCAAGACTGTATAACATACCCACGTATGTTAATGCTGGCCCAACAACTTTTAGTGTTGAGATAGTGAATAATAATTTTGAGGGACTGGTTAGTAAGGATGAGGGGGTGAGGGGGTTGCTGAGGAAGAGGAGGATGGTGGCTGTAGGCCCATAATTAGCCTTGATGAGTGTCATCTAAAGCGGGTTTATGGTGGGCAACTATTGAGTGCCGTGGGAAGAGATGGTAATGACAACTTGTTCCCAATTGCAATGGCTATAGTGGAGGCAGAAACTAGGATTCATGGACTTGGTTCTTAATGGAGTTAACTGGAGACATTGAAGCTCAAGAAAAGAAGAAGTCTGGATCTCTGACAGGCAGAGAAGGTATGGCAATGTTATGTAACATGTAAATAAAATTCTCATTCGTCTATATATCTTATAAAAAACCATCCTTTTATTTCTACAAGTATTGACTTATATTGGTATACATGCTTGTTATAAGTGGTTTGTTTTGATTTACAAAGGATTTTACAGGGGCTGATCGAGACATTCCAACAGATCATGCCAACTGCTGACCACAGAGTGTGCATGAAGCAACTTCAAGATTGAATTCAAAGGCAAGGAATTGAAGGCAACTTCATGTAGTACTGTTAAAGAGTGAGAAAATCATTAATTTCATCAAGGGACTTGATGTAAAAGGCTCATGAATGACTAAGCAATGTACCACCCAATACCTGGTCTAAATCTCACTTCAGTACTAGATAGAAGCAAATGTGATATTCTTGTCAATAATCCTTTTGAGTCATTTAATAGTTATATAATCCATACAAGGTTTCTAGAGCCAATATGGTTATTAGATGTGGAAAATGGAATAAAATTGGACACAATACAAGGTCATGGAAGGCACCAGTTATGGGTGAGACCCCCTGGCAAAAGAGGATGAGGCAAAAAAAGGCTAAGGAAATGGCAACCAAGGTAGTTCAGAATGAAGGTAAGCTTGGACTTGCTGTACATACTAGGGGCAAGAAGCAGGCTAAGAATGAACATCAACTATCTAAGGTGGCAAACTTATCTTAGTCTTATATTCGCTTGTACAACATATATGCCTCTCAAACTAATTATAATTGTACTTGACATGTGACAGGATTCGAAAGGAAGAGTAGAAGAGTTTCAGATTTTTTGTATATTACTATTCTCTTAAAAAAGAGAAGTTTCATGTATATACATATATATTCAGAAGATAAAAAACAATGGGCCTAACAAATCTAAAAAACCCAAGGACCCGTAAAAGGGCCCATTCTAAAATATCCAACACTCCTCCTCAAGTTGGAGCAAAGATGTCAATCAAGCCCAACTTGACAATAGACGACTGGAGTAGAGAAGGTCCCACAGGTTTAGTGAATATATCTGCAGTCTGTTCTGATGAAGGTACGAAGGATGGAATTATAATGCCAGACCGAACCTTTTCCCGAATAAAGTGAATATCCACCTCTATATGCTTGGACCGTTCATGCAGAACAGAATCTGAAGCAAGCATAATAGCAGATTTATTATCACAAAACAACTGAGATGAATTTGTTTCCATAAAGCCTAACTCATTACATATAGATCGAAGCCACAGAATTTCACATGTTCCCTGTGCCATAGCACGATATTCAGCTTCAGCGGAAGATCTGGAAACAACAGCCTGTTTCTTACTTTTCCATGAGATAAGATGATTCCCATAGAAAGTACTGAGTCCAGTAGTAGAGCGTCTGTCAGTCTGAGATCCAGCATAGTCAGCATCAGTAAAACATGAGAGTCCTAATTGGTGACCTGCAGAGTAGAATAAGCCAAGACCGGGGCTAGTCTTAACGTACCTCAAGATATGATAAACTGCATCCAAGTGAGACGAGCGAGGAGCATGCATAAACTGGCTGACAACACTTACTGCAAAGGTTAAATCCGGTCTAGTATTTGTCAAATAAATTAAACGACCAACCAGGCGCTGATACATAGATGGATTAGAAAGTAATTCTCCAGATTCAACTGACAGTTTCAGATTTGGATCCATTGGGGTAGAGGCTGGACGACATCCTAACATACCAGTGTCCTGAAGGAGGTCAAGAGTGTACTTTCTTTGAGAAAGAGAGATTCCATGGCGAGAGCGAGCAACCTCAATACCAAGAAAATACTTAAGGGCACCTAGATCCTTTACATCAAAAACTTTACCAAGACTCTGTTTGACATGAGCAATCCCTAGAATATCATCCCCAGTGAGAATAATGTCATCCACATATACCAGTAGGATGATACAACGGCCATCAGAGCGGCGGCGAATAAAGCAAGTGTGATCAGAATGACAGCGGACAAACTCCATAGATAATATGACTTCACTGAAACGGCTAAACCAAGCTCTAGGCGATTGTTTCAGCCCATAAAGAGACTTACGAAGGCGACACACCTTCCCAGCATACTCCCCCTCAGCCCGAAAACCCGGAGGAGGATCCATATAGATAGTCTCAAGTAAATTACCATAGAGAAAAGCATTCTTGACATCCAATTGATGAAGGGGCCAAGAATGAGAAGCAGCCAAGGACACAAGAAGACGAACAGAAGTTAACTTAGCAACAGGAGCAAAGGTAGCACCAAAGTCTTTGCCTGGAATCTGGGTGAAACCTTTTGCCACAAGGCGAGCTTTATACCGATCAACAGAACCATCTGCTAAATACTTCACAGTAAAGACCCATTTACACCCCACTGTTTTCTCACCAGAAGGCAAGGGAACAAGCTCCCATGTCTGATTAGCTTGTAATGCATCCATCTCTGTTTTCATGGCAGTAACCCATTTGGGATCCTGAAGAGCTGCAGACACTGACCGAGGAATAGAGACAGAGTCCATCGTCCCAATGAAGGCGTGATAAGAATCTGAAAGACCAAGATAAGAGATATACTGGGAAATAGGGTGATTAGTACTGCAAAGCCAACCAAACCGGGAAGGGGGTTGGCGAACACGAGAAGGATAACGTGAGGTGGGTGGAGACTGTATAGAAACCAGAGGAGTAGAGGACATACCTGAACCTGGTGCCAAAGGAGAATCTGGCAAAGGAGACCGAGGGCGACGAGTATACACTTGCAGGGGAGGATGAGAAGTCGGGGCTGGTGGAGAAGGAGACTTAGGAACCATAAAGTCAAAAATGGGAACTGGACGAACAAGAGGAGAGGTATCCTCTGTGGAAGGAGAAGAATCAGATACCTGCAATGGAGAGTGAGTGCTATAGAAAGGAATATCCTCAAAAAATGTCACATCAAGAGAGTGATATAAATGACGGGAGATAGGATCATAACATCGATAGGCTTTGGACATAGCAGAGTATCCTAAGAAGATACACCTAATAGATTTGTTATCTAATTTAGTACGAGTAGGACTACGGTTTTGGACAAAACAAGTACATCCAAACACACGAGGCAGAATTTGAAACAAAGCACAATCAGGCTTAAGGAATTGAAGAGGAGCCGTACCGTGTAAAACCCGACTAGGAGTGCGGTTCATAAGGTAAACCGCAGTAAGAACAGCCATATGCCAATAAGATTTAGGTACATGCATGCCACAAAGAAGACACCGAACTATAGACATGATATGACGGTTTTTACGTTCCGCCACACCATTCTGTTCAGGAGTCTGAGGACAGGTAAGTTGGTGCAAGATACCTTTCTGGTTAAGCTGGGAACAAAAAGCATCAGAAATATACTCACCACCATTATCAGAACGAATAGCACGAACAACAATATTGTATTGAGTTTTGATCATTTGTAAAAATTGAGTAAATAATGGGAGCACATCAGATTTCTTTTTAAGCAAGTAAACCCATGTACATCTAGAATGATCATCAATAAACGTCACATAATAACGATGTCCAGAAAAAGCCATAACTGGAGAAGGTCCCCAAACATCAGAATGAATAAGATCAAAAACACTTGAAGGACGATGCATTCGAGGAATATAACTAGTACGAGTGTGTTTAGAAAGTTCACAAACCTCACACTGAAATTTATGATTCTTACAAGCTTTTATAAAAGAAGGAAACAACAAACATAAATACTGAAAATTGGCATGTCCTAAACGAGCATGCCACAATGTCAAAGTTTTAAACGAAAAAACATAAGAACTAGATGAAGGCAAAATAGAAGCTTGAAGGCCGGATGTAACAGGTGGAGTATCCCCAAAGTAATATAGCCCATCGCGCTCATATCCCCTGCCAAAAATCTTCTTCGAACTCAGGTCCTGAAGCAAACAATGAAAGGGTAAAAATATGACAGCACAATTGAGACTCTTAGCAAGACGGCTAACAGATAAAAGATTAAAGGCAAAGTTAGGAATATGGAGAACAGAGGACAACATAATATCAGATGACAGAAACACATCACCCTTATGGCTAATGTGGGAAGTAGAGCCATCTGCAAGACTAACAGATTGAGTAACAGGAATAAGAGGCGAAGAAAATATCGATGACTCACCAGTCATATGATCATTAGCTCCGGAATCCAGAACCCAAATAGGTTCTCCAGACCTAACATGAAAAGCAGTAGGAGTACCTGTAGCAATGGTGGCAGTGGGAGCTATAGGTGTATCATGAGCCTGAGCAGCAAGAGAGCCAAGTTGATCCTGAAGCTGGCCAATTTGAGCCTGAAGCCTACTGAAGTCAGAAAGGGCTGCAGAGTTCCCAGTACTCTCGGCAATGGCTGCAGTGCGGGTAGAACTGAAGTTAGGAGGGCGATTCTTATGAACAGTCTGCCGCAACTCAGGATGAAGTTTGAAGCATCGTGCTTTAAGGTGCCCAACTACACCACGTGATGACAAATAGGCCGCCAGCTAGGGGAACGAGGACCAGAGTTAGCAGCAAAAGCCATCTGCTCGGCAATGACTGGAGATACTGAGACAGTAGTAGAAATGGGGGGCCCCAAACGACGATGACGCTCATCATTATCAATCGTAGCATATGCTTCATACAGGGATGGCATAGGAGATGTATTTAAAATCTGAGTTCGAAGAGCCTCGAATTCAGGTTTCAAACCCAACAAAAACTGATATGTATGTTGACGACTAAGTCGTGTAACCACAATAGAAGCTGCTTCAGCTGGAAAATCACTAAGGGGCTCATACTGAGCCAACTCTTCACAACGGGATTGTAAGTACCCAAAATAGTCTACCACTGATAGACCCAAAGCTGCCTAAGAAGCATGAGAGACATCTTGATACAACTCAAAAATACAAGCATCATTACGGGCGTGAGCGTACATCTGACATAATGCAGTCCATAATCCATTCACTGTATCATGATACATAAACGTGTTATAGATATGTTCGTCCATTGAATTAAACATCCAACCCAAGATAGTGCAATTGTCCATATCCCATTGAATACGCTTTTCATCGCTTGTAGTGGGTTGCTTCTCAATGCCCAAAAGCCATCCAGACTTTCCTCTACCCCCAAGATAAAGATGAAGAGACCGGCTCCAAGCCGCAAAATTTCGACCATTCAACAAAGCACTTGTAATACGTTGAGCTGGTACATGATGAGAAAGAGACATAGGAGGTGTGGAACTAGAATCACCCATAGCTCCCAAATAGTCACAAGAAGCACACAAAAACAACTAGCAACACGACTGACCCACAAACCAAAAAAAATGCAACCAAAACTAGGCAGCCCCAAACAGTTACAAAGTGCACTTAAAAAAATCTTTATCACGTGCGAACATGCAATAACACCAAAACCAACATGGTTGTCCCAACAAAAAAAAAATGCTACCAATAACAGAAAAAACTATCACAACTACAACAAACCCCTTGAGCACATATCAATAGCATCAAAAAGATCACAACAGCAGCAATAACTCATCAACAAAAACGGGTTCCAGAATACTGAGCATCCATTTTAGCACATCATAAGAGTAGCAAGTTCTAGTAACAAACCTCAAGAGAGAGAGAAAAAAAATTGGAAGCAAAAATCAGTGGGACGGTGGCACAAACAGCAGCTTGATCGCGCCTCGGTTGCGCTGTCACGGAGCCGGCGCTGACAGGGGCTGCTCAGCCCGAGTACTCAGGCCAGCCCAAAGGCTGGTACGGTGAGTCCAAGGTGGGTTTGTGTTTTCTTTGTGGGTTATCGGGTTACTGAAGCAAATAGGAGAAAAAAAAAATTTCCGGTGAAAGGGGAAAAAAAAAGAGCTGTTCTGATACCAAGAAGAGTTTCAGATTTTTTGTATATTACTATTCTCTTAAAAAAGAGAAGTTTCATGTATATACATATATATTCAGAAGATAAAAAACAATGGGCCTAACAAATCTAAAAAACCCAAGGACCCGTAAAAGGGCCCATTCTAAAATATCCAACAAGAGTTGCGGCTTCATCTTCACAGCTTATGGATGCTTCTACATCCACTACAAGACCAGCATGTAGAGAGTATACTGCTGTCAACCAACCAGTTCAGTGGTTCAAGGAAGGAGTTAAACAAGTGTTTCTGCATGGAGAGTTCAAGGACAATGTGCATGGAAAGATCAATAAAGAGGTCTACTAGAAAAAATAAGAGAATTAGTGCTTTGGGTAGTTCATGGTTTTTTGGCTATTTTAGTAATAGGGAAATCATGTGTTGTAAGCCATTGACAATTGGATTTAGATGAGCTGAAATTTTGTAATATGTGATATTAGCTGGAATTTTTAACATGCAATTAGTTGGTATCATTTCCGAAGTGATAAACTAATAAGTTTCTAAGCAACATCAGCATGCCATTCTTCTTCTTGGTAGGTCTATTCTTTATTTAGAAAGCTCTAATAATCAATTATAAAAAGTAAAAATAAATAAATAAATAAAAAATGTGGTCAACAATGTGAGTGTTCACAACTTTATAGGTGGGGAGCTACTTTTTTTCTTTTTTTTTGGCAAATTATAATAACTTCTTTTGAGTTTTTACAAAATGACACTTCGTTTATTTTATTTTTAAAAATGACCTTACCTTTTAAAAAATACAAAGCGGAGTGTCATTTTTTTAAAATAGGAGAAATAAAGTGTCATTTTTTAAATTCTCAAGGGAGGTTGCTATAATTTATCCATTTTCTTCTCAATAAAAAAAGATTAGAATGAGGGGGTGAGGGGGTTGCTGAGGAAGAGGAGGATAGTGGCAATAGGCCCATAATTTGCCTTGATGAGTGTCATCTGAAGGGGGTTTATGTTGGGCAACTATTGAGTGCCGTGGGAAGAAATGGTAATGGCAACTTGTTCCCAACTGCAATGGCTGTAGTGGAGGCAGAAACTAAGGATTCACGGACTTGGTTCTTAATGGAGTTAACTGAAGACATTAAAGCTCAAGAGAAGATGAAGTCTTCCTGGATCTCTGACAGGCATAAGGTATTGGAATGTTATGTGACTTGTAAATAAAATTTTCATTCATCTAATTATCTTATAAAAAATCATCCTTTTACTTCTACAAGTATCAACATATATTGGTATACATACTTGTTATAAGTGGATGGTAAGTTTTGATTTACAATGGATTTTACAGGGGCTGGCCAAAACATTCCAACAATATTTAACAATCAATGTTCGAAGATAGGGGAGGGACCCATCCATCCCTTCAAACAAACATTTTAGATTTTCACATTCAAAAATAAGTAAAAATCGAAGAGAGTTCAAGCAACCTTCTCCATTCTCCAACAAGGATGTATGCTTTGTTGTTACTGTCAAACACCTAAGGTTGATCATGTTCCTTATACGTTTGGGCAACCGTTCAAGATTGTCGCAATGATCAAGTAGTAAAGTTTGCAAACTGTGCAACTTGCAAATGGAATTAGGAAGTAGCTTGATTATGCGATTCTTCGATAGGTTGAGAAGTCTCAAATGTTTCAAAGTACCAATAGAACTTGGAAACTCCTTAAAAGATGATTTCGTGAAATCAACCACACACAAGTACTTAAATCTTGAGATGCGTGCTTCAACTAAGGACACTGGTTGTTCTGTTTGGAAAATAACAGTTCGAACTTTACTCAACTTCTCTAATTGTGTTGTAACTTCTTGGCCATTGTCCGAAAATGTCAAATGACAAACATTTGGAGCAACGGAGGATTGCTTGGTCACTACTGAACACTCACCTTTGGCAATTGAGAGTGCAAGATCATGGACGAGATCATGCACTTTAAAGGTATACATCATCGAGGTTTCTATCTCATTAAAATCTTGAAAGAAAGATCTTGACAACAACTTCTTGATATAAAATTCACCAACATCCTCTAATTCTTGATTTTCATTGACAGGGGATTGAAGAATTCCATGTGCCATCCAATGTTGAATCAAATGGAGATTAATGAAATCATAATCCTTTGGAAAAAGAGAACAATAGGCAAAGCATTGCTTCAACTGAAATGACAATTGATTGTAACTGAGCTGCAATGCAGGTAAGATGCCACCCTCCTTTTGTTCCAAATTCCATATCTCATTATCTCTCACGTGTTTCCACTCTTTTTCATCAACTTTTGAATAAAGAAGACTAGCTAAAGTCCTCACTACCAGTGGAACCCCTATACATTTTCTGACAATTTCTTTTCCAATTTCTAAGAGGTTTGGATGTTGTTTTTCTTCTCCTTCCTTAAATGCAAATTTCACAAACAAAGACAAACACTCCTCTTGGGACAGGCCATCTAACCTGTATGTGGGAGTGGTGCCCATAATATTAGCAACCGAGTCATTCCGTGTTGTCACTATGATTTTACTTCCATTGCAACCACCAGCACCAAGTAACAAAGCTTCCAATTCAATCCATTTATTACGATCTTCATTCCAAACGTCATCCAAGACAAGTAGAAATTTCTTTTCTTTTAAAAATTCTCTTAAGCGAATTTGCAATTGATCCACACCCAAATTCTCATCAATTGAACCAATTGCAGATTTGAGGATTTCTTTTATCAACCTTGTAACATCAAAATCCTCAGAGATGCACACCCACATTCTCAATTCAAAATAGCTAACTACCCCTTCATCCCTATACACCAGCTTGGCAATTGTGGTCTTCCCCAAACCTCCAATTCCAATGATAGGAATTACACTGACATTTCTGCCAGAATCTTGTTGCATCAAAAGATGTATGATCTTTCTTTTATCATCATCCCTACTGATGACATCAGAAGGATTAACAAAGGAGTGAGTCATGTCCCTCTTATGCATTGTTGTCTTCCTATCTTCAACTCGTTGAGCAAGATTGAACTTATCCTTATCAGCTGCAATATCATCTACCCTCTTCCTAACATCCTTGATTTTATGTGCCAGTTTAAAACGGGATGCAAGTGGATTAGAGCTAGAAAAGAAATCACGCACCTTTTTGCTAGTTCTCCCATATTTCTTCATCACTTCCTGCTGCAGAACTCGGTAGTTAAATTCATCCAGAACATTCTCAGCATCATGAAGAACGTCTCTGAGCTTTCCTAGCCAATGGTTCAGCCTATGGTCACTTGCTTGCTTCTCCTCAGCGTCTAAGAGTACCGCTTTAATGGTTGACACGGTGTCCTTAAGCTTTTCCAGATCACTTCGGACGCCCCATGCCGAGCTGAGTTCTTGGTAAGTAAGGGATCCAAGCTGCTCCAGGACCTTCACTGCTATTCCATTGCCAATTTTAGCCATGTTTCTTACTTCGTGAGATGGTGAAGACGATCGAATGCCAATATGATGAATGCGAGTGCTCAGGTCAGTTGCGAGATTGGCAAAGAAGTAAAAAAATGAATGAGTGGTCAGTTACGACTTGCAAGATTGGAAAAGTAGTAAAGTTGAAACCTTATCCATCCATAAAGCGGAAGGTGTGGCCGTGGGGGGACTTAGCACTGTAATATAATCTCCATTTCATTTATCATTTTTGGTATGGTAAAGAAAAAAAAAAGTTTTAAAAGACATTGTTGGTTCTAAATTTTAGCTATGGAGTGATTTTAGTTCAGGTTCACTTTTAGTCTTGGAAAACTTAAAAGAATCATTTTTAGTTCTTAAAAACAATTAAAATAAATTTTTTTTTTTATCCTTAACAAATTTAATGCGATGGTTTTTAGTCCTTATGGAGTCATGATGTATCATTTTTTAATTTAGTCATATCATCTGAAATACTAAAAACTATTGCATTAAACATAAAATTTAAATCGTTAATGGACTAAACTTTAGGAAACGATTATACATTTAAGCCTAAAAATGTAAGTCGTATAAGTTCAATTATGTCTTACCAATGACTTGTTAGTCAAATGGCATTCAAGACACAATATAAATTTAATAGTTGGAAGAAAACGGATTTAAATCTTAATTTTTCTCATAAAAGAAAAGAAAGAATCTTAACATTTTATTTGCCCAAAAATAAGAGAACAATGATTCAGAGAAAAATAATAATTACAAATTTTTTTATTATATTATTGATGTTGCATCAATTATATTCATTATCATGTCAGTTCGTAAATTTTTTGTAGTAAAATTAGTAGTAAGTTTAGTATTTTTCTTGAATCATTTTATAAACCATCATATCAGTTACAAATATTTTTATATTTTATAAGAAGAACCAAAGTTCGAATCCGTTCTCCCCCAACTATCAAATTATAAAAAATAATTAAAAATGAAACCTTTGGAAAAAATTTGTCAAATTAGTGGAAATTGATGTATACATTAGCAGGGGGATATTTTGGATTAGAATGGGTTTCAGCCAATATTTTGCTCATTTCCCACCAGAATGAAAGAACTACAAGGACTTGTATACATTACCATGCAGTTGTAAACGTGCATGTATAGGAATACTTTGATTATTTTTTATTGGTCCTCCAAAATATTAATTAATTCAATTAAGAGATTAATTCCTATTGGTTCAAATTGTGAATAATGGTAGACATGCATGTAAAATAAAATTCCAAGAAACTAATTGAACGGAATGATTGACCAGGTGGCAATGGTCATAACATTTGCTGATTGAACTGCTTGCATCAACCACTTTTGGGCTCAAGAGCTGTGAAAGAAAATTGGAATCTGCCCAATTCACGAATTGTGGGCTACCGAAACGGGTTTAACTCGTAGTATCAAATGGACATCAAGGAAACAAAGTTTGGCAGATCCTTGGGCCACTAGGCCAAAACTTTCAACTTAGATAAATCGAAATGCATGCACACACCGATCCATGGATCTCTCTACTTTATACATAAGAATGTAGTTACGAAAGTATACGCATCCCTTGTATATATAAAGGCAGAGACCTTCAGTTGAAGTTCTATCATTTAGCATGCTTAGAATTTGACATGTGTTGAGATCTTTTTATTTATTTTATTTATTAAAAAAAAATTAAGATGAAGATAAAGATTAAGAAAAAATAATAATAATAAAAAATAAAAAAAACAGAACAAAA
The DNA here is from genome assembly GCA_907173295.1 of Fagus sylvatica. Taxonomy (NCBI): domain Eukaryota; kingdom Viridiplantae; phylum Streptophyta; class Magnoliopsida; order Fagales; family Fagaceae; genus Fagus; species Fagus sylvatica. The sequence continues at coordinate 60,201,818 of OU015761.1, read as the reverse complement.
ATCCAAAAGAGAAAACAAAAATGATAATACCTTCTAAAGACTGAATTATTACAGGACCGAAAAAAAATCAGAGAAAAACAGATAATTCAACGAAAAGCAATAATAGCAACTGAATTATTATAGCTATGAATTAAAAATCTTGTGCATTGCACGGGATACATGCTAGTTTATAATAATATTTGCCCCCAAAATCCAAACAACACTTAGCAACATAACTTTTTACCAAAATAGTCTTAAATAAACCAAAACGTGGACGACGAAGATTTTTATTTCCAGAACAATACTATATACACAAGAAATTTCCCAGTTTAAAATTGAGAAGCAACGATGTCTGAGTCTACCCATTCATGATCTCCAGGTATGAGGCTGATGATAGCCTCATATGTTTTAAAGTAAGTATCCTTTTGAGTAAAACTTAAGGACATATTTCTTTGGGTTCTCTCTACTCATTTGAATGGCAACCACTGCAGGCTTAGAAAGAATGCCAGTCAAATCCCACATCCTACATGAACAACTCCTTGCTCCATATCTAACACATGCGTTGTGTCCAAAATTTCAACCTCAAACTTACTCTTACTGGCTGGACTAGCAAAACAATTCCTAGAATCATGCTTAATATTTGCCAACTTGTTTTGTATTGCAGGACAAATTAGACCACTATACTTTTCCATACTCACCTTCTTAACACAACCTTTTCATTAGTCTTTTTCTAATCCACTCCACCCATCTAATAATAGGCTTGTCCCTAGCTTGCATTATATAACTATTGAATGACTCAGAAGGATTATTGACAAGAATATCACATTTGCTTTAGCTAGTACTGAAGTGAGATCTAAACCAGGTAGAGGGTGGTACATTGCTCAGCCATTCATGAACTTTTACATCAAGTCCCGTGATGAAATTCATGTTTTTTCTCAAACTCTTTAACAGTACTACATGGAGCTTCCGTCCACATTGCATCCTTCAATTCCTTGCCTTTGAATTCAACCTTGAAGTTGCTTCATGTACAGACTCTGTGGTCAGCAGTTGACATGATTTGTTGGAATGTTTTGGTCAGCCCCTGTAAAATCCATTGTAACTTTGTAAGTCAAAACTTACCACTTATAACAAGCATGTATACCAATATATGATGATACTTGTAGAAGTAAAAGGATGATTTTTTATAAGATAATTAGATGAATGAAAATTTTATTTACAAGTCACACAACATTGCCATACCTTATGCCTGTCAGAGATCCAGGAAGACTTCATCTTCTCTTGAGCTTTAATGCCTTCAGTTAACTCCATTAAGAACCAAGTCCATGAATCCTTAGTTTCTGCCTCCACTACAGCCATTGCAATTGGGAACAAGTTGTCATTACCATCTCTTCCCACGGCACTCAATAGTTGCCCACCATAAACCCCCTTCAGATGACACCCATCAAGGCCAATTATGGGCCTACAGCCATTATCCTCCTCTTCCTCAGCAACCCCCTCATCCTTAATAACCAGTCCCTCAAAGTTATTATTCACTATCTCAAATGCAATCAGATGATATAAGATTATGTTGGTTGAGCATGTATACTGCACGACTGCACCATGACATTGCCATCTTCTAGGATGTGCGCAATGTTATTCACAAATATCAATTAGGATATAACAACCACAATCTCCATTAGGCTTCTTTTCTGATTAAAACAAAATCTCGAATGCTTAAATTAAAATCTTTGATGCTTAAGTGTTCAACAAAAAGAGGAAAAAAGAAAGAAAGAACATAATAGGAGCACCACTAATACTCAAATTGCATTTTTGATACCATAAATATCTTTTTATTTTTATGAATCAGTATCAATTTCATTAAATAAAACAGAGGTTACAAAGTAGGCCAATTTAAGGTCAGAGGACATCAGACCAATGGACTCAGTCCCAAATTTACAACAGCACAACTAACAACTTAAAAAAACCAAAAGACTAGCTACTACGCTACACAGCAGCAAAGCTTAAAAAAGACTAGAGAGTGTTACAAATGCAGAGAAAGGTCTCTCTTCTGCACTAGGACAGTATACACTACACTCCACAGTGAGGTTCAAAGATAAATGCAGGGTTCAGACCCCAATTTGAGCAGATAACAGTGTCAAGATCTGATTTCTGAAACTTTGTTCTGGTTTCCAAACAACCTTTGACATCTTTTTTTTACTCTCCTTATAAGCTTCTCCTCAGTCTAGACTATACCATTGTGAATGATGGCACTTTTGGGACCATATGTAGTATACAGCCGCCCAAAGATAAATTTTACATAAGGTAGCTCTTAAGCTTCTTTCTTTCAACAGCTTGATGCCCCATCTTATAACTTATTGCCATTTCCAGCTGGGATTAAGCAAAATCCCATAATGATACCATAAATACTTGTCAACGTTAACTTCACAAAAATGGCTACCTTGCTACAAACTAAAACAAACTAATCTTCATATTCTGAAGACACATTTAGCCCATCAAGTAAAACCAAACTCTCCATAGAATTAGGTGTGTAAGCCATCCATCGAGCATCTTCAATTGCAAGTTTATTCACATTTAGACTCTCAGGGTCAAGTGAAACCAGCCCAGTGGCATTCTTAATTAGAAGCTCACCATTGTCAGTGCCGCCATAGAAATCCTGGACCAAATCCATTCGTACAGATTTTCTAGTCCAAGACTCAACCACACCATACTCCCTCATCACCCATATGTGGCATTTACCAGAAAGTCGATCAATATTGTTACAGAAAACAATAAAAGCCAGTGATCCCTTGATCACTGCAAGACTTTTAATATGAATATCTGAATAAAATGCTACATCGAAGTAACTTTGAGGTAGCATTATCTTCCGGAATCTCTCATCATTAACATCAAAGGACAGAATGTAACCACGTTCCACAGCAGAATTTAATATAGTGTGCAGAGCTCCATTATGAAATAAACAATATGATTCAGGAATATGATCAATAAATCTAGTTTGGGGCTCCAGCTCTATTACAACCTCTCTCCATGAATCCGTACTCAATGTGTAAACCTCGGCCTTAGCCTGTAGCATATATACTTGACCAATCTTTTTGTAACACACAATTCTGAGAATCTTGAAGTCATTGTTTTGAGCATGATAGGCAAGTCCAAAAGTGAAAAAGCTACGAGAATAAGGGAAACATTTGCGAGCATTTGCGAGCTTCTTAAACTTTCTAATGGTTGGGTTCCACAAATATAATACATTGTTACGATAGTTACGGAAACAGAACATGCCATTACAGAAACCAGCTATGTGGAGATGAGAAAAGGGGATTTGAAACCGAGAAATCTCAGTCAATGTATTGTAAACAACCGTACACAATTCTCTGCGGTATGGAGGATTCTTACTTGCATGATCTATATATAACAGATAGCCATTGTTATTGGCTCTGTCGAGGTGTGTTTTGATGAAAATGGGGTTGGTGATAATGGAGTTACAAGATTTGGAAACGCACCTGAATCGCATTAAGGATTTGACTGCCAGCCGAGTAAAGATGTCATAGACGACGTCATATGGGATACGCTCCGTCTTTTTCCTTGGCTGAGACTGAGACATCGGGCTTCTCAATTCTGATTTGCGTTCAATTTTAGGTTTAGGTTTAGATTTTGCTGCTAAGAAGTTTTTTAGGTTTTGTGTTTTTATTGGTGACCAAACTTCTCTTTTATTTTTTTATTTATTTATTTATTTTTATTTTTTTAAAACTTAGGTGGCCGGATCAGCGTTCAATAGATACGCGCATCTCGACTAATCCCAGAAAGTGTACCACGGTAGGCGCAAGATTTTGCCTTTGATAAGTGACCCTGAAGGGACTTGAATTAGTAACCCCTTTATTCTGCTTGACCATAAGAAATCTTGCTTTGGCAGAGATGTTAGAGTATTCCCAATAGGTCTGTCAAAAGTCAAGATAAACTCAAATAAATGACTCCCAATGGACGAGCTTCACGTGAGACAAAATGGATTTTTGCTACAGTTGCAAGCCATTTATGCCTTGCAATATTCATTTGCCATTTCATTTTTTTATTATTTTGTTTTCTGTTTTGCTCCTCTCTCTTCATTTTTTTCTTTCTTCTGTCTGCTCTGTGGCTGTCAAAGCCATGGAACCAACTCGTGTTGCTACCGTCTCTCTCTCCTCTTTCTTCTTCTTCCTCGGCTTCTTTTGCTGCTTCTTCTTCTTCTTCATATCAGTGATGGTGATGGTTTGTGTGTGATTTTGCTTTGATATGCTGGTCTGGTTTTGATGATTTTCCGTAATATTGCTGTGAAAGTTTGTAAATTTGCTATTATTTTCTGTATATTTCTGTGAAAGTTTGTAAAGTTACTAGGTTTTTTTTTGGCTGAAGTTGCTAGGTTTCTGTTGATGAAGTTGCTGAAATTGTTGTGGGGGAGAAGTAAAAAAGAAAGGGAGGGGGGGTACGTGGGTGGTGGGGAAAAAAAAAGAAAAAAGAAAGAGAAAAGAAGTGGTACGTGGGTGGTGGGGAAAAAAAAAAAGGGAGGGAATATACAACGGAACAGAGGGAGAGGGAGGAGGAAAATAGGAAAGAAAGATATTTTGGGAGTTGAGGAAAAAAATAATAATAATAATGAATATTTAAATGAAATAGAGTTGAGAATAGAGAATCGGATGTGAGTGTTTTGAAAAGTGGTAAGTTAAAATAGAAAAAGTAGAGTCTTAAGCCAAATTTTAGCTTAAATTTTAAGCAATCCATTGGGAATGGTCTTAGCATAGTAAACAGAGTTTGTAATAGTTTGACGAGCTGGACATGTGTAAAATATAGAAGTTTTCAATTTGAACATCTGATTTAGTTTGCGACTTTGTGTATTATATTTTCTTTTCTTGCTTTGGATCTTTTTTTTTTTTTTTTTTTCTTTCTTTTGTCTTTTTTAAATTCTGGAGGAAATTAGCTAGATAAATTTTTATGGAATGACTAATTGTTGCAGCTTAATCTTTTGCTATGACTTAAGTTTCTGGTTTTCTTTCCCCTTTTCTTTTTTAATGCTATCAATTGAAATGGTATATTGTTCAATAGGTTAAATTTTAGGGTTGGTTTCATTTGGGTGGTGTTAATTTCAAATAAGATGGTTTCTTTTATTATTATTATTCGGGTTGAGTTAATTTTCTAGGTTGAGTTGAGTTAATTTTCTGTCCGTTTTAAACATTATGGACCAAACAAGTAACTTAGATAAACGTTAAGGATCAATGGTGTATTTCACTTTTATTCAATTGTCTTAAAATGGTATGTAATTTTGGTGTACATTCTATTTATTGTTGATGTGGTCCATGGTGATATTTTTCTAACATGTTGGAATGTGGTAGTGCAATTTGTGACAATTTGTTGGAGATGAATTATTGTAGGTTTGCAACTGTTTTATTTATTTATTTATTTTATTTTTTGGTAGTTTGCAAATGCATCTAGCCAGTCTCAAACTCAAGACTTCACCTTCTGCCGTCTACTTATAAGGGAACAAATAATTAAAAAAAAAAAAAATTAACCTTAAGAATCATGAATGTGAAAGAACAAACTTATTATAAAATAAAATTCATATAATTCTAACAGATAGATATAGTCATTCCCAATGCTCCCACAATAAGCCTGCTCAGGTAAAGTTGCATGCAATAGAAACAAGAGACAGGCCTTTACTTTTTTTTCCTCTGTGTACCCTCGTGGTACCCTAACCTTTCCTTACCTGAAAGTTTATCTTTCTATATCCCTCCACCATATTTCCGCCGCCACCAGTCAACATCACCCATTCCTTAGGTATACTCCTCTTTTTGATTATCCCTTGAATACCCTAGAATTCAAACTTACCTATACATATCCTATCAATACCAATAACCCCATACCTACTTTGTACTACCTGTCCCTTCATCTCTTATGGCTGACCACCTCACTCCATCATCATCAGTAGATGAGCTCATTGCCAGAACGGAATCTTGCAGTTGTGCAGATAACCAACTACCACTCCTCCCTAATATTAACCAACAAAACCATAATGAACTCTCTCTCATTGGAAAGATAATATCCCCCTGTAATTTCATTCCTTTAGTGGTGAAGGAAATAGTAGAAAAAGCTTGGAAACCATCCCACCCCATCCAAGTTACAAGAATGGACAGAAATATCTTCCAGTTTTCGTTCGGACACGAAGTGGACCGGCATCTGGCTTTCAACCGAAGACCTTGGACAATCAAAGGTGCCCATTTGGTTTTGAAAACATGGTCTCTCGAACTCACGTGTCAAGAGATAGATTTCACCTTTTCTACATTTTGGGTGCAAGCTCATGGCTTGCCGATGTTATGGCAAGGTAAAGAGAACCTCCACAGAATAGGACAACAAGCTGGCCGAGTCCTTGAGACAGACCTTGTTGCGGAGCCATAACCCCATTGGAGGAAATTTGTTCGAGTTCGTATTGATATCGATATCACAAAACCATTGAAACCAGGAGTTTACCTTCCCAGAGCAGGTCTCCATGATGTCTGGATTGGTCTCAAGTTTGAGAAACTCTCAGATTTATGTCTCAAATGTGGTATCCTTGGACACGCGGAAAAAGAGTGTGCACAAGAGAAATTTTTCCTTACCAATCAACATGGTGTTAAGTTTTTGGCTTATGGTGAGTGGATAAGATCAGAGAATGATAAAGTTTCCCATGATATCTATTCCACCAAAGATTGCACAGAAACACCTCAACGTGTTTTGAACCAGAAAGAAGAACCACCGTCAACCGCCTTGGGTACTCCGACCTTCGAGTGTGGATACACCCAACGACAATGTTGGTCTGTCTAGTATGACACGCGAGGGCACGAAACAGCTGGATTGCGCCCCTGCACCTGAGTGCCCCAAGCCGTAGGAACAAATCTTGTCGTTTGCTAAATTGTTGGCACAATCACTGCAAAAGGACGAAGAATTGTAGAGGACGTGTATGAAGATTAAGGACAAGTTGGAGTGTCAGAATGCTGGCCCACATGTTGCAATCCAGGTATGCTCTGATTCGAATGATACTCATACTGGGCCTATCTTACCCAATACCCATTCCCAAATCATTGAGAACCCATGGCCCAACTTATCCTAATCTCAAGTACCAAACACATACCCACGCAGCCCAATAAAACCCAATAGGTCAACTACATTTGCCATCTCCAAAACCAAAACTATCCAACTCATCCATCAAACCCAAACTCACAACAGCCCCTCCACTTAAGAGAAAAATAATCCAGAAAGAGGCTAACCTAAATTCCATAAAACCAAAAATCACGGAACCATTAGTTGTTGCTCCTGCTGTATGTGAGACGGTGATAGCCACTTTGAAAGAGCAGCTTGTTTGCGATCTGAAGTGCGAGAAACTTGGGAAGAAGAAGCTGGTGGATCATGTCAAGGTACTACCCCAAATTCCAAAGAGCTATGGGTACTCTTCTGAGGCTTTGTCCTCAGTTAATTCCTTACCCAATTCAGAGGAGGGCTTGGCTAAGCCCCCTCAAGAGACATGAGGATCCTTGGATGGAATTGGCGAGGCATTTGTAATGCCTCGACAACTTAAGCTCTCCGAGCCACAATAAGGGTGCAAAACCCAGATTTTATCTTTCTTATGAAACAAAATCGACGGAAGATCAGATGAAAAAACTCGCCTTTTCCATTGGTTTTTCGGAGCATGTTGTTGTTAGTGCTTCTGGTAAAGCAGGTGGTATATGCTTGATGTGGTCAAGCTCGATGGATGTGTTAGAATTCAATTATTGCACAATTGCTATTACAATTAGAGAGGAATATTGTTCTTGGTCTTTAATTGGGTTTTACGGCCCCCCGTACTATGCCAAGCGCCGTAAAGCCTAGGGCAACCTCCATGCTTTGCTTCAATCAATCAATGGACCTTGGATGTGCTTTGAAGACTTTAATTACGTTGTGGAGGAGTCAGAAAAAGAAGGAGGTAACAGAGGCAGCACTTCCACCCTTAACTTCCTGAAAGAGTTGTTATTTGAGTTAGAAGCCATAGATTTGGGGTTCTCTGGCAACCTATTCAGGTGGTGGAATAAACAATGGGGAAGAGGCGCTATTAGAGAAAGATTGGATCGTGAGATATCTAATCCTAGCTGGAGATTAGCATTTCCCAAAGCATCTGTCTTTCATCTCGGTGCCATCAACTCTGATCATGCACGGTTGTTGGTAGATACGAACCCAGCGGATGATTTTTACCCAAGACCTTCGGTTTGTAGCAATGTGGGTTAGAGACCCTCGGTGCGGTGGTGTTATTAAAGAGGCATGGAAGTCGAAAGTAACTGGTTCTCATTCTTTTGTATTATGCCGTAAACAATCTTCAACCACTTCTGCTCTCAAGAAGTGGAATAAAGATGTTTTCGGTCACTGTCAATCTCGGATTAAAGAGCTCACTTCAGAACTAGAAGCGGTACAAGGGCAGGGGAGAATGGAACAGAATGTTAGATCTGAATCAATATTGCAAGGTGAGTTGAATGAATGGCTTAGAAGGAATGAAGCATTATGGGGAGAAAAATCTTGAGAGATGTGGCTTAAAGATGGGGATAAAAATTCAAAATTCTTTCATCTCTCTATTTATGCCATTAAAAATGATTCTGGGAACTGGCTTATCAATAAGAAGGAGATTCGAGAGCATGTGGTGGAAAAATTTGAGCAGTTATTCACGGAAGAAGAAGTGAACTTTCCTAGTGATCTGGAGCATCTTCTCAACCCCATCATTTCATCTTCTGAGAATTCTGATCTGTGTCGTATCCCTACCGCTCAGGAGATAAAATGCATTATCTTTGATATGGATAATCAAAAGGCACCAGGGCCTGATGGTTTACTTGCGCTCTTCTATAAGAGGTATTGGAACATGGTTGGGCATACGGTCACTGAGGCAGTAAAGAGCTTTTTCACTTCTGGTAAACTCCTTAAAGAGGTAAATAGTTCCCTCATTGTATTAATTCCTAAAGTTAAAAGCCCTTCCTCTGGTAATCATTTTAGACCAATAAGCATGTCTATAAAACTATTTCTAAGCTCATTGTGTCTAGATTGAGACCTTTGTTAGACAAGCTCATCTCGCCTTCTCAGTCCACCTTCATCCCAGGTAGATGGATTGCGGAGAATCAACTCATTATTCATGAACTGCTTCATAGCTTCAAAAAAAGAAAGGTTAAAGAGGGATTCCTAGCTCTTAAGATTGACTTGCAAAAGGCATATGATCGGGTGAACTGGAAGTTCTTAAAGGCTCTCACCAACTTTGGATTCCATGAAACCTTTATTTAGTGGGTGATGGAATGTATTTGTATTGTATCCTCTTCTGTGCTCATCAATGGCAGAAAATCCAAACACTTCTATCCTTCAAGAGGTTTGAGGCAGGGGGACCCTCTGTCCCCCTACCTTTTCATTCTTTGCCAAGAGGTCTTTTCCAGGCTCATTGACAAAGAACATGCAGCTGGAAATATGAGAGGAGTCAAAATGAATGTGAGAGGCCCAAATTTTACTAATGTGATGTTCGCAGATGACATTATGCTCTTCTCAAAAGCCACTTGTAAGGATGTGTTGATTTTAAACTCTTGCTTGGAGAAATATTGTTCTTGGTCTGGCCAGGCAGTCAATAGGAGCAAGTCGGGAATCATTTTCTCCAAAATGGTTAATCTTAATCATAAGAGAAGACTTAAGGAAGCAGTGCAGATGAAGAAGGTTCCAGCTAATTCTAAATACTTGGGATCACCTCTTTTCACTACGAGAAGTAGAGCTAAAGATTTTAATTATCTCCAAGAAAAATTAGAATCTCGGCTCAACAGGTGGAGAAGTAAAAGCCTTTCTTGGGCTGGCTGATGCACACTCATCAAATCAGTAGCACAAGCAATCCCTTCTTATACTTTTTCCACCTTCGATGTACCTACCATTGTGTGTGACAAGTTAGACTCTACAACTAGAAGATTTTGGTGGAACCCCAAGAAATCTAAAGGTAGATATCTAGCGTGGAAGTCGTGGGATCATTTGTGCAAACCTAAAATCTGTGGTGGTTTGGGGTTCAGAAAGGCCAAGAAATTTAATGAAGCATTTATTGCTAAACTGACATGGATGATCACTTCTAAAAGATCTAGTCCTTGTATGGATGCTTTAAGAAGTAAATATAAAGTTACTGATAGATGGCTTTGGGAAGAACCAAGGAAGAGTGCATCTTATACTTGGAAAGCTGTGGAAAAAATGAAGCTGCTTATCAAAAAAGGAGCTTGTTTTCTGATGGAGATGGGTTGTCAATTGATGTTTGGAATGAGCCCTGGTTCCCTTGGCTCCCTAATTTTACTCCAAAGCCTAAGTCCTTGTCAATTAACACTTGGCCGTTAAAAGTTGCTGATCTGATTGATCAAAACTCGAGATGTTGGATTAACTCCAGGCTCCTTGAGCTAAGAGCAATCTTGTATTGTTCCCCCTGGGCAATCCATTCTCACTGCATCTCAATTCCAACGTGTATGGATATCATTCGGTTCATTTGTGAGCCCCACATCAATCCCACAAGTCCTTCTTTATCCATTGAGCTCTATAAATATTCTACTATCCAATTTGCCATTACCCTTGATTGCATTTGGAACATACAGAATCAAGTGGTGCACAATGACTACAAGATCAATCTGCTGGCTCAAATTAAGAATTTAGAGTGTAGAGTCATGGAACACATACATGCTATTGACTATTCTGATGATGTTGTGGTTAAGCCTCTAAAGATCAACAATACTTGGACTTATCAAAAAAAGATCAACAATACTTGGATATCTCCATCCCCAGGAACCATTAAAGTTAATGTGGATGTTGAAATTTTCAATGACAAAGTTGCTGTTGCAGTAGTGGCTAGGAACCATAGAGGCTACATCATCAATGCTTGGACCAAACCTGTGGAATTTTGGACCCTAGAGTAGCTGAAGCTAGTGCCATTTGCTGGGCACTTGATCTTGCCAAGGATGCCAGATTTGAGTCTATCCGTATTGAAAGTGACGCAAAAGTGTGCATTGAAGCTCTTACTGGACCTTTACCTTACTGTCCCTGGAAGATTCAAGCCTTAGTCAATCAATCTTTAAATTTAGCTTCTTGTTTTTCTTTCTGTTCCTTTAATTGGGTTAGGAGAAATGCTAACCAAGTGCCCCATGCTTTAGCCAAGGTTGCATTCTCCCTTAACCCTCCCTTTGTTTGTAACACAAGTTCTCTTTCTCCCTCTGTTGTTGAGGCAAGGAATAGAGATCTTCTTTCTCTGGTTTAATGAAATTCATGTTTTGCAAAAAAATAATAATCCTGCTCAAGTCATACCCAAAAATAATTCAGATTTGACATCTCCCTTAACTCACCCATGATGTCTCATCATCAGCCTTGCAAGAAGCCAAGATTGAGCACCAAGCGTCTCCCAAATGACGTCGTCTTCGACATCCTGAATCGTCTACCAGTCAAATCCATTGTCCGATTCAGGTGCGTTTCCAAAGCTTGTAACTCCATCATCACCAACCCCATTTTCATTACCACACACATCGATAGAGCAAACTCATTATCCAATAACAACAATAACTATGGTTATGTTATATTTCTGGATTATCGCGAAAATTTGTTTACTGTTGTTTACAATAGGGACTGCACATTGACCCACATTTCTAATATTGAAAACCCATTTTATTGTAAGTTCGTTGTTGGCATCTGTAATGGGATGGCCTGCTTCGAAAATTCTTATGAAACTGATAGTCACGTAATATATTTGTGGAACCCAAGTATTAGAAAGGTTAAGTTGGTCTCTGATAATCTCTTGACTCACCCTATTGAGTTGCTCACTCATGGACTTGCCTATCATTCTCAAAACAATGACTTCAAGATTCTCAGACTTCTTAGTTATGCAGAAAAAGAGATAACGGCTGTGGCTGAGGTTTACACATTGAGTACGGATTCGTGGAGAAAGGTTGTAATATTGATGGAGCCCAATATTGGATCTATTGTTAAAATAGATGATAGACCCTGTTTATTTTTTAATGGAGCTCTGCATTCTATAGCGTATTCTCGGGACCATTGTTTCATTTTGTCCTTTGACATCAATGATGAGAGATTTCATGCGATATTGCTGCCTCAAAATTACTTAGATGAATATTGTCTAGAATTTGAACGGCTTGCAATGTTCAAGGGATCGTTGGCTTTGATTGTTTTCGGTGTAATTGGAAACAACAATTTTTCTTTTTCTAAAGTGCTTCTCAGACCATCATTATACAATTTTTCTTTTTCTAAAGTACTATTACAACATCATAATTAGTAGGATATACAAAAGATCATAAAAAAAAATGAGGATAAATAATACATCGGTAGCTTAAACTGGAACAAAAAAAAAAAAAAAAAACAGATAATGGCAAGGCAGAACATCATTTGCCCAGCCTAAGGCCAAGAGACATGCATATCTAGACATTGAGGTCTTATGCCTAGTCTACTGGAAGATAGCATTTTAGCTAACAAATTACCAACATTACATGTGTTTATTATTGTTTTGAAGCATTAGTCCATCTGATTATTAATTCATCCCATAAAATAGTTCGTATTAATAAGTCCCAATTTTCCAATGCAAGGGATAAAACTAGGATTTTTTCGTGTCCATAACAAAAGAAAAGAGGATTAAGGGAAATAAAGCTTTGCCCTTTATATTTTCAAGAGTAATTGGAAATAACAATTTTTCTTTTTCTAAAGTGCTTCTCAGACCATCATTATACGATTCCCCTAATCCAAAGCCATCCTTTTGTTATCTTGCCAATCAGTCACAGCCTTCTCAAGTCAAAAAATCAAATTAGTATAGAAGGTAAATAAGTTACAATACCCTACCTCCATGAAGCATGACTAGTATAACATAAAACAAATATCTGCTCCTCAACCAACATTTATGAAAATTCACAAAACAATCCACTAGAACCTCCCTAAACAACATGGACCCTATTCTACTCCAATTGCCATGTCCTCTCCAATTTCTCCCTCGTCAGGAAGAAAGAAAGCCAACATAATAACAGCTATGTTTTGAAGACAAGCTTCATAAGATAACAATTCTTCAGCAGCTTTCATACGACAACATAAAACACTATCACCACAAAAGGGTCATGTATTATTTCATTTTTGTCAAACCCATATTCAAAAATTTTCCTTAGCTTGAAGATGAAAACGTCTATCTAAATCCCTAGGCCAGGAGTGACAGATTAGGCAAACTAAACTACCAAATAATTCAACCTGGCAAATGAAAATTTGTTACAAAGAAGAGAGTACATCAATTTATTAGTAACTTACAAATTGAAACAAATTAAGGCAGAAAAACAATGATTCAGAAATAAGAGCTCAATTTAATACTCAAATAGCGTATTTGATTTCACAAATACTTGTCAATATCAACTTCACAAACATGGTTGGTGCTACAAACTTCAACAAACTAACCTTCATATTCAGATAACACTTGCACCATCAAGTAAAACCAAGCTATCCATAGAATTAGCTGTGTCAGTGTGACCCATCCAATCAGCAGCTTCAATTGCAAGAACATTCTCATTAAGACTCTTAGGGTCAAATGAAACCAGCCTATTGGCATTCTCAATTAGAAGCTTACCATTCACTGTGTAGCCATAGAAATTCTTGACCGAATGAACTGGTACAGATGTTTTAGTCCAAGACTCAACCACACCATACTCCCTCATCACCCATATGTGGCATTTAGTAGCAATTGCATCAAAATAGTTACTAAAAACAATCAAAGCCAGTGATCCCTTGATCACTGCAAGACGTTCAATACTTGAAGTAACTACTTCATTGTGTCCATTTAAGTAATCTTGAGGCAGCATTATATTCCGGAATCTCTCATCATCGACATCAAAGGACAGAATTATCAAACCATGTTCCTGAAAATATGCTATAGAGTGCAGAGCTCCGTTAAAAAATAAACAGGGTGAATCATTGGGTTCAGACTCCAATGATTTAATCCTTCTCCATGAATCTGTACTCAACGTGTTAACATCAGCCTCAACAGGATTATTGACAAGAATAGCACATTTGCTTTTAGTACTGAAGTGAGATCTAAACCAGGTAGAGGGTGGTCCATTGCTCAGCCATTCATGAGCTTTTACATCAAGTCCCTTGATGAAATTCATGTTTTTTCTCAAACTCTTTAACAGTAATACATGAAGGTTCCTTCCACATTGCATCCTTCAATTCCTTGCCTTTGAATTCAATCTTGAAGTTGCTTCATGCAGACTATGTGGTCAGCAGTTGACATGATCTGTTGGAATGTCTCTTGTGACTCTTGATCTCGAGGGTTGCTCAAACATCAAGAAAATTCCGGAATTTGTGGGAACATGGAATGCTTACAGTATCTTTATTTGCAAGAGACTGCTATTACAAAACTACTTTCATCAATTGAACGTTTGACTGGCCTTAGTTTTTTGAATCTTAGTTATTGCAAAAATCTTGTGTGTCTTCCTATTACCTTTTGTAGTAGTTTGAAGTCGCTTAAATATCATCATCTTTGTGGAAGCTTAAAATTTGAAAACTTGCCAGAGAACTTGAGAAATTTCGAAGGTCTAGAGAAGCTTCATTTGGATGCAACATCTATAAGAAAGTTGCCTTCATCATTTCAACGTCTGTTTGGCCTTTCTTGTTTGTCTCTAGTTGATTGTGAACATCTTGTGTGCCTTCCTAGCACCAAGATATCATTTTACGGTACCCACGTGGGTACCATACCTCTAAATGGGTAACCTGCTATATCAGGTTACCAAAACAACACATTAATGGTATCATCATCACATTTGATGGTACCAATATCACATATGATAGTACCCTTCATCATATTATTTAGTACCTTTATTCACTTCACATATAATAGTACCATCATCACAATTATGGTACCTGGTATTAACATCACATATGATGGTACTTTACATCACATGTAATAGTACCTAACATCATATTGGTTAGTATCTTAATTTTGTGTCACATTTTATGGTACCAACATCACATGTAATGGTACCAAATATCACATATGATAGTACCTTCATTACAATGATGGTACCTGGTACCAACCTCACATATGATGGTACCTTACATTACATATGATGGTATCTCACATCACATTGGTTTGTACCTTAATTTTGTGTCACATTTTATGGTACCAACATCACATTTAATGCTACCAACATCACATTATTAGTACCTTAATTTCACATCACAATTGATTGTACCTCCATCACATTATGGTACTTGGTACCAACATCAGATATGATGGTACCTATTATCACATTGGTTAGTACCTTTATTTATTTTTTATTTAAATAATCACATTAATGGTAATTACATCACAATTAATAGTACCTATCCTCACATTAGTTAGTACCTTAATCTTTAATATATATATATATATATATATATATATATATATATATATATATATATATTATTATATTAAAAAACTAGATAGTAACCCCAATCAAAACATGAAAACAGTTTTGACCAAACAAGCTCTAAAATCCTTATTTCTATTCTGCCTATCTCTCTTCTTCTCATTTCACCTTAGGTCAGCCACTCCAGTCCCATTCTAAATCTTTCTCTCTTACTGCTCGGCCACCATGGCCAATGGGCTCTCAAGTTCCTCTCTCCACCACTACAACCGGTGGTGGTTTCCTTTTTCTTCCTTCACCGCAACTTTCTCTCTTTCTTTATCCCTCTCTAGCATCTTCTCTCACTCAGGCCACCATGGCCGAGCTTACCATGGCTGAGCTTTTCAAGCTCCACTGCTCACCACTGCCACTATTAGCGACGGTTTCCCTCTCAGCCAAACCCAAACAAAACCCTCTCTAGATTGGTGCTTCTCTCTCACGGTCATCTCAATGACTATAGGTGATGAAGACGGCGAGTGGCTGTGCGATTTGGATTTTTACTATTGCCTACTATCTATTCGTTGAAATACTATATGTTCCTTGAAGCATTTATTTGGATTTATATAGCTCTCTCTTAGGAATGATTGGAGCATCCTTGATTCTTTCATGTGAACAATCAAAATTTGCATATTTTCCTCTTCATAAAACTAATCAAAATTTGTATCCTTGATTCTCTGTCTCAACCTTTGTGTATATGTTACTCTCCATAAAACTACTCAAAATTTGCTTAAGAGATTCTGAAATTGACATATGGAACTATTGGTGACAATGGTGTTAAAGGAAACTACTTCTTTGTACTGGTATGTGAACTAGTTAAAATTGATATATGTCATTGTTTGTTAAGTTCACAAAATACACAAAATGGGAAGAGGTAATGGCAGAAATTAAGGACGGTAGTCTACTTGGTTGACCTTTACTGGTTTAGAGGTTTTTAGAATGAAGTTGGCTTTATTGGACTTTTGGTATCAAAGAGGACTGTTGTTTTGATTCTGCAAATTTTGTTTTGCACATCCCTACTTTCACAACGAAACTGACGACAACTCGAGTTCACTGATTGGTAAAAGGAGGAAATTTTTTTTTTTACTTGTTCAACAGGTATCTTGTGGAGGCATTTTAATTAGTTGTACGGCTAAGAATAAAACTCATAGTAATTGATGGTTAAGATGTGAGTGGGTATGGTACCCAAAAAAAAAAACTGTGGGTATTGTAGAATGACCCCTCTAGCACCAAGTCACCTAAATTTCTTAATCTTTCTGGATGCTCAAAATTTATCTTTCTGGATGCTCAAAATTTGACAATTTACAAGAGAACCTAGGGATTGTGGAAGGACTTATGAATCTTGATTTGAGTGGAACAGCTATAAAAGATATAATTACTTCTACTGATTGGAATGGCATACATTGGATACAGTTAGCTAGGAGAGATCTGTACTTTAATTGTACCCACTCGAGTGAGATACAAGCGAATGAGCTAGGTTTGGGAAGACAGTCGAGGGTTCCAGGAATAAGTGAAGCCATGATGAGGATGATGGGGCTAGACCTAGTGGAGAAGGCTATTCCATAGAGGAACCACAGCCAAAGAGGATTCAAAGACTCTGAGGAAGCTAGCAAAGAGATTTTTTCTCTTCTTTACCTATAAGTTAAAGTCTAGTTTAAATTACATCCATCATCTTTCTTCTTCTTTTTTTTTTTTTTCAGTTTTCATCAGGTTTGAATAATACAAAATTTTCTTGTTGTCTTGTTGGTGCACTTTTATTTAATGGAAAGTAAGAGGGATAGTTACCAGAGCGATGTTGAAGAATTAGCCAAGTAAGGTCCCTCCTCTCACACCCACCTGGGCTCTTGCTAAAGTGATCAAGGACTAAAAATGTAATGCTCTGTTAAACTTCTATAAAATTACAAATACATATTGAAATTTCTCATCCCTATGTAGAAGTTTTTTTTATTAATTAATATAATTGTTGTTTTTTCTTTTTCTCCAACAGTCAGACATATAAAATGTTTTCTATTTTTTTTCCCTTGCGGGCATTTGGGTCTTTGATTCATATTGAAGAAATTTCGAACAAAAACCTTGCTCGGTTCAGATGTTGATTTTGGACCATGAATTGCACACCTACATGCAATTGATGAAGTTAGAAAAAGAAAAGTAATGGAAAAGTAAATTGAAGTTTGCACAACTTTTTTTTGTTTGGTAATAAAAGATAGCAAAGTGAATAATTTTTTTATTTGATACCAAAGATAAACACAAGTGAAAGATCTGTGAGTAAGTCATAGTCCATACAATTACAAAACAGTAGAAGCCTATGTCATATACAAAAATTCTGATGCATTTCTGGCTAAGTATCTGGTATGCTGTAGCAGAGTAGGAGACACATGATAGAAATAAACTAGTGCTGCATATGTCTTCAAAACAAGCAAATCTTGCCACATTCCGTGGTTGATCCAGCGTGTGGCCTTCCTTGTGTGTTTCTCCTACTTGACAAACATCTCTGGATGTGCAAAGGATAATGACCCTTTGAAGTTCAAACTTGCTAGATGGAATAATGATTGTCTGATCATTAAGATTGGTGTAGCTCTTTGTTGTACTGTCCATGTTAAAACACTTTGAAACATAACATTTCCTTGCCTATCCTTTACTTGTGTAGCAGCTCCCCAGTCTTTTTTTATTTTTATTTTTTTGTGTAGCTCTGTGCTGTACTATGATTCTTTTCAATTGCCCTACCTGTTGTGCATCACAATGGGCATTAGTTGATAAATCATATAAGCTAGAAGCATATTGAGTTTGTATTTTTGGTTGTGACCAAAGAATCCATTGGTCTGGGTAGTTCTCTTGTTTTTGTAACAAGGAGATTAACCACT
The DNA here is from genome assembly GCA_907173295.1 of Fagus sylvatica. Lineage (NCBI taxonomy): Eukaryota > Viridiplantae > Streptophyta > Magnoliopsida > Fagales > Fagaceae > Fagus > Fagus sylvatica. Next base: position 60,183,547 of record OU015761.1, on the reverse strand, counting down.
GCTGAAGTGATAAGCGCAGGAGTTCATCTGTTTTGAGTGTGATTGGAGATGCAAACCATACCAGTCTAGCTGTTTCGTAATCCACAAGTTAAGTCCAAACTTGTAATTTTGTTATGTAATTGAGATTTTACTGGCAGAGATTGTGTCAAAATCTTCCAAAGGGCCTTCCAATGATATTGGTTTTGAGCTGTATGATTTTCAGTTCCACTGTGTTGTAGTTGGCTCAGTAAATGGTAGCCCTTTTTTACTGCAAACTCTCCTGATTAGGTATATGGGCCATATTAAGGTGTCCTTTGGGTTAAAGAAAGATATTGCTTGTTGAGCTATTTGCAAAGCATCACTTCTTTCATACAAGGGCTCTTGTTTAGAAAGATTCCCTATGTTATTAACAAACAAAAAAATAAAAAGTAATAGCAAAAGATTCCAATTTTTTGTTTCATTGTTGATCAGGTCAGCAACTTTGTCCAGGGTGTCTGTGGTTTCCCTTCGTTTTTGGCCATAGTTCATGGTGTATAGGAATAGTGCTTCCATCCCATACCCTCCAAAGTTCACAGAAAAAATCTCTGATGTAGCATGGGCTGAATTTACCCAAGGCATGAGAATAGCACAAGGCTGAACCGCCTGTTAGTCAAACCCATGGAATAATCATATGCTTTTTCTTAGGTGAATGATTTAGTTTGGGAAACTCATAACCTAGGATTCTTGATGTAAATTACTCCTTGCCAGCTAGGTTTCATGCCTGAGTTTGAGATTACATATATTCATCTTGATGCTTTCAAATTCTAACTTCTGGCTGAGTTTTCTTTAAATGTGTTGTGCGTATGCAGGACATTGCAGAGAATTTGACGACATTATATCTCAAACATTGTGAGTGTGGAAAACGCTGCTTATATGAAGGTTCAACTCCACCTGGTGGGTTTCGTAATTCAAGGGTAATTTTGTCTGTTAAACCTATGAAACTGAGTTGATTTCTCATCAACTTGTGATATTTCCAATTACAAGTATTTGGTGATTGCTTTTTGTTTCCTTCATGACAGAATGGAGCAACTTACTGTACTTCAGAACTTGCAATGGAGAAGAATAATGAGATATATATACCTGGGACAGGGGCTATGATGACAACAGAAATCAAGTCAGTTTTTTGTAATCTAATTTGCCTTCAACTATATTACTGTCATGAACATTTAACAACACTAGTTTCGGTTGAGACTAAAGCAAAAACCTTTAATGGGAGTGCTTTTGTTTTACTTGGTACAGGTTTGGGGAGCAAAGGAAGGTCCTTAGGAGTTCAAGCCTATTCCTTGTCAAATAATGTTTCATTTTCACTTACCACCTATAGTATTTTACAGTTTTGTTTAGTGGAATATTCACAAATTTAATGTTATAAGCAATAAACTTGGTCTGTAAGTAAATGACTTGAGGAAAATGTCAGTAAGGGAAGGTTCTGTTTGTGGTAATACTTTGTAAAATTCATTCATAGGTTGACATTATTAGTTCTAATATTATTCACTTTGAATTTTGGTTTGGATGATATTTGATTGTGAACTCATGACTGTAATCAATTCAGAGTTATATTTGATGATTGTAATTAAAAGGAGCAATGTTTGACCAGTGAACACAAAATTACTTGAAATTCTGTTATGATATTGAAAATTACTTACTTTTCATAGAAAAAAAAAGAAAATTACTTGAGGTTTCTGACATTTTATATCATTATGTATTAAATTTTGATATTGTTTATACAATTCCTTGCCTTTGAATTCAATCTTGAAGTTGCTTCATGCACACTCTGTGGTCAGCAGTTGATCTGTTGGAATGTCTCGATCAGCCCCTGTAAAATCCATTGTAAATCAAAACAAACCACTTATAACAAGCATGTATACCAATATAAGTCAATACTTGCAAAAATAAAAGGATGGTTTTTTATAAGATATATAGATGAATGAAAATTTTATTTACAAGTTACATGACATTGTCATACCTTCTCTGCCTGTCAGAGATCCAGACTTCTTTTCTTGAGCTTCGATGTCTCCAGTTAACTCCATTAAGAACCAAGTCCATGAATCCTAGTTTCTGCCTCCACTATAGCCATAGCAATTGGGAACAAGTTGTCATTACCATCTCTTCCCACGGCACTCAATAGTTGCCCACCATAAACCCCCTTTAGATGACACTCATCAAGGCCAATTATGGTTACAGCCACCATCCTCCTCTTCCTCAGCAACCCCCTCATCCTTACTAACCAGTCCCTCAAAATTATTATTCACTACCTCAACACTAAAAGTTGTTGGGCCAGCATTAACATACGTGGGTATGTTATACAGTCTTGCTTTCTTATATTGGTCAAACATATCAAGAACTTCTCGATCCCTACTAAGTTTTATTGCCCCATTAGGCACCACATGGTAAAGGACTTTGGTGGATTCATACCCTAAATTTGCACAGAAGCTTAACATCTCAAAATAAGCCATCATATCTTGATTTATTGAAAGATATTTCATCTTTGGCTTCCTCTCTCTCTCTCTCTCTCTCTCTCTCTCTCTCTCTCTCTCTATATATATATATATATATATATATATGGTTAACTCACACTTCTCTATGGTGGATAATGAGGGCTCGGAAGATCTAAAGGTCTCTGCAGGATCCAGTTTGCCTGTATATGCCATTGCAAAGCTTTAATTTATGAAGGTGAAAAAGGGGAAACTGTTATACTTCTTGTTTCAACTTTTAATGCTATAACTCAAATTGCATATTTGATACCATAAATACCTTTTTTAAAAAAGAAACAGTACTAATTTCATTGAACAAAACAGAGGTTACAAAGTAAGCCAACAGACCAAATTTACAACAGCACAACAGCTAATAACTCAAAAAAGAAAACCAAAAGACAGCTACTAGTATAAGCTGCTACTCAGTCTAGACCATACCATTGTGAAAGATGGCATTTCTTTGGGACCATATGTAGTATACAGCAGCCCAAAGAGAATTTTTACATAAGGTAGCTCTTAAACTTCTTTCTTTCAAGTGCTTGATGCCCCATTTTATAACTTCCTGCCATTCATATTTTGCAGCTGTGATTAAGCAAAATCCAACAATACCAACTTCACAAACATGGCTACCTTGCTACAAACTATAACAAACTAATCTTCATATTCTGATGACACATTTAGCCCATCAAGTAAAACCAAACTCTCCATAGAATTAGGTGTGTAATTCATCCATTGAGCATCTTCAATTGCAAGTTTATTCTCATTTAGAGTCTCAGGATCAAATGAAACCAGCCCAGTGTCATTCTCAATTAGAAGCTCACCATTGTCAGTGCAGACATAGAAATTGTAGACCAAATCTGTACCATCCATTGGTACAGATTTTTTAGTCCAAGACTCAACCACACCATACTCCCTCATCACCCAAATGTGGCATACACAAGAAAGTTCATCAATATTACTACAGAAAACAATAAAAGCCAGTGATCCCTTGATCACAGCAAGACTTTTAATATCTGAATAAAATGGTTCATCGAAGTAACTTTGAGGTAGCTTTATCTTCCGGAATCTCTCATCATTAACATCAAAGGACAGAATGTAATCACGTTCCGCAGCAGAATTTACTACAGTGTGCAGAGCTCCATTATGAAATAAACAATATGACTCAGGAATATTACCAATAAATATAGTTTGGGACTCCACCTCTGTTACAACCTCTCTCCATGAATCCGTACTCAATGTGTAAACCTCGGCCTTAGCCTGCAGCATATGTACTTGACCAATCATCCTTGGATAATACACAATTCTGAGAATCTTGAAGTCATTATTTTGAGAATGATACGCAAGTCCCATAGCGACAGCGAAAGCAGAAGTGTCAGTCAAGTGAGGAGTAGAGAGCATCTTAAACTTTCTAATGCTTGGGTTCCACAAATATAATACCTTGTTACGATAGTCACGGAGACAGAACATACCATTACAGAAACGAACCATGCGGAAATGAGAAAAGGGGATTTGAAATCGAGAAATCTCAGTGAATGTATTGTAAACAACCGTACACAATTCTCTGCGGTATATATATAACAGATAGCCATTGTTATTGGCTCTGCCGAGGTGTGTTTTGATGAAAATGGGGTTGGTGATGATGGAGTTACAAGATTTGGAAACGCACCTGAATCGCATTAAGGATTTGACTGCCAGCCGAGTAAGGATGTCATAGACGACGTCGTATGGGAGACGCTCCGACTTTTTCCTTGGCTGAGACTGAGACTGAGACTGAGACATCGGTGCTTCTCAATTCTGATTTGCGTTCAATTTTAGGTTTAGGTTTAGATTTTGCTGCTAAGCAGTTTTTTAGGTTTTGCGTTTTTATTGGTGACCAAACTTCTCTTTTATTTTTTTTTTTTCAACTTAGGTGACCGGATCAGCGTTCAATAGATATACACACCTCGACTAATTCTAGGGAGTGTACACGATAGGCGCAATGGTTTTGCCTTGAATAAGTGGTCTTGAGGGGACTCGAATTAGTGACCATTGAAGAGTACACCTAAGACTAGACCAGTTGAGCTATCCTAAGGATTCATCAAACCCTTCATTCTGCTTGAACATAAGAAACCCTTCATTCTGCTTGAACATAAGAAATCTTGCTTTAGCAGAGATGTTAGCATAGTAAACAAAGTTTGTAATAGTTTGAAGAGCTGGACATGTGTAAAATATAGAAGTTTTCAATTTGAACATCTGATTTAGTTTGCGACTTTGTGTATTATATTTTCTTTTCTTGCTTTGGATTTTTTTTTTCTTTTATTTATTTATTTATTTATTTTTAATTCTGGAGGAAATTAGCTAGATAATTTTTTATGGAATGACTAATTGTTGCAGCTTACACTCCGTTTGGGTGGGGGGAAAGATAATATCCCCTCATAATTTCATTCCTTTAGTGGTGATGAACATAGTAGAAAACATCCAAACAAAATTACTTAGTTTCATTTCATTCTCATTCCATTCCATTCCATTCATTAAATTCATTCTATTCTATTTCATTCCCTTATAATTTACTCATTCCATTATATTCCATTCCCCTCTAAACTCTCAAACGAAGCCTTAATCTTTTGCTATGACTTAAGTTTCTAGTTTTCTTTCCCCTTTTCTTTTTTAATGCTATCAATTGAAATGGTATATTTTCAATAGGTTAAATTTTAGGGTTGATTTCATTTGGGTGGTGTTAATTTCAAATCGGATGGTTTCTTTTATTATTATTATTATTCGGGTTGAGTTAATTTTCTAGGTTGAGTTGATTTTAAATAGGTATGTCATGTCATATCTTAGTTGTAAAAAAAAATAAAAAATAAAAAAAAAAAAAAATCTAATTCAATTAAAAATTAGCCAGATCATCATTCTGTTAACCACGTATACATCAAGTTAACAGAAACTAAGGGAATGACCAATAATGAATGATTTTGAAACGTCAGGAACCATTTCTGCCCGTTTTAAACGTTAGGAACCAAACAAGTAACTTAGGTAAACGTTAAGGATCAATGGTGTATTTCACTTTTATTCAATTGTCTTAAAATGGTATGTAATTTTGGTGTACATTCTATTTATTGTTGATGTGGTCCATGGTGATATTTTTCTAACATGTTGGAATGTGGGAGTGCAATTTGTGACAATCTGTTGGAGATGAATTATTGTAGGTTTGCAACTGTTTTATTTATTTATTTTGGTAGTTTGCAAATGCATCAAGCGAGTCTCAAACTCAAGACTTCACCTTCTGCCGTCTACTTATAGGGGAACAAATAAAAAATAAAAATTGCCCTTAAGAATCATGAATGTGAAAGAACAAACTTATTATAAAATAAAATTCATATAATTCTAACAGATACATATAGTCATTCCCAATGCTCCCACAATAAGCCTGCTCAGGTAAAGTTGCATGCTACAGAAATAAGAGACAGGCCTTTACTTTTTTTTCCTCTCAGTACCCTCGTGGTACCTTAACCTTTCCTTACCTGAAAGTTTATCTTTCTATATCCCTCCACCATATTTTCGCCGCCACCAGTCAACATCACCCATTCCTTAGGTATTCCATCCATACTCCTCTTTTTGATTATCCCTTGAATACCCTAGAATTCAAACTTACCTATACATATCCTATCAATACCAATAACCCCATACCTACTTTGTACTACCTGTCCCTTCATCTCTTATGGCTGACCACCTCACTCCATCATCATCAGTAGATGAGCTCATTGCCAGAATGGAATCTTGCAGTTGTGCAGATAACCAACTACCACTCCTCCCTAATATTAACCAACAAAACCATAATGAACTCTCTCTCATCGGAAAGATAATATCCCCCCGTAATTTCATTCCTTTAGTGGTGAAGGAATTGAAATAGTAGAAAAAGCTTGGAAACCATCCCACCCCACCCAAGTTACAAGAATGGACAGAAATATCTTCCAGTTTTCGTTCGGACACGAAGTGGACCGGCATCTGGCTTTCAACCAAAGACCTTGGACAATCAAAGGTGCCCATTTGGTTTTGAAAACATGGTCTCCCGAACTCACGTGTCAAGAGATAGATTTCACCTTTTCTACATTTTGGGTGCAAGCTCATGGCCTGCCGATGTTATGGCAAGGTAAAGAGAACCTCCACAGAATAGGACAGCAAGCTGGTCGAGTCCTTGAGACAGACCTTGTTGCGGAGCCATAACCCCATTGGAGGAAATTTGTTCGAGTTCGTATTGATATCGATATCACAAAACCATTGAAACCGGGAGTTTACCTTCCTAGAACAGGTCTCCATGATGTCTAGATTGGTCTCAAGTTTGGGAAACTCTCAAATTTATGTCTCAAATGTGGTATCCTTGGACACCCGGAAAAAGAGTGTGCACAAGAGAAATTTTTCCTTACCAATCAACATGGTGTTAAGTTTCTGGCTTATGGTGAGTGGATAAGATCGGAGAATGATAAAGTTTCCCCTGACATCTATTCCACCAAAAAGAAGATCCACCGTCAACCGCCTTGGGTACTCCGACCTCGAGTGTGGATACACCCAACGACAATGTTGGTCTATCTAGTATGACACATGAGGGCACGGAACAGCTGGATTGCGCCCCTGCACCTGAGTGCCCCAAGCCGCAGGAACAAATCTTGTCGTTTGCTAAATTGTGGCACAATTGCAAAAGGCGAAGAATTGTAAATTGTAAGGACAAGCTGGCATGCTGGCTCAACTAGGTATGCTCTGATTCGAATGATACTCATACTAGGCCTATCTTACCCAATACCCATTCCCAAATCATTGAGAACCCATGGCCCAACTTATCCCAATCTCAAGTACCAAACACATACCCACTCAGCCCAATAAAACCCAATAGCCCAACCCATAAGCCCCCTTACAGATCAACTACCTTCGCCATCTCCAAAACCAAAATTATCCAACCCATCCATCAAACCCAAACTCACAACAGCCCCTCCACTCAAGAAAAAAATAATCCAGAAAGAGGCTAACCAAAATTATCCAACCCATCCATCAAATCCAAAAATAATCCACTTAAATTCCAAAAAACCAAAATTCACAGAACCATTAGCTGTTGCTCCTACTGTATGTGAGACGGTGATAGCCACTTTGAAAGAGTAGCTTGTTTGCGATCTGAAGTGCGAGAAACTTGGGAAGAAGAAGCTGGTGGATCATGTCAAGGTACTACCCCAAATCCCAAAGAGCTATGGGTACTCTTCTGAGGCTTTGTCCTCAGTTAATTCCTTACCCAATTCAGAGGAGGGCTTGGCTAAGCCCCCTCAAGAGACATGAGGATCCTTGGATGGAATTGTCGAGGCATTTGAAATGCCTCGACAACTTAGGCTCTCCGAGCCACAATAAGGGTGCAAAACCCAGATTTTATCTTTCTTTATGAAACAAAATCGACGGAAGATCAGATGAAAAAACTCGCCTTTTCCATTGGTTTTGCGGAGCATGTTGTTGTTAGTGCTTCTGGTAAAGCAGGTGGTATATGCTTGATGTGGTCAAGCTCGATGGATGTGCAAGTGTTAGAATTCAATTATTGCACAATTGCTATTACAATTAGAGAGGAATATTGTTCTTGGTCTTTAATTGGGTTTTACGGCCCCCCGTACCATGCCAAGCACCGTAAAGCCTGGGGCAACCTCCATGCTCTGCTTCAATCAATCAATGGACCTTGGATGTGCTTTGGAGACTTTAATTGCGTTGTGGAGGAGTCAGAAAAAGAAGAAGGTAACAGAGGCAGCACTTCCACCCCTAACTTCCTGAAAGAGTTGTTATTTGAGTTAGAAGCCATAGATTTAGGATTCTCTGGCAACCAATTCACGTGGTGGAATAAACGTTGGGGAAGAGGCACTATTAGAGAAAGATTGGATCGTGCGATATCTAATCCTAGCTGGAGATTAGCATTTCCCAAAGCATCTGTCTTTCATCTTGGCGCCATCAACTCTGATCATGCACCGTTGTTGGTAGATACAAACCCAGCCGATGATTTTTGCCAGAGAATCCTAAATCTTTTCGGTTTGAAGCAATGTGGGTTAGAGACCCTCGGTGCGGTGGTGTTATTAAAGAGGCATGGAAGTCGAAAGTAACTGGTTCTCATTCTTTTGTATTATGCCGTAAACAATCTTCAACCACTTCTGCTCTCAAGAAGTGGAATAAAGATGTTTTTGGTCACTGTCAATCTCGGATTAAAGAGCTAACTTCAAAACTAGAAGCGGTACAAGGGCAGGGGAGAACAGAACAGAATGTTAGATCTGAATCAATACTGCAGGGTGAGTTGAATGAATGGCTTAGAAGGAATGAAGCATTATGGAGACAAAAATCTTGAGAGATGTGGCTTAAAGATGGGGATAAAAATTCAAAATTCTTTCATCTCTCTATTGATGCCATTAAAAATGATTCTGGGGACTGGCTTATCAATAAGGAGATTCGGGGGCATGTGGTGGAAAAATTTGAGCAGTTATTCACGGAAGAAGAAGTGAACTTTCCTGGTGATCTGGAGCATCTTCTCAACCCCATCATTTCATCTTTTGAGAATTCTGATCTGTGTCGTATCCCTACCGCTCAGGAGATAAAATGCATTATCTTTGATATGGATAATCAAAAGGCACCAGGGCCTGATGGTTTACTCGCGCTCTTCTATAAAAGGTATTGGAACATGGTCGGGCATACGGTCACTGAGGCAGTAAAGAGCTTTTTCACTTCTGGTAAACTCCTTAAAGAGGTAAATAATTCCCTCATTGTATTAATTCCTAAAGTTAAAAGCCCTTCCTCTGGTAATCATTTTAGACCAATAAGCTTACGTAATACCGTCTATAAAACTATTTCTAAGCTCATTGTGTCTAGATTGAGACCTTTGTTAGACAAGCTCATCTCGCCTTCTCAATCCGCCTTCATCCCAGGCAGATGGATTGCGGAGAATCAACTCATTGTTCATGAACTGCTTCATAGCTTCAAAAAAAGAAAGGTTAAAGAGGGATTCCTAGCTCTTAAGATTGACTTGCAAAAGGCATATGATCGGGTGAACTAGAAGTTCCTAAAGGCTGTTCTCACCAATTTTGGATTCCATGAAACCTTTATTCAGTGGGTGATGGAATGTGTTTGTATTGTATCCTCTTCTGTGCTCATCAACGGCGGAAAAGCAAACACTTCTATCCTTCAAGAGGTTTGAGGCAGGGGGACCCTCTGTCCCCCTACCTTTTCATTCTTTGCCAGGAGGTCTTTTCCAGGCTCATTGACAGAGAACATGCAGCTGGAAATATGAGAGGAGTCAAAATGAATGTGAGAGGCCTAGATTTCACTAATGTGATGTTCACAGATGACATTATGCTCTTCTCAAAAGCCACTTGTAAGGATGTGCTGATTTTAAACTCTTGCTTGGAGAAATATTGTGCTTGGTCTGGCCAGGCAGTCAATAGGAGCAAGTCGGGAATCATTTTCTCCAAAATGGTTAATCTTAATCATAAGAGAAGACTTAAGGAAGCAGTGCAGATGAAGAAGGTTCCAGCTAATTCTAAGTACTTGGGATCACCTCTTTTCACTACGAGAAGTAGAGCTAAAGATTTTAATTATCTCCAAGAAAAATTAGAATCTCGGCTCAACGGGTGGAGAAGTAAAAGCCTTTCTTGGGCTGGCCGATGCACACTCATCAAATCAGTAGCACAAGCAATCCCTTCTTATACTTTTTCCACCTTCGATGTACCTACCATTGTGTGTGACAAGTTAGACTCTACAACTAGAAGATTTTGGTGGAACCCCAAGAAATCTAAAGGTAGATATCTAGCGTGGAAGTCGTGGGATCATTTGTGCAAACCTAAAATCTGTGGTGGTTTGGGGTTCAAAAAGGCCAAGAAATTTAATGAAGCATTTATTGCTAAACTGACATGGATGATCGCTTCTAAAAGATCTAGTCCTTGTATGGATGCTTTAAGAAGCAAATATAAAGTTACTGATAGATGGCTTTGGGAAGAACCAAGGAAGAGTGCATATTATACTTGGAAAGCTCTGGAAAAAATGAAGCTGCTTATCAAAAAAGGAGCTTGTTTTCTGATTGGAGATGGGTTGTCAATTGATGTTTGGGCTGAGCCCTGGTTCCCTTGGCTCCCTAATTTTGCTCCGAAGCCTAAGTCCTCATCAATTAACACTTGGCCGTTAAAAGTTGCTGATCTGATTGATCAAAACTCGAGATGTTGGATTAACTCCAGGCTCCTTGAGCTAAGAGCAATCTTGTTTGGTTCCCCCTGGGCAATCCATTCTCACTGCATCTCAATTCCAACGTGTATGGATATCATTCGGTTCATTTGTGAGCCCCACATCAATCCCACAAGTCCTTCTTTATCCATTGAGCTCTCTAAATATTCTGCTATCCAATTTGCCATTACCCTTGATTGCATTTGGAACATACGGAATCAAGTGGTGCACAATGACTACAAGATCAATCTGCTGGCTCAAATTAAGAATTTAGAGTGTAGAGTCATGGAACACATACATGCTATTGACTATTCTGATGATGCTGTGGTTAAGCCTCTAAAGATCAACAATACTTGGATAGCTCCGTCCCCAGGAACCATTAAAGTTAATGTTGATGCTGCAATTTTCAATGACAAAGTTGCTGTTGCATTAGTGGCTAGGAACCATAGAGGCTACATCAACAATGCTTGGACCAAACCTGTGGAATTTTCGGACCCTACAGTAGCTGAAGCGAGTGCCATTTGCTGGGCACTTGATCTTGCCAAGGATGCCAGATTTGAGTCTATCTGTATTGAAAGTGACGCAAAAGTGTGCATTGAAGCTCTTACTGGACCTTTACCTCACTGTCCCTGGAAGATTCAAGCCTTAGTCAATCAATGTTTAAATTTAGCTTGTTGTTTTTCTTTTTGTTCCTTTAATTGGGTAAGGAGAAATGCTAACCAAGTGGCCCATGCTTTAGCCTAGGTTGCATTCTCCTTTAACCCTCCCTTTGTTTGTAACCCAAGTTCTCTTCCTCCCTCTGTTGTTGAGGCAAGGAATAGAGATCGTCTTTCTCTGGTTTAATGAAATTCATGTTTAGCAAAAAAACAACAAGCCTGCTCAAGTCATACCCAAAAATAATTCTCTATCATTTTACTTTCCCAAACCCACTTAGACTTTGCCGCAAACTGAACGCAAACCCAAAATCTGCCTGTTTTGTTTTTCCAAGATTTGACCATCTCCCTCGACTCACCCATGATGTCTCATCATCAGCCTTGCAAGAAGCCAAGATTGCAAGTCTCCCAAACAAGTCATCCAATCCTGATTACCAGTCAAATCCATTGTCCACAGGTGCGTTTCCAAAGCTTGTAACTCCATCATCACCGACCCCATTTTCTCCCAAACAGAGCAAACTCATTATCCAATAACGCAATCTATGGTCTATGGTTATGTTATATTTCGATTATCGCGAAGATTTGTGTACGGTCATTTACTAGCGACCGAATGAAAACCCATTTTATTGTAAGTCGTAGTTGGCACTGTAATGGCAGTCTTTGAAATCCTGGTGAAATTGTCCGTAATATATTGGAACCCAAGTATTAGAAAGTTAAGTGTCTCGATAATCTCTTGACTCACCCAACTCAGCTTGTAACTCAAAACAATGATCAAGATTCTCACTTATTAGTTATGCAAGAAAAAAGAGAGACGGTTGTGGCCGAGGTTTACACGTTGAGTACGGATTCGTGGAGAAAGGTTGTAATATCGATAGCCCAATATTGGACTATTGTTAAAATAGATGATAGACTGTTTATTTTTTAATATCGACAGAGCACTGTTTCATTTTGTCCTTTGACTCATTGAGAGATCGTGCAATAATGCTGCCTCAAAAACAACAATTTTTCTAGAATTGGAGCGGCTTGTAGTGTTCAAGGGATCGCTGGTTATGTTTTTTACTGGCTTTATTGTTTTCTGGATTATCATATGCAGATATGGGTGATTGAGGAATGGTGTGCTTGAGTCTTGGATGAGAAATTGTACCAGTACAGTTGAATTTCTATGGCTGCACTGACAATTAGCTTCTAATTGAATGAAACTGGGCTGGTTTCATTTGACTGAGAGTCTAAATGAGCGATATTGATATTGGATATACATGGGTGACAGAAATAATACTATAGAGGGCTTGGTTTTACTTGATGGGGAAAATGGTCATTTCCACGGAGATTAGTCTGTTGAAGTTTCTTGCAAGGTGGCCATGTTTGTGAAGTTCATATTGACAAGTATTCATGGTATCAAATATGCAATTTGAGTATTAAATGGAGTTCTTATTATGTTCTCTCTTTCTTTCTTTCTTTTTCCCTCTTGTTGTTGAACACATGAACATCAAAGATTTTAATTTAAGCAGAATTTTTTTTTTTAATGGAGATTGTGGCTATATATCCCAACTGATATTTGTGCAATAGCATAAGTCAATTTTATATTTCACTATATCAAATAGAAGGCTTTTGATTCTTTGCACACATATTTAATTGATTTTATGATTTTTTTTTTATATTTTAACTGCTTGAAAATGTTAGGATTTGCTGAAAATCATGAAATTGTTGAAATATATAATTTTGTATGATATAAGACAGTTGGGCTTAGTGAGATTGTTGATAAGTGGGCTAGTGATATAGACAAGTTGGTATGCTTGAATACTCTTTACTTGCAGAAGTCCAAATCAAAATTTTGACTGAATACTATGGATTTTCAATGCCAATATGCTTTTGGTTCTTTTTAAAAGTATTAAGTATTAATCTACTATAATTACATGCTTTGTTTAGATTGTGTACTTTCCAATGATTGTTGCTGGTGTGTGCAAAGATAATGTGCAGCACTTCAAATATTGCAAGTGATTGAATCACTGTTTTTCTGCCCCATGGTTAACTCACTAATAAATTGCTGTACTCTTTTCATTGTAACAAAGTTGCCAGGTTGAGTTATTTGGTAGTTTAGTTTGCTTAATCTGTCACACCTGGTTTAGGGATTTAGATAGACCTTTTCAACCCCAAGCTCAAGATTTTGAATGTGGGTTTGACATAAATGATATAAGACATGACCCTTTTGTGGTAATAGCATTTTATGTTATCATATGAAAGCTGCTGAAATTGTTATCTTATGAAGCTTGTGTTCAAAACAAAGCTGTTATTATTTTGCTTTCTTTCTTCCTGCTGCAGACTACATTTATCCAACAAGAGAGAGGGAATTCCCTTGGAGCTTGTGGTTAGTATTTATTTAACAACCGACTCCTATTGTCCAAGGATTATGCATATTATTTGGCACAGCAATGTCATTGTCAAGAATACATGCTTAGCAAATATAATCTTGTTTCATTTTTGTCCTAGTGACAAAAATTGTAATGAACAAGATTAGCTTCAGCTTTTAGCCATTAGTCCCAAAAGAAATCATGAATATTTGCATGAATATCTGCTTGTACGAGATGCATGAGGTTTACCATGATGGTTTCGGGGTTGGGAAGTTAGCAAACACTAGAAATTTTTTGTTTGTTTACTGGATTGTTTTACACAAGAAACTAGAAACTATTATATTAGAGGTATTAATTTATTAAACAGAAAAGAATCTCTATTTAGGTTGTTGCTATTATATGTCATTTGATTTTGTGTTATGTGCACATTTACCAACATGGCAATGTCATGGTGGTCTATATATGCTTAGCTAACATAATCTTATCTCATTGGTATGCCCTAGTGACAACATTAACAATTAGATAAGCCTAATCTCTTAGTCTTCAGTTCAAAAATAGAAGAAGAAGAGGATATTGAACTGCTAAAATCTTTTCAAGATTCATAAAATTGATTTATTGTTCCTAAACAATAGGTTAAATCATATATTTCAATATACTAAACAGCAGGCTTTAGATTTTTTGCTTATATGATTTTCTTATTTGTTTTAACTCTTGTTGCTTGTAAAGGTTATGGTTTGCTGAAAATCTTGAAATCTTGAGATATACTCTATGATTTTGTATGGTAAAAAACAGTTGGGCAGTGAGATGATAAGTGCACTTAGTGGCGTGGACAATTAGGGATGCGTGAAACTGCTTTAATTTGTAGACAGTACAAGTCTAAGTCAAATTTTCAACTAAATACCCTGATTTCTCAATGAATTATGCAGACATAATTTATCATTGTTTTTACAAGCTTGAAGCCAACTTGCCTCCCAGCTACTTCTATAGCCTCCAATTTGAAGCTCAACTACATTATTTTTTAGGGTGATAGTAAATGTGTCATTGAAGCTATGCATAATTCTGTTTTATCCCTCCATTGGTCTTGTACTTCTATTATTTTGGACATTCAGTAGGCTTTGGCCTCCTTTTCTTTTTGGGATTGTTATTTGGTTTAGAGGCAAGCAAATGTACTTGCCTATAAGTTGGCTGCCTGGGCTTCTTATGCTTCATGGGGGCCAAACCTCATCTCTGGTCTTCCCTAATGTTTGAGGATTGAGCAAGTCAGGTCCCCATGGTAGCTTTTCTATTCATTCTCTTTTAATGAATTGACTTTAATTAGCAAAAAATACATAGTTTAACATTGTTCCTAAATTTAAAAACTAAATTAAAAAATTTATATTAGAAAATGTGAGCTTTCAAAAAATTTGTGATAATATTAGAAAAAGTTAACAAAAGTATGGGACTTCTATTCTATATTATCATATAGAATATTAGATATAGATATGACTATAGATATTGATTTGAATTGGAGTTAAGCTTCACAAATTTGTTGCTTATATGATTTTTTATTTGTTTTAACTTTTTACTTCTTGAAAATGTTAAGGTTTGATAAAAATCATGAAATTATTGAAATATATGATTTTGTATGATAAAATGCAGCTGGGCGTAGTGAGATAATTGATAAGTGGGCTTAGCAACATGGACAATTATGGATTCGTGTAATTGCTTTAATTTTGTATACCGTAGGAATCCCAGTCAGATTTTCAATGCTGACATAATTTTCATCGTTTTCACAAGCTTTCGATCTATTTAGCTTATGCAATCATATGCTTTTCTAGTTTTCCTACTAGCCATTGATTGTTGCTACTCTGTTCAAAGCTACTATGTCACCTGCACTTCAAACCGAGTATCAGTCATGCAATCTCCTGATGAGGTTCCTCAGTTACCCTCCTCTCAGGCTCAATGTCAACAGCTTTTGGCATTACTAAACAGTGACTCAATCCTCTACCGAGCAATCTTCTTTCCACATCTACTCACCAAGCAGCTACCATTGCTACTCATCACTCTTCTCTTAAACATGTCAGGTAGTCACTTGTGTTTGTCTTCTTCAAAACCTGCCAACTTGACACATTCTATTTTTTCATCACACGGTACCATACAATCTGGTATTTCTAAAACTGACTGGATTTTAGATACAGGGGCCACAAACCATATGTTCCATTCCACTTCTTTCTTCACTACCCTTAGATCAGTTATAAATACCTATGTCAAACTACCAAATGTGCCATCTGCCTTAGTGACTCATATAGGCACAGTCCGAATTTCAAATTCGTTGTTTTTGACTGATGTACAATGTGTAACTTCTTTTGCCTTTAACCTCATCTCCATTAGCATGCTTACTCAGTCTCTAAATTGCTGTTTTATCTTTATCTCTAATCTGTATTCTGTTCAAGAGTTGCTGCTGTGGAAGATGATTGGAGTGGGTAAAAAGAGAGCAGGCCTATACTTCCTGCAGACACCAGCAATTCAGCTCCCCAATCTGGTGTCTTTTACACACACAAAAAAACTCTTCTTTGGATGCTAAATCTGTCCTAAATCTTTGCAATTGCAGATTAGGACACCCCTTATTTGCTAGAATGTCATTCTTGAATAAATTTGTACACAATGTTGTACCTTTTAATTCCAATAATACTCAATTTACTGTTTGTCCTTTAGCAAAGCAAAAACGTTTTCCCTTTCCAATAAGTTATCATGTTTCAAATTTTCTTTTTAATTGATAAATGTTGATGTTTGGGGTCCCTTTTCCACTGCTACTCTTGAAGGTTACATATTTTTTTTAACCATTGTAGATGACTTTAGTAGAAGCACCTGGGTCTATTTGATGCAACACAAATCAGACACAAGGCTGTTATTACAATCTTTCTTTGTTATGGTGAAAATCAATTCAATACCGCAATTAAATGTATAAGAACTAATAATGGCAGTGAGTTTTCAATGAAACAAATTGATATCCAAGGGATAGTGCTCAACAATGAGAGATTTAATCACTATCTCAAGCCTCATCTCAAACAATGAAAATTCTAATTTCATAAGGTTACTTTGATGCTCTTACAGTTGGTTATGGTCTACGAAATTAATGTGATAGATAAACAACGGATTCTACAAGAAATATTTATAATTCATTTATTCCCTCACACAACTGTAGGGGAATGGATTACGATGGATGGGTTTTAAAATTACAGAAGATGCATCAAAGAAGAGTTGTAGTTTAACTAGGAGTCATTTACGGATAGAGATTCGTTGGAGGCTTGGAGCTAATCTGTTCTACTCTTTATATCCTTGGCATTGGATTTATCTGGTGCTGTAATAAAGAAGAGAGTAGGGAAAAGAAACTCTGCAAAATTTGGTGGTGATGAAGCAAAGAAATACATATTCCTTGACTGTGCTTCTTGAATTCCCAACATACCATGCCAGGGATCTTCAACATGTTTGAGAACTTTTGGCTATGAAACCTTTCCATCTTACCATTCTCTTCTTCAAGTAGTAGTGTTTAAATTGAACCATCATCACTAGTAGTGCTGTTACTATCAATATGTTTAAATAACCATCATCAAGTTTAAAAAAAAATTAAAGACCCTTCATCAAGAAGCTATAGCACTGCTGAGTTGCAGAGAAAAGGGAGATGACTTCCATATTGTTTATTTTTATTTTGGTTTGTTTGGGAATGTATAGCAAGGAAGAGAGAAAGTAAACCCAAAAAAAAAAAAACTATAAATGAATGATGGTTTTTAACCATGGTATATATAAAAAAATGTAACATTTACAAAATTACACGAGATATAACTTAAACTTTCTTCTTTTTATGCCACGTGGAAACTGGATTTTTCCCTTTATTTCCCAATGAAAAGAGTCCTCATTTCATTTTTTTTTTTCTTCTTCTTCTTATGCCACATGGAAAATAGATTTGTCCCTTTGTTTCATACACTTAAGACTTTTTATCGAATGAAAAGAGTCCTCATTTCATTATAGCTACTTTAAAATTATTAAACATATTCTATCTTGTATAATTTATCAAAAAAAAAAAAAATCTATCTTGTATAAAACCTATTACCAAAGTTCCAAAAAATCCATTTTTATCCCCCCACACACACACGCACACACAAAAAAATAATAATAATAAAAAAAAGTTTAAATTTATATAACAAAATTATTTTGTTTTATTAATTATTATAATCACCTACATTATCATTTTAGTTTGGCCAAATTACGTAATCACTCCCTTGGGTTTGGATCAGTTGCAAACAGACCCCCTAAGTTTTGATTATGCAATATAACCACCTGAGATTTTTAAATTAGTGAAATTGACCCTTTAAATACATTTTTTGTTCGATTTTGCTAGTAGAAATTTGTCACGTGCATTACATATGACCACTTTATAATAAAAAATTCATTATTTTAAACCCAAGTGCAATACATGTGACAAATTTTATTAACAAAATTGACAAAAAATGTATTTAGATGGGTCAATTTCACTAATTAAAAAACCCTAAGTGGTTATATTATAAAATTGAAACCCCAATGTATCAGTTTGCAAATGACTCAAACTCGGGGTGATTATGTAATTTAGCCTTTTAGTTTTGTAAAATTCAAAAAAGATTCCACTCTCAACGACTTTTCAAAGTCGTTCAAAACTACAAAAGCCGTAGAGAGTTAGAATTCTGATCCATTCATGAAACAAAAAGTTGAAATCTTCTTATTCAGCGAAACCCAATTCAGTTCATCGTGATCTTCATCAAACCAACGATGTCTCCACCTACAACAAGAAACCCAATATTCTTATCAGAGCGTGTCCCGGACGACGTCGTATTCGATATCCTGACTCGGCTGCCAGTGAAATCCTTAATCAGATTCAGGTGCGTTTCCATAACTTGGAACTCCATCATCACCAATCCCATTTTCATTACCAAACACTTCAGTTTCAACCTTAACCAATCAAAATCATTATCAAACAACACCCACAATGGTTTTCTACAATTTTCTTATAAATCTTCCCAAGAATTGTGTACTGTTGTTTGCAATAGTGACAACACATTGACCCATGTTTCTAAATCTCAAATACCCATTTCTTCACATCGCATAGCTGCGTTTTGTAACGGCTTGTTTTGTCTTGCTAATTATGATGATGAACTTAGTCATATAATATATTTGTGGAACCCAAGTGTTGGAAAGTTTAAGAAGCTTATAGCAGAGACTCGCTTGAGTGGTATTCTTGATGGTGTCAATTTTGGTCTTGCTTATCATCCTCAAAACAATGACTTTAAGCTTCTGAGACTTGTTTGTTATGGAGAAAAGCCGTCGTCTGTGGCCGAGATTTACACGTTGAGTACAGATTCGTGGAGAAAGGTTATGTTATCGGGGGATACTGTAAGTGGCCACTTTGGTTCGGTTGTTCATTTGTTCAAATCAAACACTGTATTTTGTAATGGAGCTTTGCATTCTATGTCATTTACTCATCAACACAATTACATTTTGGCTTTTGATGTCGATGATGAGAGTTTTCGTGCAATAATGCTGCCTCAAAATTGCTTTGATGGAGTTCTTCGACAACTTTTACGTCTTGCAGTGTTCAAGGGTTCGCTGGCTTTCATTGTTTTGGGAAGAGATTTTAATGATAATCTTCTTTGTAAATGCGACATATGGGTGATGTGGGAGTATGGTGTGGATGAGTCTTGGACTAGAATAAGGGTACCGATGGATTTGGTTCATAATATCTATTGCTGCACTGACAATGGTGAAATTCTAATTAGGAATGGCACTGGTTTGGTTTCATTTGAGCTTGAGAGCCGAAATGAGAACATTATTGCAAGTGATAATGTTACTTGGGTGGGTTACACAGCTAATTGTATGGAGAGCCTGGTTTTACTTGATGGTGTAAGTGTGTCATCTTCAAACTAAGATTAGACTGTTGATGCTTCTAGCAAGGTATCCATGTTTTTTAACTTCAATCTCTTATTATATTTTCTATTTCCCCCCTCTTATTGTTGAACACATGAACATTAGAGGTATTAATTTATTAAGTAGAAAAACAATCCTAATGAAGATAGTGGCTGTTATATCCCTACTGATGTTTGAGTCAATAACATTGTGTACTTTCTGGAAGATGTTAATGTCATGGTGCAGTATACATGCTTAGCTAACATAATCTAATCTCATTTGATTGCCCTTGTGACAATAGTCACAATATGAACTTAATCTCTTTGCCTCCACACACAAAAACAAAAAGCAAAAAAAGGGGCTGAACTTCTGCAATTTGTCCAGAATGCAGAAAGTTAATTTATTGATCCTAAGCAATAAATACGACAAATTTATATTTCAGTTTATCAAATAGAAGGGATTCTTTGCACACATATTTAATTGGTTATATGGTTTTTTGAATATGTTTTAACTCCTTGAAAATGTGAGGATTAAGTGAGATTGTTGATATGTTTTGGTGAAAATCATGGCATTATTGAAATATATGATTTTGTTTGACATAAGACGGCTGGGCTTAGTGAGATTGTTGATAAGTGGGCATTGATATAGACAAATTTGTATGTTTGAAAACTCTTTAAATGCATTAAGTATATTAATCTTATATAATCACATGCTTTCTTCAGAACTTTTATTTATTGTTCCTAAGCAATAAATGAAATCATATATTTCAATTTATCAAATAGTAGGCTTTTGATTTTTTTCATATATGATTTTTTTTTTTAATTGCTTGAAAATGTTAAGGTTTGCTGAAAATCATGAAATTAATGAAATATACTCTATGGTTTTGTATGATATAAGATGGCTGGGCTTAGCGACATGGACAATCAAGGATGCGTGAAGTGCTTTAATTTTCTATACAGTAGAAGTAAGTCAAATTTTCGACTACATATTGATTTCTCAATGCAGACATACTTTTTCATTCTTTTTACAAGCTTTCAGCCTATAAACTTATGTAATTATTTGCTTTTTTAGTTTGCCTACTAGCCACTGATTGTTGCTGCTCTGTTCAAAGCTTCTATGCAACCCAGCGTTCAAATATCTATTTATAACTTACTAGTTGATTGATAAGTACTTTTGGTTTGGGATATATATATATATATATATATGTTTGCAAATGCAACTGATCGATCACTGGTTCCCACCACTAGTTTAATGTTTCAGTTTCAGATAATAATAATAATCTACTGCACTTTCTTCTTTGTAAGCTTGTAACCCTTTTGGCCTTTTACCAGATTGAATGATTTAATAGTTTTATTTGCTAAATCTGTTACTCCCGACCTAGGAATTCAGAGAAGCTTAACTCAGAATAGTTTTATATTGTTTGACATAAATGATATAAGATATGGCTTCTTATTTATCAGTTTTATCAACTAGATTATTCAATAATACCTGTTTTAAAAGTGTTATATTACTTTGATAGAATAGTAATAGTTTTATCATTTTATGTTTCAATAGAAGAGAGATAATTATACAAATTCAAAATGCCAATGAGTTAATGACAATAATTTAACATAGTATGTGTGACCACTGATGTCCTTAGACAATTTTTTCTTGTATTAAAGAAAATATTGAAGCTAATTACTGCAGTGTGTCTTTCTAGTGCAATGGAAAATTACACAGTGGACCTTCTATTGCTTGCTTCAAAGTTATATATATAACTTTGAACTGCAAGATAAATATTTTGAATGAGGGGTTGTGCATCGAAATAGATTCATAATTATTTAAGCTTATAAGTTGCTTGTTAATAAGATTCCCAACTTTTAATGATGGCATTAGTATGATTTGTGCGATACAGTAGTGAGATAGAGGTAGTTTACATATTCTGTTCTTGTCATATTGCTTGCTGTTTTCTGTGGCATTTCTCTGTAGTTGCCTTCCACGAGGCTGAATTTGAGTTTCTTTGTATTCCTATCTATTGACTGAAGTAACTTTACATATGTTGAGTTGGTTGCTTTTTATAGGACCAACATTACTTGTTGCTGAGCTGTTCTGGACTTGGTTGCCAGTTCGAAAGCCATTAATAATAGTAATTCTTCTCTTGTTTATGATTGCAGGTAACTTCCTCAAGTGAGAGTGAAGAACCACTACTGGGTAAGCACGGATGCTATAGCACAAAGAGGGTCATCTCAACCTGTGGATTTTGGGACCTTTCTTTCACCTCCTTTAGAAATTTTAGATGTTTTTAATTCTGACTGTTATGGTTTGTATGTTAACAGGCCTTGCAGAGCTCTTTAAATAGACCCACTGCTTCTCTTGGATGGGTTCCTCACTTCCTCCACCACCAGGAACCTTCAAAATTAATTGTTCTGTAACCACATGCCTTCGTGCAATAGCAATGGTCTTGGCGTTATAATTCGAGACTCACAGGGTCAAGTAAATTGCTGGTCAGAGTTCACATACACATGGTGTAAATGGCAAAGTGCAGACTCTTATCTTGGGAGTGATTGCTGCTTTGCGGTTTGCTCTGGATGTTGGCACTTTTGAATGCATTCTAGAATGTGATGACAATAAACTTCTTCATCATATTGTCCCAAGGTTGTGCTGCAACATCTCCTTTTGGTCATTTATTTGAAGAGTTAGTGATGCTTAAACGTTATTTTAGACTCTGGCAATTTTCTTTCACAAGCATAAGTGGAAATAGGCTCTCTTTGTGTCCATTTGGCTAGCAATAAACTAGCTTTTTACCGTTTACTTATTTTCACTTTTTGTTTCAAGTTTTATTCAAATTTAAATAAACTAGCTTATTATTAAAAAATAAATAAATAAATAAATTTTTTTTAATTTTTAAATAAGAACTTGGAGAAATAATTAAAAAGCAAAAACCTAGCGTATTATTGATTGTAATATAATTTCAAAATTCTTATATAATGTACGAAGAGGTCAACCACCAACCATACTTGACCCCATGAGTTGGTTTTTTTGTGAGTTAATGGGTTGGGTTCTATTTATTTTTTTATTTTTAAAGAATGGGTTGTGTTTTATTTATTTTTTATTTTTTAAGATTATGTTCGGTGCAGTTTGGAAAAAAAAAAAAAAATTGACCCACCTAATCCAACCTAACCCATGCTATTAATAATTTAAAAAATTATTTTTATTTTAAATTTGTTAGTTTAATCTAGTTTGTAACTTGGGAATTGTATTTTGTTTTTTTAGACTTGTAATTGTTATAACTAGCATATACTCCGTGCAATGCACGAGATTTTTATTTATATAAATTTTAAATCACAAACAAAAATTAAAATTAAAAAGCAAAAAATTGTTTACCATTTTATGACTATCCTTCGTAACTGAACTTTCTCTTTGTCTACCACTTTTTCATCGTGTTTTGCAAACTCAATATTATTTCAACAATTTCTTCAATCCATACATTTTCATCATGGTCCATTAGATTCAAAAGTTGCTCAATACATTTTGATACTATGCTTTCCATATATGTAGGCTTGTCTATTACCTTTTCATTCAGCAAGGTTTGTTAGGTATAGTCCTGAATCCATTCAAGACGTGCTCTGCTCCTGTAACTAAGATGTATAATTCAAGAAGCAATAAACATAACTAACCTTATTGATTACCAATCTGTTCAAATGGTCGAAAGCCACATCATTCAACTTAGTTCATCACACCCAAAAATAAACATTAACCAAAAAAAATATTTGCAATATTATATGTTTTAATGTGTATTTATAAATAGAAGAAATTAATCTTTATCTTTTCTTAATCTTTATCTTCATCTTATTATTTTATTTTTTTTTTATCTTCATCTTAATTTTTTCAGTGTATTTATAAATAGAAGATTAATTTATCTTTATCTTTATCTTCATCTTAATCTTTTCTTAATCTTTATCTGCATCTTAATTTTTTTTAATCTTTATCTTTATCTTCATCTTAATTTTTTCTTAATCTTTATCTTCATCTTAATTTTTTTTAAAATAAAAAATAAAAAAAAGATCTCAACATGTCAAATTCTAAGCATGCCAAATGACAGAACTCAGCTGAAGGTCTCTGTTTTATATATATATATATATATATATATATATATATATATTATTTATTGAATAATGAAATTACATAATTAAATGAAAACTCAATTTAGTATTAGGTCCGACAAATGGTCCCAACCAAATCCTTATTGGGTCCACTTTTAGAGTTACAAAGGGTTGAATAGGGTTGGAGTTTTCTCAACTTGATAAAGTCCAATTGGGTTGAAAAATATCCCAAACCCTAGCCCATCCCATCCACACCCCTAATTATGATTTCATCAAAAAGAAGTATTTATATTAAAACTTATCTAAAACTTTATTACTTTTAATTAATACTTAACAATTTAAGAAATTTAGGATTTTAATTATTAATATTTAAAAAAAAAATTTGATGTACATGTTTGAAATCAATAAAATATTATTATTTCTAACATTATAATCACACGTGTGGGGTTTTTCAGGTAGCAATTTATAAGTTCCTTACACCTACTTTCCCTTTCCTTCAAGCCGCAAAGCAAAACACAAATTCGCCGCCTCTGACTCTCGTTGAAGTTCTTGAAGAGATCTCTCTCATGTCTCAGCCTAGGAAAAAGCCCATCCCCAACTCCTCCAAGCTTCTTCTCCTTGACGATGTCGTTTTCGATATCCTGACTCGGGTTCCAGTCAAATCCTTAATCCGATTCAGGTGTGTTTCTAAATCTTTAAACTCCACCATCACTAGCCCTTCGTTCATTACCACACATCTCAACAAAATCAAATCATTACCCATTAACAACGATGATCATAATGGGTTTCTTGTATATTCAAAATTAACTGAACTGTGTACAGTTGTTTACAATAGTGACCGTATATTGACTGAGATTTCTAAGTTCAAAATCCCATTTTCAAGTCGAGGTTCTCATGTAATAGGCTTCTGTAACGGCTTGTTCTGCATCGATAATCATATACTATATTTGTGGAACCCAAGTGTTAAAAAGTATAAGATTCTTGTTCCTCCTCGCTTGAATCACCCTATTGGTAGTATCACTTTTGGACTTGCTTATCATTCTCAAAACAATGACTTCAAGATTCTCAGACTTGCTTGTTATAAACGGTTTCGTGGCGAAACAGAGCCGGCGGCTGAGGTGGATATTTATACATTGAGTAATGATTCGTGGAGAAAGGTTGTAATATCGGTGGAGTCTAAGGCAGATATTGGAGCTATTGCTTTAATTTATAAATCACCATGTTTGTTTTTTAATGGAGCTTTGCATTCTATAGCATGTACTATGGACCGCAGTTTCATTTTGTGCTTTGACGTCAATGATGAGAGATTCCGTGAGATAATGCTGCCTCGAAATTGCTTTGATGAAGTTGGTCGATATTTGGAATATCTTGTTGTGTTCAAGGGATCGCTGGCTTTGATTGTTTTCAGTAAAGATATTCTTGATGATCTTACCACTATGTGCCACATATGGGTGATGAGGGATTATGGTGTAGTTGAGTCTTGGACTAAAAAATCTGTACCGGTAAAGTCGGCTCCTAATGGAGATTATAGCTGTGCCCGCCCCTGCACTGACAATGGCGAACTTCTATTTAGGAATCGCGCTAGACTGATTTCATTTGAACCTGAGACTCTAAATGAGAACTTTCTTGCAATTGAAGATTTTAATTGGTTAGGTTACACAGCTAATTCAATCAACAGCTTAGTTTTATTTGATGGGGTAAATGTGCCATCTGAACACAGAGATTAGTCTGTTGAAGTTTATAGCAATGTGGCCATGTTTGTAAGTTCATAATGATAAGTATTTATACTATCAAATATGCAATTTGAGTATTAACTGCTTGAAAATGTTTAGGATTTTGC
Source organism: Fagus sylvatica (assembly GCA_907173295.1). Lineage (NCBI taxonomy): Eukaryota > Viridiplantae > Streptophyta > Magnoliopsida > Fagales > Fagaceae > Fagus > Fagus sylvatica. Next base: position 60,158,020 of record OU015761.1, on the reverse strand, counting down.
TGAAAATCATGAAATTAATGTAATATGCGATTTTGTATGATATAAGGCAGCTAGGTTTTGTGGGATTGTTGATAATTGTGCTAGTGATATAGACAAGTTGGTATGCTTGAATACTCCTCACTTTTGTATACAGCTGAAGTCCAAATCAATTTTTTTGACTAAATACTATGATTTTTCAATGCCAATATACTTTTAGTTCATTTTAAAAGTATTAAGTATTACTCTAATATATTTACATGCTTTGTTTAGATTGTCTACTTTCCAATGATTGTTGCTGGTGTGTGCAAAGATAATGTGCAGCTCTTCAAATATTGCAAGTGATTGAATCATTTTTTTAGCCTCTGTTTCAATGGTTAATTGATGTACTCTCTTCTTTGTAACAAATTTTCCAGGTTGAATTTTTTGGTTTGCTTAATCTGTCACTCTTGGCCTAGGGATTTAGATAGACCTCGTCAACCTCAAGCTCAAGAATAATTTTGAATATGGGTTTGACATAAATGATATAAGACATGACCCTTTTGTGGTGATAGCGTTTATGTTGTCATATGAAAGCTTTTGTTGAATTGTTATCTTATGAATCTTGTGTTCAAAACAAAGCTGCTATTCTGTTGGTTTTCTTTCTTCCTGCTGTAGACATGAAAGTATTACTGTGATGTGGAGTCCTACATTCATCCAACAAGAGAGAGGGAATTCCTTTGGAGCTAATGACTATTATTTATTTAACAACTGACTCCTATTGTCTAAGGATTATGCATATTATTTTGACATGGCAATGTCATTGTCAAGAATGCATGCTTAGCAAACGTAATCTTTGTTTCATTTTGGTCTTAGTAACAAATATGTAATGAGTAAGATTAGCTTCAGCTTTTAGCCATTAGTCCCAAAAGAAAGCATGAATATTTGCTATTTGTACGAGATGCATGAGGTTGATTTATTGGTCCTACCTTTTGATGGTTTCTGGGATTGGAAGTTAACAAACACTAGAATTTTTTTCTTATTTTTTACAGGATTGTTTTACACAAGAAACTATTATATTAGAGGCATTAATTTATTAGACTGAAAAGAATCCCTATTGAGATTGTTGCTATTATATGTCAATTGAATTTATTGAGATTGTTGCTATCAATTGAATTTTGTGTTATGTGCACCTCCCCTAATATGGCAATGTCTTGGTGCAATATACTTTAGTTTGCTTTATCTTTCACTCCTAGCCTAGGGATTAGATACACCTCTTCAATCTCAAGTTTAGGAATAATTTTAAATATGGGTTTGACATAAATGATAAGAGACATGACCCTTTTGTAGTGATTGCATCCTATGTTGTCATATGAAAGCTGTTGCAGAATTGTTATCTTATGAAGTTTGTGTTCAAAACAAAGCTTTTATTATGTTGGCCTTCTTTCTTCATGCTGTAGAAATGAAAGCATTGCTATGATTTGGAAGACTACATTTATCCAACAACGGAGGGGAATTCCTATGGAGCATATGGCTATTATTTAATTAACAATTGACTCCTATTTTTTAATGATTATGCATATTGCCCATGGGATTAGTCGGGGTTCGAAGCTTCAGATACCCATGTTATATATATATATATATATATATATATAAGAAAAAAAAAAAAATGAAAACTCGTATATCCATCATATCCAATTGTGCTGAGAACTCAAACATGGGTTTCTTTTCTTTTGTTAGATTAACTATAACCATGTGTCCGGGGTAATTTTTTGAAAGTGACCTAAACTAGTAAAATTAAGGATTTTTAGAATATGTTATTTTTCTTATGACCTTATTTGAAGTTTTGCAAGATAATATAATTTATGTGTGACGGTATTTTGGAACAATTGGAAAGTGTAACCTAAGGTGGGGAACTCTCTTAATAGTAATAGATAAAACTGAAAACGGTTGACTTTAGTTGACCTTATAATATTGTTCCACATAAATTTTTGAGACCTCACAAATTGTCACGTCATCATAAGTATTTTCTAAAGTTTTACTCATAAGTATTTTATTTTATTTTTTTTAATGATTTTATTTTTGAAAGATTATCAAGATTTTATTAAACTTGGAATTATCTTAGTCCGATTTTGTTTTCTTAAAAAAAGTAAAAAATCAATCTTATATTAAGTTTGGAATTATCAAAAATATTATTATTCCAAGTTTGGATCAAAATCCTCTAGAGCTCCTATCATATAGAGTTATCTTAATCCTAACCTTTCACTAACTAAACTCTAAATCTGGTTGGTTGGTGTGTTGTTTCCGCTTAGATATGGTGTTGCTTGTTCTAGATTTGGCTTGCTTTTGTTATGTGGGTTCCAGATCTATGCTGTTGCTTGACTCAGATCCAAGAGTTTGTGTTCGTTTGGTGTCCTGATATGGATCCCTCAGCAATGTTAGGACTGTTCCAAGCTTGGCCGATGCTGTCGCCCTTTGATTCAAGCATCATCTCAGTGAGTAGTACTCTCCATATACTGTTTCAGATTGTTGTATCATGGCGCCTGCCAGTTGCTGCTCTAGTTACTGTGTTGAGTCTGTTTTTCCTTTTTATGTTGTGTCTTGGTTCTGTAATTTATTTTGTATTTTAGCTCTGTTTATGTTATGTATTTTGTTTCTATAATGTGGTTGGTCTTGTATTACTGTTGTCGGGGTTGTTATATCTCCTGTAATTCTGGCTTCCTTTTATTAATGAAATTTCCATCTTCTTATAAAAAAAAACTAACTAAACTCTAAAAGAAAGTTGAAACAAAACAAATAACTTTAACAGACTCTATCTATTGAGGTTAACGTTTAGAAAGAACAAAAACAGTCATGGTAATTTGCAGGGAGAAGCAGAATCCAAAAGACAATCCCACCAAACTCTATCTAGAATCATCCAAAAAATTTCATACCTTTTACACTTTCTTTATCATCTTTTCCAATTTATCTAAATTGGAGTAAGGTATGTTTACATTTTTTTTTTCTCTCTCTAATCTCTTTTTGTTTTATAGTATAAATTTTTTATGATTATGGAGATATATCTAATTCTTTTCTCTAATTTTTTTTTTTCTTTTCATTAATCTGTGCCACTGTCGAAATTCTGATTTTTTTTTTTTTTTTTTTTTTTTTTTTTTCTTTTAACAATGACTCAAAAAGTTAGAGCTTCTTTTCTTTTTTTTTTTTTCACTGCCGTTCTGAATTCTTTACGAATAAGAGAGTTTTATTTTTTTTATTTTTAACTTTGTACTAAACTGGAAGTCTCTCTCTTTTTTCTTTTCTTTTTCTGTTAACAATTACTAAAAAAAGTCATAGCATTGCAATTTGTTTTTTCTTGTAATTTTTAGTTAATGGATTGATGAGTTGGCATTAATCTGAACCCTTTATTTTAAATAAAAAATTAAGATTAAGTTCTCTAGAAAAGAAGATCTTGATCCTATTTTCAAGTCTCATTTGTTAAAAGCAAACCCTTCTTCTGTTCTTATTAAATCAGATGGTAAAACCAAAAGCTCATTTCTGATCATAAACCCCCAATTATTTAAAACATGCAAAGCCTTGAAGAATCAATTTCCAATTCCATGCACAGAAAAAAGCGGTCGTTTCTGTCAAAGGATCTCCCACACGACATCGTCCTCAACATCCTGATTCGGCTGCCAGTGAAATCCCTAATCCGATTCAGGTGCATTTGCAAATTTTGGTACCTTTCCATCACCAACTCTAATTTTATCACCAACCACCTTAACCAAGCCAAATTATATAATAACACTAATAATGGTTACGTGTTATATATACAAGAATGGGCTGTCAATAAAGGATATTTGTTATGTACGGATATTTGCAATAGTGACGGCCTAATCTATATCGCTCTCTACAATAACCGTACAATATATTTGTGGAATCCTAGCATTAGAAAATTTAAGATGGTTATGGGTACTAGCCTCAGCTTCAATATCACACCCTCTGTTTTTAGTTACGCTTATGGATTTGCGTATCATTCCCAAAAAAATGACTAAGATTGTAAGAATTGCAAGGTCTCGATGGCCAGATCTGACTGGAGCTGAGGTTTACACGTTGAGTACGGATATGTGGAGAATTTTGAAGTATCGTTGGAGTCATTTAGAAGCTTTGGACCCAATGATTCTATTTGTGAACCATTAGTAATGCAAGTACCAATCGTTAATGGAGCTTTGCATTGGACAATTCGGTCAAATCACCGATTCTTGTATTTGTCATTTGATGTCGATACTGAAAGATTAGAAGAGATTATGCCGCCTCCTCAGAATCACTTAAAAGGATTTCTAACAGAGTTCAAGGGATTGCTGGCTATGGTGGGTTTTGGTGAAGATCAAGATAGAGACCCAAATAGTCCAAACAGTTCAGCCTAATAAAAGTAGTCCAAACAGTTCAGCCTAATAAAAGTAGTTGGCATAATATCCTAGTTTCCACAACAATTAAACAAAGAAAAAGGACCAATTAATATGACTAGGAAAAATGCTGTCATTTATCATCCTAAAACATCATATCCTAAATCATCTAAATTTTTTGCATGGCAATGTCATGGTCAAGCATACATATTTTGTACTAGTGAAAATATGTTATAAGCAAGATTAGCTTAAACTCTTAGCCCATAGTCCTCAATAGAAAGCATGAATATTTGCTATTTGTGCGAGATGCATGAAGTTGATTTATTAGTCCTACCATTATGGTTTCTATGATTGGAAATTAAACAACAGAGGAAATTTGTTTGATTTGCAAATTGTTGACTGTATCATTGATATTCATTTCTTCCCAATATGCCTTAGTGGATGTACTAATATTGATCCCAAGATAGAGGAGAAAAAAGAGAGTAAACTCGCTCTCTAACCTTATTTATTAAATCTACTTTAGTTCTCAACTTTTAGGTCATATATATGGATTCTAAAGAGTGAATTGCGTGAGAGACCAAGATGCACAATAGATTTATTAGTAATAGTTTTCTGTTGATTATGCAAATAGTTCTCTATCAGGATGGGATGAGGAAAAGGTTAAAGCACCTACTTTTTCTGTGGAGGTGCTAATATGTGGATGTAGTTTGGGTTAACATAAAATGGCAAGTGCTTAATCACAGCCAACACTTAATGGCTATTTCGTTTACAAATGATAGGCAACTAGAATGGATCAAGTCTACTGTAGATTACTCTATTCTATATGTGGTGTTGTACTGTTGTTGTTGGATCAAACATGGTTACATAAAAATAAAAATAAATTGATGGATCAAATTTGTTTCACCTAAAAGAATAACAGTGTGCACTAAACCAATGATATGGTGGCATAGTGAAGAGTTTATGTTGTTAGCGTTAGTAATCAAATCACAAAATTGTTCATGGACGATCATAGAGCCAAGCTTGGTAAAGCTTAATTTTGACGTCCCCATTCAAGACAAACAACCGTACTTCCCCTAATGTGTAGAAAATGATTTTGTATCTTTTTGGTACGCTTGAATAGACTTCCTTTTCTTTTACAACTTAAGTACATCTATAAGTATAGATACCCAAAAAAATCTCTTGCAGTTGTTATTTTTGCTCGAAACAAGAAATAATTATCTTATACATCTCTTCTTTTACAATGTGTACACTTCATACTCATTTGATATATCATATCCATGAGATATCTTCTCCGAAACAAGATAGGAGGATACTGAATGTCAGTCATCATGCCATCATCCCTCCAAACTAGACAATGAAATTTGCATGTGATGTCTCCTCAATGAATATAATACAATTAAGGGGCTTCAATTAATTAATAAAACATAATTCAAAGTTGAAATTTTGATAGACATTTTTGCGTTTTCCATGAAGGAAAAATAATGATATGCTACTTTATACATTTTTTACATTGATCACATAGTACAAACACGACGTGCAAGACCAACTTTTAGTATTAAAACAAAAAAATTATGACAGATTATTAAAATAATATAAAATATTTCCTAGAAACTATTGTTAGTAGGATTTAAAACAAAGTCGTATTTTTTATAAAAAAAAAAAAATGGAAATGGGGTTACACTTAAAGTAGCAATGTTTTTTTTTTTTTTTTTTTAACTTTAGGTGTTTGGGCCAGCGTTCCGTAGATACGCACACTTCGACTGATCTCAGAGGAATACGTAACACCCTACTAACCACGTGTATCACCATAAGCGTAAGGTTTTGCCTTACGATAGGCGTAAGGTTTTGTTTTGAGTAGGTGACCCTGAGGGGACTCGAATTAGTGATCATTGGAGAACATATTCAAGACCAGACTAATTGAGCTACCCCTCAAGGTTAGCAATGTTAATTATTTTAATGTACTTATAGTGTGTCATGTCACATGTGACATATATATATATATATATATATAGAGAGAGAGAGAGAGAGAGAAACATTCACTTTACGCAAATAGCCAAATACAAGGCAAAAATTCAAATTACACTCCATAAGTTTGTCAATTGTAATTTTAGTCCCATAAGTTTCACTTTTTTTTTTTTTTTTCTTTTAATTTTAGTCTCCAAAAATGAAACTTAGGGGACTAGAATAACAACTAACTAAACTTAGGGGGTGTAATTTAATTTTTTGCCCAAATACAATGTATAGCACATTATTGTTTTATACAATATATATAATATGATATGTTTTAGACTTGAATGTTTTGCTGGAAATAAAAAAATTACTGATTATTATATAATTTCACAATTCTCGTATAATGTATCAGATGTCAATGCAAAGGTCTTATAATCAGGTTGGTTTTCCGTGGGTTAATGTTAAGCTCAAAATTTTATTTTTTTATTTTTGGAAGATTGGGTTGGGTGGAGTTTGAGTTGATAAAATTTTGAATCCCACTATCCCAACCTAACCCATGTTATTAGTAATTTAAAAAAATATATATGTATTTTAAATTTTTCAAATTTTGATCTAAATTGTATTTCATGCATTTATTTTAATTTGTCAGTTGATTTATTTTGGTGTTTCGAGAGTAATAGTTTGATTTATTTTGATATTTTAAGACTCAATTTTGATGAAACTGAATATTTAGTCCAAATGTGTAAATCGTTATAATTTATGGTCTAAATGCATTATTGGTCCCTAAAATTTACTCATTGAGTGTTATTAATCATTAAAGTTTGAAATGAATGTTACTGGTTCCTGAACTTTAAAAAATGAGTTCTATTGGCCCCTCCATCCAATTTCAATCATTCATTTTATGTCACTTTTCATATGATAGATTTTCAATCTGAAATTTGAGATTTTTTGTACTACTAGTTGGCTTCTTTGCTTTCATAAAAATGAGACATGCCTGAAACTTCAAGCCTCATGCCCATTTAGGGATTCTCTAGTGCGAAAAGCAACAGATTTTGAGATTTATTTTTTAGGTATTCTCTAGTGCGAAAAGCTCTTGTCTTTACTTTCGTGCTCAAATTTATACAAACAATATAGTTTCTTTGATAAAAACCCTTTAGACTTCTTCTTAAAAAAAGAAAAAAAGAAAAAAAAAGAAATTGTGAATCTTCCTCGAATTGAAATAATTAACAGTTTAAAAAATATATGATTTTAAATTTTTAATTAATATTTTTAAAAATTTAAGATATAATTTGAACCCATTAATAAATGGTAATCGTAATTTGGGCCATGTAAGGTAATTTGGGCCCTACTACCTACCGAAATAAATTTATTCCAAAGTAAGGTAATTTTCGGCTTAAAATGTGATATCTCTAGGGAGGAATAAGAAGATGTGACCCATGTCCTATGGTTTTGCCCTATGGCAAATGTAAACTTGGTAAATGATTTGTTTGAAGGATGTATGCTCAAAACTTTCCAACCTTTTATTTTTTATATGGCACTTTTCATTTGATAGAACACTTGACCAACCTGAAATTAGAGATTTTCACTACTAGTTGGCTTCTTTGGTTTCATAAAATAAGACATGCTTGGGACTTGGGGATTCTCTAGTGCGAAAAGTAACAGATTTTGCGATTTATTTCTTTAGATATTCTTGTTGACAACAACAATGAAAGGAGCACTCTTCTTTGATTTTAGCTCTTGTTGTTGCATTGCTCTTGTGATTACTTTCTCTAGAGGTAACGCTCCTTATTTTGAGTGCTCAAATTTATACAAACAATATAGTTTCTTTGATAAAATCCTATCGACTTATACTTAAATAAAATAAATAAATAAATAAAAATTTAACTTATTGAGGATGCAAATAGAAATAATTAACTATTTAAATTTTTTTTTTTGAGAAAACGATTTAAAAATATATCATTTTAAGTTTTTAATTAATATTTTTTAAAATTTAAGATATAATTTGAAACTATTAATGAACTAATTTAAGATATAATGGGCTCAAAAAAAAAAAAAATAAAGATATAATGGGCCATAGCATCCACACGTGTGGGGTTTCAAGTAGCAATAAGGTCCTACACTCCTACTTTCACTTTCCCTGCCGCAAAACAAACATAACTCTGTCTCTGCTGCGTTTCCAATGTCACCGCCGATGAAAGAGCCAATGTGGTTGTCACAGCGTCTGCTGGACGACATCGTTTTCGACATCCTGACTCGGGTTCCTGTCAAATCCTTAATCCGATTCAGGTGCGTTTCCAAATCTTGGTACTCCTCAATAGCCAACCCCATTTTCATTACTGCACACTTCAACCAAGCCAAATCATTATCCAATAACAATCATAATGGTTTTCTGCTTTATGGCTCAGAATCAAGTCTGTGTACGGCTATGTTCAATAGCAACCGCACATTGACACAAAATTCTAGTTTTGAAATCCCCTTTAATGATATGAATGTCAGCATAGTTGGCTACTGCAATGGTTTGTTCTGTATCCGTAACAATTGCAACTTTTATTTGTGGAACCCAAGCATTAAAAAGCTTAAGAGTATCTCTATTACTCGCTTCTCTGTGCCTTTGCCTAGATACACTCTTGGACTTGCATACCATTCTCAAAACAATGACTTCAAGGTTCTCAGAATTACGAGATATAGAACTGTGCATTCGCCTGTGGCTGAGGTTTACACATTGAGTAGGATTCGTGGAGACGGGTTGAAATTCCAATAGAGTTATAAAATGAGACTAGATCCAATGGATGTTTTAGTTACATAATTTCATCTCCCTGTGTCTTTTTTCATGGAGCTCTGCACTATATTGTGGAAAGTATTGTGGAAACATCCGATGTCAAATTCATCTTGGCCTTTGATGTTAACGATGAGATATTCCGAGAGATAATGCTCCCACAGAATCTCTTAGATGGAGTTGATTCTTTTGACCATCTTGCGGTCAAGCTCTAGATGAATGGGAAGAAAAATACCAAATATCGGTAATATGGGTGATGAGGGAATATGGTGTGGTTGAGTCTTGGACTAAAATAAGTGGACCAATGATTTGGGTTGAGAGGTTCATTGGGAGGTTCTGTGGCTTCACCAACAATGGTGAACTTCTAATCGAGATAATTGATGATTTGCTCATGTCATTTGATCCTGAGAGTCTATACAAGAACGATTTTGGAATTCCAAATATTATATGCGAGGATTGGGTTTCAGATTCTACATGGATTGATTACACATCTAATTTTGTGGAGAGCTTACTTTTACTTGATGGGACAAATGTGTGATTTGAATTGGAAGATTAGTCCATTGACAAGGTGGCCATCTTTGTGAAATCCATATTTTAAAAAGTATTTTGTTGTATCATATATGCATTTTGATTATCAAATGAAACTCCTATTATGGTGTCTTTGTTTTTAATTGTTCTCCACATGGGAGTATTACTTTAGGTTATTAATTTATTTAACATTGAAGAATCCTTGTGGAGATTGTGGTATTCATGCCTCTCCAAACTCCAACTTAAGTGGGGACTAATACTAGGTAATGACCCTTTTAAGGTGAAAGTATTTTATTGTATCATGTGAAAGCTGCTGCAGAATTTTTATCTTATGTAGGTTGTGTTTAAAACAAAGCTCTTATTATGCTGTCTTTATTTCGTATTGCTGTAGACATGATGATAAGTATTGTTGCCATGTTCAAGACTACATTTATGCAGCCAAAAAAAAAAAGAAAAAAAAACTTACGACTACTGTCTCAGGATTGTTTTGAGCATGATTTGCATGGCAATGTCATGATCAAGCATACATATTTTGTCCTAGTGAAAATCTGTCATAAGAAAGATCAGCTTAAGCATTTTAGCCAATAGTCCTCAAAAGAAAGCATGAATTTTTGGTAATGGAGGATTAGCATTTCTCATGTTGTGCCACATTGGATCCCCTCATGTACCTTCTCTTTTTTTCTTTTCTTTTTTCTCCTTTTACTTTTTCAAATGCTTAATCATCTTTGTCGTTTTAGATGCTTAAACCATTTTCCATGTTTGAATCCTTTCTCAGTTGAATTGATGTAACAGTCCTTGCATCAAGATGCTCAATAATTTACATAGAGCTCATCTAGTTGTGCATTAACACAACTAGAAAAAGAGCTTTAAAGCTCTTTTAGGGGGGAAAAAAGGGGGGGGATCATCCTCTGGAATCCCAAGTGGATAGCTTTCGTGATGGCTTCCCTGATAGCTATGTTTTTGCCATTTTAGAATCCTGTGTTGTTGTGGTTTTGCATCCAACAAAAATGACCTGACCATCTCTGTTTTTTCCCACATATGGCATTCCTTGCCATTTGCCATTCTTTGCAGCACCTCCTTCAGTGTTAATGAGAACTTGCCAATTGTTATCAGGATGCCATGATGTTGCCTGTGCTGTAATACTCCCCATCTCAGTGTTCCCTGCATTGTTAGATGGGGCTTGCAAAAACCTGTTCAACAAAGATTTAGATGTTAGAATGATTTCCATTGGATTAGGTTGTTTCCCTTCAAACATTACTTGGTTCCTGTGAAACCAAATGCACCACATCAGTGTTAGAATCAATTGGAGTTGAGAAGTGTTATTGCTAGATTCATTGTGATGTTGTAGAAGATCCTTAATCCAATTGTCCACTGTGATTTCAGCTTCTGTAAGGTTTCTGATAAAAATGTCAGCTCTAAACCAAACACCTCTAGCTTGATCACAGTGTAGGAAGAGATGATCTTGGGTTTCATTGGTATTGTTACACAGTATGCAGGACATAGCACAGTGTACTCCTCTTTTGTTGAGCTCGGTTTTGACTGGGAGTGCATGATGGGGGATTTTCCATGTAAAGGTGAGGATTTTATGAGGGAGTTTGATTTTCCAAAGTTGTTTCCAAATGGAAGGATTGATGTTAAGGTAAGGACTTGTATTATTGTTAGTGTGGATGAGGATTTCATAGGCTTTTTTCACCTGAAAATCACCATTGAGGGAATGTTGCCTAATAAGTTTGTCATGAGTAGCATTGGCCTCTACTATAGGGAGTGGGATGCTCAGAATTTGATCACTGTCAGTTTTGTCATAAAGCTGATTGATGAGGTTGGTTTTCCATCTTGCATTCTGTTGGTCAATCAGATTAGCTACTGTTGTGATTTGGTTCTAAATATGTGTTGGGGCATTGGGTATGAATTTGAACCATGCTGGATGATTGATGGGTTTGTTGAAACCTCTTCCTACTCTCCATGAGCCTTGGAATAATTTTGGGTTGTATTGACACATGATATTTCTCCAAATCTAAGATGCTTTTTGATTGGGCTTATGGGAGTGAAGCTCCTCATTAGGGCAGTATTTGGATTTTAGAGTTTTGGAGAGCAGGAGATTAGGATGATTTCTTATCCTCCAGTACTGTTTGGTAAGTAAAGCTTTGTTCATGGTTCCAAATTTTTTTATTCCCAACCCTCCTTGGGTTTTAGATTTTGTTATTGTCTCCCAATTAGTCACGTGTATCTTTTTCCTGTTAGCATCATGGCCCCACCAAAAAACATTGATTAAGGAATCCAGCTTCTTACACACAACTTCAGGAACCTTAAAGATAGAGAATGTGTAGATAGGGATAGAATTGAGAACAAGGTTGATGAGAGTTAGTCTTCCTGACTGAGATAGAAGTTTGGCTTTCCAAACCTGTAGCTTGGTTGAAACTTTGTCCAGAAGATCCTGAAAGTCCCCTATTCTGTTGCCTCTAAGCTTGAAGTTGACACCTTAGGTATTTAGAAGGTTGAGAAACAAGTTTAACCCCCAAGTCTTGGGCCAATTTATTTTTCTGTTGAGATGTCATGTTAGGGGAACAAAAAAGGTCTGCAATCATTATCCATGTTTTTTTTTTTTTTATACATCCATAACTTTAAGGCACTATCCATTATAATTCTCAAATTCTCAAAAAACTTTTCAAATAATGTCTTATATTGCAAAAACTCTATTACTAAAACCCATAGCTAAAGCTTTACTTTCTAGTTCCTATAGTAATATCAAACGGGCACGTAAGGATAAGTCGGAGGAAAAAAAAAAAAAAATCTACAAATTTGATGCGATGGCAACATATTTTGAAATGATATTCCCATGTTTGGAATGTGACTTTTATTCCCATTGAAAAGATTAATTATAAACTGAAAACCTATTTCATTTAGATTCATTTCTCTTGGCACTTGAGTTATGATCAAGGATGGAACTAAAATTTTAAGAGTAAGACCAAATAATGCCTTTTTCTTACAATTCTTTTAGAGCTAAAATGATCTTCAAGCAAAAAATGTTAGTGTCTACTTCAAACAATAATACCAATGAGCACAATATTAATACTAAAAACTAATTAAACATGAATAAAATAAAAGAATATTTGGAAACCCATGTATATAATTAGTGTAGAAAATAAAAGAGTAAAAAAAATTAGAAAGTGTGTGGGACCACAACCCCTCAAACATGTATGTAATCAATAAAACATAAAACCATTTGTCTCATTTCTTAAGACAGCAAGTCCCCTTCTTCTGTGCTTCAGACTCAGTACCGAAATGCAACGCCCGGAATCGGAGCCACCAAGAGAAACGTCGTCGCTCCCATCAAAGGATCTCCCACACGACGTCGTCCTCAAAATCCTGACTCGTTTGCCAGTGAAATCCTTAATGCGATTCAGGTGTGTTTGCAAAGCTTGGTACTTTTCCATCTCCAACCCTAATTTTATCAGCAACCACCTTAACCAAGCCAAATCATATAATAATAACTACTTGCTATATTTGAAGATAAATTTAGACCACAAACAATACCCAGAATACTTGTTATTTACTGCTATATGCAATAGTGATGCCACATTGAGCTCCATATCTCGATTTGTAATTCCTTTTGTTACTTTTAGGATAGTGGGTTACTGTAATGGCCTAATCTGTGGCACTGTCTGTTATGGTCGTACAATTTATTTGTGGAATCCTAGTATTGGAAAATGTAAGACGCTTACGGGTACTAGCCTTCCTGTTAAGGCTGCCGATACGTTTAAATCTGCTCTTGGATTTGCGTATCATTCGGAAAGCGATGACTATAAGATTGTAAGAATTGTAGGGTGGTTGAAGCAAAATGTGATTGAGGCTGAGGTTTACACGTTGAGTACGGATATGTGGAGAAGGGTTGAAGTATCGTTGGAGTCGTTAAGAAGATTTGGAGCGGACAATTCTATCTTTACGAGGTTAGGAGGACAACCACAATTTGTTAATGGAGCTTTGCATTGGTCAATTGGGACGAATGACCAATTTTGGTATTTTTCATTTGATGTCGATACGGAGAGATTTGGAGAGATTATGCCGCCTCCTGGGAATCGCTTAGAAGGATTTCTAACAGAGTTTAAGGGATTGTTGGCATTGGTGGTTTGTGGTCAAGATCGAGATCATGGGCAATGCTTTATAATGGGTCATGAGGGAGTATGGTGTGGTGTGGTCAAGTCTTGGGTTAAACTAATTGTACCATTGGAACTCTATAGGTTTCTTTTGCTGCTGCACCAACAATGGTCAACTTCTAATTGAATCATATTATGATGATGGCAAGCTCTGTTTGTTTGACCCTGAGACTCTACATAACAATAGTCTTGATGTGCATAACCCTTTATGGGCGGCTCATACATCTACTTTTGTTGAGAGCCTTGTTCTACTTGATCAGGTATAAGAAGGTAAGTTCAAGCAAGGTGTGGCTGTTCTATTATAAGGTAATGGTGATAGTTCCAAGTGAAATTGCACAGTTCGAGTCTTGAAAGTGACCACTTCATGCAAAAACATGTTGGTACGATCATATCCAGGTCATGCCTCTCCAAACTCCAACTTAAGTGGGACTGACCCTTTTATGGTGAAAGTCTTTTATTGTATCCTGTGAAAGCTGCTGCAGAATTTTTATCTTATGTAGGTTGTGTTTAAAACAAAGCTATTATTATGTTGTCTTTCTTTTGTACTGTTGTAGACATGATAAGTAATGTTGTGATGTTCAAGACTACATTGATGCAACCAAAAAAAAAAACTTCAGGATTGTTTTGAGCATGATTTGCATGTCAATGTCATGGTCAAGCATACATATTTTGTCCTAGTAAAAATATGTTATAAGCAAGAGCAGCTTAAGCTTTTTACCCAATAGTCCTCAAAAGAAAGCATGAATGTTTGCTATTGGTATGGGATGCATGAAGTTAATTTATTGGTCCTGCCATTATGGTTTCTAGGATTGGAAATTAGACAGCACACGAACTTTGTTTGATTTGCAAACTGTTGATTGTATCATTGATATTCATATTTCCCAATAGGCCTGGGTGGATGTCCTAATTATCATCCCGGGATAGAGGGGAAAAACAGAGTAAACTATGCTCTCTAACCGTATTTATTAGATATACTTTGGTTCTCAATTTTAAGGTCATATGTTTACCTTACAAAGAGATCTTGCCAAATTAAGTGATATATCTCTGGTATGAGATTTTCGGACACTGCGTGGAAAACTGTTGACTGCATAGCATGCTAGCTGATAAGCAGTAGCAGATTGATAATCAAATCGTGCCTCACAAACCAGCTCATAATTATGGGATTCAGGATATTGAGGTGCATGCTGCACAGCCTGCTGGATAGCTCCAAAAACCCGTAATGGTGATTGAAAGCAGTATTAAACTAACACTTTTTGCAGCATGTACCTTGTTAGCTCTTATTTTACAACAAAGAAAAGCATATGCTACTCCTACAAACGATTGATTAGAGATGGGCAAACCTGTGAAGATGTGAGATGCCCTGAAAACAGAGCAAGCTTTGCAAGACCAATTTGGATTTCTGCAAGCTGAACAAGAGTCAAATTTTAAGTACTACAATATTTATGATGATTCAAATTTCCTTCCTATTCAAAAAAGCATATAAAAGGACAGAATAATTACAGGTAATATCTGCACAGCTAGCAAGCAGCTTTCAAAAGTTTCATCTAGTTTAGGATCCCTTAAAAATGTCACAGGTCTCATTGTTAGAAGAACTAGTAACCAAATAATTTTGCATAAAACAATTGATTCACATGCCAATGGTCACTAATCCCAACAAAAAAAATAACACACACACATAGCA